>JAWZYV010016535.1:1211399-1817099 GCA_038373885.1 Cheiracanthium punctorium | reverse complement strand
CGAACTTTATGCAGTGGTCTTCATTATGCCAAACTGGCCCCAGGTTAAGCCATTAAGCAGCCTCTTCTCTAGAACCTTCGGATTCCTCCGAACGAGGGGATTATTAAGGGGAACAGCCTTACTTTTAAAGAATGGGAATATGTATAAATTTTAGATCAACTTTCATAATTTTTAAAAAAATAATGAATGCATGCAGATGACATAACTTTTCTTTTCAGTTAACTACTAATGTGAGCTTACTCTATTAATTTCATCGATTAAAAATATTATTTTAGTTTATTATAAAGGTGAATAATTTTAACAAAATATTATTTTACCACACAACTATTGGAACAAAAAAAATTCAAAGGGTACTTTTCCCACTGCGCGCAAGATAATCTCAATTAGGAAGTTCCTTGGGACCCTCATAATTTTTTTTTCTAAATTAAACAAGACATTTCAAATTTAACTATCTGAACAAAGAAAATGGTTTAATTTATTTATTCATAATTTAACATTTAAGAAAAAATTCATATTAATCTGAAAATTTAAAATTACCATACTTTTTTGAATAGTTTTACAATCATAAACCTTTTTTTCTATGAAACACAACCATGTTCATTTTAGTTCATTTTGTTTCATTATATATAGAATAAATGCCTGAGAAAAATTTCAAGTTGATATCTTAAATAAGTTTTTAAAATATCATGCGCGCAAAACTTGAAAAACTGTGTTTTGAGGGGAAAAACGCCAAGTTAAAGTTCAAATTGCTGTTTTTGGAACGATAAATTTTTTAATTTTTAAACGTTAATAAAAACATTTTCTAATGAGAACCGATTTACTAATTTAAAGAATAATTTTACGACTGTACTTAATAGGATTAACCCAAAATATGTTTTAATACGGTTTTAAGAATACATCAGTCTAAAGAAAAGCTCGACAATCGTAAAATATGAATAATTATTTGTACAAAACCTTAACAAAAGATACATTTTTAGGATATTTAAAGGCATTATTATTGCTAAAGTACATGTTTTTGAAGTTATTTTAATAATTATATCACCTATATATAATATTTATTTAGTTTTACTTTGCAACATAAAAATTTGATTTTATTTCACTTATGAAATTCGAGTTTAAAATTTTCCGCTTTCATGCACAATGCCTTCGTTTTCTTTTATTGCCTCCAAACTGAGAACTGATGAGCATTTTTCTGGCTCTTCGAGTTTCTAAAGTAAATTCTGTACATTCTATTCTCCCTCTTTTATGCTGTGAGTGTCAACCTTAGTTGCAGCTTCTACAGCATGCTGCCCAACTTGCGTTTACATTTTCCTTTTTATCTCAACAAATAAATGTCATACAGAAAAATGGTTGGTATCAATCTTTTTAGAATAAAGTAAGCTATTTAATGAGATAAAAATCTCAAAATCGATTTTTTGGGCATTTTAAAAGTAGGCTGTCCCTTTAACTGCCATCGGAGAATTTTGCCGTCGTCCGACTCCCATTTACGATACAGGACTCCATTTCTCAGGCGAAGCGAATCCCATAAAGCCCAGTACTGTTTTGTTGCCGGACTGCAAGATGATATTTCTTGCCAGCTGGGCTTATCGCCTGATTTTTCCATAAACTCCACAATAGGTTTGATGTCGCTATCAGCTAATTGGTCCGCCCGAACATTTTCGTCACTCCAGGGATCTTGAGATGGTCCGATGATGTAACTTGGCGGACAACGGGATGTTTCAGATCGTAATTTTTCTCCGCCCTGGAGCAATAGCGGCAACTGTCTATGCAGGGCCTTCTCGATAAAGCATCTGCATTTCCATGAGATGCTCCTTTCTGATGACGTATCTCGATGTCACATTCTTGTAATCTCTGTATCCACCTGGCTATCTGGCCCTCTGGATTCTTGAAATTTAGAAGCCAGGTTAAAGAGGCATGGTCCGTTCGGAGCAGGAACTTTCGGCCGTACAGGTAATTATGGAAGTGCTCCATGGCCTTAACGATCCCTTAAAGTTCCTTTCTCGTAACACAATAGTTACGTTCTGCCTTCGAAAGGCACTTGCTCCAGTAAGCAATCACATGTTCTTGGCCATCTATCTCCTGGGACAAAACTGCTCCGACACTCTCCTTACTTGCGTCTGTATCCAGGATAAATGGCTTGTCAGGGTGAGGATACGACAAGATCGGCGCAGATGTTAAAGCCGTCTTCAGTTCGTTGAATGCATCCTCACATTCTGAAGTCCATAGAAATTTTTGTCCAGTCTCGGTCAATTTGTGAAGAGGTCTTGCAATTTGAGAAAAGCCCTTCACGAATTTTCGATAGTAAGTACACAGACCGAGAAAACTTTTTAAGTCATGGATATTCTCAGGAAGACTCCAGTTCTGGACTGCGGACGTCTTTTCGGGATCGGTTCGGACTCCGTGGGCGGATATTATGTGCCCGAGATAACGTACTTCCCGACGAAACAAGTTGCACTTCGATGGACTCAGTTTCAAGTTTGCCTCCTTTAATTTCTGCAGCACCTTTCGGATGTTCTCGAGATGCTCTTCGAAAGTCCTTCCGAGGATGATGATTTCGTCCAAATAAACGAGACATGCTTCGTAGGAAAGTCCTCTCAAAACTGTCTCCATTAGACGCTCGAATGTAGCAGGTGCGTTGCAGAGTCCAAAAGGCATAACTTTGAACTGCCACAATCCTTGTCCCGTGGTGAACGCAGTCTTTTCACGGTCATCGGGATGAATTTCTACTTGCTAGTAGCCACTCTTCAGATCCAGAGCGGAAAACCATTCATTTCCCAATAAAGTGTCCAATGTGTCGTTTATCCTGGGAAGAGAGTAGCTGTCTTTCTTGCTAATGTCATTCAGACGTCTATAGTCAACGCAGAACCGGGTGGAACCATCCTTCTTCCTGACCAAAACAATTGGCGAGGCCCAGGGACTAGTCGGTGGCTCGATGACGTCATCACGCTGCATCTCCTCTAAAAGTCTGCTCACCTCTTCTTGCTTAGCAAACGGCAGCCGCCTAGGATGTTGCTTGATAGGAGAATGACTGCCTGTGTCTATTCTACACTCACTTCCAATAACAGAAAGTTACGCATGAACATGTAAAATGCAAAAAAAATCAACAAATACTGCTTTGATTGACACAAAATTCGGCAGGAAAGTAGCATATATATTTATGGATAAAACAAAATGAATAATTATATACAGAAATGAAAACAATATTAAATTTTTGTAAGTTATCAGATAATGACATACTGGAGACTTATACAGAATTATGTATAAAGTGAAAATAAACAGCACAAAATGAAAAAAAAGGACATTAATAGGGTATGATATCCCCCTCATCTGTATACAAAGTTTACACCTTCCCACATAGCACAAAGATATCCACTAGTTATCTATAAGGAATCAGTATTGGATAATGGGGATAGAAATCGAAGATCCTCCAGATAACATAAAATCGATCTATTAGAGATATGGGGTGCGATCTCTCCAAGAACTAGACAACATCTATAATATCCAGGATTTCTGTTAACCCTTTCCGGCGCAAGAACTTTTATTGTATTTTCTCGTTTATGCAGATGCCTAGAGTAATAGTTAAATTTCTGATGTCAATTTAATGAAGCATGGATAATTTTTCTGTAAAATATCTATAACATTTCTATAAATATGCGTGACACTTTAGCTCCTAATATCATTTTGTGCAAATTTCATTATTATCTGGTAAATATGCATAGGAAAATTAACTAATGCTTCTGAAATTTGTCATGTACACCATATGTAGGAGGCTAGAACGTCTAGCCACCACCCGCGAAAGGGTAAGAGATCTATATCCAAGTATATTAATTGGACGTCCAAAATATGCAAGGTTTCTCCGGGGAAAGTGAATTCTGACGTCATAACTACGACTTTTTTTACCCACAGAGTATTAATCCTCCATTCTGTGAATTTTGGTGCTGCCGTGTATTGTCTGTTATCATACAAAAAACTTCAAGTTACTTTTAAACTGAAACCTGTTTTCTTCGGCTGGGATCGAACCAGGGATACAAGCCGTGAAAGGCGAGCATTCTAACCACTAGACAGATTCGACTCGGCGTAAGAAGACTTAAGTTTGAAGTAATTGTTGCTTCAATTTCGGAATGAAAACACTTTTATGTATCCATATAAATAAAATTAGAATTTGCCGTACACTACTTGGTATCACAAAATTTTGCGATTTCTGTCCGTTTTAAGTATTTGTGACCCCAGTACAACCGTAAAAAAAGTTTGTCTGCATATCACGTAAAACTGACTGAAGCGAATGAAATAAAATTTGGTGACATGATAGGTGGTCACTCAACTTAAACTATAGGCTTCGAATTTTTAAAAAATTCATTAGATTTTGAGATTTTCTGAAAATTCTTTCAAACTGAGCAAAATTTTTTTTTCGCACATCACATAATAACGACTAAAATTTGGTGAAATGATAGATGATCACTCAACTCAAGCTATAGGCATCGAATTAAAAAAAAATTCTTACTAGATTTTGCGGTTTTTCTGAAAATCCTTTCAAACTGTGTAAATTTTTCTTTCAGTAGCCATCCAATCTTCTACGCAAATAAGATGTCTACAAATGCATCTCTTATTGATATTATACACGCACATCCACTAGATTTGTAGCTTGGGATGGCAATTAAACATCTATGGGATATTTGTTTCATAAGCTACATAAGATGTCTACTGATGGATTTCTTATGGATGTCGTACATACATTTCTAATAGATATCTTGTTTCGGATGACTATTAGATATCTGGATATCTTATACAAGTAGCGATTTAGATGTCCTATAGTTATAAATTTTTCTCCGCATATGAATATCCTTTAAATGTCCTGGATGTTATAAGATCGGTTTGGATATCTATTAGACCTGATTTGGACATAGTGTGCTGTGTGTGTTGTGACCATGCTTTCAATTAGGTGGTCAACCACCGCAGAATTAAGCAATCGCCATTCTTCTTGTAGAGCAGTTTCCAGCTCAATAAGAGTGGCTGGAGGTGGGAAACGTGAAGATACAGCAAGGTCGAGAGCATCCCAAAGATTTTCAATGAGAATAAGGTCGGGCGAATATGGTGGCCACGCCATACGCGCAATCCCATCACTCTCCAGGTAGTGATCGACGATGTCAGCTCTATGGGGACGTGCGTTATCGTCCATTAAAACAAATGTAGGGCTAACTGCTGCAGCGTACAATCTCACAATGGGTTCTAGGACTTCATCTCGATACCGGACAGCCGTCACAGAACCCCGTTTAAAGATGTGCAGGTCGGTGCGGTATCCTAATGAAATCCCTGCCCACACCATAATGCTTCCGCCTCGGAATGCGTGATGTTCGGTGATGTTTTGGGGCTGATTGCGTGTTCCTTGTTCACGCTATATCCTTATACGCTTGTCATCTGGCTCCAGAGCAAATCTTGACTCATCAGTAAACATGACATTGCCCCAGTCAGACACAGTCCAATTGACATGTTCCTGTCACCACTTTAATCGTGCAGCTCTTGATTGGACGGATAGAAAAACAAAAACTCGAGGTACCCGGGCGTACAGTCCACTCATATGTAATCTTCGGCGTACAGTAGCTGCAGATATCGCCTTACCAATGGACGCTGTAACCATAGATGCCACACGTGTGGAGATCGCTCTGCGATTCCGCTTGGCTAAACTAGCAATATAGCGATCTTCCGCGGGGGTTGTAACCCTTGGGCGACCGGCTACGGGCCTTCGGACAGCTGTCTTAGTGGTTTGGAATTGTTTCCATAAACGTTAAATTACAGAATGATGAACGCCGAAGAAAAGACAACATCTGTGATCGACTGTCCAGCCTCAATGCGCCCCATAGCACGCCAGCGCTCAGAATCTTCCATTCGTCTTCTGGAAGTCACAGAAACGAAAGTTGTACGAAAGTTTTAAACACCTTCTATGAGCACTTACAGTCAACTTCTGTAAGCCTTCATAAAGCTGGCATCTTATAAGACTGCCCTTTTTGCATATTTCTTGACATGAAAGCGCGATTGGCTGTTACCTAACATATTTGCATACTTCCATCTACCTCTGCAGCGAATTGCACCCTCTTCAATTCTGATTGGCTTCCGGTAATTAGCATTTTCCTCTCCGTGCTTATAACTTTTGCAAGTGAGTGTATGTTGCGTTAAGCTCGTACGGCCAAAGTTATCCGAACGCAGCTATTTCTTCAGAGTCTGAACGAAGCTCATAATTTTTAAAGTCCAAATTCAATTTGTGTGACTTTAAAAAGTCCGCCGTCCGTAATATTGGCGTAATATATCCAGTCCGTAACATATGCAAACGTAATTTCTACTCTAGCTTTTCCGCCCACTTCGATCTTGTCACCTGTCACAGTCTGGAGGGTCAGCGAGGGCGAAGTCCAGATAGTCTTCAAATTTAATTTCTTTGCCAGATCTGTTCTTATGATGGTTGCATTAGCTCCAGTGTCAAAGACCATGTGTCATGGAAAACCCTTTACGTATCCGAGTACAAATAGTACTCGGATACGTAAATGGTTACGCATCCGAGCCGATATTACTGCCGCTATTCACTGATGAAATCTATAAGACTTTTAGGTGGGGCTTTATATTAGGTGGGTGAATATCTGGCAACCTCCGCCCCGCGAGATGGCCTCCTCCTAGTTTTCCTCCTTGGTGTTCTTAGAGTTCTCTTGCTGGTCATGAGACTTTCGACCACAGTACTTTTGTACATATCCTTCGACGCCACCCTACAGCATTTTACTTTCTTTGGGCCATCTCTCGTTCTATCGGATCTTAATTTTCGTTCTATGAGATCTTCAATTCTTTTCAATCTGTTCTCGACGCTCTCTGTGTCATTGTCAGCTCGCTCTTGGACCGTCACCGCTCAAACAGTGTGACGATCTTTCCTCACGGCCCACTGAGCTGCTTGTAGCTTCATTGCGAACACAAGAGCAGACTTCAAATCCTGATAATCCTCCAACACGAGTGACTTTTGGGTTTCTGGATCCAAGACGGCTTCAATAAAATGGCGCACGGCCGTTTCTTCTCGGACATCACCGAAATGGTCCATGTAGGCTAGATGACACAGCCTATCTATATCCGAAGCCAGCTCTTGAAGAGTCTCGCCTGATCTCTGCGTCCTTGACTTTAGTTGTATTCTACTGTACTCTTTCTGTCACTTCTCACCGATTTTCATCTCCAATTCACTTGCAAGGGCGTCAAAATATCCTATCTTTGTCCCTCCGATGGTTTGTAGTACGTTAATTGTTTCTCCGTTAAGATAATCGGCCAGTTGGTTTCTCCGGATCGTCCCAGCCATTCGCTTTGGCGACAATTGAAAATTGGGTCTTGTATGCTTCCCAGGGAGACTTTCCGTCATAATAGTCTAAGAGCCAGCGACCGCCAGACTTTCGTCATAGTATAAAAGCTGAAACTTTCTCTGCGCATATTCCCCAATAGAGGTAGGAACAATCGGCCACTATAAAGTTTGGATGATCGTGGCCTTGGCAGGTAACAGGTGGCAAAGATGTATAAAATTGCAGAAAATTTTCGTCATTTCATAAAGCTTAATTTTTTTTTATATGTTCTTCTTCGCAGTACTAGAAATCATTTTATTCCTTGCCAGACACTTTTCCATCGTGGCAAACCCCCCGCCATACAATCTCAAAGTCATGAAAACATAATTCTATTTTCGTCATTTCATAAAGCGTGATTATTTTATATGTTCTTCGGCGCAATACTAGAAGTCACTTTATCCCTTGCCAGACACTTTTCCATCGCGGCAAACCCTCACCAATCCTCAAGTCAGACAACCTCAAAGTCATGGAAAACGCAATTCTATTTTCGTCATTTCATAAAGCGTGATTTTTACTTTCCGAAGATGTATCATGTAAGGAAAGTATTGTAATCATGAAAAAATTCAAATTCGAGATTTTGGTGTATTTACACGTTTTGAGGTCTTCTGAATTCATTCATGCTATTTTTACGAGGTGTGTGTGTGTGTGTGAGTGAACACGATAGCTCCTGAACGGGGCATTCGATTGAGCTCAATTTGGGTATATGTGTTATAAACCACCGTCGCAAGACCAGTATTGATTTTGGTGTGTATACGACTTATAGTTTTTCTACAGGGCTACGACAAAGATTTCTTTTACATTGTAACCTAGGGAGGAAATTCTTGAAAGTGCGCCAGCGTTTAAACGATACAATCGATTCAGCTCAAATTGGGTATACATGTTATAAACCACCATTATAATACCGGTATTGATTTTGATGTGCATAGGACTTATAGTTTTTCTACAGGGCTACGACAAAGATTTCTTTTGCATTATGGTCTCTGGGGAGGAATTCTTGAAAGTGCGCTAGCGTTTAAACGGTACATTCGATTGAGCTCAAATTGGGTATACATGCTATAAACCACCATCGTAAGACCGGTATTGATTTTGGTGTGTGTATACGACTTATCGTTTTTCTACAGGGCCACGACAAAGATTTCTTTTACATTATGGCCTATGGGGAGAAATTCTTGAAAGTGCGCTTGCGTTTAAACGGTAGATTCGATTAAGCTTCAATTTGGTATATATGTTTGAATTATTCATCGATTAAAATTTATTTAAATGCTTGGTTATGATCTTAATCGTAAGTGTTCGGAAAGTTGAGTGGAGTCACTCCAGAATTTTTATATGTTCTTCAGCGCAGTACTAGAAATCAATTTATCCCTTGCAAGCAGTGGCGGCTCCTCCATTTGAGCACATGAGCACGTGAACCCCCAAAGGAAAAACTAAAGAATAAACACATTAACAAATTAAATTTAAAACAAATATTAAGCACACTTCCAGATTTATGTGAATTTAAAACATGAATTTTACTCTCTCCCCCCTCTTCCCACTATTATTAAATAGGCTTATTATAACTAACGCACTGTAAGGTAGGTTACTACAGCAGTCTTGAATCAATCGCACGTGCGAACGGAAAATTTTTCCCCTGAACCGCTCTCTGGTATGAGAAGCCGAGACAGCTGGGAAAGTGTACGGCACTGATGAAATCATTCCGTTCGCACACAGCTCCAAATTTTCGGTATAGCTTCCGGATTTTCAAATGGTTTGTTACATTCGGTTAGTTAATTAATTTTTTTTTTCATTTTCTTAACATTTTCTTTATTTCTATCATTTTTCTCTACATTATTTTTTTACAAACTAGTGCAAAGTAAATTAGATGCGAGTGAAAGATGTGTTTCGGAGCTAAAGCAATGGCATTTTTCAATAGTATCCTTTGAAAAAAAATGGAAATAAAATGAATCAAGACAGTACCTTTGCTAAAACTTATCTTGGTGACGAAATGTAACACCAAAGATTCAAGGCCGTACCTAGGGGAGCCCTGCCCCGAAATTTAAAATTTTGTTAACAAAACAATAATAATGACGCCTTTTTGTGAAAAATTTAGCCTTTTTCACCTCTTGATCCCCCCACTGAAATTTTTTTCTGGGTACGGCCCTGCAAAGATGACTTGTTTTCTTTCATTCGCGTGCATTGTTTTCCATTAACTGCTGGAAACGCAAATCTATTTTAACTTGCAAGGTGCGTCGTATCTGCACATTTAATTTTCGAAAATTGTTTTTTGAACCTCCTTTTAAATAACCCACCAGCCGCCACTGCTTGCCAGACACTTTTGCATCGTGGCAAACCCCCGCCAGACAATCTCAAAGTCATGGAAAACTTAATTCTATTTCCGTCATTTCATTGTTTGCCCAAAATCTTACCATTTGTCATCGATCTTCACGTGTTTTACAGAAATATCGCCAAATTTAACGCGAAAAATAACTACGTATTTTGCAGAACTCAAACTGTTTACTGTAGAATGTTGAAATTTTGTATTTAGAACTATTATAACAGCTAACTGCGCATCTCTGTTTTGATTGCAATCAACCGAGTAATTTCTTTACAGGGTTACCTAAGACATTAAATACATTAAGGTCTATGGACACTTTAAATTCATTATAATGATACTGACGTCTCTAGTCATAGCCGAAATAGTGATTCATCGTGATGAATCACCATTTCGGCTGTGACCAGAATCTCGCTTACAATCTCAAATCTTCGGCTTTTGGTGAAGTATCGAACAATGAAGTGTCAAAAAGAAACCTTTCCAATTGAATCCATTTTGGAGATATCGGAAATATTTGGCTAGAAATCGCTAAACCTCATTACTACTGCAGTATTTTATGTCTTTCAAACAAAATAAGTTTAGATGAAATGCACCGAAAATATTTATAATGTAACAGACGATTTATAATATAAAGTACAAGAAAGTCATGTGGTGTCCATATCAGATTTCTGATTAAGGTATTAAGATGGAAATTATAGTAAATAATTTTCGATTTTTTTTAACTCATAAATAATTCTATATAAAGAAATTATCCGATAAATCCGGCTCCATGAATTTGAGATTGTCTGGTGGGGGTTTCCCACGATGCAAAAGTGTCTGGGAAGGGATAAAGTGACTTCTAGTACTGCGCCGAAGAACATATAAAAAAAATCACGCTTTATGAAATGACGAAAAAAAGAATTACGTTTTCCATGACTTTGAGATTGTCTGGCGGGGGTTTGCCACAATGGAAAAGTGTCTGGCGAGCGATAAAATGATTTCTAGTACTGCGAAGAAGAACATATAAAAAAATTAAGCTTTATGAAATGACGAAAAATTCTACAATTTTATACACCTTTGCCACTTGTTACCTGCCAAAGCCACGATCATTCAAATTTTATAGTGGCCTATTGTTCCTACCTCTATTGGGGAATATGCACAGAGAAAGTTTCAGCTTTTATACTATGACGAAGGTCTGGCGGCCGCGGGCTCTTGCTCTATTAGATTTTAATACATAAAAATTTCTATACAATATTGGCCTTTCTACATTTCTTTTCTACAAAAGTTTTAATAATTTCACTAAAATAAATCCCCTCTAATATTTCGCTGTCAATACTCATAACACTTAAAAATAATTCAACCTTTCATCGATCACAAAGCTCATTCTGTCATCTTGTACTCAATTCCTACTATTAGGTCACACTTTCCCTATATATATTTTCTACAAATTTTCAATCGTTAATAAAATACTTTTTTATTGATCCACTTAAGTTCAAATACATTTTTTTAAACTTGGAATGGATGACACTGAATGTTAACACAGTTTTGGTTCCAATCAACTGTATAATTTATCTACATGACCGCCCAAAAGATTCTAAATATATTACGGTCTATGGGCCGAAATTCATTAAACTAGCATATCTCAAAAACTATTAGACGTAGAATGTTGAAACTTTATATTCAGGATTTTTGTAACATATAGTTGTGCACACGCCATTTCGGTCCCATTCCATTGGATAGTTTATCTACGGGCCCGTCAAAAAGATTTTCAATACAATATGCTCTATGGGCAGAAATTCATTAAAGAGTATTTTAGAGGTATTAGGCTATTTCAAGTGACTCAGAAGTGATATATGTTGTTGAGGGTTACAGAATGAATTTCTCCATCGAAAATAGTGTGTTTATCACTTTTAGTTCTTCTACAGGAACACCCAAAAACATTTCAACACATTATGGTCAATGGCAGTTTTAGAGGCATTCATACATTTCAAGCACAAACGTGTAGTGGATGACACTGGATGTAAATACAGTTTTGGTCCCAATCAACTGGATAATTTATCTACAAGACCGCCCAAAAGATTCTAAAATGGGCTCTATGGGCAGAAATTCATTAAAGCGAATTTTAGAGAGAGGTATTAGGCTAGTTCAAACGACTCAGAAGTGATATATGCTGTTAAGGGTTACAAAATGAATTTTTCCATCGATGAAAGTGTCTTTATCATTTACAGTGCTGCTACAGGAACACTCAAAAGATTTCCAACACTTTACGGTCAAGGTTTTAGGGATATTCATACATTTCAAGTACAATACCGTTCTACCATATAGTTAGGTAATGGTCCAACCACGGTCACGTGCCTCCCTCAAGAATTACGCCAAAAGTCGCCAAGCTTGGCGACTTTTGTATGTGTGTATGTATTTTACTGTCAAATCTCAAAAACTATTAGTCGTAGAATGTTGAAATTTCATATATACGATTGTTGTAACATCTAAATGTGTGTTAACGGGTAGGTTTAAAAAACCTTTGATGTTAACTGCCATGATCGATAGGGTGTAAAATGTGAGAGGTAGAAATACTTCTGAACAAAAATTCAGATCAGAAAAAAGTACATTGCAGTTTGCCGCCTAGGCATTAAAAACCTGAATATAGAGATAAGAATAACTTATTTTACTTACACTCACCTGGTAAGGAATTAAGACTCAGAACCCATATTGTGATAAAAGCTGAAAGGGAACATTTTCTTAAAATTGACTAACTCAAATAAAGTAATTCAAATTCTGAGTTCTGTTTTTATTGACAATTAAAAATGACATAGAATTTAGAATGTTTTCTTGACTATATATTTTGACATGCTAAACATTAGATCTCTGAATAGTGAATATTAAAAAAAATAGTGAATCAAATAATACTAAGATCAAAAGTACCAATTCATTTTCAATTTAGATATGAGATCTCTGACTACCAAACATTTTTAAAAAACATAGTTCAAACAGTACTGCAATTAAAAATACCAAATTCAAAAACAAATAAATGAGATGTAATTATCACACATTGAGATAATATGCCAATTAAATAGATTTACTTTATACTGCCCAGAAACCTATTATAAAAAATTAAAATTTTAGTTGGCTAAAAATGAAATACTTTAATGGGCATACTATCGACACAGATATCACACTGATGTCATTTTGAAAAATGAAACTTTTGCCAGTATACTTCAATTGGAAAACTCTGAAGTATTTAAGAGTGGCATATTAATTTTGTGAAGATATGAAATATGAAATTAATCACAATCATGAAATTTAATAAATTGAAGAAACTTTTCCTTAAATTTAATATTTACCACAAGACAGTAGTACAGATACCAGTCCTCATTGTAGATAATTTAAATTCATGTGATGATAGTTCGTCTCGCAGATGATCAACACAAAGTTCTAGGTTTTGGTAGTTCTTTCTAAAGTCTCCAAAAATTTATTTAAATCTGGTAGATTCAGCAACACAAATTTTGATGATCTCGATGAATCACACCATCATGTAAGAATGTAGAGCACTTTAGTTGATCTGTTGTGAGTCACACATTGATGATTCAAGACGGCCGCCCAGGTGACGCTTCGGCGATACGAAAACCTCGTGGGTGAGTCAAAAATAAAATGTTGCAAACTTTCACTTATCATTTTCTCACAAGAATTTAAAAGGTGATTGAGTTGAACCTTTTTTTACCGTCTCTCGGCACTAAAGATTATTGAAGAAATCAGGTTCTTCTTCACAGTATAAAGATGATTCACCGAAGAAAAAAAGTTCACATGACTTTACAAATTACTACATGGCTACGATTTATATCTTTTTGAAAATTTCCGACGACAGTACTCATCTTCGGCACAGCGAAAAACAAATTAATTACAATCTTGAGGTAGAGAGAATTATCTCCAAAATTAACTTTGCTTGGGGCTCTCCCAGTCCGCAAAAATGGCTGGAAGCCACGCGGAATTCTACTGGGAAGCCCCCTTCGCCAACGAAACGTCACGTTTACATCGTGATTTTTTGTCAAACTTTGTCAGCGTCCTTCTAACGAACTTCTTTTTGAAAGCTGTTGCCACACACACTCGTGGGGAAATTCTCATCTTTTTTTCCTCTCGGAGTCATTCCTTTCGACCTCTGCTGATCGGAGATACGGAGAACCAGTTTCTCCTATGACGTAGCGTTTCCCATACTGGAGAAGTTCGCAAGGCGAAATTGATGACGGTTAAATATTTCTCTTACCGTGAGTGGCAAAGAGTTGTATTGTTTACATACACATGTGTGTTGTTGACATCTGCTAAGAGTGTTACATTTTTATGTAACAATGTGCATCTCGATTTTTGGTTCCAATATACTGGAGAGTTTATTTACAGTACCATTCAAAAGAATTTCAATACATTAATGCCTATGAACATCTTCAACATATTACATATTACATCTGTAGTCAGTCATTGTTTGAACCATGACCAAAATCTCGCCATTTGTCATCGACCTTGGCGAGTTTTGCCAAAATGTCACCAAATTTGGCGATAGTCAGATTTTTAGTCCCCGCCCAAAACATCACCATTTGTCTTTGTCCTTGGCGAGTTTTGGCGAAATATCGCCAAATTTGGCGATAGTCATTGTTTGGTCCATGCCCAAACCCTTGCCATTTGTCGCCGACCTTAGAGAGTTTTGACGAAATACCCAGACAGCACAGCAAACTTGCATCAAACTTGCAGCAAGCTTGATTTATCAAGTCAATAAGCTTGAATTAAGCTTGAAAATTCCAAGCGTGTAAGCTTGATGCAAGCTTGAATCAAGTGTTCTAGTTTACACTTGCCCAGCTTGCATGAAGCTTGACATTTCAAGCTTGACATTTCACGCTTAATAAATTTCCTAAATACACGGGGCGCCGGTCGGTGAACTCGCCCCACATACTTTACTTTGCCACGCATTTCCCCTCTACGCTGAAATTTCAATTTAATTTAATCTGTTTCCATCGAGTGTCCGTGGCTAGAATAGAACCCGGGACCTTTCTGTTCGTAGCCGAGCATGTTATCCATTCAGCTATCAAGCTTCGATGGAGCTATGACAAAAGTTTGAAGTGAATTATCAAGCGGTTTTCTGGCCAGATTGATAAGTGGGCGATATGTTATTTGTTTTTTTTTATTTTTCCATGGGATGCATCAAAATTAAAATAATGTAATGCGTGATTTAGAGACTCTACTAATAGGGAAATAAACATAATATAAACTTAAGAGCAGCACACGTTTTAAAACTTTCGCAACACTCATGAGCAATACTGCTGGCCAAAATCGAGACAAACGACTGATTTTGAAATCAAATTCGCACTATAATTGTATTTTATTTTGAAGAATTTCCTTATTTGGAAATATAGAATGGGTTTACTTAATGGATTACAATGGGTTGTTCAGCCTTTGGATGTACCAACGCATGCAACCGATGCTTACTACTAAGTACATTTCCCCACAAGTCCATCTTCTAATGCATTTCTTCCTGCGCGCGTGCGTATTTCCCCTTTCAAACTGTTGGGTAGAAAAGTCCGTTTTATGGCCTTACCACACTAAAGGAAAATTCGAGCAACTTCGCGCTGGACCAACTTTTCTGATGGGCTTGAAGGCGTGGTTATCTTTAAGGGTTGCAAAAGTAAACAAACTCTCTCCGACGCCAAATAGTCATCGCATTGCTCATTTGGCGTGCAGGTTCTTATTTTACCTATCGTGCGTTGGTATATTTACATCGGATCGGCAGCAATCTCTAATTCCAAAGTCCACTTGAACGCGGCCATAATTTTATTTACACGTGATTCTGACATCGAGCCAAGCTTCGAACATAGTGGTAGTCGCCATTTCTCGAAATTGCTTATGACGTAGCAGGAAGAAGTACTCCGATTAGCCGAAATTTCGTCCGACTCGGATTTTTTCCTTCGGAAAGGAAAAAGTTGGAGTTCGCGGTCATCAAGGTAACGGCGGAGAAAATCGGCTGGAAACTTGATTTGCAAGGAAAGTAGGTCGGATTTTTTTTCAGTGTGATAGCTGTATTAGTCTTGGAGGAACCAATAATATGGAGTAGGCGCGCACTAGTTCTTCTATGAAGAGAGAATGAAGTAACTGTAAACGTAGCCTTGGGGGGCGTGGCTGGATAAATCTTGGAGGAACTAATAATATGGAGTGGGCGCGAGCTAGTTCTCCTATGGGAGAAAATAAAGTAACTGTAAGCGTAGCGGGGGACGTGACTCGATAAATCGTATGAGCTGCAAACGACTCTTTAACTCCGAGCTATGCACTCCAAGGCTACGCGTAGGGTTACTCCATTTTTCTCCCCATAGAATAACATAGCTGACAGAGGGAAAAAACGGTTACTGTTGTGGCTTCACTTTTCTCCCCTCATGCCCACTGTTGCGATACGAAAAAAGTGGACTGTAAGGCGAATGATCAACAATTAATTTCTTTATTCTGTGACTATTTAAAATTAAATGAGTCAAGAGGGTACAACGATGCCGTGCTTACGGCTTACAAAACGAGACGACTACTTGTGACTGGCGAAAATCACAGCTACCACCCAGAACCCATCGATAGGGTTGCCAGAAGCGGATTGGCGACAAGATACAAATATGAATAAGGTAATACAAGCAATAACATTTCTCCCCCGCCTTGCAACGACGGAGGCGTTCAAATTAAAGATACAGGTTAAATAATCAAAGTAACAATCAAATTGGTAAATGAGATTAAATGCCATCACAATGATATTAAATAAAAATACAAATATTTTCAGTTTTCAAGAAGAATAAAGTGAAGAAAAAAAACATACATACATATTCAATTTTTAAAATACCTTCAAATAGACCATAAGAAGTAAACGTAGCTTCTACACCTGTATGGAAATATAAAGTATGAAAATAATTAATTACAACATAAGTAAAATGATGGTGAGAAGGAAGCAATATTGGGTGCCTTTGAGAAACAGGCAAGTTAGAGTTTTTCAGTCGTCCTCCAACGCGGAGGATATCATTACTATCTAAGAAAGGGTTTAAACTTAAAAGTTTACTAGATTTTGGAATCGGAGTCCCCTTGCTTAAGCACTGTATTTCATTAGCAAAGTTAGTTCCTTGAATGTTTTTCACTATTGTCCACAAGGATTGATTAAGTTCATAACTCTTAAGGCATCCAGTCTCTCGTTGTAAAGGGTTTCTTGCGTTGTTTACAAATCTTTTGCACCAAGCAAGCACTCTCTGTAATTTGGTGCACGAAGAACAGCTACTGATAAGATCTAGTGGTTCGACTGTTTCCAGCAGCCCACACATTTCACTGGTTGGCGTTTCTTTTATTTCTCGCGAAAAGAGGTCATTGTTCTCAATTGAAGTAGGGTTAGAGAATTCACTTATTTCGACTTGACGTAGAAATGGCGGCCCAAGCCACCACAGATCGCATTCCTGAATTTTGTCAGGATTTACGCCTCTCGAAAGGATATCGGCTGGATTTTCCTTGGAGCTGACGTGGTGCCAGCATTCAATTTTGGTAAGCGCTTGAATGATACTCACACGATTTCTAACGAATGGCTTGAGATGAGAAGGTGGCCTCTTAATCCACGCTAACACTATGCTGCTGTCAGACCAAAAGTAAATTTCATCAATTTGGATTTTTATGGCTTGCAGAGATCTTTTAACCAATTTGGAAAGAAGAACTGCAGCGTTCAGCTCTAACCGAGGAATGGTGATTGTCCTTAGAGGAGCAACTTTAGATTTAGAGCACAACAGATTAACAATGATCTGCCCATTTGCGTCAACACAACGAATGTAGATTACGGCTCCGAAAGCCTTCTCTGAAGAATCTGCAAAGCCATGAATTTCTGTTCGAATGGAATGATGTTGAAGACAATAACGAGGAATAACCAAAAGGTTTATAGATGACAGAGCGGTAACAAAGGAATTCCACTCAGATTTTAAGTTTGGAGGCAAGCAATCATTCCAGTCTAAGTTTAACTGCCACAGAGTTTGCATTAGAATTTTAGCCCTCGCTATTATGGGCCCTAATAGCCCGAGTGGATCGAACAATTTCGCAATTGTGGAGAGCACAGTTCTTTTGGTGAATTCACAATTATTTCCTCCTTCATCCTTAGTAGATACCTTGAAAGAGAAGGAATCTGTCTGTGGCTTCCATAAAAGCCCGAGTGTCTTCGTCTCATTTTGATTGGAAAAAGATAAGTCTTTATCTTCATTTAATTCATCTGGCAATAGGTAAGGATTACTAGCTGCCCATTTATGCAATTGCATGCAAGCACCTTGTAACAGTGAGACAAGCTGAGCTTGGAGTTTCTTCCCTAATTCCAGATCATCGCTGCCTGTTAAGATCTCGTCTATATTCACGTCTGAAAGCAAAACTTCAGCAGCTAATGGATAATCCTTGCCATCATCTATTGCAAGTTGTTTCAACGACCTAGTGGCTAGATACGGAGCGCTACTAGTACCATAGGTTAGGGTGGTTAATTTATATTTCTTCACTGGATCTTCAAAATTATGTTTCCAAACGATTCGTAGCAAATCGCGCTGAGATTCATCTATAGCAACCATCCTAAACATTTTCCTTATGTCTGCAGTTAACGCGTACTTGTGAATTCTGAATCGAAGTAGAATTGAAAATAAGTCTTCTTGTATTATACCACCATTCATTTGCAATGAATTTAGAGATTCACCAGTGGAAGTAACAGACGAAGCATTAAAAACTACGCGAAGTGGAGTTGTACTATTAGTAGGACGATAAACACCGTGGTGTGGTAGATAATACGTCACCGCTGGCTCTTCTTCTTCAACTATCTCTACCATGTGACCCATTGTCTGGTATTCTCGAATAAAATTACGATATAAAATCAGCATTTCCGGATTTTTGACTAACCTTTTCCATAAGGCCTCGAGTCTATTCAAAGCTGTCTGTTTGGAGTCCCCTAAACAACTGGGATCCTTAGCTAAAGGCATCTGTACTATAAAGCGACCAGATTCATCCCTTTTGAAGGTATTTAAGAAATGCTGTTCACAAATTCGTTCTTCTTCAGATTTAACGACCGGATTTTCCACGTCCGTTAAATTTTCTATTTCCCAAAATAATCTAATATTTTTGTCTAATTCATCAAGGGTTGAAATAAGACCACAATGAAAGTCAGGACTAGTGTTTTCATGACTCATAATACCACTAGCAGTGAAGCCGAACACAGTATCTTGTAATATCAAATTACCTCCGGCTAATTTCAATTTTTCAGGTTTTAATAAATCAAAAATTAACTGATTTCCAAGCAACATATGTATTTTACTTGGTAAATGAAAGGATTTATCTGATAGATTAATGCCGTCAGGAATTTTTATCCCCTTCATATCAAGTTTACACGTTGGTGTAAAATCTGTAATACTTTCGACAACCAAACAATCAATTATTCTTCTAAACTGACCTTCCTTATTTGAAATTGCAATTGAAACCTCATGCTTTATTTTATGAGATGCACCTCCAATACCCGAAACTAAGGTGTTTATTTTTCGAAGCCTTAATCCTAAAGCTAACGCAGTATCCAACGTGATAATATTCACCATAGAACCGCAATCAAGAATTGCCTTTATCGGGAACTTATTTCCAACGTTATTTTCACCAAAAACAAGAACAGTACTTAAAACCACGCTTTGTTTATTTTTTCCCGATACGAAACTCGAACCAATAAATCCTTCCTCTTTCCCAGCTGGTAATGTAGACTGACTGTCATCTTGGTACGGAGGCGAAAAGGGTGGAGAATTCACATTTAACTCTGAATTTACTGCTTCCGTTTTCAAGTGGTTAGTAGTTTCTTGTGGCGAATGCTTATGATTATCGACACTCTTATTCAAACTTCTACACAATAAGGAATTATGCCGTTTAGAGCAGAAACAATTTCGAACACTAGGGCAATTCGATAATTTATGCAATGGAGACAAACAATTTATACAAAGATTATGACTTTTTACTACATCAAATCTTTCATTAACTTTCATTGAATTGAAGCGTTTACATTTAAATAAACTGTGTGCTTGTTTGCATAAAGCACAATTATTAGGCTGAGATTTCGAAAGAAGCACCTTCGGTTTAGAATGGAGGGGAATGTTCCTTTGCTTGTTTGGGTTATGAAAAGAAGCATTTAAACTTTCTAAAATTTGACATCTCTTTGACAAAAAGGAGAGAAAGTCTTCCCAGTCGGGAAATTCAGTACTGTCCAAGGTCATTTCGTATTGCCTACGAGTCTCATGATCTAGTTTGTTTAACACAATATTAACCAACATTTGCTGAGAAAGTTTGTCGGGTTTCAAATCAAACAATTCTAAAGAACGAATATGCTTCTGAATGTTATCAAGTAGGGTTCTTAGATCCCTTGCCGATTCATTATTTAATTTATTCAAGGACAAAATAGAATTGATGTGAGATGATGCAATAACACGTTTATTCTCAAATCTTTGTTGCAAAGCGCCTAATAGGGAATCGAATGTATCGTTCGGCGTTTGCAAATGTTCAGCTTCTCCTTTTAACGAAGCTTGCAAATAGTGCAGTTTCTGTTGATTTGTTAAACTTTCATTAGATGTGATAAGGGAGTCAAATTTTGATTTAAAGAGTCCCCATTCTTGATACGATCCGAAAAATTCTGGTAAATTTATTTGGGGTAATTTCACCTTTACATTTGTGCATACATTATTCGAAATAGAATGCTCTATGTTCTTGTCAGAAATATCAACAACTTTACTAATAGAAGAGAGGAAAGATCTAATTCTTACCTCCTGTTCTTGCAATGCGTCATCGAGGATATCCAAATCATGCTCTTTATCGGCAATATTTATTTCTTCCGGTAACTTATAATACTGGAGTCTTAATGATTCACAATCGGTTTGTGTTTTTCTTAAAGAGTTCAATTTCAAGTCGAGTTCAATGGCTTTATCCGATGACGGAACAAAATCATCTAAATATTTGGTAAGGTTGGTTACCTTTGTTTTCAGGCTACCTAATTGCCTGTTCAACGTTACGAGAGTTTGTTTATCCATAGGTCCTCCGGCGATGATTAAGGACCAGAAATGTTGCGATACGAAAAAAGTGGACTGTAAGGCGAATGATCAACAATTAATTTCTTTTATTCTGTGACTATTTAAAATTAAATGAGTCAAGAGGGTACAACGATGCCGTGCTTACGGCTTACAAAACGAGACGACTACTTGTGACTGGCGAAAATCACAGCTACCACCCAGAACCCATCGATAGGGTTGCCAGAAGCGGATTGGCGACAAGATACAAATATGAATAAGGTAATACAAGCAATAACACCCACTTCATATTACTCTCTCCTCCAAGGGATAAATCGTATGAGCTCCAAACGGCTCTTTAACTGTGACATAATCTGCAAATAACACAAGCCAACGTTATTTGTAGTCTTAACTATGACTTTAGCTAGCGGATTTTTAGAACGGCTTCACGAGCAGGATCATTACTGCTTATGAAAATATTCAATGTTACTTGTAGGTGTACTTAGGTTGTAACGTATTAAATGTGTCCGTTTGTCTAAAATTGTTTCTAGTGCTCTTTATTTAACTCATTCCAGATTTTTATGTTAATCAAATACGGGTAACAACACATGGTGGCAGCGGTTAAAACGGTAATTTAAAAAGTTTGAATTCTACGTAAAGTTGGAATTCGGAATAAAACCGGCAATGACTGCTTATCAAGTAACACCACCGGAATTATTCCAGTTTTCAACTCCAACGGACTGGCCCAAGTGGAAACAGAGATTTCTCCGATTCTGAACTGCTTCAGGATTGAATACGAAGTCAGAAGAGGAACAAGTTGATGCTCTTATCTACTTCATGGGCGAAAAGGCTGAAGATATTGTTCTCTCATTTTCCATAACAGAAGACGAGAAGAAAAACTTCCAGGTTGTATTACAAAAGTTTAATGAGTATTTTGTCGTTAAAAGAAATGTTATTTTTGAAAGAGCGCAATTTAACAGACGGGTACAGAGAGAAGGGGAGTCAGTTAATGAATTTATTACCGAATTATATGCACTTGCGGATAAGTGTAATTATGGTGCACTTCACGATGAATTGTTAAGGGATCGTATAGTTGTTGGTATTAGCGACCAAGCTTTAAGTGAAAAACTACAGCTTGATCCTCAGCTTACTTTGCAAACAGCCATTGATAAAGTTCGCTTATCGGAATCGATCAAAAGGAAACAGTCAGTATTAGTAAGCAATTCATCAATTAATGCTTTAGTTCACAAAAGGAAACTTGCGGAAAATCGCCACACGATAAAAAGCACTGCCCAGCCAAGGACTCTTTCTGCAGAAAATGCAAGAAAAAAGGACACTGGGAGAAGGTTTGTTTATCTTCCACTAAGCGAATTAACGAAGTTAAATTTGAAACGGGTTTTATAGGTTTAGTAGGAAATGTACAAGATGTAGATGATTGGGTTATACCAATAAAAATATTAGGAAAATCAGTCAAGTTTAAGATTGATACTGGTGCGGATCACACTGTAATTCCTTCTCATGTAGCAAAAACAGTATTGAAAAGAGCTGAAGTTAAACGCACAACAAGTTAATTTTTGGCCCTGATAGATCTCCTCTGAAACTTATGGGAAAGATAGTTGAGAACATAGAATATAATGGCAAAAATTGTTTGGAAGAAATTTACATCATAGATGGTCTTCAGCGATGTTTATTAGGAAAACCAGCCATAAAAATGTTTGGATTAGCTCCTAATATTCTAGGCCACTGTGTGCGTAGCATTAGTAGTTTTGATCCTATCCAGGAATTCCCTACTCTGTTTCAAGGCCTTGGTTTACTAAAAGGTAACTACCACATTGAACTCCAATGATGCCAAACCTTATGCTCTCACTTCTCCACGACGAATACCTATACCGTTGTTAGAGAAAACAAGAGAAGAAATAAAAAGAATGCAGGAATTAAATGTAATTCAACCAGTAGAAAAACCAACTGACTGGTGTTCCCCAGCCGTTGTTGTAAGAAAAAAAGATAAAATCATACAAGACGATGTCCCTCATGTAAACACGGCGATAGCCGCTGGAGCTTGGCCATCGCCAAGTGCGAGCGCTACAGACCTTGGCGCCAAGCCTCCCTGGCGACCGCCAAGCTCCAACGGCTATCGCCGTCTTGTGACGAATAAACACTAGTTATATACCACTAAAATTTTACAAAGAAACACAAATTCTAAGTAAATGACACTATATAAAACAGTCAAATCCACAACAAAACTTTAGAAAAAGTACAATTAAAGAAGCACTTACCTCACTTTTCCCCCCCATTCTATATTCCACACATCGACTAACACATTCTATATTCCACACACATACTAACGAAGAAATTCCCCGAGACGCTCACTAACTTACGGTAAAGGGTCCGTAAAACGGAATCAAAACCACAAGGAAAATCCAACACAAACTTATTCGACTCAGAATCAAAGAACACCAAACTTCAATCTTCATGCAATTAACACTAAATGAAAATTCTATACTTCAAATGCACCGCGTTTAATTATCAGAATTGCCACTCAGATTCTGATTAAAAAAAAAAAAAAAAAAAAAAAAAACGATTTTCCAGACCAACATGTGATAAAAAATCCAGACGATTTTCAAGTTTATGACGTCAGCTTTACATATGTTCTCCAAGGGCGGAACCAGAAGCCTGCTAAATATTGGTAAAAGCCCCATTTATGTAGTGTAAAAACATTTTTCTCGGAGGGCGCGCGAGCCACTCTGCGAGACCCCAAAAAAAACATCAGTGGGTCCGGCCACCGCCTCAAAAGGGCCCCCTCGAAAATATGATAACGCGAGACCCAAAAAAACATCAGTGTGTCCGGGCGGGCCCCTCTGCGAGACCCAAAAAAAACATCAGTGGGTCCGGCCACCGCCTCAAAGGGCCGCCTCGAAAATATGCTATCGCGGGCCCCTCTGCGAGACCCAAAAAAAACATCAGTGGGTCCGGCCATCGCCTCCAGGGGGCCCCCTCGAAAATATGCTAACGCGGGCCCCTCTGCGAGACCCAAAAAAACATCAGTGGGTCCGGCCACCGCCTCAAGGGGGTCCCCTCGAAAATATGCTAACGCAGGCCCCTCTGCGAGATCCAAAAAAACCATCAGTGGGTCCGGGCGGGCCCCTCTGCGAGATCCAAAAAAAACACCAGTGGGTCCGGCCACCGCCTCAAAAGGGCCCCCTCGAAAATATGCTAACGAGGGGCCCTCTGCGAGATCCAAAAAAAACATCAGTGGGTCCGGCCACCGCCTCAAAAGGGCCCCCTCGAAAATATGCTAACGCGGCCCCTCTGCGAGACCCAAAAAAACATCAGTGGGTCCGGCCACCACCTCAAGGGGGCCCCCTCGAAAATATGCTAACGCGGGCCCCTCTGCGAGACCCAAAAAAAACATCAGTGGGTCCGGCCACCGCCTCAAAAGGGCCCCATCGAAAATATGCTAACGCGGGCCCCTCTGCGAGACCCAAAAAAAACATCAGTGGGTCCGGCCACCGCCTCAAAAGGGCCCCCTCGAAAATATGCTAACGCGGGCCCCTCTGCGAGACCCAAAAAAAACATCAGTGGGTCCGGCCACCGCCTCAAAAGGGCCCCCTCGAAAATATGCTAACGCGGGCCCCTCTGCGAGACCCCAAAAAAAACATCAGTGGGTCCGGCCACCGCCTCAAAAGGGCCCCCTCGAAAATATGCTAACGCGGCCCCTCTGCGAGACCCAAAAAAAACATCAGTGGGTCCGGCCACCGCCTCAAAAGGGCCCCCTCGAAAATATGCTAACGCGGCCCCTCTGCGAGACCCAAAAAAAACATCAGTGGGTCCGGCCACCGCCTCAAAAGGGCCCCCTCGAAAATATGCTAACGCGGCCCCTCTGCGAGACCCAAAAAAACATCAGTGGTTCCGGCCACCGCCTCAAAAGGGCCCCCTGGAAAATATGCTAACGCGGGCCCCTCTGCGAGACCGAAAAAAAAACATTAGTACAAGTTGAAGCAAATTGGAATAGTAGACGAAGGAACAGGATAAAACGAAAAATAAAAATAACGCATGCGCAAAACGCAAATTAACAGCTTAGTGACGTCAAATTGAGCAAGCGAATTCGTTACATTCATCTGGTTACGTCACACATACACAGTAGCTAGATTAAAAAACAACTATTACGCATGCATGAAATTGCAAGAAATTTCGCATCTTTCAATAGTTCTAAATTATCCAATTTACAATATTTGACGCATTATCATTCCTCCAAAAAAAACGTCGCCAAGCTCTACACATATTTTTATGGTTGCCAGTCAAACTACCATCGGCAGGGTACTTTACTAACGTTGAACATCGCTCACGATGTCGCCAGAACCAAGGGGCACCGGATACGGAACATAGGCCGAAAAAAAGATGGAAATGTTAGGATTTGTGTAGATTTGACGGTGCTTAATAGAAGTATACGAAGGGAATGGCACCCGTTACCAACTACAGAATATAATTTATCGCTTTTGGCGGGAGCCAAGGTGTTTTCAAAATTAGACACCAACTCTGGTTTCTGGCAAATACCACTTGACGAAGAATCGTCTTATCTTACTACTTTCATAACACCCTTTGGAAGATTCCGTTTTTTGCGTTTGCCATTCGGAATTTCATCGGCTCCAGAGCATTTTCAGCGTAGAATGTCGCAGGTTTTAGAAGGTCTTCGAGGTATCATATGCCATATGGATGACATCCTTATTTGGGGATCCACTCAAGAAGAACACGATGAACGTTTAAAGATGACTTTGAATCGTATCAAAGAAACCGGGATAACCCTAAACAAACAGAAATGTTGTTTTTCTGTCAAATCAATAAAATTCCTTGAACATGTTATTGATGAATCAGGAAGACATCCAGACAAAGACAAGATAGAAGCCATTAGAAAATTTAAACGTCCTACAAATAAGATTGAGCTTAAACAACTCCTTGGGATGTCTAATTATTTAGCACGATTCATACCGAAATATTCAGAGACGTTAGCACCTTTGATTTCCCTCTTACCAACAAAGAACGAATTTGTTTGGGATATACCTCAAGAAAATGCACTGATGAAACTTAAGGAGATTTTGTCATCAGAGCCAGTACTCGCAATTTTTTACCCTAACAAGCAATCTATCGTAACGGCTGATGCTTCTTCCTATGGTCTAGGAGCAATATTGCGCCAAAAACAGGAAGACTCTACAGTTAAAGTAATCGCTTATGCACAGAGCCTTATTATCGCATGGGCAAATCGGGACTTTGCCCAGGGCCCCCGGCTCGAAAGGGCCCCCAATATCAAATGTTGTTATGAAATATTCTTTTTTATATCAAAATTTTATGAAAAATAAAACAAATTTCATAGATGGGGGCCCCCAAATTCATTAATGCCCGGGGCCCCTGTGGGTCATAATCAGGCTCTGCTTATGCATCGCGCACATTAACGCCAACTGAAAAGCGTTACGCCCAAATAGAGAAAGAAGCTCTTGCACTGACATGGGCATGTGAAAAGTTTTGTAACTACTTGATTGGTACTAGGTTTCTTCTAGAAACAGATCACAAACCTCTTGTCCCCATCTTAATGAGAAAATCTCTGGATGATTTAACTCCCCGTCTTCAAAGATTCAAAATGAGATTGATGAGATACTCTTTTGACGTTTTTCACACCCCAGGGAATAATTTATGTGCAGCGGACGCATTATCAAGAGCACCTCACCAAGAAGAGATTCCCGACCTTGAATTAGAAGAGGAAGTTGAAGCTTTCGTTAATTTGGTAACAGACTCTGTCCCTGTAGCTCCACAAAGACTTTCTCAGTTAAAATTAGAACAAGAGCAAGATTCAGCATGCAAAATGTTAACGGTCTATGCTTTACAAGGATGGCCAGAGAAAAATAAAGTAGAACCATCATGTCTACCTTACTGGCCTTTGCGATACGAAATATCCTTACAGAATGGATTACTTATGAGAGGAGCTCGAATAATTGTTCCAGACAAACTACGACAAGAAATTTTAGAGAAAGTACATGAAGGTCATATGGGAATAAATAAATGTAGAGCTTTAGGTAACTCCGCGGTCTATTGGCCTGGTATCAGCAAACAGATAGAGAAACTAGTTCGAGAATGTACATCGTGTATACAGGAAGCTAGAAACCTTTCTGAGCCATTGAAACCAACAAGTTTTCCTCAAAGACCTTGAGAAATAGTAGCTATGGATTTGTTAAAGTTTCATACTGATTGGTATTTGTTAGTGACTGATTACTATTCACGGTACCCAGAAATCGCAAAATTGGACAGACTTACATCTAGCAAAGTGATTTTACATTGCAAGTCAATCTTCCCCAGGCATGGAATACCTGATGTAGTTAGGTCTGATAATGGACGACAGTTTGAAGTAACTAGAACTGCTGAATTTCAACAATTTGCAAAAACGTATGGTTTCAAACATGTTTCTTCGAGTCCAAAATATCCCCAGAGCAATGGTTTTGTGGAAGCTGCTGTTAAAATCATCAAGCTCAGATTGAAGAAATCGAAAGACCCATATTTAGCACTTCTCAGTTACAGAGCTTCGCCTTTAAAAAATGGATACAGCCCAGCTGAGTTACTGATGGGTCGGATATTACAAACAACATTGCCTGTTCCGTTATCAGCACTTCAACCCAGACTTGTTCAAAAAGAGAAGTTAGAAGAAATCGAGGAAAATCGAATAAAAACCCAAGAAAAATATTATAATCGCAGACATAACTCTCACGAACTCAGACCGATAAATCCAGGGGAAAAAGTATGGATAACAGATAGGAAGGCTGTTCGCACTGTGGAAAAGAATGCTGATACACCAAGATCGTATTTCGTTAAAGAAGGTCAACATCTTCTGCGACGAAACAGAAAACATCTAATTCCTAGTGCAAAACTGCAGCCACGTGCAGTAGAAGATGATGACGACGCAGATGCTCTTACTCCAGAAGTTTCACAGAAAGAAGCTGAAACTGAAACACCAAAAACTTCGGGCTCGACTAAGAAAAATAATCAACCTGTTGTCACTCGGTATGGAAGAGTTGTAAAACCTCCAGATCGACTCAATCTCTAAAAGGGGGAGATGTGACATAATCTGCAAATAACACGAGCCAACGTTATTTGTAGTCTTAACTATGACTTTAGCTAGCGGATTTTTAGAACGGCTTCACGAGCAGGATCATTACTGCTTATGAAAATATTCAATGTTACTTGTAGGTGTACTTAAGTTGTAACGTATTAAATGTGTCCGTTTGTCTAAAATTGTTTCTAGTGCTCTGTAACTCATTCCAGATTTTTATGTTAATCAAATACAGGTAACAACACATACGCAACACAACGGGTAACTACGCATAGGGTTACTTCATTTTTCTTTCCATAGAAGAGCATAGTGGACTGGGCCTTCGCAATTAGTAACGGGCCTGCGCGTGTATTTTGATGAGTCATCCAAAGAGGCTCGGATGCTCGAGTCTTCACGTATACATCAGGCATTTCTTAAACTTCCCATTGCTTTCAAACGTTATTTAATGTAGTTTTAAGTAGTAATTGTGCTACTAATTCAAGTACGGACTCATTATTAATTTGTTTGCTATGATACATATTGGCATTAAGAAAATTAGATGCATATAATTTGAAGGAAAAACAAAGTAGCGCTTACTCTCGTGGTTCACGATTGCTTATTTTAGTTTCATAAGTGGATATTTAATATACTTCAAAATAACTAAATACAGAAATGAGAAAAACATTTTATAATGAATATTTCATTAACGTAGTCGTATTTCCTACGTTATTTTAAACAATTTAACATTAACAAATGTTGTATTAAAGCGCATTTCAGTGTTTTTGGGATATCCTGTATATTGCAGAAAACTGATAAAATACGCTCTATAGCGCGATCCGTGAATTAATTATTCCTTAATAAAGACATTTCATGTATTATATGTTATTCTTTTGTCGCTTTCTCAATCGAACTTTGGAATTGAGCAAGCATAATGAACGCTTGTACAAAATATTAACTACATTTGAAGTTTCTATATAAACGGACAAAAATCAATAATTTATAATTTACTGTATTTTTTCTTAATTTACTGTATTTATTCACTGTATCAAATGTAAGTCTGAATCACATAATCAAGGCATATATAACTGATAAATAACATTTTCAACTGGCAAAATTAAATTGTCTAACTAGTACCACAACGTCATGCTTATTTACAAGAATAAACTACACAAGTAATACGATTTCTGATTAAAATAATTTATTTATAAATAACACATCAATAATTATTCACTAAACATGATTTACATACATATTTTTAGAATTTCTAAATAAATTATAAAAGTGTTCACTTACCTTTACATTCAGAGAAAAATTTCGAATTTTATGATAAATTTTTATGAAAGAAAACGGCGCAAGATTCACAAAACGATTACCTACATCTAAAGTTCTTTAGTACAACAAAACTATAAACAAATTGTTTTAAAATAATATAATATTTAGAATACTTAGAATAATAAAATAGAACACTGCGAATGGCGAAAACAGGCCTCAATGATTAACTCGTTTTTAGCGGTGGCAACTCATGAGCAATCCCATAGCTTAGCAACGGCCCGCATGTTCACAATATCTACCCGTTTCGGTATCAGCAACTCTCTGATTGAACAATGAAAATACGTCATAACGTACAGGGTTACTATTCCCTGGCGGTATTTTTTCCTGATTTCCGTCCGTAGTACGTAGGAATCTTAGTACGTAGTAGAGAGCAGAGAGTTATTTTATTGTTCTCAATTTTGATTTGAAGATCATCATATTATCTACGGTAGGAATATGGATTTCGATAAGCTCCCTGATAGTTATGACTATAAGCTGATAAAATCTCAAGAAAATGAATTTTATTTTCAACTTTCAAAGATTGTTTAATTTGTTCATTGTTTTAGGTAATAGTAAATATTAAGCTATTTCACAATATAGAGTTATTTTAAAAATATAAGTCAAAAAGTCGGAAAAGAATGTACAGAACTATCGAAATTTAAATTTTCATATTAACCCATTTATGCCTAGCGTCCCTTTTTTGGGACGGCATTTTCGCTATCAGTCGAAAACGTTATTTATTTTTCCTAGCCTTTATTCGCGAGTATTGAACCTCAATTCCACAAAATATTTTAATATAGCCAAATAGGATATTGACATTTCAATTTTTATACATAAGGATTTTAAATGAAATCATCCCTTGTTTAAAAAGTTGACATCAGAAATTTATCAATTACTGCTGGTGTTAGCAAAAATCGAAGAAAGTCGCAAAAATATCTAGGCACGAATGGGTTAATAGCTATCAAGGTTTTGCTTAGGGCAGTTTTATTTGGAGCCATAAAAATTATCAAACATGCTGAGAAAACTATTCAGAATTAGGCATCTGTGGTTACCATAAGCGATACGGGAAAAGAATACATTAAGAAAAAATTCTTGATAATTTTCAAAAAGTTACACTTTTAAAATATGTATACGACCCCCGCCCCCAACAAAAAATGTCTGAATTAGTAAAATGTGCCCATACACTAATGAAGTAATGGACAAAATGTGAAAATTTTACCCTAAAATGTGTCAGATATGATGATAAATATATGCTGACTTAAACCACTTTTCAATGGCTCTAAAATGGAAAAAAATTGCATTTCTGAGGCGTTACAGAAATTACGAAAGAATCAGGTTTATTGCTAGCGTGCAAAAGCCTTTGTTGAAATATCTCGTTTTGAGATGTTTTATGATGAAAGGCTGAAATTTTGTCCATACTACATTAGTATTGGAGGGCACATTTTGCTAATCAAGATTTTTTTGTACGACGTAGTATACAAATTAAGATGTGTAACTTTTTAAAAATTAAGGAGAAAAACATTTTATTTCCTTATTTTTAACATTTTTTTCACTTTACATTGCTCATTCATCTCTTATAAGAAAAGAATTATAGCCGGTTCCCACCTTTTTTGATCACTGTATGTTACAGGATTTTTAAATTAGAAATTTAAAAAATATATAAGAACTGTTAAATAACTATAAAACGTGCTATTTATTATGAATGAATACTATGCTTAAAAACAACACATTGTAATGTAGAAATAACACTGTCAAACTCTGTTATAACGAGGATGAAGGGTCAGGGACACTTTGCTCGTTAAATCGAAGTGCTCGTAATAACCGGGTTTACAGTAAATTCCGATCTTTAAACAATAAGCCAACCATTTAATTTAAACTCCACATTAAATCTGTGCTCGCAATAAGTAACCGAGTTCGATTGCATAGACGTGTAATCGCAAATGCATTGATAATTTAAAAAAAATCTGGAGTGACTCCACTCGACTTTCCGAACACTTACGATTAGATCATTACCAAGCACTTAAATAAATTTTAATCGATGAATAATTCAAACATATACCAAATTGAAACTCAATCGAATGCACCGTTTAAACGCTTGCGCACTTTCAAGAATTTCTCCCCATATGCCATAATGCCATAACATAAAAGAAAGTTTTGTCGTAGCCCTGTAGGAGAACTATAAGTCCTATACACACCAAAATCAATACCGGTCTTGCAACGGTGGTTTATAACATGTATACCCAATTTGAGCTCAATCGAATCTACTGTTTAAACGCTAGCGCACTTTCAAGAAATTCCCCCCATAGGCCATAATGTAAAAGAAATCTTTGTCGTAGCCCTTTAGAAAAACTATAAGTCCTATACACACCAAAATCAATACCGGTCTTGCGACGGTGGTTTATAACATATATATCCAATTTGAGCTCAATCGAATTCTCCGTTCAGGAGCTATCGTGTTCACTCACATACACACGAACACACATACACACACACACACATACACACACACACACACATACACACACACACACATACATACATACATCTCGTAAAAATAGCATAAATGGATTCAGAAGCCCTCAAAACGTGTAAAAACACCAAAATCTCGAATTCGAATTTTTTCATGATTACAATACTTTTCTTACATGGTACATGTGCGGAAAGTAAAAAAAAAAAACTTTTCGTTTTTAAAATTATTTGGCGCTCTCACACAATTGATTAATTGCCAAGTGTGGTAATCCCGTCAACTCTGTTCTCTTGTCCAATCAGAGAGTTGCTGATGCCGTCGGGTAGATATTGTGAACATGCCGAATGCCGACCGACGGCCCCGAGTGGACGGAGGAAAAACAGGTTACGGCTGTGGCTTCACATTTCTCCCCTCATGCCTATTCCATATTATTCTCTCCTCCAAGGTTTTAGTATTGGGATTCCATCTGCCCCTATAGAGCATTTCGACGAACCCCTCCTCTCTGCGATCGGTCGCCGTCTTGCGTGACAGCTTGGGGTTCTCGTAATGTATTTCAATGGGAAAAAGCCGATTTTCAACATTCAAAAAAAGTATTAAATTTAATTTTTTGGATGATTGTAATGGATGGAATTTGTTAATCAGACCTTCGACTTTTGTGTCCCAGGTGGCGTTTAATATTTTAAAAAGCTTAACATATAATATTTTAATGATATTTCAAGCGACTTTTTCCGCTGGTACTGCGTTCGGAAAGACAACATTATGTACGGGAATAAACACAATGTTTGTTTTAAGATTCGGCAGGTCATTCGGATTACTGTTTGTTTACAAATATCATTGTTGTGCATGCGAAATTTTCTTATGTTGTGAGATTTATGCAATAATAAAGTTTTGTTTTTGAATTATAATTCATCGGATATTCTGTATGCCCTAGAAAACATCAAATCCCATTAATATTTATATTAAAAAAGTGTTTATTTAAATTTCTATTACGATATATTCAGATTGTTTTTTTTCTTTTATAAAAAATAAATGTACTGCTTGTTATTATTTATCATAGTGTTCTTTTAAATATGTAAATGCCTGTAAAATAAGACCAGTTATCCCATTAATAAAGAAGTGTAACATACGCATCGCATAACATATTTGTACACGTAATTAATCTAATACGTATGAATATGAATTAAAAAAATAATCCAATAAATCAACTAAATTAAAGACGTAGACCAATTAATGTGTTCTTTACTTAGTTGCATAATTATTTAAATTGACAGTAAACATGAGTGCAAAATGTAAATTTATAATTCCATAAAGCTTCTGCCTTTTTATTATAAGATGGAAAACATGTTTCGCAATGTTAGCTCATAAAACTGTACTAAACAATTCTACAATTACATTTTTGAATTTTGTTTCAAGTTAGAATCAGAACAGAAATCAAAAGCTGGAACTCTGACCCTGTATTTCTTTTTTCTGGGTGAATTTTTACATATTAGGCAAAGCTCATGAATACTTTGCTCCGAAGCCCAACACTAGTATACATTAATTCATAAATTTTCCCCTTTTCAAGCACAAACTGATTTTAGCAGACACGACAAATCATATTCGCTTCACCTCGACCAGATTTGAGAGTCCTGAGACCACCAGAATTTGGGTGTTTTCTGTATAATGTTTATATTTCTTCCTGCTAATTTCCGACTATTTAATTTTATATCACTGTTCTGTGAAATAATTATTATATGGGAAAATCTTTAAATTACTGTTATTTTAATTAAATGTGCTACCAACCCCCATATTACAGGGGTTTGCAGTTCGCTACTGAGTATTAACATAAGAATATTAAGGCTCCGGCACCTTTTTTTGCCAGAAATTGCCACTAGCCCTGGAGCAATTAAATGTTTTCTCATTGAAAAATTTCTTTCATTAATTTCCAAAAAGATACACTTTTTGTATATAACCCGCATACAAAAATATCCCCAATCGGTAAAATGTGCTCCATATTCTGATGAGGTGATGGACAAAATTTGATAATTATATCCTGAAAAGTGTCAAAGGTATAAAGATAATAAGTACTGACTTAAACTAATTTTCAGTAGCTCTTGAAAGGAAAAAAATCACAATCACATTTTAAGGGTCATACAGATATTATGAAAGAATATTTTACATTCAAATTCAAGTATAGACCCCAGTCACCTTTGTTTATAGATATCCCTTAAGACGTTATATGATGAAAGGCTGAAATTTTGTACATCACCTCATTTGTGCATGGGGTACATTTTATTTTCTAGGAATTTTTTTGTAAGGTAGTTCTAAGAAATTTTAAAAAGTGTAACTCTGTGAAAATTAACAAGAGGCATTTTCTCTTAACATAGTCTTTTTTTTTTAACCTTATTTTAAACATTTATTCAATTCACACTGCCTAATTATCTTTAATAGATAAAGAATTAAAGCATGTTATCACTTTCTAGGGGCACTGTACGTGTGTGTGTGTGCACGAATGTCTATACAATTTATAAACACTAATATTTTTACTTCCTTGTATGACGTACAAAGAAATAATGTGATCGCAAAAGGAATTCGGTATCCAGATTTTGACTACCTCTAAATTTACTGAGTTTTTGCTTGACATCTCATTGTACACATGTATGTATGTTCATATAAATTCATGTACAAGCATTCTGACTGACAGCTAGACCATTTTGATCAGTGTTTCCTGGCGCCTGTACGCAGTAGCGGATTCAGGGGAGGGACTTGGGGGCTTCAGCCCCCCCCCCAAAAGAGATTGCTAGAGAGTAACATTCTGCTTCATTATGCACTTTGAATATGTAAAGTGATCTTTTTTAATCACTTAGCCCCTCCCAAACAAATGTAAAAATCCTTTTTACATTTGTTTAGACTAAAATTTTGCTTTATTGTATATTTTCTTTGGGTGAAATAAGCTTTTATCAAAATTTAGCCCCTCCCAAAAGAGAATTTCTGGATCCGCCACTGCCTGTACGTACGTGTGTATGTAGGTAACTCACATATCTTAAAAAGTACGAGTCGTACAATGTTGAAATTTTATATTTAGGATTGTTGTAACATCTACATCCATACATTATATTTTATGGGCAGAAATTCATTAAAGTGTAATTTAGAGATATTAAGTTATTTCAAATAAATCAAAAATGATATATGTTGTTAAGGATTACAAAATGAATCTTGCCATCAAAAATGGTATCTTTATCATTTACAGTTCTACAGGAGCACTCAGAAAAATTCCAACAAATTACAGCCAATGGCAGTTTTAGAAACATTCATTCATTTCAAGCAGAATAACATCTTACCATATGGTTGGATAATGGTCCGGTGACGTTCAGCCACCTCCCTCAAAAACTGCGTTAAAAGTCACCAAACTTGGCAACTTTTGGTATATATATGTATATATTTAATTTGCATATCTCAAAAACTATTAGTCGTAGATTGCTGAGATTTTATATATAAGATCGTTGTAACATCTAGTTGTACACCTAGATTTTTTATTCCAATCTACTGGAGAGTTTATTTACAGGACCACCCAAAAGAATTTTGGTACTTGCATGTATCCTTGCAGTCTGCCAAGATGAGCGATTTTTCGCTTTGATAAATCCAGGTTGCAGGAAATCATGATGGTTCCGAATACAATTGGCCAGGGGCGTAGCCAAGGGGGGGGGGTTATGGGGGTCATAACCCCCCCAGGGGGAATTTTTTGCCATACAAAATGTATATTCTTCACTACATTATCACACACGCGTATACATATATATGAGTTTTAGTAGTCGTAACCCCCCCCCCCAATCAAAAATTTCTGGCTACGCCCCTGCAATTGGCTAGAGTTTGCCAGCACATTTTCCGAAAAAATAATTTTGGCACGAATGTCTATCAGGATAATATGCAACTACCAGAATTCCAATACATTAATGTCTATAGACATCTTCAAATAGTGACGTAGCCAGAAATTTTTCATGGGAGGGGTTACTATTGTAACTCACATATATGTATACATGTGTGTGGTGAGGGAGTGAAGAATATACATTTTGTATTGCAAAAATTTCAGGGTGTGTGTGTTGTGATCCCTTATTACCCCCCCTCCCCTGGCTACGCCACTGTCTTCAATATATTATGTCTGTAGTCGTTCATTGTTTGGTCCATGCACAGAATCTCGTTATTTGTCATCCACCGTGTTGAGTTTTGCCAAAATATCGCTAATTTAACACCAAAAAAAACTATGCATTTTGCATGACTCTAAAACTTTTAGCCGTAGAATGTTGAAATTTTGTATTTAGAACTATTGTAACATCTAACTGTGCTTTTGATTGCTGTGGACTGAGTAATTTATTTACAGGGTCACCCAAAAGACTTAAAATGTATTAAGGGTCTATAGATACCTTCATTTCATTAAAAATCTGTGATGAATAACTGTTACAGCTGTGACTGAAATCTCGCTATCGCAAGCTTATTGGCTTTTGTCAAAATATTGCCCAATTAAGTGAAACAAATCTTTAAAATTGAACTCAGCTTGGCGGTAAACTTTAGAATTGCAGTATTTTGTCTCTTTCAAATGAAATAAGTTTAGATGAAGTGCCCCGAAAATATTTCTGGTTTAATAGAGGTACAAGGAAGTCATGTGGTGTCCATATCAGATTTATTAGTTCAATGATTTGATTAAAAAAAACAATCATAATAAAAGGAGTAGTGTATAGAGTTTTACAGTTATATTCTTCCATGATGATTGTATGTAAGAGATTTTTTTTTCAACATCGTAAATTACAGTGTTACTTGAAAATATGTTTTCACATAATTTACACAGGAACCAGACTACATGCAAGCGATAGATATTAAAAAAGTCAGATGTCAGTCAGCCAATTTAAATTACTTTAGAAGTTATTTACAAAAAAATTGAAAGAAAAAAAAAACATCATATTTGACTGCATAAAATGATTTAGGTTCTTGAATCTAAACAGCAGGTAAGAACAGTATTTATAGAAAAATTGCTACTGGCGTATTATCCCGGCACTCAAACAAGACAGGCGATTTCTCGCCAAGATAAATGCCAATCACATGAAATTATTAATGGTTTCAAATACGATTGGCAACAGTTTCCAGCACATTTGATGAAAAAATACTTTGTTGGAAATGACCACTGCAATAATACGTAAGTATCTAAAAATCTTCAGAATAATTTCTAATCCTAATATCAGCTCCACGCAGAACAGAGTGGAAATAGTTTTAGGTAAAAGAATAAGGATTTATTTTAACGAAGTACAGTTTAACCATTTAATCATCTGTCCATGGACACGAGAACAACAACAGTATAACCTTGATTTCACGAAGTCAAAGAAACAACAGAAAGAATTGAGATAAGAAGGTGAAATGAAAGAGGGTGTCAGTTTAATAGAAAAAACACATTTATTCAAGATATTTAAGTTCCACTCCATACCTAATTTAGAATACTGCAAAAGAATAAAAAGGCTGGTAGCCAAGTTTAGTGATTTTAAAAAAGTAGATTCTATAGTTTTTTAGCATAAGCAACAATAAGTAATCATACATTAACACATCACAAACTTCCTGTTTTATTTATTTATTATTATTATTTTAATAAACCGACCACTCGTACAAAACTAGTTCTGTAAACAATGTATAAATTGACTTTTTAATCAAAATATGTTTTTAAAAAATAATTAACAAACCAATTCTTTCATGTTTTCTATTGATTTATTCTTATGCATTTTATATGCACATTTAATAACAGAATCCACACCAGAAAGTGCTATCCATAGAAAGCATGCACTAAAATTCATGTCAATCTAAGGATAAACCTATCTAGTCATAGCTTCAAACTACATTGGAGACAAATTATCCATATAGTTAAAAATCATGAAAAAATATCACAATCCTAAACTAGAAACAATATCTAATTTTGCAATTAGAGTTTAATTATTTGAGGACAGCTTTAAAATTTCTTCCATATTTCTAAATAAATAATTTACATTCTTTCGTGCACAGTCGTGGATTGCTGTCTAAACTGAAACGCCTGTTGCTTGCAATTCTGCAGTTTGTTTACATTCTTCACAGTGGGGCTGCGTTCGTAATCCAAAAACCCAAGGAACCTCCTCAGATTACACGTAGTTTATACGGATTACTGCGATTGCTAAATTATACATTTAGGTAAAGAAATAGCATGCGCAGAACGATGCGCGAAGCTGTCACTCAGCTGACGTCAGAGATACGTCACGTCGAAATGCTCTATCCGTACATCGCTGAGTTGGGCCTTTATATTCTTTGGTTGGGCGCCGCCTTTATTTGAATTAGGAAGTTGTACGAAGTCTTAATTGAAGCTAAAGTTACTACAAAGAAATACGTCTTTCTTGAAAATTTGAATAGATTAAATTATTTTTAAAAGAAAATGGCAAAAACAGATGTTAGTGAAGGTATTCAAGTAAGTTAATCTGTAACATAACCATTAAAAAAGAATGCATAGCTTTAATCCTAGTGAAAAAGTATAATTTGTTTCAGTTAGAAATTTTAAATGTATGTTAATGAACGCATTACTACTAATAAAAGAATTTTTTCTTAGTTTTCCCTTTTCTTATACACACGAGAGAGCGTATCTACTTTGGTTTGGTTGTGTCTCGAAGTCGGGAAGGAGATGGATCTTGCTTCAAAAATGAAATTTTTAACTGAATAGATTTTTTAACTATATTTTTAAACTAAATATTGATAAATGTAAGTAACGAATTGCTGGAAAATATATCATACATAAGCAGAAACTTTTGAATTTTTAATTTACGTTGATGTACGACCCTTGCCTTATAAATGAAGGCCTATTGTTTTGTAAAATTATGAACTATTTTGTTTTATTTATTTATTTATTTAAGGTTTAGTTCATACAAAATTATTTTATGTTTAACTGATGAATAATACGTAACTCAATAAATATTGGATATTTTAACAACCATCTTAGGTTTAGGTACAGCTTGGATATTTGGCTAACGTGACCATGTATTTTCTTCCTCAAAACGGGACATCTACTGTTTTCAAGGTGATAGTGTAGGGAGACAGAATTTCAGGTCTGGGGGTCTTTTAGTTGTTGAGAAAACGCGCAAAAAAGCTTGTGTTAGTGTTAATATCAAAATAAAATGGGGGAAAAAAAAACTCTTTGCTAAAACACTACTATAAAAAATAGTGCAAGACGTACGTTTCGGGTGGTACAAGGGGTGGGCCCTTCTTAGACTTCAAAAACACCATCCGACACAAGGCTAGAAGGTAGGCAAGTGAGAAATGTAAACAAAAGGACACACAGAATAAAGGAAGTTGTCATTCGGAAGGAAAAACATTCTTAGAAAACCAGGGTGAAAAGGAAAAATTAAATAAATTGAAATAGTTGACAAAAAAGAACCTTAAAAGGACAAATACAAAAACAATACATCCTCCCATCGTTTTCTTTGCGCCTCGAGAGGGGAGGAAGGGAGGTTAGTTTTTTTTTTTTTTTTTTTTTTTTTTTTTAGCAGCCTTTATTGAAATCGTTATCCTGGGTTGCTCTCTTTCTAAAAACTGGACATTATGGTGTCCCGAAGCTATGCTTTGGGACAATGGGAGAAACCACCTAAAAACAGGACGTATGGTCACCTTATATTTGGCACCATTTGGTTTGCTTAGATATTTTGATAAATGAAATATTTTGAAGTGCTAAATAAGTCACTTTGCTAAGATTTATGCATAAGAATATATGGGAAACTGTTTAAATGGAAACCTTCATGGGGAATAATTATCAATTTATGTATTTGTGCAGATTGCCAAAGAATTAAGTTGCCATTGGTGCCAAATGTTCAAGCTTCCCCCTCCCCCCTCTTTGCATATTATGTTAGTCAAGAGTGTAATTCAGTAGCACACTCATGATTCTTTCTTGGAGTGGGTCCAGCTCAAAGTTGTGGCACCAACCAACCACCTGAAAAAAATGCTTTTTCCCCCCCCCCCCCCCCCCCGACTATGGTCACCTTTTATAAAGACACCCTACCAGAGATATTGTTTGGAATTTTTTCAAGGAGTGAAAATACTCCTTTAGTTATTTTAAAGGAGTGAATTTAATTGCAGAGGAGTAAATTTAGTGGTGCAAAGAAAAAGAATAGAAAAAAAGATAAGCATAAAAATGCCCAGTAAAATAAAAAATTAAATTGAAGTTAATAAATAAAAAATATATGTTGGTTATTTTTAAAAAAATTATTTAAAGCACATTACAGCACACTGAAAACATACTGCGCAATTAAAAAAACAAGTTCAATCTTATTTAAAAATATGGGGAACATGAAAATACGTATAATTAAAATTTTAAGGAGTATTTTTTAATTTCAATGCATAAAATATGCTTGTGGAGGCGTTAAAAATCTCTGTACCCCACACTTAAATATACTTTGTTTCTGAATTATGTTTTTATTTACTTATCTTTACTGCTAAACATAAAAATTTGATAGTCTTTTAATGTATTAAAATATCAAGAACAAAATGATGTAAAGTTGATAACCCTTTTGGTAGGAGTACAGACATAGACGTAAGTTACTAAGAGCAAGAGGGGGCTCTATTGCTATTTTCCCCTCCCTGCTAAAATTCAGATTTCACCTATTTGAAAATAGTGTTTTCTACAACAGGAAACATTTTGCCCTCCCAATGTTACATGCCAATTTACGGCAATGGGTCCAGTTCTCCTAGACCCCTCCCTTGTGTGCACCACTGATGAAACTGCAGAGAATAATGATGCTTAGGCAGAAAATTTTATATTAAATAAAATTCCTAACTTGGCTTCCCCGTGGCAGAAACAGAACAAACCTCCGCAGACAAATTGTCTTTAACAGAGTTCAAAATTTGAAGACCACTTTCATCTAATTGTAATTTTCAATTAACAATTTTAAATGCACCCACATCTTTGTGTGTACATGCATGCATAAATATATATTGTGCTGCAGTGCAGAAAAACTTTTATGTTTCTGCAGCTTGTCGCAGAAAGCATGACAAAATTTTGCCACTGGTCTGGGCATTAGCAAGTCCAAGATCAAGAGTAGTAGCAAATGCACTATAGTGTAACAGCTTTATTGCAACACTTAAGTTTTTGGGTTTGCAGGTGATGAGGCTTATAGAAGTTTAAACTGTTGTAATACTATTTTTATCTCAAATCTTTAAACCATCAATGTCACCAATATATAAAAATTTGAAATACAGGTTCATATAAAACATTCATTTGATTTGTGTGTTGATCCTTTGTACTGTACTCGTGCATACATATATAAAATTAACTAGCTAGGCTTTATGGATATTTCTAGAGTGTGATGTAGTCTCCCCGATAAAAATGATTTTATAAGTATATAGAAAAATGGACCATAATTCTGTAGAACCTTTTTGAATTCTATATTGTCTACAAGATTTTAGAATGGGATGTCTGCCTCTAGTGGGCTCAGTCTCCTATTCTTGCTATAGAAAATCTAATTTTTCTGGAGTCTGCTAAAATCTTTTTAGGATGGGATCTTTATTTGATGGTTCCACCCTAAATCGCCTTTTAGGAAAGCTAAATCCTAATTTGATATTAAATTTAATTAAAACCAGAATTCAGACTTGATCAATTTTAGAAATCTCAGTTATGTGCAAGTATTAACTGCAAATTTGTATAAATAAAATAGTCTGTTTATTGAAATTTTAAAATCATTTTACAAAAGTGTCAATCTGTACTATGGTTAACTCTTACAGCTACTGAAAATGATATTTTCCCTGTTCTATAAAAATTTCTTATTTCGTAGAGACTTGCAAGAAGCAAATTTAGAAGATCCCTGCAAGTTTTACAAGTGTCTGCTGATGAAGAGGGTTTAGCTAGAGATACTATGGATCATTCAAATGACAAGGTACTGTTTATAAATGTTATTTCTATGTGCTTGAATGACAAGCATGCTAATTTTAATTTTTTTGGAGCAATATCTGTCAAAATAATGCAGCCATTCAGTTGACCACAGCGGCAGAATTTTGTCATGCTTTCTGCGACAAGTTACAGAAATACAAAAAATTTTCTGTAGCACTAACAAATATTTATGTGTGCGTGTACACACAAAGATGTGTGTGCTTTTAAATATTATTAATTGAAAATTGCAATTACATGAAAGTGGTCTTCAGTCCATTTTTCACTCTGTTGGAGACAATTTGTCTCCAGAGGATCATTTTGTTTCTTCAACAATATCGCTGTGTCACCCTGTTTCTGCCGCAGGGCAGTTGACCACAGACTTCAAAGTAACTTCTGGTAGTAAAATATTTTATGATAAATGTAATGGTCTGTCTCTTTTATGACCTAAAATGCATGCAGTACCTAGTCACAAACTACAGATTTCTGGCTTTCTACAGTTTTTTCTGATGTAATGCATATCAAAATATTTTAAACAGTACTTTTTTTAGACTTATTTAAATGCACTGATTGTTTTATATGTAAAGTAGCATCGAACATTTATATTTTTCTAATTCTTATGTTGCTAATTATCTTTCTAGATTTAGCATTAAGTTTTGTTTTGTTTACTCAACAAAAACTAAAAAAGGTTTGTTAGGTAATTATTTACTAGAATCCAATTATTAATAAAGATATCAAATGGGTCATTCTACAGAAAATCTGCATTTATAGTGACAAAGCAATAAAATAAAAGTTACTGTTCAGGTTGCCTTTTTTTTTTTTTTTTCACTTTTTAGTATATATAATTACAATGTTTGGCAAATTTAAGACAAAATTCTGGTAGGAAGACTCAGTGCCGGATTAAGACAACGCGGGGCCTGTAGCAAATTTTACCAAGAGGCCCCTGTTCAGTGACACACCCATATTTTTTTTTTTTTTTTTTTGAGGGGAGGAGTTCACACTCTCATTAAAGTAGTAGAGCTAAATTAAATGAGAAAATAAATAGTTCTAATTATATTATAATTTATGTTTAATGCTAATTAGTTAGTTAATGGGATTACTAATGCTAATTAGATGTAAACAAAACTAAAAGGTCCCACGTGTTATATTAGTGAGTTGTTATCCCAGCCCTTCCTCCAGCGTGGGTGAGCTAATCTCTAGGTTTTGTGCGATAATAAAAAAAAACACAACTTTTACGAATTTTCTTGATTCAAAATGAGCAAATTTGAGTTAACACTAGACAAAACAATTTCTCCAATTAAATTGGTGCGCGGAAAAAATGCCCGTCAAAATGAAGTTTTTTTTTCGGGGGAGGGGGAGGGGGGCTAGATAGATAGATAGTGAGACTGACGATGTTTCAGTGTTTTAAGTTATTTATACGTACAGCTCGGGTTTTTCTAATGAATGTTAATGTTCATGGAATTTCTAACACTTCCCACCTTTCCCATATGCAAACATATAACTAGACAAGTTTACACACATAAAATAATAATTGTTTCTGTAAAATTTTTAGAACCTTCGAAATCAATATGTATTTTAAACTGTGCCTTTAAACACTATTTTTTCCCCTGTAAAAATACATGCCTGTAAAATTATTCCATTATCTGGACGGTCTTTACTAATAATAGGTTGCATATTTTTAACTTCTGTTAATTTATTTGATGGATTAACTCATAAGAAATCGAACTGAGGATAGATAGATCTAGCACAATAATACCTCCGCTATTCAAAATAAACTGCATGAACGGAAAGCATTTAAACTGCACATGCTTGTACAGGGGGACTGTTACTTCCACATACCGCTCGGAACACTTCCAAAGGTCATTTGGTTCCTGTTCTACAAGCATATGTGCATTACTTTTCAACTTATCCTTGTTAAAATGATATAAAATATTTTGTTAAAAAAATCTTAATAAGAGGATTGTATCTTTTCTAAATAGAATAATCTATATAATAAATAATAAAAAATTCGGATAAAACATTCATTATTACGTATTACGTTCAAATGTTTTTGCAAGATATAATAATCTTAAGATCAAATTTGTGAGTTTCTTTGTGGATCAAGAGTATCCGAAAATTCTCTTTGTTTTCAGTTTGCCTGGGGTTATGGCTTCTCGGATACCCTGACCGTCTTGTCTTTGTGCGAAGATCCTCTCGGTTCTAATTATTTTATTTGAACGAACGTACTGGCATTCGAGCCCTTGATCAGTGGTTTCGACTGGCCAAAATCAATTCTTTTATATTTAACGTGGTTAATTTCCGTGATTAATAAGATAATTTATCGTAATTGTGGATTCCCCAATTGTAAAAAAAAATGACTTACATTCAATATATTATTATTGTTTCAAAAATAATTCGTCTCTGTTTAAAAATTGTAAAATGTAAAATAAATAATTAAATAAAAAAAAGCAAGCCAACTACCAAAAGCCTTCTAAGATGGCTTACACCCTAGTACACCTTCGAATTTTACCAAAGCCACCCACCTTTACTCTAAAACGAAAGAACTTTGGGGCTGCCCAACATCCGTTTAAAATACCATCCCCATATTTACTGCAAAACAAAATAAGTTTATGTCCAATATTTAAATAAAAATTAATGTTTCGTGGGGGAATATCTTTAATATGCGGCGCGTTTTTCCTACAATCCTAACCCTATGGATCTCAGTTCTCGGGGAAATGCAGAAGGTCAACTCGCTTTCCAGAGAACATCCTCAGAAATAGCCACAAATACTTCCGTTCTATTGAGTCATTTTGAAAAGTTTGATTACAACTTCATTAAAAAATTTATTCGACTTGTTACTGAAAAGTCCTTGAAATGATCTGGACAGATAGACTACAGCCTAATGAATTATCGGGCCCATTAACGGATTAATACAATTTTGTGGTGGAGATTTGGAAGGAACATTCACATACATATCCATTTTATGTAAGTAAGTTGGGATTGTTTACATTTATTTCATTTTTCTCGGGAGGGGCGGTCACCTCCTCCGACCCCCTCCCTTTAATCCGCCCTTTATCCGACCCTGAGTCTGATCTTTTGTTTCGGCACTTAATTTTCTTTCTATATTTTGTTTATTTCTGGATTCATTCTTCAAATAAAGACAAACATTTAACATTATTGGTAAGGAATACATTTTCTAAAGGCCATTTGTGGGTGGTGCAAGGATCTGGATACCCCCTCCTCCGTTTGTCCGAGTTTCGCTTTTAGTCAACAAAAAGATAATGATGCAGCCTTTCTTTCTGTCTTTCTTTTATTTAAAATTCCACCTATTGGACGCTCCCTGAAATTTTTTTTCTAAGTACTGTGTTTTTGTTCCACAGTATTGTTAAATATACTCTTGTGTGTCTTATTGCTGACTTTAGAATTCTCACTCAGTTTCGCCTAGGCAATGAGTTGACTAAATAATGCAGGCGTGCAACAGCCACATTAAATATATATATTCTTTCAATGAGTTGCCTACAACTGATTTACAGTTCCATTATATAGAGCTTCAGAAATAGTCATCAAAAAAAAAAAAAAAAAAAAAAAAAAAAAAAAAAAAGAAAAAAAAAAAAAAGAAAAAAAAAAAAAAAAGAAAGAAAGAATTACAAGATTTATCTGTTGCCTTAAAAAAAGTAGAAAGATAAATCATGCCAAGCTCATAGATTATAAAACACTTTTCAATACAAAAATATTTTTGCGACAAATCAGCGATGTATTTTCCTTAAAACTGGCGAGACTTTGTAGATAAGAAAATGTTGTATTATCACTATAAATGCAATTTATTTTATGAGACCCTGTAAAAGACCTTTAATTTTTTTTAACGTTTAACTGAAGAATATAAAAATTTTTTACTCATTGTCTTGTGCTAGAAATGTATTCGTGTCGTTCAAATGCCACAGACTGTAATGTATTGGAATTCTTTTGAGTGCTCCTGCAGAAGAACTATTAATAAATAATTCGGACGTTATTCTCAATGGAGAGCATTATTTTGAGAGCCGTAGTAATATATATGCCAACTTTGTTTTCTTTCAAAAATCGAATGTCTCTAAAATACGTTTTCAAGAATGACTGTCCATAGAGTGCAATACATAGGATTTTTTTTTCTCCTGCAAAAGAACTATAAATGCTACTTACACAATTTCAATAAGGTACATGGTACTGTATATAGATAAAACATAAATTTCACACAAATCGATGTATATCTACAGCAGTTAGAACACTGGATGGGTGGACATCAGAATAGACAAATAGCCAAAATCATCTTAAACTTGCTGGTAAGTTAGCTGGTAATGTATAAATATTTCTTTAATACAACATAACTGTATCCGACGATCACGGAGAGTGAGAAACTTATTCTTTTGAGAGTTAGCAGCCCAAAATTAATTTTCCACGCGCTAAAGAATCAAAGTTTGCAATTTTGTTCCGTGTAAATCCGTTAACCCGTTTTGGGTTCTAATGCATTAACGGATTTTCGTCGGTCGGAGACCCCCCTCCTACTCCTAGGCAGATAGCTTTTATCCATTCCTTAACAAAACACAATACAATAAATCGGTTAATTAGAGTGCGAGTACCGAATTTTCAAAATTCCCAAAGAAATCGTCATAGCTTAATATAATCACATTAGACATTTTTCCAGGTATACATATTATCCCGGCGATCCGCCAAGATGAGCAACTTTTTCGCCAAGATAAATGCCGGACACATGAAATTATTGATGGTTCGGAATACGATTGCCAACAGTTTGCAGCAAATGTGAGGAAAAAATAGTTTGGCGTTAATGACCGCCGGGATTGTACGTAAATACCTTTTTAGATTTATCGCCAAATAATAAAAATATCGCCAAGTTCGGCTCATTTTCAAGAGCATTTTTTTCGCATGACAATTTAGCGCAAAAGTCACCATTGGCGGCTTTTGGCGCAACTTTTCAGGGAGGCACACGATCGTCGTTGGATTATTAGCTAATCATATTGTAAGATAGTATTATATGCTTAAAATAGATGCCTGTCTCTAAACTGCCATTGACCGTATTGTATTGAAATTATTTTGAGTGCTCCCACAGAAAAACTTAACTATGCAGAAGTCAAAGCCTTTTGTGGAGGCAATTTCAACGGGCGCTAGGAAAAATATTTTACGAAAATATGTCTTTCATTCAATATATTTAATTTTCATCCACCTAAAATAAATAAGTTCATATTCAATTTTTATTACAGACCCAAATCGAATTTCATGCTTATCTGGAATCGTGCGGAATCTTCGCAGTCGAAAGCTTTCGTTTTGTGTGCACAAACATTCGAATATCCAGCAGACGATTTATTTGTGGGGAAAAAGATAATAACAAACTGTGTAATCTGGAAAAATTATTTTAAACGTATTGGAATCCCCCAATCGTATGACGTATTTTCACTTGAATTAGGTAATTTTGTCACGCAAATGATTCACCTTTTTTGACTCTCGGAAACGAAATGGTGCTGAAAATAGCGAAAAATCGCTTAAAAATGAGGGAACGGGTGGATTTTCCGATTTTTAAAATTGAAAGATTGTTTTCTATATTTTTTTACAGTGAAAAATTTCAAGCGGATCGTACAAACGGTGCAGAAGTTATTAGGCTTTTTGTCCTTGACTTTGTAATCTTTTTGCAGTAATGGCGAAAAAAGTTTTATCTTGAAGTCAGGGTTCAGCGCAACTATATAGTAGGATGATAAGCTTTAAAGAATAACTTCCCATAGAGCACAATGTATCGGGAATATTTTGAGTGCTCCTGTAGAAGGGAGTGCTACTGTAGATAAGGATAATATATATAAATTTCGTAGAAATCGATGCATATTTACGGAAGTCGGATCAAGGACAGACGAACCGAAAACTTAAACACTTTTCTACCTTATCGGAAAATGTTAAAAAAGCTAGATCTTGAGGGGGAGAGAACGAAAACTTTCAGGTAAAGGCGCGGGGCCCCCAAAAGCGCGGGGCCCGTAGCATTTGCTACTTCTGCTATATTGTTAATCCGGCACTGGGAAGACTCATTTATCATGGATATTTGGAAATGTTCCAAAAAGCATCCTTTTTTTGGGGGGGGGGTGAATATGGGAAGAATCTGTACCATTTTGCATAGTAAAGAATGCTGCATGGCATCTCTAAATATGTATCATGTTTCATTTTTTTCAGTGTTTATTATTAGTTATTCCAGACCAATTTTTAAGCAGTGTAGGTATTGACATTAATACCTTAAAGCCAGTGACTGAAACATGATTTCATATAAGCTTATTTAAAATGTACTTCTTTATTTGTTTAAATAATATTTTTTCTTTTGCATAGCCTCTATTTATTTATTTATTTATTTATTTTTTTTTTTAAGACTTCTCTAAAGAGGAAAGAACTAAAAGCAGTTGATAATGGAACTATCGCAGGAAAAGAAAATGCCATTGCACCAAGACGCTCTAAACGTAAAACAGCTGCTGCAGAAGTAACCTATGCAGAATCACCTGTAGAGCTCAAAACTAAGTCCAAAATAAAAAAGAACACAAAAGTTAAAACTGCAACTACCACAAAGAAAGCATGTCCAACAGCTATAAAGCAGAATGAAGGGAAATCCGTATTGAATCAAACGAAACTTAATTTTACACCTGTTTCCAAACCCAAGAAAGCACATTCTAAAGCTGCAAAGAAGGATGAACAAAAATCATCTAATAAAATGAAACTTATTTTTTCTCCTGAATGTGATCCAGAGACTATAGAAAAGCCTACTATTCCTCAATCAAGTTAGTATGATTATTTTAATTTATGAACACCTTTGAATGTACTTCTTGTGCTTTTTTGTTTTAATTTTGATGTGTAGTCTTTTGCCATATTAAATTATTTATTTTTTTACTCGTATGTATGTTTTTACATACATATGAGTAAAATAGTTAGTAGTTAAAAATATCATAAAACTGACAAAATTATAAGAATTTATAATGAAAGGTTGAAGAAAATAATAGAAAACAAAAAACTAGCTTAACCTTCACTAACACTATACCTTGCAGTTGTGGATTTGCCACAAAAATAGCAAATAAAAATTTTTATACCATTACTAATTAAACACATCTAAATCATGTTTTAAAAAATTCAAAGATTCTGTAAATCCTGACGAAACAGCTGGAATTTATGAAATTAATTTTATTTTCAATGAAACTGATAAAAAAAGGCAGTTATATAGGTGTTAACTAAGATGTCACCAACAAAGCGACAATTGTTGCCAAATAGGCACCAATCGTCGCCAAAATCATAAACATCGACAGCAATTCAGTCTTTAATCATCAATTATTCTTTATGCCCACCATCATGTATTGGTTTGGACAACCAAGAATTTGAAATATTTTGTGTTATTTTTAATAGAAGTACAGATAAAGTAATAATAATCAAGGTGTCCAGTAAATATAGAATTACAGTGATTCTAACTTGTGTTTACTAGGTTTGTTTTTTAGACCACCATGCTGATCTTGGAGGTGTCTTTGGATGGACCACTGAATTTCATTCGCTGCTGTCTTTCCTAGTGTTAACGAAAAAAAAAAAAAAAAAATTGCATATTAATAACCTGAAATGGGCAAAACTCCACCAGGGGGTGCGAAAAATGTTCAAGGCCTAATATTTCTCCAGAACACAATTTCCTTTTGCCCCAAATCCCCCCCCCCCAATAGTATAGCATATATTCACTCTAGTTTAAGTGACTATTAATATATTCAAATTAGATTATTAGAACTATTTTCAAAAATGCTCATTTTATTGAATAAAAAAATAAACTTGCATAATAACTAATGTCACCCATCAAATGCTACATTCCTTTAGAATAAGAGGAATGAAGAACTGCCATTAACAGACTAGCTTCTTTTGATAGTAATTGCATTCCTACAAAAATATCATCCTTATTTTTCTTTAAAATACACACAAAATAAAAAATTCCCCAGTGTTGCAGAATTTCTCTCTAACCTTGCTTGTGCATTTGGACATATTCTGCACCCCTGGGAAATTCTATCACACTTTAAAATTGTTAACTCAAATTTCCCCTATATCAATAGATTTTGTAATCATTGAAAAAATAGCTGGATATAACAAGACATTGCATTTTTCATAAAGGAGCTTTTTACATTTTTGCTAATATGGGTGCCACCAAAAATATAAATAATTCCTATGTCAACTGAGGTAAGAATGATTCTGGAATGTGGAAAAGTAAGGCAAATATGAATGAAGACAAATTTGTTGAACATTTGAAAAGCTTATCATGAAGTTTTATGGTATTTTCGCTGTTAAATATTTATACTATGGGCTTTGCTCTGTCATACATTTTATCTTGAACCAGTGTTTTCACTAGAGCACAAGAATCTCACATTTAAAAAAAAAAAAATTCTAGCATTAAAAAATTATTACTGTGAGAAATTCACATACCCTACTATTTGGTTTCTAAAAATAAAAAATAAAAATAATTAGAAAATAATGAAAACAGTTGTAAGTTTAATGCAGAATGTAAAAATTCTGTCTCTAGGGACATGGTTGTTCTTCAACTGGGTTACTTTTATTGCATGTAACTGTACCTGTGACTTACACTTGGAGGTCCAGTTACATGCAATAAAAATAAATACAAATCATAAATACCCTGAGTTTGGGTGTTTACCCGACTCAAGAATAAATATCCATTTATAAATACCTTACAAACTGGGTATTTACCCAAGCCAAATCTATAGTAAAAAATTCTCACCCATTTTTTATAAATCTCGCTCAGTTTTGGGGAAAAGATGAAAAATTCTCACCCATTTTTTCTCCCCGTAATGAAAACCCTGTTGAACTCTAGCGATTAGTTCTGTCATATTCAAGAGCTTTTTAATCAGCATTTTGTAAATTATAGCAAAATGCTGCATGTGTGACAATGAATCTAAAATTGCACTTCACACTATTAACATAAATAAGAAATGTAAAGATTCCGGTTTGTAGCACTCCAAAACAAAATTTTTGTTCCCATTACTCCAAAACAGTGACAGCCCCACAAGTGGCTGAGCGCATTTGTGCTCTCAGCTGAGAGATGGAAGGTATCTGGTTCAAACTCAGGTTGCATCTATTGACCTAGCAGCAGGGATTGTGCTGAAGTCTGATAAAAGTGGGTCACAAAGGCCCATTATATTGAGAAATACGGGGTTTTGCATATGCAAAATCCATCATGTGTGTATTTTTTTTTTTTTTTTTTTTTTTGCATTGCAGTCAACAAAATTTGGACAAATTACTCAAAAATCTGAGTAAACGTGAACCCTGTAGCAGTTTGCTGAGTTTTTTTTTCAAAACTTTGCATGAATATAGATTAGGACCCTTTTGAAAGTTTTTCTCATAAGGCAACCCCCCCCCCCCCTGCACCCCAGTAGAGAGATCCTTTCCATAGATAATCAACCGTATCCTGCATTTCATTTCCAAAATCGTGAGAAATTTATAAAAAGCTCAATTTCTCTCTGAGCAATTAATTGTTGGATTGAGTTGCTCCTTTTTCTTGTATGAGTTTTATTAATATATATAGTTTTATTAATATAGTTATAGTTTTATTAATACATACTAGGGGCCAAGGCCCCTAGACTCGCTACCCTCGCTTTTTGTCTGAGGTATTCGGCCCCTAATAATTCTTATTCGTAAAAAAGGCATAATTTCAATACACAAAACCTAAAGATTGTACATTTGAATGATTTTTCCAATTCAGGAATGTTGGGATCAGGATTAATTCCTTTTATCTGAAATTTAAGTTTAATAAAAATGTAAATAAATTCACAAAAGTATATAATTTGTTTTATATAAAACTTGGGACCAAGGCCCCTAGACTCTCTACACTCACTTTTTGTATGAGGCATCCAGCCCCTAATAAGGCTTATTCATAAAAAAGGCATAATTTCAACAAACAAAACCCAAAGGTTGGATCAGATAGAATGTTACCAAGCTACATATTGCTTGGTTCTTGCATGTTGCTTGGAACATATAAATTTAAACTTCACACTATTTTTAATTATGTAAAACCTATGGAACACCTTGCGTATTTGCCACCCATGGCAATTTTTCATAATTTTACAGCTTACATATATGTATCGTTAATAATTAGCTCTACGAAAACAGTACTTCATATGTTTTCTTTGATGAAAACTACAGAACCGCTACTAATGGGGACTCTTCTTTGTTTGGCGATTTACACGTGCTCATAACCGATAATTACTGCTCATGTAAGGTTACTGCGAAAACCATTATCTATATATTCATGTACATAATCCCCTGCAGATTGGCATATTTAGCACCACGAAATATATTCAGATCCTTATTATTGCATGGGCAAATTGGTATACTATTTGCCTCGGGATATAATTTGTCCAGGGCCCCAATTTCAAATTTTCTTTTGAAATATTCTTTTTTATATCAAAACTTATGAAAAATAAAACAAATTTCATAATTGGGGACCCCCAAATTCATCAATGCCCAGGGCCACTATTGGTCATGATCGGGCCCTGAATATATCATATTGTCGCTCTGGCAAAATCCAATCTGTACTATAACTGCTATAATGGCATAGTTAACACCGCCAAATATTTCTACTGGTAGCAAATACCCAAGCTGAACCTAACCAGCTTTAAAATAATCTGCATTTTAATTATTTTTCATTTTCAAGATACTGGGTTCTAACATTATGGAACTCAAGGTTTAGATTCTCCCTGCTTTGAGAGATACCATTTTGCGAGATTGTACCTCATGCCTAGATGGCGCTTTTTAAATCGCTTACAATTATTCTGTTTTAGTAAAACGAACAATCACTTATTCTAAATTCTTGTTGTCTAAGAGAACTTATTTGAAAATCAACTTTGTGTAATACACTTTGACATTCATTTTTGCTCATACTTTTTAATTTGGAATAAAATTGGAGTAATTTCTCTTCATGTTTGTTAATTTCATGCGATTCTACGTTTTTGGCATTCTTGGAAAGGTATGAATGATTTTATGCTGCCGAAAATTGCCGAACCTGGCAACGATTATGTTTATTTTTTCAGTTTTTTTATTACTATCTTCTAATTTTAAAAAATTTAGTCAGCTTATCAGGTACCCTGGAATTTTCCGAATCCGTGGACCCTTCGTCGAAACTAAAATCCTCAGGGTTTCGGAGGAGATAGCAGAACAAGCTTTTGATGGTAGCGACCGTTACTATTTTTTAGAATAGAGAGATACTTTCATTATAACTACTTTTTGCTAAATAATTTTTCCTGCTTAAGGTACTTAGTGATATAAGTTCATGCATGTATCTTCTTAAAAAATGAATAAAGCTTAGTTTTTTAAATATGAGTTCAGGTTTATAGTTTATTTTATTAATTTTTGATACATAACAGAAGTATAAAGATCTAATATGAACCAAGGTATAGACATTTTTGCATAATTTTAATTAATCAATAAAAAATTCTTTCTAGGTTTACCAGATGAAAACAAATCAAGTTCCTCTTCGATAAAAGTAGATGAAGATAGTGGTTTTGATCCAAGTTCTGAGATTCCTGATCAGAGTAAGTTTTTTAAAATTTATTTCTCTAATTTTATTCTAAAGTGGTCAGTCACAGGGAGGCTAGTAGCAGGCCACTCTCGGGTCTAGATTTGTGGAGAGTTCAACAGAATTCCCAGCTGTGTGTCCAACATATGAAAGCAGTTTTAGGATACTGGATTGATTAATGGTAAATGTGGGTAAGGTCATCCAAGAGCTATCACAGGCAAAGATGATGACTACTCGTCCAAGAAATTTAAGTCATGTTTTACCTTTCTCATGTGTTACATGTGGATGTGTTCCTATGGTTACTCTTTCCTTAGCCCATTAATACCCAGTAGTACATTTTTAACAGCTAATCAATGTGCCTGTAAAGTGCTTTTTCAATTACCTTACTGATAAATAAAAGGTGATGTAAATTTTTTTGGAATGTTGTTTTTCCTTTTTACTCGTGTTTATTGAAAAAATTAATATATAATACCATACCACTAAGTGACACTTTATTTGAATTTATTTTATCTTTATAGATGTAGCTATTTAGGTATAATGTGGTTTTTGTTCAAAATTAATTTATTTAGTAGAAATTAGCATTGAAATGTTGATGTGCTATAAATAGACCTGGACATTCAAGCGTGTGTTTTTTTCCCCCTCACACAGTGTTGCGTCGTTGCTTAGTGGTGTGGTTTATCAATAAAAAGAATATGCGAACTTTGTATAAAGGCAAAAATCTATAATTGAATCTTGGTTACAATAAGTAAATATTTACAAATATTACAAAACATGAAGAAAATGATTCTGCGAAGTGCGTATTGGCTAAGGAGCCAACAGTAGTCGACCGTCTGGTCGTGCAGTTGTAATGCATATGTCAAGTGTCTATGCAGTTCAGATTGTCTGTGAGTCCAAGTGACTGGAGCGTCACTCAAAAGGCGTCACTGGGTGCGTATGTGCGGGAACACACAGTATGCTAATTTTGTTTTTCTTCAGATGGAAAAAGTGATCCTTAAGGAAGCTAATAAGTTAGATGTAAGGGATATTGCTTGGAAAATGAGATGTAATATCAGTATCAGTAACATTGAGTGCACTTCAAAACTTACAAGATGGTCTTGGGAGAAAAGGAAATATAAGTCACACAGAAACCACAAATTGGACATGTGCCTGGGACTCGTGCTAAAGCAACAAATGCATGGTTACATAGTCTGGTCAATCATGGTAACTCACCTGGTCAATTTCTTGAAAGTTAAGCAGTCTTGCGCAGTATTTACCATGTTTACAGTCTTATTAATGTCCTACAGTATGTTAATGTATAATTCCTTATCTGTACTTTTAATAGTGCAAGTTATGTATCACCCCTCACTTCTGCTCTAAACTTTCATTTCTTATGCTAGTCATTTGGCTCATATATACATATATATATTTGGGTGTCCCTTATTTTGAGTCAAAAACTTTTTTTTGTCATAGCAAACTACATTCTGTTGTTGCAAAAGCCTTAGTAAGAATAACATCATCAACAGATATCAAAGATTTTGACCCAGGAGAAGCCATAAGCATGTGGTTAAGTGCGAAGCAGAGAAAACCATATCACAAACTTTATAAAAAGCAAAAACTAACAGAAGATTCAGACAATCCTCTGTTAATGGAGATATGGGTAATGAATGATGATAACGAAAATAGTTGTACAGAAGAGATCAGTACAACTGATGATGATTAAAAGTGGTATTCACCACTTTTAATCATCATAAATTTTATTCCTATATATATTCATTACAGAATAAAGGCAAATTTATGAATAAACATTTGTCAATTTAACTTTCACTGTAACATATTTATTATTCATTATAATTGATTTTCATTGTTCAACTTAAAAAAAAAATTGCTTAGCAAAATTTAACGACAACTACCTTTTATTTGCATGCAGCCAAAATGATTTGAGTGTTTGCTCAAGGGGCAACTTAAAAAAATCACTAGATTCTACCCATGGTGATGACGGCATGGAAATAAACAGCTACAACATTTTTCTATATAATTTTTGTTCTAAAAGGATTGATGCACCATTTAAGCAATCAATGTTTAAAACAGTTGTTCTACTGTATAAAATCAGCACCTTAGTTTCCAAACACCAATGTGTTAAAACAGTCCAAAAAGCACATGCTTGCTCTTTCTCAGAATTTTTTAATTTTGGAAAATTGGTGAGCTGTTTTCTGCCGCCAAAAGCTGCATTAGTTGGTATTCTTTTATCCTGATACTATATACTAATAAAAGCTTTCTTTTAATTTGTCAGATTCTATGACTTGATCACTTATTAACAATAAACTTAAGTATTATCAAGTGCTTCTAATAATGCATGAAGAAGACAAAGAGATTAACAACAATCAGAAAAGCACTATTTCCAAAAAGCCCGATTATGGCTTTCATCTCACATTTTCTCTCAAGTCAGCACCTATTAACAGATGTTTAGCGACCCAAAAATTTGTATAGGTTAATCTTGAAGGAAATGGAGTCAAACTAGGGTGCGTGCATTTAAAATTTAAAAGTTAGAAAATGAGGGATACCCTATGTGGTTAGGCTTAAAGCCCACCTGGTCTCATTTGGCACATTATATCCAAATTATCCACTCTTTCATTGGCTTTGAAGGCTATATTTATACACTTTTTTCGGTATAAGCTCGTTAATTGGCAACATGTGCTATCCGCTTTTTTTATCTTTATATATTTTTTCACTTTATAAATGGATTATCTTGGGATTCCACATTACGTAAGTTACCGTAATTTCCGGAAGAAACGCTGCATCAGCATAAATGCCACACTCGAAGAAAACAGGCCAAGAAAAATTAAAACTGTACAGAAACGCCGCACTAAATTAAATTGCATGCACATGACCTTGAACCTCACAGTTCGAAAATTTTGCTCTGTGTCATGATGTATGGCATTTCATTTAAGAGAAAAACATGAAATAAAATCATAATATAAAAATAAATTATTAAGTAAGAAATATGAAAATGTACTTACGTTCATGAATTTTGATAATTATCTGTTAAAGAAGTCCATATATACGTAACACTGATACTATGTTACTGCGAAAAAGGATCCAACAAAGAAAAAACAAAATGAATGAAAGATGAAAATTTCATATTTTACTTTTGCTAAGTAATCAAAATTTACATTATGTGAAGCCGTCAGTCTGAATCTTCCATATCAGAATTAAATAAATTTTGCATATCCTGATCTAAATCAAGATCCAAGTATGTGACATCGTCAAAATCATTATCTGGGGGTATCATAGATTTATTATCTTGAGTTATGATTTCAGCTTCTCTGAATCCTGAAACTATCGACGATATTTTTACAGACCTCCATGCACTTTCAACCCATTTCGCAACCTCTTCGTAAGATGCTCGTCGCATTTTGCTGCTTTTGGTGTAAGTGTGTAATCCTTCACTCATCCAAGATTCCCACAGCTTTCGGACTTCAGCTTTGAACGCTTTATTTACAGACAAATCTAACGGCTGTAATATCTTCGTCAATCCGCCGGGAATTATTGCTACGGTTGTAGACAATTTCTGACATCTATTTTTCACTGATTCTAACAAATGAGAATGCATGGAATCCATAATCAGCAATCCTTTTGGTTGAAAAAATGATCCTTTACGACACTGCCAAATTTTTTGCAGCCACTCATGCATGATTGTTTCGTTCATCCATCCCTTCTCATTTGCACAAATAACTATGTTATTAGAAAAATCCCCCTTAGGAATTGTTTTCCTTTTAAATATTATCATTGGCTTTAGCTTGTCACCATTTGCAGCACAAGCTAGCACACATGTGAAAGATGTTTTCTCAAGTCCCGTTGTAAGCAGGGATAAAGTTTTCGCACCAGTTTTATCAACAGTTCTGTTGGCAGGAGAGTCAAAAGCTAACGGGGTTTCATCCATATTTATTATTTGTGATAGAAGTTTTTTCTCTTGAATATTATTTCTTACGTATTCCAAAAAGGATGATTTTTTTTTCTTGCCAGTCCATTGGTAGTTGTTGTCCAGCCGTTGTTCTGGTACGCACAGAAATTTTCTTTATTTTCATGAATCTGCTGCACCAGCAGAATCCTCCTTTGAAGTCCTTTATATCTAATTGTTGTGCCATAAGCTTCGCTTGTAAGTGAATTTTTACAGTCGAAATTGCCATTCCTTTTATTCTTTGCTCCTTTATCCACTTTTCAAGGTCGTCTTCAAGAATTGGCCATTTTACAGTACCACTCCGTTTAGCACGTTTATGCTGTGGCATATTTTGGAGTTCTGACTTTTCGGTCCTCCATCGTCGTATGCAGCGTTCATCCACTTCAAATTCTCGAGCTGCTGCTCTATTTCCAATTTCCTCAGCACGAGAAATTACGTTAAGTTTAAAACTAGCTGTGTAACTTTTATGCCTTTTAGGAGCCATCCTGAAAAATTATGTTAAGCTTGTTTAACACTATATAATTCGACGTGTACCACGAGATGATAACCACGAGATCTACAGTGTTGCCAGTTGCCATGGCAGAAGAATTATAAATGAATTCCCTAAAAATTTCCTGCCAAGAAATAAAATTTCCCCCATTTCCAAATGCCTAATGCAGTTTCGATCAAATCTACTTCTTCCATGAACTGAGCTAGCAAACCTATTGGTCAGTTTTGGTTCACAAACGCACTGTAACATTACGCTGAACCGGCCGATTGGTTGCCTTTTACCTCACAAACGGCACTGTGAAGGCTTTTCCTACCCTTTTCCCCTATTCCTCATATATAGCTGAAAATTTTCTCGATCTGGCAACACCGATGTTGAAACTGAAAGAAAAGAAACTGGGACAATCATATAGGATGATTATCGATGCATTGTACAAGAGCAAAATGAAATTTGCCTGTAAGATAGCGCTGTGAATCATAATCATTAATTTTTTATTTTTCGCATGCGTGCACACGTGGCGAGGGAGCTGCTTACGCTTTGCATCGTCAGAGGGTGCAAGAGCGCTAATTATTATAACGGGGTGCAGTATTTTCCATTGAGAGGCTGACATGATTTCGCCGCTCTGCCGCTTGCCGATGATCGTTCTATAAACTCTTAGTCCGTGGAAATAAAGAATGTAGTTGACAACTTGGCTATTGTATCCATTTGCAAGATACGTGGAGGCGTGACAGTTTTCCCGAAAGAATCGCTGTGGATTTACAAAATAAGGGGAAGGGGAGAGGATGGGTTCTGAAAAATTCATTTAAGGACAGAGTTCCTCGAAATCTGACGATCTTCTATGTACAGAACCAAAGTGATAAGCTAATATTTGTTCATGTGAATGGATTTTTTTTTTTTTTTTTTTTTGGCACATAAGCGCCGCATCGTTAGAAACGCCGCACCTGTTAAAATTTTAATTTTTAAACACGTAAACGCTGCGGCGTTTCTTCCGGAAATTACTGTAGCTATTCTATATTATATATATATATATGTATATATACACATATACACAGTGGTGTAGACAAGGGGAGATAGGGGGGGGTCACAATCACAGCCAGACTTTGTATAATCGTAATCGATTACATTTTCTCATGTAATCGTAGTCTAATCGTAATCTAGAAGTTTGATTTGCCAGATAGTCGTAATCTAAGAGCCTGTAGTCGTAATCACTTAGATTACAAGACGATTATGAAGCAATTACAGGCACCCAGCCCGGATTTACTTTTTGTTCTGCTTGCTGCAAAAAACACTTTCATGGAGAAGCAAAGCATTGAAAAGCCAAATTCCACATTCACTGAAGACAGGAAGTTTTTCTATTTTTAAACTTTCAGGGAAGGGGGCAGTTATTCTGAAACATTTCAGTTAAAAAAAAAAATACTGTGAAAATGTTTGTTTTGGTTTAAAAAAAAGTTTAGTCTTAAGAATTTATAGGAAAAAATCATGATCACAATGTTTTCGACAAACTTTACGGGTTACTCTCAAAACTGGAGCATTTGATGAGCATACTGAATTGGCTTGTCATGAGTTGCATACTAAACAATATGACAAATCTTTGTTCATCTGTCAATCTGTTTCTCTTTTGTTTTTATGTTTCTAAATATTTTTCAATTACTTTCACATGAAGCAGCTGTTGGGGGAATATTCAAAATTCTGTCTGACTGCAATCCTTGATAGTTCCCTTGTACTGTAACAACTTTTCTATCAAGTCATTGCAAATACCTTGGCAGCTTTCCAGATAATGTCTCTGCTCCAGAGTTTTTGTTTTGACCAGTATTCTGCCAATTTAGTTCTGTTTACATGAGAGCAATTCCCTTTATAATTGTCACAGCCAGTATAGTGGTGCTATCGTCTGGCCTCTGCCACTACCTCATTACTTTATTTATCAAATAACAAGAGGGGGAAGTATGGGAGATTGTGCTTTTCTGTGAGTGCTCGTTTATTATGAAATAGGATCAATTGACTTGTTATGAGTTGCATACTAAACAATATGACAAATCTTAAGTAAAACCGAACCAAATTTAATTTTATTCATGCAGATTACATTTAAAATTATAACTTTTAGTTTTTATTTGAATGATACAGAAATTGACTAATAAAAGAAAATTTAGAAAGTTTGAATATCTCCCATGAAAAATTTACTAAAAAATTAAGTTTTGGGCATGGGAAATTTTCTGGAAAAACAGTTAAAAATTTTCCTCCCCACATCTCTATTAATGGGCCATATCTTTCAGGTCCCTTAAATTCTACTGCTGTCTTAAAGCCTTCAGATGCAAAATGTGACCCGGCAGTTCCTTCTATTGATCTCTCTATCATTACGTGCGGTAAGTTTCATTTTGGATATCATTAATATTACACATGCTAATTTTTTTTTTTTTTTTTTTTTTTAAGTGAGATTCTCAAAGCTAACTTCATCTAAATATTTCTATATTTAAAATGCCCTTTTAATGATTCTATGTTTATCGTAAAAACTAACAAGTTAGAAAAGACAGGTTTGTTATCTGTGGCTTTAGCGTTTCTTAGTTATAAATGTTAGGTCAAAATCCATAATTTGACCCAATGCTCAATAATTTTCCCAGACTCCTTTTGGTACAGTACTCTGAATGCATGTATTATGATCAGCTTGGGCAGTAATTTTGTGGTTTTAACTTTTTAAAGAACTCTTGAAAAGTTTGTATGGAAATTTTCTTCACAAACCATGCTTCAAACAAATGCCTTAAAAATAATTTAGTTTCAGATATTTTTCTCAAAGGTAGATTTCTTAGTAGGAGTTGTTTTAATTAACTTACAAAATGATAAAAAAATATCAAAATTAGTTTCTGTAACTGTACTCATTGTAAGTATGCTTGAAGTCTTGCATGCATCAATAAATATATGAAAATATATATTAATGAATTGATTTATTTTGCTTTATATTACATCTTTTAGGGTATTTTAATGCATTAAAATATGCATGTATGTGAGACTTCCTATATAATATTTTCCTTTTGTTAGATACCCCACCATTGAGTTATTGGAGGGATTTAGCAGAACAAAGAAGAATTGCTCTAGATAAGGCTCTCCATGAAAATGAACTGGTAATCTTTTTAATACCACGTTTTATGTTGCACACTATGTAGTATGCGTACTATATGATTTGAAATGTTTTATTTTTTTCATTACAGTTATATGATCAACTAACTGTGCTTGAAGCTGAAAATTCTCAGCTTAAAGAACTGGTAAGAGAAGCAGAAAATTTAGCTCAAGCTGTTAGAGTAAGTTTGTCTTTGTTATTCCATTGTATTCATGATAGAAATCATCTCCATTCGTCATTTTGTAGCTATTTACAGGGTTTCCACAAGCTCTAAAAAAGCCCTTAAATTTTACATACCTCTTAAAAATGCCGTGTTGCCATAAAAAAATTTTAGATATGCATTAAAATAAATTTGAAAGATTTGCGTTGTGTTCTAAAGTTAACGGCAAAGCACCAAACATAAATTTACCCGAACCCCAGGTTACGGTCGGAATTGCCTCAGCTGAAAAGGAACTTGGTGTGGTTGAAACATGCATACACAAGAAAGACACAAGTTATTGCAAGAAAAATTTAACATTTTATTCAAATTGATATACTATTGCAGTTTAAGACACTATGGGATGGCATGAGTTTCGATTTTTACACTCAGCGTTTCACAGACATTTTTAATTCTTGGCACACACATGATTCACCACATTGTGGCACTTCAGAAATATAAATTAACACATTTTACAGCTTTAGAGATTTTCACAGGGCACTAGGCCAAAGATTTACATATACGATTAGAGATTATCCGTCATGCATGTCAAATTTATTTGTGTCCTGAGAGGGCTCCCAAGAAAAGGGTAACACTCCAATAACAATAAGCACACATTATTAACTATGTAGAATAGCACATTTCAAACTTTTACAGAGATACACACGATTCTTGCAAAAAAAAAAAAAAAAAAAAAAATTGTGATTTTTGTAGAATAGAAAGAGAAAAAAAAAACGGAACTTTAACAATTAAAACATGGATTTAAGAAAGAAGTGGGGAAATTTAAAAAAGTTAACATTGATGGGGACCGGTACTATATTGAAACTAAGTTATGGGGGAGAGGGGCTTGATGCCCGTGCCCAAAATGGCGCACAAGAAGGCTACTATGGAATGCGTCCGTACGGACGGCAGCATCTCGATGGGGGTCCGGGGCAGGTGAGCACAGCTTCTTCGGTACGGTCTTGTGAGATGTAAGAAAAAAAAATTGCGAGGAACGAAACTTTACAGTTCAGCCCAGCATCAGGACTAAGTCCATGTCGTTGGTCAGTGGGCAGAAACCATCGGGATTGGAAAGAAAATAAAGATGTCACCTGTGTCTCTCCTGGGGCTGGGATCGCTAACCTATCCACTCACTCTGCATCGCGTTGCTGGTGCACGGTTCCTCGTCGGATCAAACTTTTGGGCAAAGATCAGATGTCAAACGGCCGCACTCATCTCCATATCTTTTCCATCGCTGCTGGTCCGGAGGACACGTCCTGTAGTAGCCGGTTTACACGTGAATTAGCATGGTTAAGCCTTCTGTTCAGAGGCTTTCTATCTTCCTTTACAGAAAGGGTAAAACCAAAAAAACATGCTCTCACAAGCACTCTCCAACTTCAACTGACACTCTCCTCCCTTTCCAGCCGGCGCTTTCCTTCCTCCCCCCCCCCACACGCTGCTTCCTCAACCAATGACAGATCGCCAACGCCAGCTTCCTTCTCGAAATCTCTGGAGAGAAACGCGTGGGAAAAAGGAGTCCGTGTGCAAAGCACCGATCTTCTCTGAAAATGGCAGACGATTTTAAGATGGCGAGAAATCAGATGAAGCGTCACTCGAAATGAAAAGAAAATGGCGATTGACCGAAACATTACCTAGGCCGTAAAAATGGTCAAATCGCACGGGGAAAAGCTCAAAATTAAGAATTATTCCTAACTAGGACCAAACTCTAATCCAAAATATTAGTAAAAGTATAAAATAAAAGGAAAACATTTAAATTTAAGTAAACATCTTAGGATTTAGCTTCAGAAGTAGGAAGGAAAAAAAAATAACATGGGGTCACCACATTGGTATCATAGAAAAACAGACTTAAGGCAAAAACATAATAAAGTGAATTAAGCAAATATTTAAAAGAAAATATTTAAGGAAGCATTAAAGATATATCATTATTAACTTAAAAAAAAGGTAAAATACTCATTAAAAGATAGCAAAATTATTATAAATTATTGAAAAAGAAACACTTGTTGCAAAACTTATTATTAAAAAACAAAATTACTTTAAATAAAAATGGGTTGATTGTAAAACTTATTATTAGAAAAATGCAAAGTCACTTGAAATGAAAATAGGTTGATACCACACATCATTCCCTTCCCCTTCCCAAAAAAATTTTTGGCACAAAAATTTTTCTTCACACAATACAAAAAATTTAACACAGGGACATGTTGCAAAGGCCAGGTGGACAGACAAGCATCGCAAGCAAAAAAAAAAAAAAGATTTTAGTAACACAACCTACGTACAAAAAAAATTTAAAAAAAAGAAAAGGAATAATACCCGCACCAAAATCACAGCAGTCGACACAGTTACCTACACCAACCAACCCACAGGGAATAAAAAAAAACAACTACCCCTTAAAAGAAAAAAAAAATATTCAGTACTCAAAAATATTTAAAAGAAAACACTTTGCCTAATACACTAAAGAACACTTAGCACCAACCCAAGTCTTACATTGAAGACATCACATGTTACAAAATGAATACAGGACAACTTCCTGGATTCCAACAGAATGTAATGATTTACACTTAGACATGAAACATTTATCAGTATAAAACAAAAGAAATTTGCACGAAACATGATTACATATACACAATACAACCACGAAGAAAAATTTGTACAGTTGGGAAATTTGGCGTAAACCCAATATGGTGAGGCATCACCTAGGCATAATTCGAGAAAGTAGTAAGCACAGAAATTCTAAAAAACACAGAGGAAACCACTCTGCTTAGGATTTGAGGGAGCAAACAACATTTGGCGGAGCCAGCCCAGTGTCTAGAATTTGGCTACCCCCCATGCCAAACAAGAAAAATTGACTCACAGGAGTACAACAGTAGTGTGACATACACACAAAGCATTACCAGACCATTTAAAGGGAAACTTAAGGTTTAAGTATGTAATTTTGACTCTTATAAGAAACATGTACATTAAGACTGCTTAACAAGTGCCAAAGAGCCACAAAAAAAAATTGTGATAAAAACAGCATGGTTAAATTAAACTGAGAAAAGCAGAGAGCCCAGAGCCTCTTAAAACCCATACTGAAACTCAGAAGAACCCTGTAGACTAAACAGCAGCCCCACAGAGAATTTAAGAGAGACAGTCGAAGAAAATAACAGGCTCAAATGATAGAATAGACCTGCAGGAACACTATCCATCATTACTCCTACCCAAAAGACATTAAGTTATGCACACAGAAGACATTAATTAAGTATGTACATGACATAGCGAGAGAAAGAAAAACTTTACTTACACAAGTTACAAGAGCAAGTTAAATATTACTATTAAATGCATATTATTAAAATGAATTAGATTGTAGCATATTAACAAAAGTTTTAACAGCAGCAATTGCGAAGATGTCACACTATAAATTAAAATGAGGGAAGTGTCCTCAATTTTCCTGATCACCCAACAGGAACTCCCAAATGCAAATTTAATGCTTAACGATAATTTCTGTACTCACTTTAGGTCAGAGTCGAGGGAAATAGTCGCATCCATGTATATATAAAAAAATTTTGTTTATCCAAACATTACAGAACAGTCTTTGTTTATTATTTGCTCCATTATGCAGAGCGATGGCACCCAAAATTACACATAAATTTAATCAAAACACCAAAACATTTGATACTCATATTACATAAACTAAATGGACTTGAGATTGCAAAGTGATAAAAATTTTAAACAATTTCCTAACATAAACCAAAGATACTTATGAAATGGCAGTAAGCACCACTTCCCCTAACACAAAATACATAAATTGAGTACTAAGCAACATAAAAAAAAAAAAATACACCAAACTATCTTTTAACCCTCCGAGCGTCCTGGAAATGGGCAAATAATGTAAAGTTGTTTTTGCGGTAAAATTTTCATGTAGATTTAAAATTATACAAAAAATAAAATTTTGTTCGGAAGATTTGTAATTATTGTAAAACAAGTTCCTAAATTACATACAAGCTTCAATATCGGAATATATTTTATGATACCTGACTGTTATAAATAATTTAAGTTATAGATGCATTGCAGTGAAAACTGGAACGAAGTTGACGGGATTTTATGTCTCAGCCGCTTGGAGGGTTAAGTACAAAACCAAACTGATCCCTGGGTCTCAAATTATAACCGTGACGTGGGGTAGATCTAGTGCGAATGGGCGAAGCAGGGGGAGTGGTAGAAGAAGGTTGTAAATCACTCACATCTGATGCAGGGGATGCCATAAATGAAACAGGTGACACAGAAGTATCATGAAAAAAATCAAAGTCATCACTAGGAAGAGATTGGTTGTCAGGAGGTACAACAGGGACAGAGGGTAAATTACATACAGCAAAATTCCACGGTAAGTTATTAACATTAATAGAACAAGGATACTCTCTCATCAATTTAGAATGCCAATCTTCAGCGGGAGGTGGTGATACATTATCAGTGATCTCAGGTGCAGAAACAGGAGGTAGCGAAATTAATGGAGTTCGAAAAACTTCTCTTTCGATTACTTTAATTAGCCTGTTTATGTGTACCGTCTGAGTTTGCGAGGGCTTTGCCAAAAGTGAAATTTCCAAAAGAACAGGAGAGAGTTTCTTTAACACACGAAAAGGACCTTTATTAAGTTTACAGGGTTTATGTGACAAGTGCGGTTTAGTGGCAGGAACATGTAAGTATACAGTATCACCAACCTGAATAGACTTTGTGAAAGGCTTCGGATTCTTAGGATTTGATTGAAGATGTGCCGCAGCAGAAAGATTTGTTTTAACGACATCAAAGGTATGTTGTAAATTTGTAATTAATTGTTGTGCATAAGATTGTGTATCAGCATATGTTTTAAATTTAGAAGAAAAGATTAAATCATAAGGCTTAAAAAGATCACGACCATACGTTAGAAAAGCAGGGGACTCTTGTATCGTTCTGTGATGAGCTGTGCGAAACGCTAGCAAGGCTAAGGGCACTTTTTCGCACCAGTCTTCTTGGGATTCAAGCACTAAATGGCTAAGAGAGTCAATTAAAGTCTTGTTAAGCCTTTCAACGAGGCCATTGCCTTGCGGATTATATGCAACAGTATGTTGTTTTTGAATTCCTAATACTTCGTAAACTTCCATCATAGCCTTTGAAAGGAAGTTAGAACCTCTGTCACTGTAGAGCACCTCCATGACACCATGACGAGAAATAAAATCAATAATAACCCTTGCAACAGTAGAACTCTGAATATTAGGAACAGGATACGCCTCTGGATAGCTCGTGAAATAATCAGATATTACAATTAGCCACTTATTGTTGTGTTTGGAAGTAATTAAAGGGCCTACCGCATCTATTGCACATTTTTGAAATGGTCTCTCAGGTATAGGTATCTCTTGAAAGGTAGCCTTCTGATTTTTGTGGAACCCACGCCTAGCAATACACGAGTGGCAAGAAAGCACATAGCGTTTAACTTGAGAATATAAACCGGGCCAGAAAAAATTTTATCTTATGTGATGTAAAGTGCGCGATAAACCTACATGAGCTACAGTATTATTATCATGACATGCCTGCAACACCTGTTGCACAAGTGGCTTAGGAACAACTAATCTAATATTCTGGTATTGGCGTTTGCCTGAAAGTTGTTTACAAACAAGAACATTTTGGTGAAGAAAAAATTGGGTGTTATTACGTGTAATAGGAGAAGAGTCTTGAAGTTGCGAAATTAATTTTTGACAAAAGGGATCAGAATTTTGAAAAGTTATGATATCTTGATTTGAAGTGGAAATTAAGTTCGAAGAGAAGGGTGTAGAATCAATAACGTTAACTTCACGTGATAAATAATCTGCCATTAAATTTAATTTGCCAGGTTTGTGAATAATTTTAAAAGAATATTGTTGGAGAGTCATTAACCATCTGGCAATTCGTGAAGTGGGATCTTTAAATTTAAAAATTTGCGAGAGAGACTTCTGATCACAGTAAACAGTAAATTCAGTACCGTAGAGGTACTGCTTAAAATGCGTTATGCCAAAAACTACAGCTAAGGCTTCCTTTTCTACCACTGAGTAATTGATTTCTGCTGCGGAAAATTTTTTAGATGCATAACATACGGGGTGCGGAAAACCAGAGTCATCGGCCTGGGTTAGGACAGCTCCTATCGCATACTTACTAGCGTCAGAGCATAGAGCAAAAGGCTTGTTAAAATTCGGTAAAGCAAGGCAGGGCTCCTTCATAAAGGCATCATGTAAAGAATTAAAAGCATCACTTTCTGAATCTCCCCAACAAAATTTTACATCATCCCTTGTTAAGTTAGTAAGGGGAAGTGCTACGTCAGAATAATCTGGTATAAATTTCCTGTAAAATCCTGTCAGCCCTAAAAAGGATCTAACTTGTTTCTTAGTCGAAGGGGGTTTAGCGTTTTTGATAGCTTCCAAATTCTTAGGGTCAGGCATTACCTTTCCTTCTACCACTTTGTGCCCAAGATAAGTTATATCCGACTTTGCTAGAGAACATTTTTTTGGCTTTAATTTAAGATTAGCATCTAGGAGTCTCTGGAATACTAATTCTAACCGATGGATATGGTCCTCAAAGGTTTGAGATGCCACGACAACATAGTCTATATAGACGGCGATTTGATAATTTGATAGACCAGAGAGAACTATACACATGAGACGTTGGAAACTAGAACTTGCATTTTTGAGACCGAAAGGCATTCGGCGAAACTGAAACATGCCTTCTACGGTAGCAATGCCAGTGAGATGGGCATCTGCGGGATGCATGATCATCTGATGAAAACCCGAAGTTAAGTCGAGAGAAGAAAAGAATTTAGCTCCGGCCAATAAATCAATCATTTCCGATAAATTTGGGAGAGGAAAATTTTCTGGTATAGTCTTCGCATTTAATTTTCGGAGATCAGCCACAAGGCGAAAGGATCCATCCGGTTTTCTCACAAGTAACACTGGGGCAGCATAGCTAGAAGTGGAAGGCTCAATGATACCCGCTTCCAAAAGTGTTTGTATTTGCTTTCTCATTTCCGGCTTCAAACTGTACGGGACTCCATACGGCTTTGATCTAACCGGGATATCATCAGTTAGAAAAATGCGGTTTTGAATGATGGGACAAGCACCCAAATCAGAAGAGCTTTGCGAAAAAATCTGCTTGTACTTAGACAACAAATCCATCAGAGCTGCACGTTGATCGTCATTTAAATGAGAAAGATCTATGTCTTTAGCCCACGCCTCAAAATTTTCCTCGCCAGAATTTTCTGAAATTACATTTACAGAGCTAATATCAGTTGAGATATTTATGAGATGTACGTTAACTAACTTAGTGTGTTTATTTAAAATTATGTGGTCATCGGTTAAATTTATTAATTGTACTAAACAAGTTAAGTCTTCAGTTATAGTAGAAATTGAGTTGGCGATTAAAAAGGAATTTAAATGTAAGTCACAATTTGGTTCAATAAATACAGTCTGGTCTATGAAAGTAGCGTCAATGTCCGGAATAGTGACGTAAACAATTTTTTGAGACCTGGTAGGAAGAGTAAATTTTCTAGGCAACATGCCAAAAAGCGAAAAAAAATTAGGCTCTGGAATAGAATCAGATTGCAACAGTTCCTCACAGACTTGAGTGTCTGACGTGCAGGCTTCACTAAAATTTGGCAGATGTTCATTCAACCAACAGATGCTGACCCTCTCACATGACAAAGTACTGTTTTCACAGTTTAAAATAAAATTATTTTCCTTAAGAAAATCTAAGCCTAATACTATGTCGAAATTGGGGGACAGCATAGAAAGAGTGACAAGAAATTTTGCTTGAAAAGAGACATCATTAATTTTTATACTACACTTAATTACATTGTGCATTTCGATATTAATTCCGGTAAGGGCACGCAACTGGAAATTTGGGCCTGAAATTTGTTCAAAAGTTTCCAATGAATTAAAAACTTGTTGTAAAATCAGACTCACACACTCCCCTGAATCATCAAGGGCCGAAAATTTGTTTTCCCCACACGTCACTGAAATAATGGGGAGGGAAGTAGGTAGTAGACTACCAACCTCGGGAAAAGGATCCAGAAGGGGTTCTGCGAAATGCTGCGATCCTGGGCAAACTCCCCCCTTTATTAGTTTGGGGAATCCGATTTTGATTCCTCATTTTTACTTTTTCTATCTTTCGCTTCCTCCCTCATTCTTTTCCTACAGAAGCGGCTAATGTGGCCTACAGCCGAACAATAATAACAGGTGACATCTCGGCGCGACTGGCTAAAACGGAGCGGTTGTGGACGCTTTCTCTCCAAGTGCATCCTATCTAACTGTTGCTGCATTTCAGCTAATTGTTGTGTGACCAACTCTAAGGAGCGAGTATAGGTCTCTGTCACACTGCGTACCGCTTGCGCAACCTCATTTTCTACTTTTGAAGCCTGGACCATATTAACATTAGTTGTGAAACATTTAAAAGATTCTTCTATACGCTTTGCCACCTCTTTGGCGTCACTAAAAGTTGCTGGGTTTACCACTATCACCTAAGCTCTAATATTTGGGTGGAGACCAGCTCTAAATTGGGACAACAGCATAACCTCTTTAAAGGATGAAGGAAGCGGTTCAGACGCGGACTTTGCCTTAAGGTTGCTGTTAGCAACACCTTCTAAACGCGTCGCAAACTCCCTAACAGACTCACCTACCGCCTGGGTACAGGAGGTAAAGTTAGAAATCGCTTGTGCGTAATCTTTAGCCTCTGCGAAATGATCCTGAAAGACCTGCCTGTACTCTTTGAGCGTATCGAAGGATTTGCCCTTAACAGAAGATAAGAATTGTTTCGCGGGGCCCTCCAAACGGAGCTGGGATATAGCAATAGACTGCTGATCTGTCCAGCCTATGGCCTTAGCGACTGCCTCAAGGCTGTCGAAAAAGTCATTCACATTCTTTCCCGTAAGGGATGGCAACATTGTTACTAAAAGTGGGCATGGTACTGGGGTAGTACCAGAGGCACCAGATGATTCACTATTGGATTGCATGACACACAATTTAATTAAAAACAATGTTTTCCCCCAAAATGATAAGTATAATATGCTAAAATATTGTTTATGCAAGTTTCGTCACACTAAAGCTGAGTTTTTAGTTCCGACAGGGGTCACGGCACCAAAACTTTGCCGTGTTGCCATAAAAAAAAATTTTAGATATGCATTAAAATAAATTTGAAAGATTTGCGTTGTGTTCTAAAGTTAACGGCAAAGCACCAAACATAAATTTACCCGAACCCCAGGTTACGGTCGGAATTGCTCAGCTGAAAAGGAACTTGGTGTGGTTGAAACATCCATACACAAGAAAGACACAAGTTATTGCAAGAAAAATTTAACATTTTATTCAAATTGATATACTATTGCAGTTTAAGACACTATGGGATGGCATGAGTTTCGATTTCTACACTCAGTGTTTCACAGACATTTTTAATTCTTGGCACACACATGATTCACCACATTGTGGCACTTCAGAAATATAAATTAACACATTTTACAGCTTCAGAGATTTTCACAGGGCACTAGGCCAAGGATTTACATATAAGATTAGAGATTATCCGTCATGCATGTCAAATTTATTTGTGTCCTGAGAGGGCTCCCAAGAAAAGGGTAACACTTCAATAACAATAAGCACACATTATTAACTATGTAGAATAGCACATTTCAAACTTTTACAGAGATACACACGATTCTTGCAAAAAAAAAAATAAAAAAAAATTGTGATTTTTGTAGAATAGAAAGAGAAAAAAAAAACCAGAACTTTAACAATTAAAACATGGATTTAAGAAAGAAGTGGTGAAATTAAAAAAAGTTAACATTGATGGGGACCGGTACTATATTGAAACTAAGTTATGGGGGAGAGGGGCTTGATGCCCGCGCCCAAAATGGCGCAAAAGAAGGCTACTATGGAATGCGTCCGTACGGACGGCAGCATCTCGATGGGGGTCCGGGGCAGGTGAGCACAGCTTCTTCGGTACGGTCTTGTGAGATGTCAGAAAAAAAAATTGCGAGGAACGAAACTTTACAGTTCAGCCCAGCATCAGGACTAAGTCCATGTCGTTGGTCAGTGGGCAGAAACAATCGGGATTGGAAAGAAAATAAAGATGTCACCTGTGTCTCTCCTGGGGCTGGGACTGCTAACCTATGCACTCACTCTGCATTGCGTGGCTGGTGCACGGTTCCTCGTCGGATCAAACTTTTGGGCAAAGATCAGATGTCAAACGGCCGCACTCATCTCCATATCTTTTCCATCGCTGCTGGTCCGGAGGACACGCCCCGTAGTAGCTGGTTTACACGTGAATTAGCATGGTTAAGCCTTCTGTTCAGAGGCTCTCTAATCTTCCTTTACAGAAAGGGTAAAACCAAAAAAACATGCGCTCACAAGCACTCTCCAACTTCAACTGACGCTCTCCTCCCTTTCCAGCCGGCGCTTTCCTTCCTCCCCCCCCCCACACGCTGCTTCCTCAACCAATGACAGATCGCCAACGCCAGCTTCCTTCTCGAAATCTCTGGAGAGAAACGCGTGGGAAAAAGGAGTCCGTGTGCAAAGCACCGATCTTCTCTGAAAATGGCAGACGATTTTAAGATGGTGAGAAATCAGATGAAGCGTCACTCGAAAAGAAAATGGCGGTTGACCGAAACATTACCTAGGCCGTAAAAATGGTCAAATCGCACGGGGAAAAGCTCAAAATTAAGAATTATTCCTAACTAGGACCAAACTCTAATCCAAAATATTAGTAAAAGTATAAAATAAAAGGAAAACATTTAAATTTAAGTAAACATCTTAGGATTTAGCTTCAGAAGTAGGAAGGAAAAAAAAAATAACATGGGGTCACCACATTGGTATCATAGAAAAACAGACTTAAGGCAAAAACATAATAAAGTGAATTAAGCAAATATTTAAAAGAAAATATTTAAGGAAGCATTAGATATATCATTATTAACTTTAAAAAAAGGTAAAATACTCATTAAAAGATAGCAAAATTATTGTAAGTTATTGAAAAAGAAACACTTGTTGCAAAACTTATTATTAAAAAACAAAATTACTTTAAATAAAAATGGGTTGATTGTAAAACTTATTATTAGAAAAATGCATAGTCACTTGAAATGAAAATAGGTTGATACCACACATCAAAAATGACTTATTCTTCTTCCAAATGCTCTTTAAAAATTTTTCAATAGTTTCCACCAGCTGAGTCAACTCATGTATTATCATATATTTTTCAATCAAATTATTTTTGCCTTTCTGCTAAAGAACAGATATTGGACAAAAATAATAATAATGAAATTCCTTCACGTTAACTAAGCACTGTGTACTCTCCATTTACTTTGTTAAGAAGCCTCCACAATGGGCTTTACCTTCTAGTACCATGATATTTCTCTTGTTTAAATAAGATATATAGGCATAGAGAGAGGGAGCTAGCTATATACAGGATGTCACAATTCTCTCCCGGGATTAGAAGGCTTATTAGAAAAAAAAAAAAATAAAAAAAATTGACCAATACAGCAACAAAGTTGACTTTATTGGATAAAAAAATCTTACAACTTTCGTTTCACAAATGATCACTGTGTGAACCTTTGGTGATGTGGCAAGTATAAAGTCTAAAGTCAACTCGCTTTCACATAGTGAGTGTGGCAAGGGAAGAATTTGACTTTAGGCTTGATATCTGCCACATCACAAAAGGTTCACATATTGATCATTTTTTAAACAAAACTTGTAAGATTTCTTTATACAATAAAGCCAACATTGTTGCTGTATTGGTAATGTGTTTTTTTTTTTTTTTTTTTTTTTTTTTTTTTTTTATAAACCTTCCAAACCTGGGAAGGAATTGTGACACATCTTGTGTAATATAGCAGAATTGAAAGTAAGCTCTTTGTCAAATAACGCATAGATATTTCTTTCTTTATTCGTGCTATTTTCCTATTAAAGTTCCTTGTGAATTTCGACCTTTAAACACCAGGTTTTTGTGTGAGAATTGATTTAGTCTTATTGATTAAAATTAAAAAGAAGTACTCAAATGCCATGTATGGCATTGACAAACCTTCTAGTGACAGTTAAAATATACAGGTTCCAATTCTCAGATTTTTAATGCCTCGTAAAGTTAAGCTTTTCTTCCACTTTCATGCCTGCACAGTAGATAAAATATTAAAAGAAATTCACACTCTTTTCTTTCTAAAGTTCATTTCTTTGCATATTGCATTTTCTTTCTAAATTTAGTTGTTTTCCATTTAAAGACTTGTGAGAAATGTTAATTCATTTACAGAATTCAAGGAACAACCTTAAATTTATAAAATAACTCCAAAGTTGCTTAAGTTTTAAAAAAAATTACTACAAGTAGTTTGATATTTTGACAACATACTATGACACTGCATATTCTTAAATAGTAAAGTTGCTAAACACACGATAGTCACAACCTGGAATTATGAGGGAACGGGAATTTATATTTCCTGGAAATTTGAAAAATGAACTGAATAGATGTTTTAAACTGTATTTGTAAAATAGAATCTTTTGTATCCCTTGAACATGTATGCATATTATGTTTTCTCCTAGTCTTTCAGTTTATTTTTCTCTCTATGGTATTTTCAGATTTTTTTAAATTTTAAATCTAACATTGTTTTCCAACTTTCATATATTTCTCTTAATTTTATTCTCTTTAAGCAATAGCACTCATTAATTATCATTGATACTGGTCTGCCAATGCCTGCATTTTGTTAAGTTACTCCAAAAAAAGTTTTGTTTCACATTTTTCAGCCAGTTTTCTAAAAAAGCACGTTTAATTGTAATACCTGCAAGAAAAAACATTAGTTTTAAAAGAAAAATATCGATAATATACAAAGTGGGTTCTAGTTTTATTAATGTTTGATTATTTGTAAATTATAATTATAGATGTACATTTAGGTTAAATTATAACTAAATGCTTGTTTATGTGAGAAGTTGATCTTTTTGTTGATTTTTTTACTCACATTATTACTGTTTCACACGCACATGCAAAAAAGTAAAATGCCACTTGAAATTGCTACAGATACTCCTTAAATTTTTCCTTTTAAGTTGACAGCCCTGTTAATACTGTAGTTTTGTCCAAGAAAAATTGTTGTTGTGATTTCTTAATTCAAATACATTCGAATTGCTGGATTATTCAAATTCTGTTTATTTCCTAGTTTATGTGAAAGGTTATAAATATCCGGGAATTTGTAAATATTAGTCTGGGGAATGTCATGGATTCTGAGCTGGAATATCTGGGAATTTGGAAATAGTTGTTTGCTGGCTATCCTGTAAACAATTCACTATTCTTAAAGACCTTAAATTTTCTCTGATTAGAATGGGAACTCTGTGTTTAGCCTCCTGATGACTACAAATTACTTGGGATAAAATAGATATGGCTAACATGTTACAAGTAAAATGCAATTTTAAAAGTGCCTATATGTTATAAAATATCATATTGAAATAACTCAAATGCTACACAGGTGCTTGTTATTTGTTTTTTACAAATTCATGCATTTCTCTTAAAGCAATGAAGTTAAATAATATAAGCCCTTTGAATGTATTTTGTTTCCTTTTACAACTTAGATATTTTTGTAATAATGTGTTAGTGCAGTGGTTCCCAAACTATGGGTTGCGACAAGGGCAGAAAAATTAAACTTGTTTTCAAGATAAGAAAAGGGTGTTTAATTTAAAGAATCCAAACAGAACTTCCTCAGCTGAAGGAAACTTTTATTGCTACCAAATACAAAGTTAATAACTAAATCTATAAAACACAAAGAAGGATAAAAACAATAAAGTGAAAGTGAGGCATTGGGGAAAAAAATGTAGACATTGAAATTAATGTATGTATGCCTATATTGAAATAAGGTAATGGCTTACATGTACATTCTGCTGGTGGTTATTTTTTCCAAAAGGCATGGGAAAAACGTGCAGTATTTTTTATATAGCCTATATTGGTTATCGTTCTGTAGTAGTGGGTCGCGGGGGGGGGGGGGGGGGGGATTGTAGGTGAAGTTGGGTCGCAGGACAAAAAGTTTGGGAACTGCTTGTTAGTGATTATATGAACCCACTTATTTGAGACATCCTTTAGGTCAGCTGATAGCAATTTGTATAAAAGGGGAAAAAATGGTGATTATAGAAATAAAAGGTTTAACAGCAAAACAACTCCATGCAGGTTCTGTGGATACGTAAAAGTGGCCCGACTTAAAGGATTTATCTTCCGAACATGTGTGTACCCACAAATTATAGTTTTTTGATGAAAACACAATTTTATCAATATGGTGACATGGCTTTTCTCAAATAGGCGGTTCTTACATTGGTGACAAAATGCAAGGTTTATTCATACTAGAATTGCCAGATGTTGCTAATTTTAGCCAATGGGCTCATTTCAGAAGTTGTTGGCTAATGACAAAATAATCATTTTAGTCAATTATTTTTTAGCCAATTTCTATAAAGTTCCATATGGAGACAGGAAACTTAAAATTTTGTTTTGCCAAGACTGTTTAAATACCTTTCCAAATAGCATACATGCATGTCAATCATCTTTTCAACATGTTCATGGCAATTCTTACAGCTCTAATTCTGTTACTGATTTAATGGTCAGTTATAAGGACCTCATTAAAAATTGGGTCCATTTTGTGGGCCCTTCACAAAATTACAATCAATTAAAATGCCCCTTCACAAAAATATAATCAATTAAAATGGCCCTTTATCGGCATTTTACCCTACTTTTTAATCTGTTTATCAATTATTTTAACAACTAGAGGCCAAAGCCCCTAGGCTCACTACGCTCACTTTTCGTATGAGGCATTCGGTCCCTAATAAGGCTTATTCGTTAAAAGGGCTAATTTCAACAAACAAAACCCAAAGGTTGGATCAGTTAGAATGTTACCGAGCTACATGTTGCTTGGAACAATAAAAATTTAAACTTTGCACTATTTTTAATTACGTGAAACCAATGGAACACCTTGTGTATTAGCATATTATGGCGAATTTTCATAATTTGGCGACTTGTGTATATGTATACAGGGATGTTAATTCTGCGCCGAAACACAAATTCTTGCGCCGAACTGCGCTTTTAGCCGATTTTTGCGCCGGTCTGCGCCGAATACGTCATTTTGACTCTTTCAGGGTGTGCCGAACTGCGCTTTTAGCTGATTTTTGCGCCGGTCTGCGCCGAATACGTCATTTTGACTTTGTTAAATTTTTGCCACGCTCATTTATCTTATAAAGCGTGTATGGAAAGCTAGTTAGCAGTAAAGCAAGATTCAAACTGCGTACGAAAGCTGCATTCCGAAGCCATTCTACCCGCCCCGGATCCGACCAGCCGGGCTTTGTTAGTCACCTCAATCAGGGCCGGCCAGATAGGCAAACAAGTACCGTAATTTATGGAAGAAAGGCCGCGGCGTTTATGAGTTTAAAAGTTTAGAAATAGTAAGTGCGGCGTTTCTACAGGGTGCGGCATTTACAATATTTTTAATTTTTTTTAGCCGATCTTCAACGAAAAATTCGTTTCGTGGTAATTTTCTCAAAAGATGGCGCCACCACCGACACGTACTCTTTAGCGTGCACAGATCACAGCGTAGCGAATCAGAATGCGAACCTACCCCCATAGAAAAGAGGTTTGATCTTTGATCCAGTTTTGGTGAAAGTCAGAGCACCCTAAGATGGGTCCATGTCCTGTGCTCTGAAGTGGATGGCTTCATGCATCCAACCGATGTCTCCTCAATTAAGTAAAAAGAAAAAAAAATAGAAGTAAATCTTTTACATCTACATTTTAGAACTATAATTAAATTTTAATGAAGTTTTGAATATATATTTTGAAGGGTTAAAGTTCTGTAAAATACCGCAAAAGTGCACTACCCGCTATTAAATGAACCCGTTTTTCACATGAACCTCTATTGTTCTTAAAATACTGAATTTCAGCCAAAATTAGTCAATGTTGCGCACGGTGCGAGTTTAACCCTTCCCCCCCCCCAAAAAAAATAAATAAAGTTGATCTGAAAGATTTTTTTTTTTTCGCCGTGTGGCTTTGTACCCTGTGCACTCTATGGAATAAACACTGCCAACTAATTGGTATGCTCAAGAAATGCTGAGTGCTTTTAAAATAAATCCCAATGTTATAAATATAAAAAATAATAAATAAATACCATCAAGAGTTGTTGCACAACATTCAGTTTAAAGCAACAATTTACTGAAGCAAGCTCATTACGTAATCACCAGCTGGCCATCCGCGGGGGGGGGGGGGGGGGAATGTTTACTTTTAACTGGAGACTCTTCTCACACATCGATTGCTGTTTTCATTTTAATGGCGCCTGGTAGTCTATCCGAACTTTGTGCGGATGCAAGAAGGTTTTTAGAAGTTATTTTTTTATTTCTATAAATTTGCCTTTGTGAATATAAACATTGATATCTGATTATTTGAAAATAGAAATCGTAAGCTTCGAAAAATAGTGGCAAATACTTTAAAACATTCTATGGGAAGGGGGAGAAAAAAGGAGATTTTTTTACCGTTTATCCAATTTCTCCCGAAATATATCCGATCAACTTAATAGTTTTTTTAATAAATTAGGTCTAATAAGTAATGCAACATATTTTTTATTTATTTATTTTTTGTTAATTAAGAAATTATTTTAGAAAACATTAAATTTTATCTGGCATTGACTTCTGACAACGATCACCCCCCCCCCCCCCCCCACACACACACACACACAACGCGGCGCTTTTGACGATTTTCTAGCTAACTAAGCTCATTTTCGTGGGTGCGGCGTTTCTTCCATAAATTACGGTAATCATCGCAACGGGCACCGTTTTTTGTTTATGAAGGGGCACAATTTGCTATTTGGAGATGAAACATTATGGACCAATTCGTTTTTCAACATGTACACATGCATTGTTTTTTTTTTTTTTTTTTTTTTTTTTTTTAAATTAATATTGTACCTTTTTGAGAAAGGAAAATGGAGGAAAATGTTTTTTTGGTGCAAAATAAATCTGCTGTCTTTAAATGAAAACTTAAAGGAGAAATCATACGCCTTTCATAACTTGTTATTCGAAAAGTTTTTATGTATTCACACTGTTTACAAAAGCGATTCATATGTTTTACCTTTTCGAGCTTAAAAAAAAAAAGCCCCCTCCTCTGAAATGGGTAACGATCCGCCACAGCTCTATGTATATGTATTTTCCTGATTTGAACTGGCACTATTTTTTTCGGGCCCCACCACTGAAGCAGGTCACGAGCCGCCACTGGCTGTAATAGAAAGTGAACAGATTCTATTAACGGAAGGGAAGGATATACTTGCAATACCATTAAAACTATTAGAAGAAAATGAAAAAGCTCAAGAAGAAATTAATAAAAATAAAAAAAAAAGAATAAATAGAAAACTAGATAACTTATGATACTTTATTTGTAATCTCATTATTAATTTCTCATAATCTTAATTTTTAACTTCCCATAATTCTTAATTTCTCTTAACAGTCATTAAATATTTTTTGTTTACATTTGCTTTGTATATTGTGTTCAAGTATTATAGATGAATATGTAAATATTAGATGAGGTTAAATTACTGATACAAAAGCATATGCTATTAAAAGTACACACATTTAATTATTCTAACCATCAAATTTATTTTGTTTTCGATACTGCTTACCAATTACGTGTTGTTGTATAAGAGGTATAATATTTAGGTTTTCAAAAATCTCCATTTAGTACTACTTGTGATTTGTAATAGAACCAAAGAATGAGATAGAAGCTTTTGTTTTAAAATTTAGTTTTCATTTTATTTGTGCTCTCTTTTTCGAGAGGAAGATTCCCTAAATAATTCTGAAAAAGAGAAAAAAAGGGACAGGGATTGGCAACCTGTGGCTCGCAAGCCGCATACAAATCATACTCATGGTTCTTGAGTAGGAAAAAAATGACTTAACCACAGAAAGGTTGCTGACTCCTGATATGTATTGTTTTTACCAAGTTGCTGATAGCATAGCCTCTATACACCCTTTTTTTTCCCACAGCTTTCCTAAAGTGCTTTCAAATAGTGTTTTGCTTTTAGCAAATGGTGTTTGCTCGCAAACTTTGCTTTTCTTGTATGCATTTATTGTGTTCCTTAATCTTCAATTTTATGCTCCAAAATCATGTTAATTCTGATCTCGAATCTTAGTTTTCCTCTCGGAAACTATTTTTTTGTGCTCCCGAGGTGCTCCCAAATGGAATTTTTCTGCTCCCAAATGGAATTTTTCTGCTCCCAAATAGAATTTTTCTGCTCCCAAATGGAATTTTTCTGCTCCCGAGGTGCTCCCAAATGAAATTTTTTCTGCTCCCGGGGTGCTCCCAAATCGAGCGTTGGAGTTAACATCCCTGTGTATAGTTAATAATTAGCTCTTAGAAAACAGTACTTCATATGTTTTCTTTGATTAAAAACTACAGAACAGCTAGGATAGCTTGTCACCAATGGCGACTTTTCATTATTTGGTGATTTCCACATGCTCACAACCTATAATTACTGCTCATTTAAGGTTTCTTGAAAACTGTTATCCATATTTTCATATGCATAATCCTTTACAGATTGGCTTATTTAGCACCACGAATTATATCATCTTGCCATGCTGGCAAATAATTCAAAGTACTGCTATAATAATAGTACTGCCACATAACTGCTATAATGGCATAGTTAATGCCACCAAATATTTCTACTGGTAGCAAATATTCCAGATGGACCGAACCGGCTTTAAAATAATCTGCATTTTAATTATTTTTCATTTTCAAGATATTGGGTTCTAACATTTTTGAACTCGCGGTTTAGATTCACCCTGATTGGATTTTACCAGATCGTACCTAATGACAAGATTGCACTTTTAAAATAAGTTACAAGTCAAGCAAACTCTTGATGGCAGCAGCGACAGCGGCTGTTACTTTTTTTTTTAGAATAGAGAGAAAACAAGTGACCTTAATTCAAAATTGCTATGAAAATTCACAAAATTAAGTACTGAAATTTACAAAAATGGGACCCTGAAAAAAATTCCTAGATCGACCCCTGCTAGCGGAACTGTTATGAGCTGTCAGAAGCGTAACTGTCGTAGGAAGACATTTGGAGGTGTATCTATCATTTCCTGAAACTTTGGCATTACTTAATCGTAAGCTTGTAACTTTTTGTTTTGGATTTTATTTATTTTTTACTATATACTCATATATATTTTTCAGGGCTGGGGAGTAGCGCGCTACTTGTAGCGAAACTACAGTAGCAGCTACTTTTTTTTGTAGTTTGTAGTGTAGCGCGCTACTTTTTTAAAAAAGTAGTGTAGCGTGTAGCGCGCTACAAAAAAAACAGTAGTTTGTAGCGAATTTTGGAAGCTACTTTTGCCGTGTCATCATTTCCGGCGATTGATCCCGTGGTGCAATTTCTCTCTCTTCTGACTCCAAGCATAACTGAAACTGATGCTTGAAAGACACCCAATCACTCCCCCGCCCCCCCCCCCCCTCCCAGGGGACACACGCACACGAGGGGGGGTGAGGGGGTTTGCTTTGCCTGAAGCGGAAGCCTGACATTGTGCATCTTTTTTCTTTTTATCGTTCTCAGTATTATTTGTAGAATCACCAATCTGCCATAAAGAGGAAAAAAAAGGAAGGTAAGAAAGGTCCAAAGTTGAACAGAGGTTATTTTGATGTTGCCTCGAGAGTCTCATTATCACACGGGCGTGTGGGCCCGTGAGCCCCTGAAAAATAAAGGCCTTGCAAATCTCTCCATTTATTGCATATTAAATTTATATATGCTGCAATAATAATTTTTATTAAGCTAAATTTCCTTTATCTATATCAATTGTGTAACAATAAAAAGGCTTCGAGACTTATTTTCTGTTCTTCTTTCTAACACAATGATAATGGTTTCTAAGACTAGATCAATAAAATAGAAATTAAAGGCATTATTGAAAATTTATGGCCATATGTACTTATCACAAAATATCCATTAGTTAGCATTTTTTTAAATATTATGATGAAGAAAAGAAAATTTTCTGGCAGGTGGAACTCAGCGCACACATACGCTAATAATACAAATGGATTAAAAAAATATTAAAATCAATTTTAAATGCACATTCTTGTTCTAAATGAGTATAAATACATGGGTAATTTTTAATTTAATTTTAGAATTATTTTGAAATGTTTTATTTTTATGCTGGGAAAATAGAAAACAATCACAAATAAGTTAAAAAGTCTGTAATAGTATAGGGGTCCAAAACAACCTTTTTTTTTTTGCCCCGGGGCCCCTTCTATGTCTGATCAGGGTCTGCATATTTTTGACTGCTATTGCGTGTTTGCAACATAAATCAACATAAAAATGAGTATTTTTTGCTTTCGAAAAGGAATTTTACATATCTGTAAATTGTATGCTTTTGTAACATCATTAATTTTCTTTGATCTTTTTTTTTATTGCACCCATAAATACAGTGTAGTGTCCACTTGCCAGGATGATTGCCAATCATTCAGTGTCCAGTATTCCGTGAACTTCCTTTTAGGCGAAATCCTTTCAAATCTGACATGATATATAGTCAGTCCTCGCAATTAGCGATCCCCCCCCACATCCTCTCACTCACCATCTACGGAAAACTACGAAGCGTGAGAAAAACTTACGGTTTTCTCACAGGAATTTTCTTGAAAGCATCGAGACCGCTTCTGGAAGAGTCACCGACATTTTTAATTTTCTCTTTGCCTCCTCCTTATGATCGATGCATTGAACAACAATTTTATTTATGCTTAGTTTTACTAAGTTTATTTATATTAAGGTTTGGTCATTTTTCGACGTTACAGTGCACTTTTTTGAGTTTGGGCACTCTTTATTAACCTTGTGTCCTGGTGGTGTGTTCAACTTCCACAAGAGTAATGACAGTTCTGCAGTATTGTAGCTTTTCAAACATTAATTAATCACGTGATTATGTTCTACAACTCGGAATGTTTTTTGTCTCAAAGAAGTGTAAAAACTGATTAGTACATTTTTCGTGGAACCTGAAACTGAAAAAAAGAAAGTAAATATGTAGAAATTGTACACATTTTTTTTTTTTTTTTTTTTTTTTTTTTTACGAGTTGATAACCTTATCTTTTTTGTGTTTGTTGAAAAGGGACAAAAGGTATAAGCATATGCATCCAAGATATTATTTCAGGGGCTAAAAATATTGCTGACCTCGGTTACAGTGTTCTTCGTTTGTAGTGACAGTTTTCAGATTCGGTCCTAAGGTAGAGCGAACGGTGCGACCGCACCGGGCGCCATCTCTACCAAGGCTGTTCAGAATAATATAGCACTGTGGATGTCGGAAATGGTTTCATTTACCTGTTAATAATTGTTTAATAATAAATCTTTTAGTCAATGTACAGTAGTAATCAATCATGTTAAGTGAATTTTAGTGAACTTTCTGTGAAAAAATAAATTATTAACAGGTACTCGAGGACGACTTATCAAACCCTACATTGTTACGTGATTCATAACCGTCTTATTTACCTTTACCACTCTAACTTTTTGTCAATGAGTTTCAGAGCACCATGCATATTTGACAGTCCGTATATTATTGAAGCCTCATTTTAACCCCTGAAAGCTTTTATAGCTAAATGTGTGGCGTAGCTAGGTGCAAGAGCTGATCTAGGGTACGTGGAGCCTCCCTGCAAACGTAAAGAAGCCCCGTGTTATGCTCCAGATTAAGTTTTCCTTAGTTTTTTAGTTCGAATATGGCACTCCGATGCCTTGCTTACCGTGTCGGGCCGTCCCTGGCTACGGGGGAGCAAGGAAGGTCAACTGTACCTGGGCGCAGCATCGGCCAAGGGGCGCTAAATGGTATATGAAAGCTACCTAGTTGCATTTTTTAAAAATAGGAGGGGGTGCAAAATCTTCAGTTGTCAGGTGGAAACGAGATTTAGTCATTTGCTGTGGGACAGAGAAACTGTTCTCTCAGCTTGTTTCCATCCCAGATTCAAACTATTCTGGATTGAGGAGGAGAGGAAGACCGAAGCCAAAAAAATGGATGGAGGAATACCTCCAGAATATGTTTCCGACAACTTCAGATATCAGTATCGAGGATCAGCCCATGGATGATGACTTTTCTGGGTTTTTTAATTTCTCTTTCGCATGCACTCGAAATAGTTACGAGGAAGAACTTACAAGGTTCTTGTCAGAGCCAATTAAACCCCTATCTTCGCTTTCGGCGTACACGTATATGAAAGAAGCCTTCAAAAAAACTAACACTGGCGTGCCGTCCAGTGCATCTGTACAAAGATTGTTTTCGATTGCATTGGACGCATTTTCTCCTCGACGATCATGTTTGGCGGATAACAATTTTGAGATCCAGCTCTTGTTAAAATTTAATAAACATGTTTTTGAATAAATTTATGGTGTTTTTATTTTATACTAGAGGCATGGCAGTCTTCCATGAATATGTTGAAATTCTGCTTTCTTTCGTTAAAATTTTAAAGTGTCTATTATATTTAAATTATTAGGTTTTTTGTGTAATAATTTTCAGAATTTAATACGAAAATATGAGAATTTCTATTAATAATTAATAGTTTGTAAAATCCTTAGAGACTTATCTCTCTCTTAGCCTTAAAATAACAATATAATTCTATAAAATTCTTTTATACCTAACACAAAGAAAAAGTTGTGTTGATGATAATAACTTTTAAAATTTCTTTAACTTATATAGAGGATTTTTTTAATGCAATGTTTTAAATAGATATATCATGAATTTAATTAGTAATTGTTTTCATTATTTTATAATATGCATGTCATATGTGATGTTTTCAATTAAAACAATTATACAATATTACATGGTTCACCCGGGTCATTCGTCATAAATCACTAATTTGGTAAGTCGTGAAAAAAGGCCTTTATACTCATTAATTTTGATTTGTGCTCAAGAAACTAGAATGTTTGTACAACATGAAAGGGGTCTCAAAACGGGCCTTTTTTTCCCGTTCAGACATCCATTTTATTATTATATTTTTAAAAACTTTTTTAGTTCTCATGATTTTTCCTCATGCTTTCAGAGCTCACTTTCCCAATTTATTTTTATCATAGAGGTATTAAAACTTAATTAGTTTCAGCAATACTTCAATAATTAGCAGTAGTTGCCAGTAGCGTATATATAGGCTTCCATTTCGGGGTGAGGGGGACGATTCGGTATTTTAAACTTTATTGTTCTAAAGTTAAAGGAATGTTTCAAAATAGCTCCTTTTTAATAATTGCTTTACATTTTCGGAGGGGGCCTGCCTTCCCCTGCTCAAATACTCGCCTGGTAGTTGTTTATTAGAGCAATAGTTTTTTCTAATTAAAGGCGAAAAGGTGCCCGGGGTCTTTTGTGCGTCCACCAAATCTGCGGCGCTCAACGCTACAAGGAAACCACCTTTTAATAAACGCGTTCTTTGGACGTGAGAGACACCCGCTGAGGTCATTAATCACGCTGGACGCGAGTAGAAAACCAAGGCTTTAGATATCGATAGTTTTCTCTAATTAGGATATAAATATCCTTAAATATGAATGTAATGCAAATTGAATCTGTTAGCAAAATTTGTCTCGAAAAAGTAGCGAAGTAGCGACTACATTTCAAAAGTAGTGTAGCTAACTACATTTGTCAAAAAGTAGTTGTAGATGTAGTTAACTACATTTTTCGAAAAGTAGCGGTAGTTGTAGCGCGCTACAAAAAAAAAAGTAGTTTTTCCCACCACTGATATTTTTACTGTAAGATTTTCTCTCTTTAAAAAAATTTTTAGTCACACCTGTTTTCAATTTAATATTTGGCAACTGATCACGAATTATCAAAGAATATTCTTGAGCATTAATTACGATCAAACACTTCGTGAAATAAAGTATGCATACATACCTTATACAATAATGTTATAAACCTGTCTTTATTTGAAGAAACAGAGGAAAGTGAAACCAAAAATAGAAGAAAGACTAGCTTATCAAGTGAAAGAAATTGAAACCAAGATATTTAATAAGATTGTAAACTTTTTAATTGCTTGTTAAATATCTAATTATATTTCTATAAATTGAATTATATTATAATAATGCACAATATCTAAATATTTTTTCTTAAATACTTTTTTGCTGTCAACTTTTACTAGAGAAGCAATGGTTGCTAAATTGCTTAAATTTTGTGAAATCTTAATATTCTGGCTAAAAATGCTGTTCATCAACTCTAATTCATGCAGTGCTTATAATAGTGTACTGCAATTTCAATACAGTAGAACCTCGATCTATCGTTTTTCAAGGGATGCGTAGAAAAAAACTAAGAATGCGGGTTAAAGTCAAAATATGAAGAAAACAATATTTATGAATGCACACAATGTATTCATACTAAAAATACTAATTTGTTACCAAACTGTAAAACAAACAAATTGGAATTGAAGAAAATTAAGTGATATTTATTTCTAAAAAATCAGTAACTTCACACTGGGTCTTTCCTTAATTTTTTTAATTAAACGAAAATTTTAAAGATTTACAATATTTTTCTTGACTTTTCTGTGTTTTCATATTTGTATATAAAAGTTCACACAATTTCAAATACTGTAACTGCATTCGATAAACTTGTCACTAGTGTAGGCTGTCTCATTGGCAGGATATTATTCTCCGCTTCTTCGCCATTATTTTTATATTCTGCATCATCAGACATTTCTTCCATTTTTAAGATACGTCACTACGTCTATATTAAAGGAAATATAATCTCTAAATTTCACACCACATGCTCTGCTTCATGTAACAACTCTTTATCTACACCATCATCAACCCAAGAAATCATACCAGAAAATAAATAAGTTTGTTGCCATATGGATCCATCTGAATTTCGATTTCATTTCGGTCAGGAGAAATATTTTACAACGATGAACGCGGGAAAAGGATTTTTTGACGAACGATAAATGCGGGTTTCGTTCATGTTATTTAAATACAACTTGTGCAGGGACCATAGAAATAAAACGATCAATGCGGGAACGATAGATCAGGGTTCCACTGTATTACAAACTGCTGATAATAAACAAAAACCGCAATAACAATGGTCAATCCATAGAATTCCACTTTGCAAACTAACCTGCAAAAACTTGAAGGTTTTTCTCTGTGCTTTATTTTTTGCTGTCTCCAGGATTCTGCAGTCCACCAGTTATGCGAGATGAATCAATATGCTATTTTGGAGCTCTGTATTTTTCTGGAAGTTCTAATTTGTCGGTTTTATTCTGGGAAGTTCCCTGAATTGGCTAGCAACCAAAAAACTGCACATGAATGAGGGGCTTCAAAGTAACATTTAAGCCTCGCATCATTGGCGGCAAGATCCTTCCGAATAAGTATTAGAAAATTTTTTTATTGACATGATAAATAAGTGTTACATTTCATAATTAATGTATTTGCTGTGATTATACCTAAATTAATGTAATACTGAACTTTACTTTTTATTTTTAGGGTGCACTTACATGAAATTTTATTCCCAAAGACTGAAAGATTTTGAAACTTACTATAACTCTTTTGTGTACAGATTTATAATACATTGTGAATTAAGTTATTGTGTGTTTTTATTTGTGAATAAAATTACTTCTGCAAATATTGTAAAAAAAAAAAGTAGCAATTATTTGCTTTTTGTGTGTATAAAATCAACTGTTTCATGTTCTTTAATAGCAGGGTACCCACTGGTCACTAAAAAAAAGTCAACTTTGACTTTTAAAGAGCAACTTCTTTACTCCAGGCCAGTGTTTCTCAGTCACTGGTACATTGGACCAGTACTGGTCTCTGGTCTGTAAGACTTCACTGCTGGCCTACATATACCAAATTTATTAAAAATAATCATCAGCAAGTTGTTCTAACCAAAAATTATATTTGTATAGCACTTTATTTGATAAAATAGAAATGTGCAGGTGTCCGGTGCTAATGGGGCTCAATGGCTATTTCCTGAGCCGTTAGTCAGAGATACATAGTTCAAATTGCAAAAATACTTTAAATTGTACAATGTATTATATCAGAAACAATCGAAGTCAATAAATAAATTTCTATAAAAATTACTGCATTTATACAATCCCGCAGACCTATCAGTTATATTTAGAAAATTTTTCTTCGTAAAATTTCATGCCCCCCCCCCCCCCCCCCCAAAAAAAAAAAAAAAAAAATTTCATCCTTTTACGACCAAAATTTACTGAGTTATAAAGCAGCAAATACTTTGGCTTAAGTCACTTTTCCATGCTTAAGTATTCCATTACGGTAAACCGTTAATGGTGTTGCTCGAAAAAAATCATGCGATTTTGGTACATAAAGTAAACATAAACTAATTATGCCAGGCACTTCAAAATTTTGAAACTGTCTCTTTACAACCTGTACTACATACAGAAATAAACGATAAATCTGTATCAGTTTCAAAACTTAGAAAAAATTCTTAAACATCGGAAATTTTCGCAAAGCGTGTCACTCTTCGAAAAATGTTGCAGCTCAGATCCATGTTTAAGAATTTTTTCTGAAAATTTCACAAAAGCCACAGCTTTTTCGCTTATTGCAGCTTATGAAGAACCACCTGGAATTTTTTGGAGACCATGGTGCTATTAGAGTATTTCAATTTGTGTACCAAGACTTAAAACAAGAGTGAGCTTATTTTCTTCGACATACACCCTTAAGGGACCATATAAATATTGAAAATTTAAATTATAGGTTATAATTTCATTTTCTGGCATAATGCAGAGAAAGAAGCAAAACTAATTTTAGAATACTCATCTTTAAGCAGAAGGTTATAGTCAGGCTCTATAAAAATCTATCCGGGGTCAGACTTACTAAATTGTATATGTGTAACACAGAGTATGCTATGCAAAGTACAGGAAAAGTTTTCTATATGGGGGCATATTTGTATTGCAGCTGAAGGAAGTTAATTTTGAGCGTATGTTATGCTAACAGAATTTGAAATATTAAGTTTCTAAAATGCATATATTAGTATTTTAAAAAGTTCTATTTTCAGTATGTGAAAATCTCCAGGTAGTGAAGAATGCAGATAAGTGATTTATATTTAGGGGGGTATGTGATGCTCATACCTGTTTTACATACTGTGGTGTTTCTTCTATGACCAGTGATAAAATATGGAAATCTTTATTATTATAACTCTATATTCTTTCATAGTTGAAGTGTTAGATTGAAATTTGGCATCTCCATTTAATCTTGTCCTCTAGACCTAAGTACCCCAGTAGCACATGCAGTATTGGTGAATATTGGTTAAATCTGAAACAAGCATCTTACTTGAAACTCATAGTAATATTTTTTCCATCTAATTTAAAGGCATCAGCAATTATATTACAATTAAAAAGTTATTTCAAGTTGTAGCAAAATATTTAAATATAAAAAGAGGGTTGTCCAAGGATTTCCCAAAGTAAAATACATGTATTTTCAAGAAAATTTTCCTGGGAGATCGTGAAGTCGAGAAAATTCGGGAAATTGACCATAAGAAATTTAGTAGACACCCTTATTTAGTAGACAATTTTAATTTTTTTTTTTGTCAGAATCTACATTTCCATTAAAATGTTTTTAACACAAAATATTTAAGTATGTTATTTTCTGCTCTTAAACAAACAACAACAACAAAAAAAGCACATGGATTTATACCTGCTAACTCAAATTAATCTTCAATCTTTTTGTATTCTTTTGGCAAACGAGTATTTTCCTTTAAAGGATTTCTTTATCTGAAATGCAGTTACAAAGTACACAAATACCTATTTCACGGGATGTGCACAGGCAACTTTTGCTACTAATTTAAAAATAAGGTGACTTTTTTGAATAAAAAACATTATCATACTATTTTCAAGTTCTGGGCTACTTGTATCTTACTCCAGGTGACTAATTTGAAAATCAGATTTTGGTTTTTGTAAACTCCCTTTTCTTTTCAAAGTTACAACTGGTCATTCGCAAAAAATTCTAAACTGTTTTTTAATTGTGCTATAAAAATAAACGTGCAATATGCTCCTTTATATAAGGCATGATGTTTTTTAATTTATCATTTATTCCTTTGTAAATGAAGCTGAATGGCATATGTTTGTTTCTTAACTGAAAAATCATGCAAAAATTCTTTGCAACTAAAGCTAAAAAAATGACTACTAAACTGGCGGCTTTCAAGTTTGTGAAGCAACTAATGATACTATTTTTCCCTTCTGACATTGGTGGACATCCTGCTATTTGGATTTGTTTCTATAAATTATACAAAGCTAAGAAATCATGCCACTGTTTCTGTGATTTAAAAATATGAATTTGCATTAATAGGTTAATTTTGTATGGCTGAATCAAAAGAAATAAAAATAAATGCAGTTTTTAATATTTTTTAAAAAAATGAACCCTTTTATGACAAACTGGGCCTTTAGGCACTCAACTATAGACGCTCCCTCTGAGTAAATACCTATAAGCACTCGGGCTTCTCTAATGGATCTTCCCTCTGCAAGAGAGCAATGAACTTTTGGCGAACAGCGCCTTTGGGTGTAAAACTATGTTTGCCTCTCAGCAAACAGTTCTGTATGCAGAGTTGCTCCCTCTGAACAAGCAGCACCTTTAGACGCTGTGCATTTATTATCAGTAACTGTCCAATAAAGCATTTTGACGAGACTATCCTTGCTGCGACAGGTCTTCCCTGAACTTTGATCCTAATTTAATTTCTGTAAAGCAGATTCTTTGGTTTTTACATAAATTTGTTGAGAAGCTTCTAGATGTTTTCAACAGAGTTACCAACCAGGCAAAAGCAAAAATCGGGAGACTTTTTTTCGGAACTTAAAAAAAAAAAAAAAAAAAGATCAGGGATATACCAGCTGAAACTACATTTTGGAGAAAGAAAAAAAATTTATGTTTATGAAATTTGGTAACAAAGACATTTTTGGAGCACAAAAAATTTAACTTAACATAATTTATGGAAGAAATGCCACATCCTTTATGAGTATAAAAGTTAAAAAATCATAAGTGCAGCATTTACAATGTTTAAAAAAAATTTTTTTAGCTGATCTTCAATGAAAAATTGTAAAATTTATTTAGTATAATAATTGTTTCAAAAGATGGTGCCACTACAGATCACATACTTTTTTAGCGTTGCATGGAGTACAGTGTAACTAATCGGAATGTGAGCCTACTTCCTTAGAAAAGGGGTTTGATCCAACGATCTGGATGGGTACAATCCAACCAATGTCTCCTCGATTAAGTCAGAAAAAAGATTTTTATATCTACATTTTATAACTATAATTAAATTATAATGAAGGTTTTAATATATATATTTTGATGGATTAAAGTTCCATAAAATAGTGTAAAAGCACACAGGGCCCGTTTATCGGCAGAGCAACCGGAGCATTTGCCCTGGGACCACCAATTTCAAGGGCCCAAAAATGTTGTATTTTTCAACAAATTTATGTTTGATAAAAAATTTTCATTTATTAAAAAATTTATATTCTTTAAAAAATTAACTTAAAAATCACTCGACATTATCCTGCAAATGTACATTTAGAAATTTCTGTTTATGCAAGCATGCACTGTAATATCTGGTGACATTTAACATTAACCTTACCGTGAATGAAACTGGGTTGCTTTAACTCTATTAACTTCAGCTAAGCAATGATAACTCGTCTATACAAATATTGATATGCAGAAGTGACAGTATTTTGAAGCCCCCCTATAATGTTAGGCAAGTTTTGCAATTCCTTTCATAAATACATGCTATTTATGTATACAAAAATCCTTTAATATTTATTGCTATGTACATATTTATATTTAGTGTTTAAACAAACAGTATATTTAAGTAGCTATATGTGTCTAAAATAACTCAGATGCATAATACTGTTTTCGTGCAATTTCCCGTAAAATATTTATGGTCCGGTGCAAAAGCCAAAAAATTTGTGTTTGTCCTGAGCCCAATATTGTGATGATCGGGCCCTGAAAGCACATTGTCCTCGTTTAACCGCACCGCCGTGTTCCAATGAACATCCATTGTTCTTAAAATACTGTATCTTGGCCAAAACTAGTCTATGCTGTGACCAGTGCGAGTTTAACCCTCCCCACCCCCTCACCTTCCAAAAGAAAAGATAGTCTATAAGTTATTTGTATTTTCACTGTGTCGATTTGCGCATTGTGCAGGAGACACTCTACTGAATAAACACTGGAAACGGCGAGTGCTTTTAAAATAAATCCCAATGTTATAAATATCAGAAGTAATAAATAAAATATGAAGATCGCGACTGTGGTGTTTCTGATGATTTTCTAGTTTATTAAGCTCATTTTCATGGATATGGCATTTCTTCCATAAATTATAGTAATCATGTTTTCTATTGGGTTTTCGGTGTAGTTTTTAAAATATAATATTAAGCCAGAAAATTAAAAATATAGGGTAATTTTTGCAAGGCTGTCTTTTGCTACTACTTGTAACTATTTTTGACTTCAGTCAACTATGGGAATTTTTTAAACCAAAAAGCAACTATTTCCAGTGTCTGCAATTATTTTATAAAATAGTTGACCATTTTCAGAATTTCCTGTTGCCAATGCCATATGCCCTGGAATTACCAATTTAAACAAGTGCAACTAAATACATTCCAAAGCCTTCCCCCCCCCCTTCACTCCCATTCCCATCCAATAAGGATACTTTGGGCCATAGGTGGCTCATTTAGGGGCATCTACCCCTTACTTCCAAAGGTTCAAAAATAATGATCCATCAAAACATAGAGGGAAACCCAATGCACAAACAGAGAGAATAAAAGGAGTATAAGCTAGCAAGATCTTGCCTCTGAAGATCATTTAGCCTCACTGAAAATGGTGAACAGCTGAAGTGTGAAGGTCCTGGGTTTGGGTCCCACCATATGGCTGTCAATCTAATGGTCTGGAGTTTTGGTAGGTTTTCGTCCAGATGTAACATGAATATGCGTTAGAACTCCTTAGAAAGTTCTACTTCTCCAAGGCACCCCCATCCTTGGCAGATTGCCCTAGCTTAGCATTGCCATAATCACACAAACTGAAGATTATTTAATCAATAACGACGTGAAAAATCCAATAACATAGCCTAACTTAACAACAACAAAAAAGTCAGCTTTAGCTCCTCCACCAGCCCAGATGTCCTTTAACTCCCAACTTTTTTGTTAGACCAGCCTCCTATACTTGGGGCCGAAAGAATGAGTTTAGGCATTCTCATAATATTCTTATTCTCTGGTCACTGTTACTTTTGCTTTTGCATTCTCTATTGTTCTTGAGTCTAGTGTCTGTTGAATCTAGCACATAAGGATGAGCTTAATGGGGATTTTTGGATATCTGTGAAGAGAGTGACTGCTACATAAGAAGAGCACGTACCTTGTACCCCAATGGCCTTATTATCACATGAGCAGTTCGGGAATTGCCCTATGCCCCAGATTTGCAGTACTTTTAAAAAGTCATTTTGCCTCTACTAATAGTTTGAATTTCTCCTAAAAAAAAATTATCCAGAAGAAATTGGGTCAAACTTTAAATTAATTTAGAAATCGTGAAGTTTTCTCATTGTTTACTAAAATACTGTATTTTTCTTTCCTTTTTTTTTTTCTAAACTTTTCATAATTTATGTGTTTAATATATTACACAAACTGATTAATGATTTGAGCCAGTGGTGTAGCCAGGATTTTATTTCGAGGGGGGGGGGGGGGTTATGGGGCCTTGTATTAATTTGTAAGCCAATTTTAAGCTAAGTTAAGGGTCAGATTTCAGGGGGCTTGCAAGGTTAAAAGGTCTGTAGTGATCAGGAAATGCAATCCCGATCCCGCAGGAACGGAATCCCCATTCGGGCTAACGCTAAGTGAGGCCCAGGGCGGTCTCAGAGTTAGAGCCCCCCCCTTTTAAGATTGTATTTTTTACCCGAAAATTGCATTTGAAAGCTAACATTCATAACTGAAAAAAAATCTGAAAAAATTCTATTAAACATTTTTTTTTACTTCCTTGTACGTAGTATAAGGAAGTAATGTGATCCCGAAAAATTTTGGGGGCCAAATTTCGACATAAAAACCGATTTTGACTACCTCTAAATTTAATTTAAAAACTTTTTTCGATGCATCTCATCGTAGGCTAGCATGCACGATCATATTAACGCGTCTGCAACTCATTTTGACCAGTGGCGAGTCTACTGTGGCCAGTTTTTCCATGCCGTCTGTACGTACGTACGTACGTATGTATGTAACTCGCATATCTCAAAAACTATTGGTCGTAGAATGTTGAGATTTGATATTTAGGATTGTTCTATGATCTAGTTGTGCACCTCCCCTTTTGGTGGCAATCGAATGGATAGTTTATGTACAGGACCGCCCAAAAGATTCGAAATACATTACGCTCTATGGGCCGAAATTCATTAAACTCGCCTAACTCAAAAGCTATTAGGCGTAGAATGTCGAAACTTCATATTTTGGATAGTTGTAACATCTAGTTGTGCACCTTCCCTTTTGGTTCCATTCGACTGGATAGTTTATCTACAGGACTGCCCAAAACATTCGAAATACATTACACTCAATGGGCCGAAATTCATTAAACTCGCATATCTCAAAAACTGTTAGGCGTTGAATGTTGAAACTTTATATTTAGGATTGTTGTAACATCTAGTTGTGCACCTCCCCTTTCGGTTCCATTCGACTGAATAGTTTATCTACAGGACTGCCCAAAAGATTCGAAATACATTACGCTCTATGGGCCGAAATTCATCAAAGCGTTTTTTAGAGGTATTGGGCTATTTCAAACGACTCAGAAGTGATATATGCTGTAAAGAGTTAGAAAATGAATTTCTCCATTAAAAAAACTGTCTTTATCATTTATAGTTCTGCTACAGGAACACTCAAAAGATTTCCAATACATTACGGTCAATAGCAATTTTAGGGGCATTCATCCATTTCAAGCATAATACCGTCCTACCACCGTCCTAAGTTAGGTAATGGTCCGACCACGGTCACGTGCCTCCCTCAAGAACTATGCCAAAAGTCGCCAAGCTTGGCGACTTTTGGTGTACGTGTGTGCATATTTAACTCCCAAATCTCAAAAACTATTATGAAATTTCATATATAAGAATGTTGTAACATCTAGTTGTGCATCTCGATTTTTGGTTCCAATCTACTGGAGAGTTTATTTACAGGACCACCGAAAAGAATTTCAGTACCTTAATGTCTATGGACATCTTCATTATAATACAACTGTAGACAGTCATTGTTTGGTACATACCCAAAATCTCGCCGTTTGTCCTCGACCTTGGCGAGTTTTGGCGAAATATCGCCAAATTTGGCGATAGTCAGTCATTTGGTCCATGCCCAAAGTATCGCCATTTGTCATCGTTCTTGGCGAGTTTTGGCGAAATATCGCCAAATTTGGCGATAATCTGTCATTGTTTGGTTTATGCTTAAAATCTCGCCAAATGTCGTCGACATTGACGAGTTTCGCCGAAATATCGCCAAATTTGGCGCCAAAAATTATTTCCTATTTTGTATAACTCTAAAACTTTAACCCGTAGATTTTTTAACTTTGTATTTAGAACTATTGTAATATCTAACTGTTTTCAATATCTTTTTTGACAGCAATCGACTGAGAATTTATTTACATGGTGAGCCAAATGACTTTAAATACATTGAGGTGTATAGATGCATTCAATTCATTGAAAGTCTGTGGTCAATGACTACTTTGGCTATCCCCAAAATCTCGCTGACTATCTCAAGTTTGTCGGCTTTTGGTGAAATATCGCCAAATAAAGTGTCAGAAGGAAATCTTTCAAATTGAACTCAGCTTGGCGATATCGAAATATTTGGCTAGAAATCGCTAAACCTTACTATTATTGATATTTTATCTCTTTCAAACAAATAAATTTAGAGGAAGTGCGTTGAAAATATTTTTGATCTAATGGACGTGCAAGGAAGTCATGTGTTGGACACATCAGATTTTTTTTTAACTTTTACATTTTGGTAAAATTGAAAAATAGTCTGCTTTGACTGGTTCGTAGAAAATTAGTAAATTAGTTCGCATAAAACTAAACTCATTTTATTTTGCTGGTACCGGCTGGCCCAAAGTATATAGGAATAATGATAACATAACTCTGTACATTTAAAACTTTTAACTACCTACACTTCGCATATTAAAACATACCTAAACCATTGAACCTTAAACTTAAAATTATTTTGAAAAGAAATAGTTCGTTCTGTTGAAGACACTTTTATTCAACAGAAATTTGTTTTTAGAGGAAAAATATTTCGGTACCTTTAGATTCTGTTTAAATAACCTTGTGATCTCAGGGTTATTTTTTGCAACCCCATTTGAGGTAGCAATTCAAAGATTGATAACCATTAGATTAAAGAATTACCAAATAATAATAATAATAATAGAATACTGATTTAAACATTTATAAAATAAAAAGTCTCGCTCAAGGTAAACTTATTACATTTTTAGTAAATTGCTTTTTAGTTTCTGGAACTTTTATGTGATTAGTTGTAAGATTTTAGTTTTTCTTCAAATTTCAGTATTCTTTAAATTATAAGCACTTCTGATGAAATTAATGGACAAAAATTTCCATATTTGATTTATTAAATATTATATTTATATTCAAAGAACGAGTGCTTAGGTCTTATTTACACAAAAATGGACCATTAAAGACGTAGAGAAACTATACTATACAATCAACATTTCTTACAATTAAAGAATTACATTCATATTGTAAGAAGTTGTTTTTAAATAAATATAAAATTGTAAAGCATAAAATCTAACAAATTGTTTTTGAAACAGATATGCTTATTTAAGCCAAAAAGAAGACACCTAATTTTACAGATTTTGCAGTATTTAACTAATAATTGATGTTTACAATGACATTCCAAAAGCCTTATTTGTATCTCGAAATTCTAATAAGACATTTGACTAGTATTTTTTTCCCTCAGTTGGCAAATGGAGAAAGTTATAACATTATTTATGAATTATTTTGAGTATCCCTGTAAATTATGCTATATGCATGAATTTTAGCTTATGATACTCAGGAATAGTCATAGTGTAGCTTTCAGAGGAAAATAGAACTATTTGTGATAAATGCAGGTTAAGTTTAATTTTCTGTGGTATTTCTAGTCGATTAAACTTCTAAAAGTAAGGACGAAATGCTCCATGCGTGTGAGTGGAATGTCCCAAATAGAGAGGTACTTTTTGGGATTTTTCTTGGAAACAGTTGTACCTTCAAAAAATGTTTTTTCATAATATGAAAATACTAGGTTGATGCTACATCTCCATGCCAATAGTTCTCATGTGGGAAGTCGGCGCCAGCTGTACCAGTCCTTCGAAATTGTATAAATTAGTGCTAACGACCATGTTTGGGGCCCCGTACCGAGAATCCCTGGGGGCCTTTAAACAGTTTAAGTTTTTTTAACACTGGATTCACTTTATATAAAGATGTATAACTGCACTGTGCCAAAATTTTTTCTATATCACGCCAGAACCAACATTTAAAGTATTCTTAAAAACTGTATTTTTCATGAAATTGGAGGTATTTGGGGGCTCTGACTATCTTCGAATGAATTTTCAATATGAGTTGTTAATATTCAAGGTATATTACCAGATTAAAAGAAAAAATTCTCCGAAGCACCTCAGAGCCAGTCACAGTCGAGACAATAACGTGGTAAAAATGACCGAAATTATTTCTATGTCGCTCCTGTTGGGACTTTGACAACACCCCTCTCCCCCCCCCATAACTCCAAAATTAAAAGAGGTAAATCAAAAATATTTCAGATTGTTTCTTTCCTTGTGTAAGGCAATATAAGAAAAAAAAAATCTGATGTATCCAACACATGACTTCCTTGCACGTCTATTAAATCAAAAATGTTTACTATGCACTTCCTCAAAACTTATTTGTTTGAAAGAGATAAAATATCAATAATAGTAAGGTTTAGCGATTTCTAGCCAAATATTTCGATATCGCCAAGCTGAGTTCAATTTGAAGGATTTCCTTCTGACACTTTTTTTTTTGCGATATTTCACCAAAAGCCCACAAACTTGAGATAGTTTGCGAGATTTTGGGGATAGCCAAAGTAGTCACTGACCAAGGACTTTCAATGAATTGAATGCATCCATACACCTTAATGTATTTAAAGTCATTTGGCTCACCCTGTAAATAAATTCCCAGTCGATTGCTGTCAAAAAAGATATTGAAAACAGTTGGATATTATAATATAGTTCTAAATACAAAAGTTCAAAATTCTACGGGTTAAAGTTTTAGAGTTATACAAAATACGAAATAATTTTTGGGGCCAAATTTGGCGATATTTCGGCGAAACTCGTCAATGTCGACGACATTTGGCGAGATTTTAAGCATGGACCAACAAAGACAGATTATCGCCAAATTTGGCGATATTTCGCCAAAACTCGCCAAGAACGATGACAAATGACGATACTTTGGGCATGGACCAAATGACTGACTATCGCCAAATTTGGCGACCTTTCGGCAAAACTCGCCAAGGTCGAGGACAGACGGCGAGATTTTGGGCATGTACCAAACAATGACTGTCTACAATTGTATTATATTGAAGATGTCCATAGACATTAAAGTACTGAAATTCTTTTCGGTGGTCCTGTAAATAAACTCTCCAGTAGATTGGAACCAAAAATCGAGATGCACAACTCAATGTTACAACATTCTTATATATGAAATTTCATAATTTTTGAGATTTGAGAGTTAAATATGCACACACGTACACCAAAAGTCGCCAAGCTTGGCGACTTTTGGCATTCTTCTTGAGGGAGGCACGTGACCGTGATCGGACCATTACCTAACTTATGTGGTAGGACGGTATTGTGCTTGAAATGGATGACTGCCCCTAAAACTGCCATTGACCGTAATGTATTGGAAATCTTTTGAGTGTTCCTGTAGCAGAACTGTAAATGATAAAGACACTTTTTTTAATGGAGAAATTCATTTTCTAACTCTTTACAGCATATATCACTTCTGAGTCATTTGAAATAGCCCAATACCTCTAAAAAACGCTTTGATGAATTTCGGCCCATAGAGCGTAATGTATTTCGAATCTTTTAGGCGGTTCTGTAGATAAACTATCCAGTCGAATGGAACCGAAAGGGGAGGTGCACAACTAGATGTTACAACAATCCTAAATATAAAGTTTCAACATTCAACGCCTAACAGTTTTTGAGATATGCGAGTTTAATGAATTTCGGCCCATTGAGTGTAATGTATTTCGAATGTTTTGGGCAGTCCTGTAGATAAACTATCCAGTCGAATGGAACCAAAAGGGGAGGTGCACAACTAGATGTTACAACTATCCAAAATATGAAGTTTCGACATTCTACGTCAAATAGCTTTTGAGTTAGGCGAGTTTAATGAATTTCGGCCCATAGAGTGTAATGTATTTCGAATCTTTTGGGCGGTCCTGTACATAAACTATGCATTCGATTGCGACCAAAAGGGGAGGTGCACAACTAGATCATAGAACAATCCTAAATATCAAATCTCAACATTCTACGACCAATAGTTTTTGAGATATGCGAGTTACATACATACGTACGTACGTACAGACGGCATGGAAAAACTGACCACAATAGACTCGCCGCTGGTCAAAATGAGTTGCAGACGCGTTAATATGATCGTGCATGCTAGCCTACGATGAAATGCATCGAAGAAATTCTTAAAATTAAATTTAGAGGTAGTCAAAATCGGTTTTTTGTCGAAATTTGGCCCCCAAAATTTTTCGGGATCACATTACTTCCTTATACTACGTACAAGGAAGTAAAAATCATGAAATTCTGAGATGGTGATGGAAACTTTTGTTCTCCGATTTGCTCTTGCAATGCGTCTTAAATGGATTATCAATCAAGCATCTTGTGAGAAACAGTGATAATAATAATAATGACAACATTGGGAAAAAAATACTGAAGCAATTCCCAAGTTGGACACCTCGAACAATTTCCTTGTCCCCAGCCTAAGTGATTCCCCCCCCCCCCAAAAAAAAATAAATAAAAATGAACATAATTTATAAGGAAAATATCTATACCAATTGGATGTAGATGGCAGATAAATACGTGCAACATCAAACAGCATATCAGCAAAATCAAACTGAATTCCCCGATTTTGTTATCATTAATTTTCTGAATTGCCTCCCACTGCGGAAGCAAATTTAAAGACGTATTCCCGTAAAAAAGAAAAAAAAAAGAGGGGAAAAGTAGTTATATTGATTTTGAGACCCAATTCGTTCATTCACCCCACCACTCCTCCCTATTTCTATGGCACGTTCTCTAGGGGTGTCTTATGAACTTTTTTTGCTACTAAGTTACTAAAATAGCTACTAAGTTACTAAATTATTTGGCTTCGTCTGTTGAGATTTCGGTATAAACTTGAACATTAACATTCTTCTAAAGCCACTCAGGTGGTGTAGCGACTAAAGAACCATTCTATCACGCCTTGGGTATGGGTTCGAAATCCCGCTTGGGCATGGATGTTAACTCTTCCATCGCTTCATAGGAGGTAATGCTGTCCACCCACTGGATGTCCCCATGATGAAATGGACAGTAATTCGGGTCTTAGTAGTGGCGAATGCTTGATGAGCGAGTACCCGCACATTAAAGGAGGGGAGAAAGAAAAAAAAAGTTTTTATTAAAAAAAAAAGTGAAACTGGAATTTAAAAATTTTAACGATTTAGGAGGCCCCTTATCAGTCGGGGCCCGGGGCGGACCGCCCCCCTGTTAGTCTGCTACTGAATCCCACATAAATGTATGTGGGACTAGTCCTGCAGGATTGAAACTGTGAAATAAGTATTTTATTACAATTTTACACCACCTTCCCGATCATTGACCAAAAATTGTTGCATATGTCTTATCTCACAATACATGAATCAATAATTACGAATTTTAAAGTTTTAATTTTTCTAATTATCTTCCAATGAGAGTCTGGATCAAATATCGTAATCTAAATTTTTTGAGCTTCCCCATCTCCAAATGAACAGTTATATTTCATGCTAATTTATTTCTTCGTGAACAATCACAAATCAATTATAAAAGGTTTTCTTTTTAATTTTATTTTTCTTTTAATTACGCTTTTGACTATTTTACTAAAATTAGGCCAAGACTAGGAAGACAAGTGACTATTTACATTGCCCTTTTTACATTCTTTTTTAGCAACTAAGAACTAAATATATTATTTTGAATATCATAACTATAATTTTCATATTTCTGTAAGTTATTTATTAATTATCAAATAATATTAATTAAACTTCATAGTGTGTAAAATCTTACTTTTTCCTATTTTTCTCTGTTAAAATGAATTCTTAGCTGAATAAAATGTCAATCTTGTGGGATTAATAAATCTCAATCCCGAAATCCCATGAAATGGAAAACAGTGAAGGATTGTATTCCCTAGTAATGATGAGCTGATACACGTGAATTACGTGTATGAAATTGGAAGAGGAAGGAGATCATAAAAAACATTACATTTTTTCAGGTACAGGCTTAGTGAGTACAAGGAAAGGTTGGTGTATATAAGTTGAATGTAACTTTCAAAAATTTTGTGCATTTACTGCTGCATTTTTGATAGGGGAGGACCCCAAAATGTCTAAATTCTGAGGGAAACATGATGTCAACCAGGACTGACGTACTCCTGCCCCCACCAGACAGAAGTTTGTGGTTTAGATAATTGACTAAGTTTACAAGTAAAAGTAGACAAAAAAAACTGTGCCCCTCTTTCGAGAATTTTCTTCTGGACTCGGACATATCACTGAAGAAACTGATGAATATGCAAGCTAAATCTATGGTTCCGTAAACCGCCCCCTTTAGTGGTAGCTGATAGGAACTTTTGACAGTTCCCTGCAGAGTTTGGCAATGGGTGTAGCAGAGTCTATTAACTGGACTTTCATTAAAACAAAATGTCCTTATTTACAGAAATCATAATCTCAGCTTCTTGCTGAATACAAAAAATTCCATTATACCTGCATATAAGATATATAAACTTTTACATGCTACTGGGCTGCAATCTATACCTCACCCTCAGCTCGAGAGAAGAAACCCTCTTGTATACTTAATTAAAACAGTTACCCAAGAGTTAAAGCACTTAATTATACATTCATTTAAGGAATGATCACTACACAAATTTCTTACAGGTGGATTTTTCTATCCATTGCTAAGGATTGCTTTTCACAAATGCTTAGGAGCGCTAAGCTAATTTCCTATCCACTCCCGGAGTTGCTCTTGTTCCCTGCAGGGTTCATACACCTCCTGGAAATCCTTAAAAACTTCTGGATTTTACTAATTTTTCTGTAGACTCCTGAAATTTTAGTATTGACTCCTGGAAATATTGTTTATTTTAGTTTTCTTTCTAGAATTTAAAGTGAAAAAGATTTTCGTAAGTGCGATCTGCTGAAATATTTTTTCGACTCATGTTTCAAGTGTAATAATCCACCGCCATGTTTATTGACGTTCCTGCGATGGACTTAAGAGACAGGGATTGTAATCACTTCAATGGGCTGAAAGCTTATCGCAAAAAGTTCCAATGATGGCAAAATTCACTGTAGACATTCGTCCCTTATCCAATATCTCCTCATATCCAATAATTTCGTTCCTCAACTAAGCCCTTTGGCAGTCTCAAACTCTTATCGCTAACTGTTAGCTCTTGCGTCACTGTAAAAGTATTTTGTGATTGGTGTATGAGCTGTATGCTCTTATCTCTTCTTTGGTACACAGGTTACATGTTTATAAAGCTCGCCGTTTGCAGTGGTTGCATGTTGGAAATAATCTTTACGCATGTGATAGTAGTAAAATTTAAAACTATCCTGAGATTTTCATCCTTTTCAATTTGCCTAAAGATGCCGGGTGGAAAATGCGTTTGCAATGATGCTTGGTTAGAAAAGGTATTTATGTATACTCCTGGAAAAACTATATTTTCTCCTGAAAAACTCCTGGAATTCATACTGCCAAAAAGTATGGGAACCCTGTCCCTGGCGTGAACATGCCAAATAGTGAATCTAGGAGGAAAAGTGGGAAATTAGTGAGTTTTATATAAATGCGTAACAGTCGGTGCATTCGTAAACAACAAACTAGTTGTACGAGTTTTCATAAGAAAACTGGAATGCATTTGTTCAGTGCAATGAGTTTCTTTTGCCTTTACGAAGAACTTCAGTTTCGTTGCCTAGGAGGTATGCTTGTTTACAATTTGCATATGTTGTTATTTTTCTGAAGTATGTTGTATTGAGTATTGTTGTATTGTATGTTGTTATTGACTTTTTAGTACATACTCAGTATAAAACCAACAGGATTTAAAAAGAAAGAATGGCCATCAATGAAGTGTACATCAAAATTTAGAAATTTCAACTCAAACTTCATTTTTTCAAAAGTACCTATTTGGCAAGAGAAGTTCAAATTTTACTAATAACGGTTTAAATCAACTTCAATCTCAACAGTAAAATATGCATTTTCTAATTTACTAAAATGAAAAATACAAGAAAATGATTACCATTGAAAAATTACATACCTTCTTTGCAGTTTCTAACGTATAAATGAATTTCCTCCTCAAAAAATATTTGCAGCTTCAGCAAAAGTAAAATACTTTTCCATAAAAAAAAAACGTGCAGCAAGTGCATCTTCTCAACTGGATGAACCTGCTCCGTGCTCAGTTTACTTAGTTTGAAACTAACTGCACTCAGATTTTTATACGAACGCTCTAGTTTATAAACTGAATGCACTCAGTTTGCTTTATGAATACCTTAGATAGAAACTCGTTGCACGAGTGTAATTCGGTTGGCATTTACAAATGCAGGCAGTAACCAACACTTTCTGACAGGTACCAGTAGTTTAGAAGACCCCCCCCCCTTCTTCCGATGAGGATCTGAATTGTATCGAGAAACTCCAAAGGGACACATGGGAAGAGAACACAAGACTAAACAGATTAATCTAAATAACATTAATAACAACAACAACAAAAAATCCAGTATACTTTATTTCAAAAAAGGCCAAAATTGTGTGACACTTCGTACTGATTTTATATTTTTATAACTTCTCTTAAAGTAAGTTTATTCCATTTTTTTTTTCTCTTGTAATGGGGCATAACAAATGTAATATTAAATGTTCAGTTACTTATGATTATTTTAAATGGTGAGAACAGTGGTACACAGTCTGTATCCCAGCCTTAGTTAAAAGGCTTTGACGTAAAAATTGACTTTTATAAAAACCCAAAGTATTTTGTTGCGCGAGCTACCCTTGGCGATTTTTTAATACTATGATTTTTTTTCACTATAATAACGAAAGGAAGCTTGCATTTTTTAAAATCGTCGGAAATTCGAATGTCGCCTAAAGGTGGAAAATGCTAATTAACAAAACACATAGTATTCACTATCAGTTTGACGATGGTCGTCGTATGTGTTCCCAAATATCATGCAAAATGTCGCCAAGTTTGGACAATTTGGTGATATATTAGATATACTTTTTTTTTGTTGAATTCCAGGAACTTAGCAAGCTCTTGCACAAAAGATGCATCATTAGCAAAATAGCTCCGGAAAATATTTAAAATACTGATTAGCTAGGAATAAACCCAACATCTCTCAAATTGACTTTGATAAGTTCTGTTGCAAGGGAGAGTTTTTCAAAGTCCTGTGGTTCAATATTACTCCGTTCAAAAACTCTGTGAGAAATAACCAGACTCAACTACTCTGGATCGGAACGTGATGTCATAAATTAAAAGTTGCGTGAAATTTGTAAACTCTGCAACACAATTTAGCGTCTTATTCGCAATTTCAGCGATTATAAATACTTCCGCGAGGTTATACAGTTTGATATTTAACACGAGACAGCCATAGAGGTAAATATTTAAATTGGGACAGGTTGGATATTTTCCACCACATCGAGATGAAATATTTTGCAGTGCTAAATATGCCAATCTGACAAGAATTATGCTTAAAAATATATGGAGAGCTGTTTAAATGGCAATGCATAAATTCTGAGTAGAAAGGCACCATTGTTTTAAAATATCTAATCTGTTTCTTTAGATTGAGCATTAAAGAAGAAGAAACGAAGATAGATAATATATTAATAGGTAGTGATAGTAGATTTATTAGGTTAATATAGATTAAAGCACAGTATATCACGTTAATAAATATTCTGTGAAATTAAAAGTGATCTATTCATCATTTTTCAATGTGCGCAATCGACTTGCAACTAATTAAACTATAAACCTACATTTCGTTAATATATCCTGCAGTAGTTTCAACAAAGGGGATACTTGAACTTTTTTTTACAGTATGGAACCTCTTATCTGGAAACCAGTTATCCAGAATCATTTTTCAATCAAATAAATTCCTATTTTTTCCAAGAGAAAAGCAAAAAATGAGTTTTTTAAAAATATTTCTTATGTTTTTGTTTTTTATTTTGAGTACTACAGCTAGAATTTATAAAGTAAGCCATCTGGTAAGGTATTTTATTCATTTTTTTAGTGTGACTAAGTTTTCAAGAAGTTATCATACATTTACTACTTCCTCTCTAAATGATTATTATTTATCTCAATCATATTAAGAGTTTTCTATATTATTTTTATAGTATATGAACAATTAATATTTAATTCTAATCATAAATAGAGAGTAACATTTATGCTTCCAATCAAATCAGTAGATGTCATGTTAATCCCCAACCAATTATCCAGAATACAGCCGGTCCCAACCATTCCGGATAATTGGTTTACTACCGTTCAAAGAACAGGTACACAGCTAGTTTTAAATAAAAAGTATTTTCTGGTGCAAAAAAAAATTCTCTCAGAAGTTCAATAGAGAACACCTATATATTGTTTACAGGATATCAAATGCTTAAAATTTTATGTTTTATTTTCACTTGTTGGCTGAAATATGGCAATTAATGAAGTTATTCATATGAATTACTGAAACTTAATCACAGAGTTTGGGATAAAAAATCATTGTGGACAACACATAAATTCCTTGCACATCTATTAAATCAAAAATATTTTCAGTGCACTTCATCTAAACTTATTTCATTTGAAAGAGATAAAATACTGCAGTAATACTAAGGTTTAGCGATTTCTAGACAAATATTTCTGATATTGCCAAGCTGGGTTCAATTTGAAAGATTTGTTTTTGACACTTAATTTGGCAATATTTTGATAAAAGTTGATAAACTTGAGGTAGTTTGCGAGATTTTGAGGATAGCCAAAGTAGCAATTGACCATAGATTTCAATTAATTGAATGTATTTATACACCTTAATGTATTTAGTCATTTGAGCGACCCTGTAAATAAATTATCCAGTCGATTGCAATCAAAAAAGAGACTATTCGATATTAAAATAGTTCTAAATACAAAATTTCAACATTCTACGGTTAAAAGTTTTAGAGCTAAGAAAATTTATTTTTAGGACCAAACTTAGCAATATTTCGGCAAAACTCTTCAAGGTCGATGGCAAATGTTGAGATTTCGGGCATGGACCAAACAGTGACTGACTACAGACGTAATATATTGAAGATGTCGGTAGACATTAATGTATTGGAATTCTTTTGGGTGGTCCTGTAAATAAACTCTCTAGTAGACTGGAACCAAAAATCAAGATGCATAACTAGATGTCACAACAATCTTATAAATGAAATTTCAACATTTTACGACAAATAGTTTTTGAGATAGGGTAAATAGTACCGTATAAGTACCGTATTTTCCAGCCTTTAATCTATGGATTATCTGTAAAAAAAGTGTAAATACTTTCCGTTTCAAAATATGTTGTCTTAATTGCCATGCTAAAACTCTATTCTTTCTAATTTCAACATAGCTTGAAACAAAATATTTTTCCTCTTCACTTCATTCATAATCCACCCATAAATAAATATGCAGCTTGCGAAAGACAGCTAAAAATAATTAACAAACAGCAAGCATCTCATTGTGTGTATAGTTCTGAAATAAAATGTTCGTGTTAACACTCAAAGATGGCTTATCAGTAAAATCATTTGGGGAGGGGGAATCAGCCAGACATCCCAAGTGAGATAGCTATTTTTGTTTGAATGCGTCAGAGCGGATAAGAAAAACAAAGCTGGAGCGTCCCATTAAAACCAATAAAAATATTTTCCCTTCTCAAGAGAATATTACTCGTTAGTGTCGTTTATTATTATATATATTTTTTCTTTTGTGATGTATGCCTCTGTAATATTTACGATGTACGTACACAGGGCTAGCACAAGGCACGGGCTAATGGTGGCACTGGGCTCCGTGCTGAGCCTGTGGTGTTTTGTTTTTTTTTTTTGGGTAGGGGAAGTGAGGTTTAGAAAATATGCTGTTTAACATAAAATTAATATTTTTATTCCTACCGGAAAAAGGGGCAGTTCGGCAGTCTTCCCTTTTGCTGCTTAGTGTATGTGAAAATGTAACTAAAAAATAAATGTTTTTAAAATATATGGATAGAATCTAGAAATATTTAATGTGTATGCACCGTGGGGCGCACAGAACCTAGTGCCGAGCCCGTACATTTATTTGGATGAGTACTAAGTGAAACGATATCAGATGTTCCCGTTTTGATTGCGGGTTATACAGTGCTGCGTACTATCTGTAAACATTTTTTTTTTTCCCTTCAGTGAAAAACATGCATGTGGATTATACCCCGCCACAGATAATAGGCAGGAAAATACGGTACATACACATGTACGCCAAAAGTCACCAAGCTTGCTGACTTTTGGTATAATTTTTGAGGGAGGCACACGACCGTGGTCGGACCATTCCTACCTATATGGTAGGACAACATTGTGCTCGAAATGGATGATGTCCTTGAAACTGTTGTTGACTGTAATGCGTTAGAAATTTTTGAGTGTTCCTGTAGAAGAACTGTAAATGATAAAGGCATCATTTTCTATGGAGCACCAAATGGGGGGTGAACAAATAGATGATACAACAATCCTAAATATAAGTTTTCAACATTCTACGACCAATAGTTTTTGAGACATGCAAGTTACATACATATGTACGTACAGACAGCATGGAAAAGCTGGTCAAAATAGACTTGCGGTCGATCAAAATGGGTTGTACATGCATTTATATGAACGTGCATAACGTCAATAAGGGTTGCTTCCATGATGAAACTTTTATAAAAATGGTTTCAAATTCTGAAAATTGCATTTCTTACCTGACAAACGATATAGATCGGGAGAAAATTAACAAATTATACCTATATATCGAAAAGTTGACAAAATCATTTTGGCGGGAGATCAATGAAAAATCAGCAATCTCCCACCTAAATCAGAAGAGTTGGCAACTCTGCTTTTAAGTATATTAAAATTAAGAAATATAAGCACAGTCCATCATAAAATTATTCAAAAAGGTAAGTGTAGGTGAGAAAAGAATAATATTAATTATGTTGATATTTTTGCTTATGAGTTTGACTTTACAATTGAATTAATTTTAAAACTGCAAATTTATCTCTTAACCAAATAAAGTTATACAGTTCCCATTGACCAAACTAACATTTTATTTAAAAAAGAAAGCAATAAACTACCAAAGCAATTTTTTCTATAGATTTTATATTAGAAAAAAATGTTTTCTAATTAGTTTTTTTTTAACTCAAAATTAAATGTACATGTTTCTGAAATTAACAATTTAAACTTGAAAGAAGACTTGGTTTCTTTTTCCCCAGCCTTCTCTACAGATAAATTAAGTTACAATCTTGCTTCTTAAGACATTTACTTACAGTTTCTAAAGAAATCCGTTTCATTGTATCTTTAAAGCTGAATTGCAAAAATTTTTTGTCGGTTTTATATTGCAGATTAGTTATTAATTTGATTAAAATTTGAGTATTGTAATTTAAATTGCATTAAATATAAGAATAGAATATGAAGCTATTTTTTGTTGAAAATTTTACTGCTAGTATGTGGTCTAGTAAAGCAAAGCAAACTAGGCCTATCTTACCTGCCAAAGGAAGGAATACCTTAGGCAGGGAATTTTTTTTAAGGGTTCTAATACATGTTATAAAATCAAAAAGGGTTCTAATACATCAAAAGAAAACTGCCCAAAAATCCAGACAATTAGACCAAAACTCGTGCAGTAAGCCCGAACTCTGGACTTTCATATTCTGCTAATAGGATTACATGTACCACATTTTCACTAATGGCGGAAATTGCAAAACAGAGGCAAGAAAAAAATTGTCAGATTTAAAATTTATCATATTTTACATTAGTGTCTCACATTTTTTTCTTCATTTTAAATAAAACCTATAGTTATGAATTATGTGAACAACATTAAGAAATACACCCAAGAAGTTGCAAGAATATATGAAGAGAACCTCTCAATTAAAAATAACTGAATTTAACTTGACATTTTATTGCATTTCTCAAATTATAACATGCAATAAATGTTGTTACAGTGTCCAAGAGAAAGTAAGAAAATTAGATATTCGTTACAGGGTTGAGAGATATTACAAAATTTAGTTAAGCATCAGATATGGAATATCACTGATAAATTTACAGTACTTTTCAAATCAATAATCATACCAATTATTTTTGAAGTAAATTTCATAACTTTAATTATGAATCTATTACAAAGGTATTTACAAAGGAGATGTGAGAAATAACTACACTTTCAAAACATTTTTTGCCTCTGGGTGTAGTAATAAATCTCACTGCAAACAGAATATTTCAAATAAATAAATCTACTTAAAACCTCTTAGAAAAGTACAAAATAATGTCATTTGATAAATTTATGAAAGCACATCAACTCAGTTCAAAGCCTGCTCCTGATTCAACAGCATACGAAAGTTTGACCTTCAAAACTTCTTCACTTTCAAATTCAGGTAGTTTCAGAAGATTCATGCATGTTGATGCAGTAGGTAAGCGATCGTCTCGTCCAGCATTCTGAATGCAGAAAGCAGGAGACAGTTCCTTGAAACCCAGCAATGGAGCTCGTGAGCAACTTGTTACAAATTTAAGCAATTGCCGCCTTTGTCTTTCATCAAACCCTTCAACCACCTTCCAGAAGGCACAAATAACAGGATGGTCAGCTGTATATCCACCGGCGTAAGTTGTGTGAGACTTCAAATCTTCAATATCAATAGGTGTCTGAGAGCCAGAGATCAAAATCTGCAATTCATTAGGATCAAACATGTAAAGCCATTCCATATCTATCACATTTGCCAATCCCTCTTTAAAAGCCTGGCACTGAGCTTTGATTTGTCGATTCAATTTGTAGTCAGCCATTAAATGGATATATGTAATTCGATTGCTTTCCGTAACAGGAATATTAGCACCTCCGGGTTTAAGTTCAACAACTTCATTTTCGCCAAATTCGCTGTTCATGACAGTAAAATCTAATCCCAAATCGCTAACATCACCATCGTAGGTTTTGAGGTACAAAAGGTTTCTATACATTACAGGATCTAATGAAGCTAGATGATGAATATCTACATCAGAACTTTGTCTTGACAATATTTTAGCAAGAAAAAATGCTGCAAGAGGAAGTTCGACTAACATATTTTCATAAATAGCTTTTCCTAACATTCGACCAATAAAGAAATAATGCCGAGCAAAATCAGGCATGACTCGCTGAACGTTTGGATTGGGATAAAGAAGGCAATCATGAGTAGTTTTAAAAAATCCGCGGTTAGGATCAAAGCAAGTTTTCAAAAGTTCATGCAAAAATTCGCGAAATATACCACCACCATCTATACCAACTTCATCTAAACCAACAGCATTCACAAGCTGTACAAGGATTCGCATCTTGATATTGGGTTCACTCTGAAAAGATAAAGACGTGAAAGCATCTTCATAAATAAAATTTCTCCTGACGGTAATTCGAATCTGAGGGCCCATCTGAAAATTCAACAATTCTCCTTGATTATCATGCTTGTCTTTTATTATAAGGGATAGGAAAATTTTGAATCTGTCGTGAAATCGTATCGCAAAAGGAAATTCCCTCAAAATAGCTAACTGCCTGGCTTCAAGAGCTGAGGGAGGCGGACCTTCTTCTTCAAACTGCTCCCGCGTCAAATTCTGAAGCCCAATAAATGGTGCATACCCGCATCCTCTTCTATTAGTGAAATACAGCTCTGCAGCTCTTTCAAAAAACACAGGAAACTGTTTAGCTAACCAAGTGCCCTCTGGACAAAATTTGCGGCGACAATCTCTAGAGTAAAGCTGCCTTAATAGAATGACGACAACTTTAAAAAGCCTATTCCAAAGTCTTACTTCATTGATGGAACTGATCTGGCCTTTCGCTCTGGTGCTTGTTATAGCCCTGACGTAATCTCTGTTGAAGGCTGACTTCTTATCAGGATAGGCAAGCTCAATCAGACCCATGCACACATCCTTCAATGTAGTACTGATGGATGCTAGTTCGGGAAGAGTGAAAGGCATTGTTTTGACACTGTTTGTGCTGTCGTCATTTTCGTCGTAAAATTCAAAGTAATGCAAGGTTGACAGCAAATGGTTCAAGAGAGCACAGAACACGATCAGTTGAGGAATGAAAGTTTCTTGCTCATTTGAGCTGAATGACATACCCTGATTGATGATTTGTAATAGAGGAGTTGACGTACCAAATGCAGATGGAATATTTGCACTTACAATAGACCTCCAAAGCATTCGAAAAAATACTGGTTTGAATGCTAAAGTATACAGCAATCGATAGTTTAATATTGCAAGCTTATGATGCTCTATAAGTAGATGACACAAGGAGCAGATGGAAATGACGCATTTACTGAATAATTTTTCGTTATCCAATAACCCGACTATCATATTTACATGGTCAATGTGATTGACCATGTTTATAATTTCTTCATGAATCAGAAGTCTGGACTCATCGGCATCAATTATTACTTCACCATCATCAGAACCACTGTCACTATCCACAGTCTTATCTTTCCAGAATGGAACGACAGACAGCAATAGAAACTGCAGGCAAATCAGATACTCAGCACTCTGTTGTTTTGTTAGGGAAGTCGCATGCTTTGAAAACAGGTAAATAAAAGAATACAGGAGACTTGATGTGGTGTGAAAGTTGAATCCTAAATTATCTGGATGAATAGCAGTTAAAAGGGAATCGACAGTTATGACGTTTGGTTGACTGACGAGGCACGGGAGAAGGAAGCAAGTTATCTGAGGGGTCAAATCTTCAGTGAAAACATCCTGTAGGAGAAACTGTAAAAAGTAAGGTTTGCGAGCATTGTCACTCAAAAGTGGTCGCGAAAAAAGATCCAGCAGACTTGATGCCAATGGAGTTGGTGGACGTGTTGATACAATCAGTGAATCTGGCACACGGTTATCAAGGACTAATCTTAGAATGGCAAAATAGCCCCTCTTTATAAGGAAATCCCAGATTTTTGCTAAAATTTTCTGTGCAAATGTAACATCAGTGTCTACTTTATCAGCTGATATTGCACAATTTTTATGTACGCTATTATACGTTTCAAAAGAGGTAAAAACTTCTATAAACCTGAGAGGTAACGAAATATTAGTATTTGGATTAACACAACTTTTTAGATATCCTACATTTAACCATAAAAGCTTCTGAAGTTTAAAAAGCCAATCCTCCGGTTTGAGATAGCAAAAACAAACTATATTTACAGCATCTTTCAAAAAAACTTGACAAATGTAAGTTAACCGTGAATTATCGTGCAGATCGTTGTAAAAATGTAAAAATTTGCTCACTTGACAATGCAAAATATCAACGGATACATTCGATCCGTGATTTTTTACGACTTCATCAAATTCGGACCGTAGTCTGCGCTTTTCTAACTGTCTTATTAAAGATCCTCGTACAAAGGCTTGAATGGTAGTAGCAGATTGTACAACTTTTCTTTTTTCTTCCCTTTGTTGTCTTTCTGATTGAGCTTTATGAAGTAATTCATCGCGAGCAACTTTTCGGCTTGCACCTCCGTAGGATTGCTGAGGTCGTCTTCTAAATTCACCTTCAAAGCTATACATTTTTAATGAACTGTATCATACCTTTCATTGAAAGATCAGAAATGGATTAAGAAGTTTTTATTTTTTTATATTTTTATAAAAATAAATTAATAAACATTGTGTACTTCTGATCGTGACATTTATTCCAGCACAAAAATAAACTTTTAAATATACGCATCCTTCATGAATAAATGTTTACAGTTAACTATGTAGTTAAAAACAATAACAAAGGTATATTTAATTCTTGCTTTTCAGCTGTTGCATCAAAACTCAATATTTTTTTCTCGCTTTGTAATGGGATGAATGAGCCCGGAAGTATTTCCTTTTCATTAGCTGTAGCGAGTCCAAGGAGGTTTAACTTATGGAGGCGCCCATGTTCCCCGTTTTAGAAGCCAACGACCACGCCCCCTCACTATCCCAGAACTTCCGATATCCTCATTGGCATGCATGTAAATGTTGGAGAACAAATGTTTTCAAGAACAAAACTGCTGTATTTCTCATTTTTTACTGCTTGTACGTAAGTTTACCTTAAAGCCACATCTTTAGGCATAGTTTTAATCTTAATTCTGTAATACTTTTTCTGTTTATTTTTAAATAATCAATTATTTTTAAACACGTATTATTAATTAATTGCACGGGCGCCGACTTGTAAAAATTATTGGGGGTGCTCGTATCCTTACGGAGGTGGACGGGGGACACAAAATCCTTCTCTCCATCAGTATAATAAAGGGGTTCAGAAATTTTAGAATTGAGATTTCAAAATGTGCTTTTTTAACATAACACTTTCATGAAAATAAAAAGAATTCCATTTAATAAATTTTCCAAAAATTTTTTGAACTCATTTTTTAAATTAAGTATTTGAACTCAAGATCTCGAATCAGTCTTCAGTACACATATGGAGAAAGCAAAACTCCCTTCTGAAAGAACAACTGAAGTTTAATTAAGCTAATAACAGCAAAACAAGTAAAATCTTTTTCGAAATGTATTTAATGGTAATTTCATAGGAAAGAAAATGCATGCAGTCAAATGTGGAAAACAAAACTGTTCTACAAAACATTACTCCAGCTAATATTTCAAAATACCCTAGAAGTACAAACGAGACGAAATACTAAAATCCGGATTATTTTATTTACTTGCAAATATTCACCAGAGATAACTTTACTAATATAAAATAGTATTTTTTATTTTACTACATGATGAAATACCCATAAATTGAATCGACTTTAATTAAATGTCGCACTACTTTAAGACAGAAAAACTGATCACATTTAAATTACATTTCTTTGACAACTTTTTACAGATTACATTTAAAATTATTTAAAAATATATAAGCAAAGAAGTAATAAATACCTCCTTTCCATGTATTAAAACAAATCAAACAAATATACAAACCATCATACAAAGTTACAAGTCCTCTCTTCGACACATACATATTAAACGGATTTCCGTGATTTGAATTGTAAAAACAAAAACAAATAAATAAATAAAATATACTTTTAAATTCATTCTCATAGTATTTTCACAGCAGGAAAAAAGTTAATTTTTCAATAATATCATCCTTGTTAACATTTAAAAATGATTTAACAAAGAAATCCAAGTGCGTGAATATATCAAAATTCAGAGTCTACACTATTTTAGGTCTTCATAAACATTTTAATACTGAAAACTTTCATTTTAAATTAAACTAAGAATACTCATATATTTCAATAACATTAAAAATGAAAAGAAATGTTAAAATGAGGTGTTATGACCAACTATCTGCGCGAGGGATCTAGGCCGAGGGGGAGGGGCTTCGTGTGGAACTTGGCATAGAAAACTCGACATATAAAAGCTCCATTGCACTTTAAATTACACTTCCTTTTGGAAAACTGTTCCAGATTACCTTAACAATTATGAAAACAAATTAAACCAGCACATAAGCAATTGGTAAATCAGAGACGCTCCTGGCAAAATGGACACATAGTAATCATTTTATAAACTAAAACCATAATGAATTATGCTATTTGAAACATATTTTGATGATATTTGTGCAACAATATATGAAAATTTATTTTTATTCAGTACGGAAAAAAGTTGTATAAAATATAATCGTGCTTTACATTTAAAAGTGGAATAACACAGAAACAGATATACAATGCCAAAATTATCACTCTGAATTATTGTAGATATTTACAGACAATTTTTAAAAATACTCAACATTTTCACTTTACATTAAAATAAGAATACTCAATAATATGAAAAATGGAAACAAAATGAATGAAATCTAATTCGAAATCATAGTCTACGTCATATTATTTTTAAAACATATATAAAAACTCCACTGCACTCTAAATCACCCTTCTTTTTGGAAAATTGTTCTAGATTACCTTAACAATTATCAAAACAAATTAAACTTGCACACTAGCAATTGGTAAATCAGAGACGCTTTGGCTAAATGGATACTGTTACGAATTTTCGGGGCAACCCGCTGCTCAGGGGCTTAAAATGGTTTAAAATTCGTATTCCACGCTTCAAATAGATAAATTTTGCTTTTTGTTGCATCAAAATCGGCCAATTAGAACCGGAGATATGGAGGTTTCGGTTTGCCATTGGTTTTCAAGGGCGGTTCTTGAAATCTCGAGAAATATTAGTCCTAGGACTTCGATCCCTTCACATTTGGAGACTTATTTTTGGCGCCAAATTTGGCGATATTTCGCCAAAAGTCGCCACGCTTGGCGACTTTTTGGTCATTTGGCGCGATATTTCCAATGGGGCCTGGAAGTTGTTTTTCCTGCATTAAAAACGCACAATAACCTAACATTTCTCTTCTGTGACGTAATCAGAAGTCCCGCTTTCTCTGGAATCTTCGAGAGATATACTTTTCTAGAATCTGCTCGCAGCTTCTGCCTCCTCTATAAATTCCTCAGCGCGCTGCTCCGAGAGTTCAGTGTTGATCAAGCTTTGAGAGAGTGAATACGCTTGCTTTGTGAAGGAAGCTGTGTTTCGCGCTGTTTGTGAAGCTTTGAATGTAAGTGCTATGTGTAAATTCTTCATCGCTGAGTCTTGAGAGACTGTTAGTGTTATTTCTCGTATATTTTCACTGAATTCTTGCCAGTGAAAGTGTTCTATTTTGTGTGAGAAATACAGCATTTGTGAGAGCTTCTGATCTAAGCGAACTGTTAAAAGCACATTACTGCTAGATTGTGCTTGTGAATTGTGTACAGCTGATTGTTCTACGAAGTTCTAGAAGCAATAAAGTTTGTGTTCCATCCTGACAAGTGACTTTTTACTTGAACTTTTTACACCAACTGGACTTTTGAATAAGGTGACCATACGTCCTCGAAATTCGAGGACAGTCCCCAAATATAGATATTTTTTTCATTTTGTGCCCGAAAATACTTTGTCCACAAATGTCCCCAAATTTAAAGATTTGTACTTTTTTTCTCTGATAGTTTCTGTTTAATTTATTTCTTTCAGAAAAAACTGAAAAAATAAGAAAAATAAACCGACTAAAAGTGCCATATACTCAGAGAAAGAATGAAATTCGATCTCTGAAAACGTTTGTTGTCATTGTGTGCGTAGCGTGTTTCAATAAAGTATTCGAGTATGAACCAAATTTCCCATTTCAGTTTTTTAAATGATTAATCGCTTTTCACGAAGAATCATGCTTTAAATATGAAATTGACGTATGAAATTTTTCTTCCACTCGAATACTTTTTTTAGAGGGTGTACAAAGTTTCATGAAAAATTATCACAAAATGAGCCAATGTAAAAAGCAATGTCTTCTGATAAATACAAATACTATGCCAAGAGTTAAATTTTGAATGAATTGCAATATTTCAACATGATGTTCCTTTCATATTTCTGGTTTAAATAAATATTTATAAATGAATGAATGAAATACTTCCATTAATTTATTAGAAATGAGAATACACAATTAATATAAAAAGCTCTTGGAGTTCATTTTTAAGTATCAAAGTCAGTCAAGATTTAAAGTATGGCTATACTGGTACAATACATGGTAATATGTTGTGTCCTCGAATAAGTTCTCTAAAATATTTTCTAGTGTCCCCAAATTTTCCTTGGATTCGAGGACAAAGCTTGATTTGTCCCCAAAATACTGTTTAGAAATATGGTCGCCTTACTTTAGAACATAGAGGAAAGTGGAGAGCGCTTCTGCTAAGCCTCCAATACAACGTATTCGTAACAAAATTGTATTCCTCCGCGCGAGGAAGATGGAACAATTGGAGACCAGAAAAAGCAGACGAACCCTACGTAGATACATTTATTACGGCGATTGAATGACTATATTGAAGCTTTCTTCTTTACGAAAAACGGTTGAGAAACGACAACGGAAGTAGAATTGAAAATAACGGAACTGAAAAGAACGTACAACAAGCATCTGAACAATTTTCTTTTAAAGAGAATATGTTTTGCACGTATATATAATATTGCAGGTGTTAGTTTCGTTTTCATATTTTCAGTTCGGAGACGGATTAATGATATTTTGTGGACGGTAGCGGTTAGTATCATATTACAAATGGTATTCCTTAACATTTAAATTACACTAGCTTTCAAATATAAACAAATAAAATATGCAATCGTTGCAAAACAATCAGTTGTCATATTGTATAATAATATAATTTTTTAAAAATAATTTAGCATACACATAATTCTAAGTTTGCAATTAAGCTATAAACGGTACCGATAAAAGTTCCTTTTCTTCATTACCTCGCAATTAACCAAAATTATTAATCAAAATATACGGATCAAAACAATACAAACAAACTGGAAACATAATTAAACAAACCATACTTTATAAATTTAAAAAGCCGATTTTTCATTTTTCAATGTTTACAATACATCATGTATGAATATCAAAGAATTTTACAACTGTTTATGTAATCGAAATAAAAATTTTTGACATACCAATACATGAACATTACATTTGACATACAGGTTCAACTGTAGTATGTAAAAAAATTGCTACTCCTGATGAAAGTACATTAAAAATAATTATTTAACCTGTAAAAAGTGACACCAGGCTTCTTTACATTTGTTCTGTTAGTGCAATTAATAACACAACAGGCTACCATCTCTATTTTAAAACAAAGATTTAGTAAAACAAAGCTTTATCACCATACTGTAACAAGGGCTTCCCGCTAATCTTCTGGTCTCCAATCAAAAGAAAGTAGTTCAGCGGCGGAAACTTTCTGAAAACGGTATGTGCGTCGGTTGCTCCCTCCACTTTCCTCTGTGCTTTAGGACGACGAACCCCAGGAGTAGCAGAGTAATTCCGCAACATTTGGTGTCAGAATCGGGATTCTAAAGAAAGACTTTAATTCTCCAGTGCATGGTTTTGACTAGACGAAAAATGGAAGACCAACTTCAAAAACTCATGGAGATGATGAAGGAGATGAAGTCCGGACAAGACGAGATGAAAGCCGGACAAGCTGATTTGGAAAAGAAAATTGAAGCCGGACAAGAGGAAATGAAAACCGGATTAGAAGAGATGAAAACCGGACAAGCCGATTTAGAAAAGAAAATTAAAGACGGACAAGAACAGATGAAAGCGGATTTAGAGAAGAAAATTGAAGCCAGACAAACCGATTTAGAGAAGAAAATTGAAGCCGGGCAAAAAGAAATGAAATTGGGATTGGAGAAAATGGAGACTACTTTGGGAAAATTAGAGAAATTCGAAAAGAGTATGCAGGAAAATCAAGAGATAATGGAGAAAAGAATGTCGCTCATAGAAGAAACTCAAACGAAATATGAACAAAGAATTGAAGGAAAAATAGAAGAAATTGTTAAAGAATTGCAGCAAGATATTTGCAGAATGAGGGAAAAATTTAAGAATAAAATTGAGGAGAAACTAGACTGGAAAAAAAATATTGTTGCGGAATTACTCTGCTACTCCTGGGGTTCGTCGTTCTAAAGTCCAGTTGGTGTAAAAAGTTCAAGTAAAAAGTCACTTGTCAGGATGGAACAGAAACTTTATTGCTTCTAGAACTTCGTAGAACAATCAGCTGTACACAATTCACAAGCACAATCTAGCAGTAACGTGCTTTTAACAATTCGCTTAGGTCAGAAGCTCTCACAAATGCTGTATTTCTCACACAAAATAAGTCACTTTCACAGGCAAAAATTCAGTGAAAATATTCAAGTGATATCGTACGCAATCCCTTAAGACACAGCAATGAAGAATTTACACACAGCACTTTGAAAACAGCTTCGTAAATCAAGCTAAAACACGGTTTCTATAGCACTATCAATTCACAAAGCAAACGTACTCTCACTGACAGCTCTTCACACATTGAGCGTTCAACTCGCATTATACTGTCGGGGCAGCGCGCTGGTGGAATTTATATATATCCGAGGCAGAAGCTGCGAGCAGTTTCTAGAAAAGTATATTCTTCGAAGATTCCAGATAAAGCGGGACTTCTGATTACGTCATAGAAGAGAAATGTTAGGTTTATTATGCGTTTTTAATGCAGGAAAAACAACTTCCAGGCTCCACTGGAAAATCGCGCCAAATGACCAAAATGTCGCCAAGCTTGGCGACTTTTGGCGAAATATCGCCAAATTTGGCGCCTAAAATAAGTCCTCAAATGTGAAGAGAACGAGGCCCTAGGACCAATATTTCTCGAGATTTCTAGAAGCCCCATTGAAAAACAACGGCAAACCGAAACCTCCATATCTCCGGTTCTAATTGGCCGATTTTGATGCAACAAAAAGCAAAATTTATCTATTTGAAGCGTAGAATGCGAATTTTAAACCATTTTAAGCCCCAGAGCAGCGGGTTGCCCCGAAATTTCGTAACATTGCCCCCTTCCCAAGGACTGCACGTCCCGGGCAGTACAATCCCCAGTTAGGAGGTCGCACAAATGTATACAGTGTCCAACCTTTAACCAAATCTTAAAACATAATTTAAGCAAATAATCAATAAACACAGTAAGTAAATACCCACTAATAAATAAATAATAGGCATAATAAACAATTACACTAATAAGTAATAAATGTAATAAACAAATACACATTAATAAAAGAACCAATATATTACAAATATATACACTAAACATGGCGTAAGTGCAGAGTGAAAGAGAATTGAAGAAAGAGGAAGAGAAGAGAAAAGACAGGAAAGGAATGAGAGATGCAAGAAAGGGGGAATTACGCCATAGTGACCATGGTCTAATATTCAAATAACTAATTACCACCACGGTAAACGGCTATCCGATCGTAATGTACAACTCTTGGCTTCGAGTTTTGTGACTTACGAATCCGTACGATGACGTCATTCAGCCGGTTTAGGACTGTGTAAGGGCCGTCCCACGGCGATTGCAGCTTGGGAGACAGGCCTTTCCATCGAGTAGGATTCCATAGCTAAACTTTGTCACCTGCGTTGAACTCGTGTCCCGTAGCCTTCGTGTCGTAGCGAGTCTTCATCTTTTCCGTGTTCAGGTTGATCCGCTCCCGAGCAAAATGATGCACGTCTTCAAACCGATCCCGAAGATTTTTCATGTACTCCTCTGGCGATGAAGGCGCATCTGGAGGGCGGCCGAACACTAGGGGGCGAGATTCAAGTGAAACGCGCGCGATCGACTTCGAATCGAACGTTTTCCAGTCCCCAGTTCCCAGTTCAGTCCCCAGAATGCTTCCAATGAACAAACCTATCGCGTTGTCACGTGATCAAAACACGATTGTTTTGTTTCAGTTGAATAAGAAACATTGACATATTTCGAAGTTTCTCCTGTTCGACGTGGAAAACGTTCGAATTGTGTTTCACTTGAATCTCGCCCTAGATCGGCGGGAAGACGAAGATCTCTGCCGAACAGCATATGGGAAGGTGTGAAGCCGGTAGTCTCATGGACGGCACTCCTATAGGCCAGCAGGAAGAGGGGGAGTTTCTTGTCCCAGTCCTCTTGATTCCTACATACCAGGAGCGAGAGGTTGTTCAAAATTGTGCGATTGAACCTCTCCACCATGCCGTCGGATTGTGGGTGTAAAGGCGTAGTCTAGGTTTTGTCTATTCCGAGAAGTTGACATAGTCCTTTAAAGACCGTAGAAGTAAAGTTCGTTCCTTGGTCGGAATGAAGTTGCAGAGGGGTTCCATATCTGGAAACCCATTCTTGCACCAGTACCTCTGCTATGGTCGTAGCTTCTTGATCTGGAATAGGAAACGCTTCGGGCCATTTAGAGAAATAGTCAATGACAACTAGGATCTATTTGTTGTCATCCGAAGTTCGCGGAAGAGGAGGGCCGGACTGGGCCATCGGGCGGTCGGGCTATCGCCCGATGGGCCGGTGGTCGTGTGGGCCGATGCTCTAGAGGGCCTAAACACGACATCGACCCACAAGGTTGCTACGCAACATGTTCAAGGGGGAGGCGGGGGGGCTTTCTGTTTTGTATGATGAATAGTGCTTCCTATATCTAAAGTATCTCTATAATTATTAAAATTGCAATGACCGTTATAGAACATTTCAAAAATACACATTAAGACTAGAGATCTGCACAGGCCTGCAAATTGAGTCCCGTCCCGGCCCCACTTCGACGATTCGTGACCTTGAAGGTTCGTCCCAAGTCCGTAATACATTTGAAACAATCGTACGACCCGGCCAGTACGGGCCGATAATTGAAAAAATAAAAATTCGAAAATTCCAGAAACTAAAAAATATATAAAAACGATCCAATAGATCGATAAATAAATATTTTTCAGACATTTTATATTAAGCAAAGTTATTAATATTAATTACTACATCCAATTAATACTATTCAAAATAATGATAATTTAAACGATAAAATAATCATGTAGTATAAGTACATGCATTCGAATTTAAAATTCTACATTTGTGTAAGGGTTTATTATTTGGGCTCCTAGTCTGGGAAGGGGGCCCACTCGTCGGGCTAAGTCTTGCGCCACTACTGGTAAATAGTATACAAAAGGAGAACGGGCGGTTATGTTACGACATCCTTTTCTATGTGCAACAAAACTTGAAAACTTTCAAACGCCACGGTCTTCCAAAGTAAACAGAGTAATAGCTCAAAAAAACACTTTTTTGCGGGTTGCAGGAAAGCGAAAAAGAAAAAAACTGTTATCACAGGACACAAGTCCAGCCAGCCCGGTCCGTTGACAAAAGATTTATTAAACCCGTATCCATACCCGTCCCGAGCAGATCTTTTGAGACAAGCACTTTACAATTCGAGGCTGGCCCGACGATCCGCACGTGCCTTTAACAGATATTTGAGAACGACAGACATCTAAAAACTTTTAAACATTACTATCTACAGACCTTTATATAGGTTTCGGTCATACCGTACCCATAATGCCTCAAAATTGTCTTAAAAACAATTGCCAGAATTGAAAAATGTGTTTAAATAAACAATAGCACTCCCATATTCCAGTGAGAAAAATAAAATAAATATAGAAGAAAAATAAAATTTACAGATTATTAAAATAAAGGTAATTCTATATTCATAATGGCACAAGCAGTGAATCAGCGAGGATGGGTTCTCTAGAGTACGAGAGAAATCGCGGCATTCTGATTTCCGCCCACCTGTGAAAAAGCCAGAAAATTGCAAATTACTGGCTGCCCTGGATAGTGTCTGTTCCGTTTATTTTTACTTTTGTACTATTTTGAAAAAAATAAATAAACTAAGATTTAAACCAATGAGTCTAATTAATATTCGGATTTAATGAAGTCATGTTTCACTCATATCTATGTTTGTTTTTTCCTTTTTATTTTAGTTTCTCTTCTTTACTTTGGAATATAATGAGGATTTAAACCTTCATTTCTTAGAAGTTCACATCCTTCTAATCTCACACATCTGCTATGGTAGCTGATTTTTCTTTTTTTTTTTCAATAATGTCCAACGCAATCGATACTGTTTTTAAGTGTTTTATAAGGTCTTTTACTTGTCTAAGAAAATTAAAATCCTGAATAAGATTTACAATGTTTGGATCCATTTCTTTTTAGTATTTATTAGCTGTTTTTAAATTCTATTATGATTTTCTTTTAATTCTGGGGTGGTGAATATGAATGAAAGTACGTTAAATAGTAGATTATTAAATTAAACGAAGTTACTTCACGATTTCTTTTCGCTGCTCAACTTTACTTCCATAATTTTCCAATTAATATGTAACGTTACACTGTCCCAACAGAGGAAACTATTGTATGAAAAGGATCTAAGATCTATAGGTTTATGTAGTTTTTCTCTTCAAATGAAAGCATTATATGGATCAATTTATAAATTAAAAATACTCTACAGATTATTAAAATAAAGACAATTGCTGTCAAGTATTTTACTCTGAAAAGTAGTTACAATTTAGTTTCTGACTGTAACTATTTCTAAGTATCTACTGATAAAATATAAATTGAGCATTTAAAGCGCACCAAAATAATTTATGTTTAATTTGCTAAAATATTCTAATTAATCTCAGATAAGCAAACGCAATATATATATATAATTTAAAGTAATATAAGATACATACACCAACATAATATATGATATTTAATAATTATCACAGACTGAATTTGAGTAATTGCCTCCCCTGCTCACCCCCGCTTTTTATCGTCCTTGCCGCTGTCCTGACAAAAATACCTTTATGATGCGATCAAATCCCCCAGTTCTGGTTACAAGAGAAAAAAAAAATCCACATTCACCAACCAGAATACAGTCAAACCTAGTTAGTAAGTCACCTGCATAAGACATCGCTCCTCATAATACATCATCTTTCAAAATTCCCAACCTTTTTAATACAATTAATACGTCTTTTCACATACTGTACTCCGCTTATTGCGTCGCTATTTTTTCAACCCTTCCACTTAAGACGGCACTTTTAAGAGTGTCAAATACAAACTCGATCTCATTTCTTTGGTAAATTTATCAACCAAAACCACTTAATTTTTGTTGAGCATTTTTCCTTACGAAGATTGTTGTCTTACCAACAAATTTTAGGACTTCATCTAGGATTCTTCTTCGTTTCGACTTCCGTACGTTGACAGATTAAATAGGACAGATTGTACATTTAAATTATAAGTACTACGTACCATCTTATAATTTCCTTAATTTTCCATTTATTTTATTAATTTAAATTCTTATTCTATTAATTTATTTAAATTATAATATACGTTAATTATAGGCACACTTATTATATGAACATTCAAAATTTCGGTATGCATTTAATATAAACTCCGCTTCAGAAGGCACTCTTAGTAAGTCATTTTTAAGTGGATTCACTTCGAGAGTAATGTGCCAACGAGGTTTGATTGTATTATGATCACCTAATACCCAAAATTGAACTATGACCACCTTTGGCTCACTTGTTATACATTTTAATAAATATGTATACTCTTATATCATTCTTTTATTATACCAATTAAACTTTATACAACGAATTTAAAATTTTGTGAATGTATTGTTCGCTTCATTGATGGTTGGTCAATTAAATAACAGAACAAAAATGTTGTTTTGTAAACTCAGTATTATTTTATTCCATTCTCATACTTTCTGAGGTATGTTAGAGGCGTAGGCGAAACCATGGAGGAGGCTAAAGCGTCAGCCTCCCCCTCCTAAAGATAAAAATTAGAGTGAAATTTTTTTAATTTGAGAAATGTTACTGAATCATTGAATTAAATTATTTTAAAAGTTTTCTTTGAATTATTTCTAAAAAAGCTTCAATAAATATATTGGGTGTTAAATAATTTTTCTCGGTTAATGCCACAGACAGTTGAACTCGATTTTAACGTCAAAGGGAACAGGCCATTCAGGACACTATAAGCCAGTGACGTTGTAAATGAGCTTCTGCACTTTTGGCGAGTGATTGGACATACGGAATATCTTAATCATCATAAAACGTTATCATTATTATAACAGTGTTCAACTGAATTTGCGCATCTAACCTCCCCCGATATAATATCATAGATGCGTTTCTAATGTTGGGGGCCGGTCTGGTCGAATCGCCCGGGCCGTTTCAGCTGTCCAATCCGGCCCTGCCAAGATGTCGAGGGCAATCCTCTCAAAAGGCGCTCCTACATTATAACGATGTAGTCTTCCACGGCTTCGTTTCTTCGGGCCTTTACGGGAGGCACAGGCGTCACAAGCTTGACACCACTTTTCGACATCGCCTCGACCCCTAGCCCAGTAGAAGCGCTCGCGAACTTTCTGCAGGGTCTTCATTACGCCAAAATGGCCTCCAGTTAAGCCATTATGAAGTTCTTCTGAACCTTCGGAATCCTCGAAAGAGGGAGTACTAACTGCCATCGGAGCATCTTGCCGTCGTCCGACTCACATTTACGATACAGGACTCCATTTCTCAGGCGAAGCGAATCCCATAAAGCCCAGTACTGTTTTGTTGCCGGACTGTAAGATGATATTTCTTGCCAACTGGTTTTAGTGCTTGATTTCTCCAGTAACTCCACAATAAGTTTGATGTCGCTATCAGCTAACTGGTCCGCCCGAACATTTTCGTCACTCCAGGGATCTTCAGATGGTGCCGATGATGTAACTTGGCGGACAACGGTATGTTTCAGATGGTAATTTTTCTCCGCCCTGGAGCAATAGCGACAACTGTCTATGCAGGGCCTTCTCGACAAAGCATCTGCATTTCCATGAGATGCCCCTTTCCGATGACGTATCTCGATGTCATATTCTTGTAATCGCTGTATCCACCTGGCTATTTGGCCCTCTGGATTCTTGAAATTTAGAAGCCAGGTTAAAGAGGCATGGTCCGTTCGGAGCAGGAACTTTCGTCCGTACAGATAATGATGGAAGTGCTCCACGGCCTTAATGATAGGAAGAAGTTCCTTTCTCGTAACAGAATAGTTACGTTCTGCTTTTGAAAGGCATTTGCTCCAGTAAGCAATGACTTGTTCTTGGCCATCTATCTCCTGGGACAAAACTGCTCCAACACTCTCCTTACTTGCGTCTGTGTCCAGGATAAATGGCTTGTCAGGGTGAGGATAAGACAGGATCGGCGAAGATGTTAAAGCCGTCTTCAGTTCGTTGAATGCGTCCTCACATTCCTCAGTCCATAGAAATTTCTGTCCAGTCTCGGTCAATTTGTGAAGAGGTCTTGCAATTTGAGAAAAACCCTTCACGAATTTTCGATAATAAGTACACAGACCGATAAAACTTCGTAAGTCATGGATACTCTCCGGACGACTCCAGTTCTTGACTGCGGACGTCTTTTCGGGATCGGTTCGGACTCCGTGAGTGGATATTATGTGCCCGAGGTAACGTACTCCGCGACGAAACAAATTGCACTTCGATGGACTTAGTTTCAAGTTTGCCTCTTTTAATTTCTGCAGTACCTTTCGAATGTTCTCGAGATGCTCTTCGAAAGTCTTTCCGACTATGATGATATCGTCCAAATAAACGAGACATGCTTCGTAGGAAAGTCCTCTCAACACTGTCTCCAGCAGACGCTCGAATGTAGCCTGTGCGTTGCAGATTCCAAAAGGCATAACTTTGAACTGCCACAATCCTTGTCCCGTGGTGAACGCAGTCTTTTCACAGTCATCGGGATGAATTTCTACTTGCTAGTAGCCACTCTTCAGATCCAGAGCGGAAACTATTCATTTCCCGATAAAGTGTCCAATGTGTCGTATATCCTGGGAAGAGGGTTGCTGTCTTTCTTGGTAATGTCATTCAGACGTCTATAGTCAACGCAGAACCGGGTGGAACCATCTTTTTTTCGGACCAAAACAATCGGCGAGGCCCAGGGACTAGTCGATGGCTCGATGACGTTATCACGCTGCTTTTCCTTTAAAAGTCTGCCCACCTCTTCTTGCTTAGAAAACGGCAGCCGCCTAGGATGTTGCTTGATGGGAGAATGGCTGCTTGTGTCTATTCTATATTGCGTTAACCTCGTACGGCCAAAGTCACCGGAAGTACGACAGAAGAGGTCTTCAAATTCATCTATTACCTTCTCCGCAGCGCTTCTCTGTTCTGCCGTTAACTCTACGTCTTGTATTAATTCCTTCGTCAGGCACTCGGAAGATTTAGCTGTCGTTTGACTGATGTTCTTATTAATGCAGGCAACACTTCATTCACACTTCATGTAGCCAACACTTCATTTTTCTTTATCACCTTCGACTTGTCCGTCACATTTGCTACTCTAACTGGAATTTCTGTTCTCGACAAGTCCACAAGTGTTGCTCCCACAAGTACTCCTCTGACGGAATCACTATTGTTTGAGTGTTCGATTAATCCAAAACGGAATTTATTGCTTTCTTTTACTGTTCCGGAAATTATTGAATCAGTTCTGGGAAGTAGAATGATATCAGTCTGGGCTATTATTTGCTGAACAGGCAAAACAGTTTCATTTCTAATATCGAACGCAGCTATTTCTTCCGAGTCTGAACGAAGCTCATTATTCTTAAAGTCCAAATTAAATTTGTGCGATTTTAAAAAGTCGAGTCCGAGAATAAAAGAGTCTGTAATATTGGCGACATATAGCACATGGTCGTATCTGGCATTTTCAAACGTGATTTCTACTTGCGCTTTTCCGCCCACTTCGATCTTGTCACCTGTCACAGTCTGGAGGGTCAGCGAGGGCGGAGTCCAGATAATCTTCAAATTTAATTTCTTGGCCCGATCCGACCTTATGATGGTTACGTTCGCTCCAGTATCAATCACCATGTGGCATGGGGAACCATTAACGTATCCCAGTACGAAGAGTCCATTACTGCCGCCATTCACTGATGAAATCTGCAAGACTTTTAGGTGGGGCTTTTGACTATCTGGCAACCTCCACCCCGCGAGATGGCCACCTCCTAGTTTCCCTCCTTCATGTTCTTAGAGTTCTCTTGCTGGTCATGAGACTTTCGACCACAATACTTTTATACATGGCCATCGACGCCACACTTCCAGCATTTTACTTTCTTTGGGCCATCTCTCGTTCTATCGGATCTTAATTTTCGTTCTATGAGGTCTTCAATTCTTTTCAACCTGTTCTCGACGCTCTCTGTGTCTTTGTCAGCTCCCTCTTGGACCGTGACCGCTCTAACAGCATGCCGATCTCTTCTCACGGCCCGCTGAGCTGCCTCTAGCTTCATTGCAAACACCAGAGCAGTCTTCAAATCTTGATAATCCTCCATCATGAGTGCCTTTAATGTTTCTGGATCCCGGACGGCTTCAATAAAATGACGCACCTCCATTTCTTCTCGGACATTATCAAGGTGGTCCATGTAGGCTAGATGACACAGCCTATCTATGTCCGAAGCAAGCTCTTGAAGGGTCTCGCCAGATCTCTGCATCCTTGACTTAAGTTGGATTCTACTATATTCTTTCTGGCACTTCTCTCCGAATTTCATCTCCAAGGCACTGGCAAGGGCGTCAAAATCTCCTATCTTCGTCGCTCCGATAGTTTGCAATACATTAATTGCATCTCCGCTAAGGGAAGCGGCCAGTTGGTTCGCTTTCTCGGCCTCGCTCCAACCATTGGCTCTGGCGACGATCGAAAATTGGGTCTTGTAAGCTTCCCAGGGAGTTTTTCCGTCGTAAGGCGTTAGTTTCACTGCTGGGTGGCGTGACGGCAACCTGATATTTTCTGGTACCTTTCCCAGCTTAACCAAACTGTCCAGTTTTTGTTCTAACTTGTGATCGATCTTTTCCTCAATTCTTTCCTCGTATTTCGTTTGACTTTCTTCTAACAGCGACACTCTTTTCTCCATTTCCTGTAATCCGGTTTTCATCTCTTCGTGAGCGGTTTTTAACTCATCTAATCCGGTTTCTATTTTTCGTTGTCCATCTTCCACTTTCTTCTTTAGTCCGACCAATCCGGCTTCAATTTTCTTTTCTAAATCGGTTTGTCCGGTTTTCATCTCTTCCAGTTCGGTTTTCATTTCGTCTTGTCCGGCTTCAATTTTAATTTCCAAATCAGCTTGTCCGGCTTTCATCTCTTTTTTTATCTCATCTTGTCCGGATTTCATTTCCTGCATCATATTCATGAGATTTGAAGTTGTTCTTCCATTTTTTGTCTAGTCAAAACCATAAACTGGAAAATTAAAGTCCTTCTTTAGAACCCCGATTCTGACACCAAATGTTGCGGAATTACTCAGCTACTCCTGGGGTTCGTCGTTCTAAAGTCCAGTTGGTGTAAAAAGTTCAAGTAAAAAGTCACTTGTCAGGATGGAACAGAAACTTTATTGCTTCTAGAACTTCGTAGAACAATCAGCTGTACACAATTCACAAGCACAATCTAGCAGTAGCGTGCTTTTAACAATCCGCTTAGGTCAGAAGCGCTCACAAATGCTTTATTTCTCACACAAAATAAGTCACTTTCACAGGCAAAAATTCAGTGAAAATATTCAAGAGATATCGTACGCAATCCCTTAAGACACAGCAATGAAGAATTTACACACAGCACTTTGAAAACAGCTTCGTAAAGCAAGCTAAAACACGGCTTCTATAGCACTATCAATTCACAAAGCAAACGTACTCTCACTGACAGCTCTTCACACATAGAGCGTTCAACTCGCACTGAACTGTCGGGGCAGCGCGCTGGTGGAATTTATATATATCCGAGGCAGCAGCTGCGAGCAGTTTCTAGAAAAGTATATTCTTCGAAGATTCCAGATAAAGCGGGACTTCTGATTACGTCATAGAAGAGAAATGTTAGGTTTATTATGCGTTTTTAATGCAGGAAAAACAACTTCCAGGCCCCATTGGGAAAATCGCGCCAAATGATCAAAATGTCGCCAAGGTTGGCGACTTTTGGCGAAATATCGCCAAATTTGGCGCCAGAAAGGCCCCAAATGTGAAGAGAACGAGGCCCTAGGACCAATATTTCTCGAGATTTCTAGAAGCCCCATTGAAAAACAACGGCAAACCGAAACCTCCATATCTCCGGTTCTAATTGGCCGATTTTGATGCAACAAAAAGCAAAATTTATCTATTTGAAGCGTAGAATACGAATTTTAAACCATTTTAAGCTCCAGAGCAGCGGGTTGCCTCGAAAATTCGTATTAATATAGTTTCGATAATACATGAAGAATGTGAAGCTAAAATTGAAGAAAAATTGGACTCTCTCGTAAAGCTGGGAAAGTTACCTGAAAACATCACGTTATCTTCACACCGCCCAGCAGTGAAACTTACTACCTGTGACGGAAAGACTCCATGGGAAGCCTACAAGACCCAATTTTTAATCGTCGCCAAAGCCAATGGTTGGAGCGAGTCCGAGAAAGCGGACCAACTGGCCGCTTCCCTTAGCGGAGATGCAATTAACGTATTACAAACTATTGGAACGACGAAGATAGGAGATTTTGACGCCCTCGCAAGTGCCTTGGAGATGAAATTCGGAGAAAAGTGCCAGAAAGAATATAGTAGAATCCAACTTAAGTCAAGTATGCAGAGATCTGGCGACACCCTTCAAGAGCTTGCTTCGGACATAGATAGGCTGTGTCATCTAGCCTACATGGACCACCTTGATAATGTCCGAGAAGAAATGGCGGTGCGTCATTTTATTGAAGCCATCTGTGATCCAGAAACCCAAAAGGCAGTCATGTTGGGGGATTATCAAGATTTGAAGACTGCTCTGGTGTTCGCAATGAAGCTAGAGGCAGCCCAGCGGGCCGTGAGAAGAGATCGGCATGCTGTTAGAGCGGTCACGGTCCAAGAGGGAGCTGACAAAGACACAGAGAGCGTCGAGAACAGGTTGAAGAGAATTGAAGATCTCATAGAACGAAAACTAAGATCCGATAGAACGAGAGATGGCCCAAAGAAAGTAAAATGCTGGAAGTGTGGCGTCGAAGCCCATGTGCAAAAGTATTGTGGTCGAAAGTCTCATGACCAGCAAGAGAACTCTAAGAACATGAAGGAGGGAAACTAGGAGGTGGCCATCTCGCGGGGCGGAGGTTGCCAGATAGTCAAAAGCCCCACCTAAAAGTCTTGCAGATTTCATCAGTGAATGGCGGCAGTAATGGACTCTTCGTACTGGGATACGTTAATGGTTCCCCATGCCACATGGTGATTGATACTGGAGCGAACGTAACCATCATAAGGTCGGATCTGGCCAAGAAATTAAATTTGAAGATTATCTGGACTCCGCCCTCGCTGACCCTCCAGACCGTAACAGGTGACAAGATCGAAGTGGGCGGAAAGACGCAAGTGGAAATCACGCTTGGAAATGCCAGATACGACCATGTGGTATATGTCGCCAATATTACAGACTCTTTTATTCTCGGACTCGACTTTTTAAAATCGCACAAATTTAATTTGGACTTTAAGAATAATGAGCTTCGTTCAGACTCAGAAGAAATAGCTGCGTTCGATGTTAGAAATGAAACTTTTTTGCCTATTCAGCAAATAATAGCCCAGACTGATATCACTCTACCTCGCAGAACTGATTCAATAATTTCTGGAACAGTAAAAGAAAGCAATAAATTCCGTTTTGGATTAATCGAACACCCAAACAATAGTGATTCCGTCAGAGGAGTACTTGTGGGAGCAACACTTGTGGACTTGTCGAGAACAGAAATTCCAGTTAGAGTAGCAAATGTGACGGACAAGTCGAAGGTGATAAAGAAAAATGAAGTGTTGGCTACATGAAGTGTGAATGAAGTGTTGCCTGCATTAATAAGAACATCAGCCAAACGACAGCTAAATCTTCCGAGTGCCTGACGAAGGAATTAATACAAGACGTAGAGTTAACGGCAGAACAGAGAAGCGCTGCGGAGAAGGTAATAGATGAATTTGAAGACCTCTTCTGTCGTACTTCCGGTGACTTTGGCCGTACGAGGTTAACGCAATATAGAATAAACACAAGCAGCCATTCTCCCATCAAGCAACATCCTAGGCGGCTGCCGTTTGCTAAGCAGGAAGATGTGGGCAGAGGAGATGCAGCGTATTAACGTCATTGAGCCATCGACTAGTCCCTGGGCCTCACCGATTGTTTTGGTCCGAAAGAAAGATGGTTCCACCCGGTTTTGCGTTGACTATAGACGTCTGAATGACATAACCAAGAAAGACAGCTACCCTCTTTCTAGGATAGACGACACATTGGACACTTTATCGGGCAATGAATGGTTCTCCACTCTGGATCTCAAGAGTGGCTACTGGCAAGTAGAAATCCATCCCGATGAGCGTGAAAAGACTGCGTTCACCACGGGACAAGGATTGTGGCAGTTCAAAGTTATGCCTTTTGGACTCTGGAACGCACCGGCTACATTCGAGCGTCTGATGGAGACAGTGTTGAGAGAACTTTCCTACGAAGCATGTCTCGTTTATTTGGACGATATCATCATCGTCGGAAAGACTTTCGAAGAGTATCTCGAGAACATTCGAAAGGTACTGCAGAAATTAAAAGAGGCAAACTTGAAACTAAGTCCATCGCAGTGCAATTTGTTTCGTCAGGAAGTACGTTACCTCGGGCACATAATATCTGCCCATGGAGTCCGAACCGATCCCGAAAAGACGTCCGCAGTCAAGAACTGGAGTCGTCCGGAGAATATCCATGACTTACGAAGTTTTCTCGGTCTGTGTACTTACTATCGAAAATTCGTGAAGGGTTTTTCTCAAATTGCAAGACCTCTTCACAAATTGACAGAGACTGGACAGAAATTTCTATGGACTGAGGAATGTGAGGACGCGATGTAGGCGGTCGCCTACGCTTAAATCTCAATCGAGGGGCGCCAAATTTCACTATTTTTCGTGTTTCTAGACATTTTCCCTTTTTTTTTTTTTTTTTAAATTGGTTATTCAGATGGGCTCACTGACTGCTCTGATAATATTATCAGGCTTTCAAACAGTATCATTGCCACAAATACTTTTAAACACTTCTAAAGTTGCCGCTTGTATTGTCCGGAAGCTTCCTTTGATCGCTTCTTTTTTCAATCATGGGAAACAGGCCTCCACCTCCAGGGTATGCTAAATTACCCTCTTCCGCAGATCTTCCGAAGAGGTGGTCTTTGAACCTGTTGATTCATTACCTCCTATAATTATTTTGAGCTGTCTCTGAGCTCTGTCTCTCTTTTGAGCTGTCTTATCCCGATGTTTAAAGAAATGGTTTCTCAAGTTACCTTCTTTTCTGATATACTTCAAAAGAAATGCCGCAAAAAATATACGCCAAAAAGGACAAGCTATAATAAATTTTGAACAAAGGCACATAAAATCAAGTTTTTTTTTTTTTTTCCCCCATCAAGTTAGCGGAAAACGAAAATGCACGTGATCTTGACGCCCCTCTTTAAAATAAATATTATTTTTGGCCACTTCTGCGCCCCGGTGAATTAAAGTTCTGGGATACTTCCTAAGTTTTTACAGCTAGGATCGGTTTTCCAAACAGGGCCGTAACAGTAATAGGACGCAAACAGAAGAGGGGGCGCAAAATCAGAAGGATCACATAGGTTTATATAGTTTTTTTGAATTCGTGTTTCTTTTTTCAATACAGCACATCTGTAGAGGCGAGGAAAGGACAGGATTTTATTAGCATAATGATTCATGGCAAGGGCGGATAATAGGGGGCGCAGTCGCACCCCAAATTTAAAAAAAAACATTTTATTTATTTCATATTCTGGATTTTGATATATCAAATCTTGTACCCCTAAATGAAAAATTGAAATGCCGCCTCTGATTCCCGGGGCTGAAAAATTATGAAGTCGGCATTAAAGCTGCAAAAAGGGGTGGGGGGTGCGAAATTTGGACGGTTCTGCTATGTTACACCGGGCTATACTCTTGTTTCCAAATGAAACAGATATATCACTCCAGGAGGAACAGATTTTTCAGAGCGTAAATAAACGAAATAACAGTAATAACCAGTATAAAGTTTCAAAAGATCATGGTAAAAAAAGTTTCAAAGGAAGATGCCGTGTTTACTCGTGTAATAGCCTCCCTCGCATAATAGTCGCACCTAGACTTTCACCATGAAAAATTGACAAAAATGGGCGACTATTACTCGAGTAAACACTGTATATTTCCGTTTTCACTCCCTTAGTACGCCCTGATCCATCAGAATATATTCTAGAGTGAGGGAGACAACGAAATCGTCTAAGCCATTCGACAAGAACGGAAAATAAATAAATAAATAAATAAATTTTTGCAGTTGTGCAGCTGTGGGATACTTCAGCCTTGAGTGTTTTATGTCGCGTTAGCAAAAGGAAAATGTGACGGATTTTGACGCCCCTTACTAAACAAAAAACTTTCATTTCTCCACTTTTGCGCCCTTGTGAATTATAACTGAAGAATGCTTCAGTTTCCTGAGTTCTCAGCGAGGGTGAGGCGGGGATAGCCCTTTCGAGGGTCGCAAACAGAAGAAGGGGGCGTAAAATCAGCTTTATAACAGGATGTTTAAATTGAGTTTTTCTAATCTGTTAGAGGAAATAACATGACTGTGTCCATAGAACAGCAAGAGTCCATTTACTGGGAACTAAGCTCAGGGGCGCAGGTAGAAAATTTTAACGGGGAGATATGAGAGACATTTTTCAGATGATAAATAAACCAAATTCCTTCACGGTATGAAATTCCGAAAGATCATGCTAATGTATCATAGGGCGACAAAGAATCGTTTAAGTCATTTGACAAGAAATGAGTAAAAAATAAAATTCATGAAGTTTATATCACCTTGGTAAAAAGGGAAATGCGTTTGATTTTGACGCCCTCCTTTAACAAAAATTTTTAATTTAGCCACTTCTGCGCCCCCGTGAATTACAGCTGTGGGAGCTTCGGGCTTAAGATTTTTGTATCGCTCCAGTTTCCTGAGTTCGCAGCTTCTGCAATCGTTTTTTTAAGCGAAGTCGCAGCGAGGGTGTTGCGGGATAGCCCTTTCGAGGGGCGCAAGCAGAAAAGGGGGGCGTAAAATCAGCTATATCACAGAATGTTTGAATGGAGTTTTTCTAGTGATATGACAGTGGTTAAGGCGTTGGACTCGTAACCGGAAGGTTGTGGGTTCGATACCGGCGTACCACTAAAAACCACCGTGTACGCGCACGTTAAATCCGTAGTTCCGAAAGTCCTCTCGGTGGTCTATAGCAGTTACCAAGGGGTGCCAATATTCAGAAGTCCGCCATCTTCTCATGAGGTTCCAAATTGAGCGGGTCTTATAATCTTAATCTTATAAAGCTGCATGTTTTATAGCTAACGTGACCATTTATTTTTTCCTTCAAAACGGGACATCATCTACTTTTATGGCAATAGTGTATATATTTTCTTCCTCAAAACGGGACATCTACTGTCTTTAAGGTAATAGTGTAGGGAGACTGAATTTCAGGTCTGGGTATCATTTAGTTGTTAAGAAAACGTGCAAAAAAGCTTGTGTTAATGTTAATTTCAAAATAAAATATAAAAAAACCTTTGCTTAAACATAAACTTTGCCCGTTGCATATACTATAAAAAATAGTGCAAGACGTACGTTTACGGGTGGTACAAGGGGTAGGCCCTTCTTCGACTTCAAAAACACCATGCGACACAAGGCAGGAAAGTAAGAAAGTGAGAAATGTAAACAAAAGGACACACGGAAAAAAGGAAGTTGTCATTCGGAAGGGAAAAAAAAAATCTTAAGAGAACCTGAGTGTAAAGGGAAAATAAAGCGGAGATCGGGGGGGGGGAGGGGATAAGCAATAGAGGAACATGACTTTAAAAAAAGAAATAAAAATAAATAAATTGAAATAGCGGACAAAAAAAGAACAAACACAAAAACACTGCATCCCCCATCGTTTTCTTTCCGTCTCGAGAGGGGAGGGAGGGAGGTTAGTTTTTTTTTTTTTTTTTTTTTTCAGACACTGCCGTCGGATGATTTTAGATTTTTAGCGGCCTTTACTGAAATCGTTACCGCAGGTTGCTCTCTTTCTAAAAACGGGACATTACGGAGTCCCGAAGCTGTGCTTGGGGACAACGGGACAAGCCACCTAGAAACGGGTTGTCCCGTTCAAAACGGGACGTGTGGTCACCTTATCTATAGCCAATTATTTCGACAACTGCCTTTTTTGCTATAGATCATGTACTAGTATTTTATTAACAGAATATTTCTCTGGCATGACATTAAAGATTTAATTGAAATAGTAAATTAAGCATTTAGCTTATTCTAAAGAATATTTAAGATAACAGTTTACATTTACCAGGACAAGGGCAGAAAGTTTTTTGGCAGAAAGACCACCCGCGGAGAGAGAGGTTAGGGCGGGCAGCATATGCGTAGACTAGAAATCGGAAACAGATACTCTCCATTAATTTACTATCAACAAATGAAAAATGACAGAAATCCAGTTGTGCGGAGAGGGACATAGTTTACCGAATTAGGTATTCTAAATTTTCAGGGTGTTTAGTCAGTTGTCAGTTGTCATTTCAGTATAGCACTTGGTTACCTGCTCGGCTCGGTCGTCTGGATATCTTTTGTATGTGAGATTGCGGGGAATACTCGTTATTTCTGTTTCAAAGGGGATATTTGCTAACGATTTTCATCTTTAAACATGAATAGAAAACGTCCATCCGGAGCTTATTTCAGAAAGCAAAAGAAAGTTAAAGAAAAAAAAATGATAAAAAAAAAATGAGGGAAAGCTTGGGTAAATTTTTAAAACAAAATTATAATGAAGATAACCACTGTGAATCGGCGACTCCGGAAGCTAGTAGCCAGACATTTGGTAAGTTCAAAGTTCAAATACTGTACTGTTTTTAAATCTTTAATTGTGCAATTAAATTTTCATGAGCAATGAAGTATCGATAAAAAAGTTTTATTTTCAGTTCTTATTTATTATTATAATTGATTAAATGATTTTACTTGCATTATTACGACTTATTTGAAAGATTAGCTTTTTTTGTCGACAAGTCGAAATGTATTTTAAAAACTAAGACTGTTATATTGTAAACACAATTTAAAGGGTGATTGAAGTTCATAATCATACTTTATTTAAATGTTTTGAGGTTATTTATTTTTATTTTATAAAAAATACCCAAATTTGCGTTATCGCATGACATACTTTTTTTTTAATGAATGAGTACCTGTAGAATATTGTATTTGAAACACTTAAAATAGAGAGAGGAAGAGGTTGCGATTAATATACGCACATTGTACATTCCTTTAAACATACAAGTACAACAGCATCTAACTTCATAAAGCTTCAAACATTTCAATAATACATAAATATTGTCTATTTAATAATCTAAAACACATTTAAAACAAATATTCACTAAAGATTTTTCATAAAGGTATATTTTTACTTTCCGAACATGTACCATGTAAGGAAAGTATTGTAATGATGAAAAAATTCGACTTCGAGATTTTGGTGTTTTTACACGTTTTGAGGGCTTTTGAATCCATTTATGCTATTTTTACGAGATGTATGTGTGTGTGTGGTGTGTGTGTGTGTGTGTGTGTGTGTGTGTGTGTGTGTGTGTGTGCGTCTATGTGAGTGAACACGATAGCTCCTGAACGGAGCATTCGATTGAGCTCAAATTGGATATATATGTCATAAACCACCTTCGCAAGACCGGTATTGATTTTGGTGTGTATAGGACTTATAGTTTTTCTACAGGGCTACGACAAAGATTTCTTTTACATTATGGCCTATGGGGGGAATTTCTTGAAAGTGCGCTAGCGCTTAAACGGTAGATTCGATTGAGCTCAAATTGGGTATATATGTTATAAACCACTGTCGCAAGACCGGTATTGATTTTAGTGTGTATAGGACTTATAGTTCTCCTACAGGGCTACGACAAAACTTTCTTTTATGTTATGGCATTATGGCATATGGGGAGAAATTCTTGAAAGTGCGCAAGCGTTTAAACGGTATATTCGATTGAGCTCAAATTGGGTATATATGTTATAAACCAGCATCCTAAGACCGGTATTGATTTTGTTGTGTATAGGAGTTATAGTTCTCTTACAGGGCTACGACAAAGATTTCTTTTACATTCTGGCCTATGGGGGAAATTCTTGAAAGTGCGCTAGCGTTTAAACGGTACCTTCGATTGAGCTGAAATTGGGTATATATGTTATAAATCAAAATCTTAAGACCGGTATTGATTTTGACGTGTATAGGACTTATAGGTTTTCTACAGGGCTACGACAAAGATTTCTTTTACATTATGGCCTACGGGGAGAAATTCTTGAAATGCGACAGCTTTTAAACGGTGCATTCGATGGAGCTCAAATTGTGTGCATATGTTATAAACCACGATCGTAAGACCGGTATTGATTTTGATGTATATAGGACTAATACTTTTTCTACAGGGCTACGACAAAGATTTCTTTGACATTATGGCATATGGGAAACTCTTGAAAGGGCGCTAGCGTTGCAACGATACATTCGATTGAGCTCACATTGGGTATATATGTTATAAACCACCGTCGCAAGACCGGTATTGGTTTTGGTGTGTATAGGACTTACAGTTTTTCTACAGGGCTACGACAAGATTTCTTTTGCATTACGGCCCATGGAGCGAAATTCTTGAAAGTGCGCTAGCGTTTAAACGGTGCATTCGATGGAGCTTCAATTTAATATATATGTTTGAATTATTCATCGATTAAAATTTATTTGAATGCTTGGTAATGATCTTAATCGTAAGTGTTCGGAAAGTCGAGTGGAGTCACTTCAGACTTTTTAATTAAATAAATGGATTTTATTTGTATTATTATGAGTTTTTTGAATTTATTTTTTAAATATTTACTTTAAATATTTACTATTAAATATTTACTATGTTTAAATGCAACAATGTAAACTTTTATACAGCTAACTTCGTTTAAAAACTGATTTCATTTACGTTTATACTTTATTTACTTACACTTTATTAAAATTATTTATTTATTTTTTATTCGTTGAAAACATCGACATATATATATGATATAATTTCTTTTAAGAATTATTTACCACAAAAATTTATATTTGGAAATATTAAAAAAGGGAGGGGGAATGGGGAACATGTTGTAAATAATGTATGCATATGTCTTTGAAAAATCAAGTGGAATAGTATATAATGTCATTACGTTTCAAACTTCTCAATATCATATAAATATAGTCTAATTAATAACCTAATATAAGTGGAATGGAAAATTAATACTCAGTAAAACAATATTAAGCGAGTAGATTTCATTTTTTCTTCGATAACAAAAGTAAAGCTACTGTATTTACTTATCACTGTAGGAAAATTTTTGAATGAAAATTGTAATAAGAAAAGTGAAATGAACCATTTTCATTTAGGGATTTCCGACACTAGCAGCCAAACATTTGGTAAGTTCAAAGATTACATGTTTACATCTAAAATTTTGCCATTAAATTTCAATGACTATTAAAGCATAGCATGAATTTTAATATTTAATTGTGAAAATCCTTTTACTCCAGTAGTGTGGATTTTATTTTCATTATTATGAGTCATTTCAAAAATTATATTAATTGTATAATTATATCAATTAATATTTTTCAAATAGATTCGTGATTCTTAATATTGAGAGAAAATAATAAGGACGCTTTATCTTTCAATATTTTGCAAAATTTTAACAGTATATAAATTTCATAAAATTTAAAAATACATACTTCAATTTTATTAAATTACTTATAGTGCTTTTCTGATCACGGGGCAGGGGAGTGATAAGGGAAGCAGTTGAAAGAAGGGGGGAGGGCGTAAATCCATATCTCATATGAAGGGGCGTAAAATCAGTTCTCGCCTACGCCAGTAAAATGCCTAAAACCGGCCCTGGACGGCTTTAACATCTTCGCCGATCCTGTCGTATCCTCACCCTGACAAGCCATTTATCCTGGACACAGACGCGAGTAAGGAGAGTGTTGGAGCAGTTTTGTCCCAGAAGATAGATGGTCAAGAACATGTCATTGCCAACTGGAACAAATGCCTTTCAAAGGCAGAACGTAACTATTGCGTTACGAGAAAGGAACTTCTTGCTATCATTAAGGCCGTGGAGCACTTCCATCATTTCCTGTACGGCCGAAAGTTCCTGCTCCGAACGGACCATGCCTCTTTAACTTGGCTTCTAAATTTCAAGAATCCAGAGGGCCAAATAACCAGGTGGATACAGCGATTACAAGAATATGACATCGAGATACGTCATCGGAAAGGGGCATCTCATGGAAATGCAGATGCTTTGTCCAGAAGGCCCTGTATAGACAGCTGTCGCTATTGCTCCAGGGCAGAGAAAAATTACCATCTGAAACATCCCGTTGTTCGCCAAGTTACATCATCGGCACCATCCCATGATCCCTGGAGTGACGAAAATGTTCGGGCGGACCAATTAGCAGATAGCGACATTAAACCTATTGTGGAATTTATGGAAAAATCCAGCGCTAAGCCCAGTTGGCAAGAAATATCATCTTACATTCCGGCGACAAAACAGTACTGGGCTTTATGGGATTCGCTTCGCCTAAGAAATGGAGTCATGCATCGTAAATGGGAGTCGGACGACGGCAAGATGCTCCGATGGCAGTTAGTACTCCCTCGTTCGAGGATTCCGAAGGTTCTAGAAAAGCTGCATAATGGCTTAACTGGGGGCCATTTCGGCATAATGAAAACCCTGCAGAAAGTTCGCGAGCGCTTCTACTGGGCTAGGGCTCGAGGTGATGTCGGAAAGTGGTATCAAACTTGTGACGCCTGTGCTACCCGTAAAGGCTCGAAGAAACCAAGCCGTGGAAAACTACATCGTTACAATGTAGGAGCGCCTTTCGAGAGAATTTCCCTCGACATCTTGGGACCTCTTCCGCGAACTTTGGATGGCAACAAATACATCCTAGTTGTCATTGACTATTTCTCTAAATGGCCTGAAGCGTTTCCTATTCCCGATCAAGAAGCTACGACCGTAGCAGAGGTACTGGTGCAAGGATGGATTTCCAGATATGGAACCCCTCTGCAACTTCATTCCGACCAAGGAACGAACTTTACCTCTGCAGTCTTTAAAGGACTATGTCAATTTCTCGGAATAGACAAAACACAGACTACGCCTTTACACCCACAATCCGACGGCATGGTGGAGAGGTTCAATCGCACAATTTTGAACAACCTCTCGCTCCTGGTATCTAGGAATCAAGAGGACTGGGACAAGAAACCCCCCCTCTTCCTGCTGGCCTATAGGAGTGCCGTCCGTGAGACTACCGGCTTCACACCTTCCCAGATGCTATTCGGCAGAGATCTTCGTCTTCCCGCCGATCTAGTGTTCGGCCGCCCTCCAGATACGCCTTCATCGCCAGAGGAGTACGTGGAAAATCTTCGGGCACGGTTTGAAGACGTGCATAATTTTGCTCGGGAGCGGATCAACTTGAACACGGAGAGGATGAAGAATCACTACGACACGAAAGCTACAGGACATGACTTCAACGTAGGTGACAAAGTTTGGCTATGGAATCCTACTCGACGGAAAGGCCTGTCTTCCAAGCTGCAATCGCCGTGGTACGGTCCTTACACAGTCCGTAAGGCGTAATTCCTCCTTTCTTTCAACTCTAATTTCTTTCCTGTCTTTCTCTTCTCTTCCTCTTTCGTCAACTTTCTTTCACTCACTACTTACGCCATGTTTAGTGTACATATTGTAATATATTGGTTTTTATTAATGTGTATTTGTTTATTACATTGATTACTTATTAGTGTAATTGTTTATTATATCTATTATTTATTTATTAGTGTGTATTTGCTTACTGTGTTTATTGATTATTGGCTTAAATTATGTTGTTAAGATTTGGTTAAAGGCTGGACACTGTAGATATTTGTGTGACCTCCAAACTGGGGATTGTACTGCCCGGGAAATACAGTCATTGGGAAGGGGCCAATGTTACGAATTTTCGGGGCAACCCGCTGCTCTGGGGCTTAAAATGGTTTAAAATTCGTATTCTACGTTTCAAATAGATAAATTTTGCTTTTTGTTGCATCAAAATCGGCCAATTAGAACCGGAGATATGGAGGTTTCGGTTTGCCATTGTTTTTCAATGGAGGTTCTAGAAATCTCGAGAAATATTAGTCCTAGGACTTCAATCTCTTCGCATTTGGGGACTTATTTTTGGCGCCAAATTTGGCGATATTTCGCCAAAAGTCGCCAAGCTTGGCGACTTTTTGGTCATTTGCGCGATTTTTCCAATGGGGCCTGGAAGTTGTTTTTCCTGCATTAAAAACGCATAATAACCTAACATTTCTCTTCTATGACGTAATCAGAAGTCCCGCTTTCTCTGGAATCTTCGAGAGATATACTTTTCTAGAATCTGCTCGCTGCTTCTGCCTCCTCTATAAATTCCTCAGCGCGCTGCTCCGAGGGTTCAGTGTTGATCAAGCTTTGAGAGAGTGAATACGCTTGCTTTGTGAAGGAAGCTGTGTTTCGCGCTGTTTGTGAAGCTTTGAATTTAAGTGCTATGTGTAAATTCTTCATCGCTGAGTCTTGAGAGACTGTTAGTGTTATTTCTCGTATATTTTCACTGAATTCTTGCCAGTGAAAATGTTCTATTTTGTGTGAGAAATACAGAATTTGTGAGAGCTTCTGATCTAAGCGAACTGTTAAAAGCACATTACTGCTAGATTGTGCTTGTGAATTGTGTACAGCTGATTGTTCTACGAAGTTCTAGAAGCAATAAAGTTTGTGTTCCATCCTGACAAGTGACTTTTTACTTGAACTTTTTACACCAACTGGACTTTAGAACGACGAACCCCAGGAGTAGCAGAGTAATTCCGCAACAATACATAGTATTCATTTTATAAACTAAAACCATAACGAATTATGTTATTTGAAATTTATTCTGATGATATTTGTGCAACAATATACGAAAATTAATTTTTATTCAGAACGGAAAAAAGTTGTATAAAATATGATTGTGATGACTGGGGTACGAAGGGTTTTTTGTTTAAAAGCTTTCTTATGATTACCATAGCCCGTTCGTGTAGACATAGTGCTAAAAGTTCTCCTTATTGAATTTGCAAAATATACTTCCATCTAACGCAAGGTATCACTGAAATGTGCACATAAAAAATTCAAGCTAAATAGTCAGCTTCAAACTTTCTAGCACATATTCATTCAAATTTCAATTAAGAAATGTACAATGCCAAAAAGTGTTTCGTGTGTACGAAGTCAATAATGAATCAGAATTATTTTCTCAGAGTCACATATATATATACTGTATAAATATTAACACTAAAATAGCTTTAATAATGTTTGATTATATTTTTTTCCTTCTAAATTTTAACGCAGGCCCTAAAATGGTAGGAGCCCACAGGGGAAAGCCTACTCAGCCTAATGGGTAATGAGGCCCTGTTTAGGTATAGTCCCTCTTTCCCCATGACAGCCCCCTCCTTCCTCCTCTATAATTTTTATGGTTTTGTAGCAGTTACGCTAGTTTGATATTCCGTAAATAATAATTTACAAACATAGGTGCTTCATAGAGTACTTTTACAGAAGAGGGAGGCTATTTGCAAGTGTGGGGTGGAGGTGGGGGTCGAATACGAGTATATGTATCACACACGCCCAATTCACACATTTTTCTATAAACCTGTTAACTAATGCGGGTGCCTAAATGCGAGTGGTAAAACAAAAAATTTATTTTAATTTAAATTTAACTGAATTTCAGTGAGAATGCTGGTAATTAAAAGGTAAAAAATTTTAAACATGAGAAATAATAAGTACTAAATTACTTCCAGATAAAAAGTGCAGATTATGGAAAGCCCTGGCCAAACTGAGGAACCTAAGTTTAACCTGTTCAAAATATTTCTTGAGAAATTTCTACAATGATACTCAAGGTACAGAAATACCAATATTCTACACTGAATTAAGGCACCCACACCTCAATGTATAGGGGTAATATCATTGCGTTGTGAAAATAAAATAATTTAATTTATACAATAGCCATGCAAACTAGAGGAACTCACCTGGAAACAAGATTAAAGGTTTGTCATTTTCTCCACTGTCTCCAGCTGAAAATTAAATAGCATGCAGGGAGACAAAAAATTACTGATTCATTTTGGTACCAACTTTCTTTATTAGAGGATATTTGAAAAATAATTTTCTAGATTAAATAATTTACAACAATTCAATATTCACCTAATTTATCATTGAAATTTTACTAACATATAGAAACATTTTCAAAGTACCTTACATGGAGCACACCATATATTCGCTCCTCATCGAGAAACTTAGGAATAATATTCAAATTTATCATTATTTTCAAACAAATGCATGGATTCAAAGTAATTTGCATAACTTAACTAATTAATTGCTGATGAAAGTTCACTATTACAAATTAATTATCATGCTGATTTTTGCAGTTATTATTACTAAAAATAATGATCTCAATTGACATATTATTACACTAATATATCATATTCAATTCAGATTTCAATACATTTTCACAACAATATTTCTCCTGTTAATTTTCAAGTTCAAAATTTTTTTTTTACTAGAATCACTTCAATATCTTTCTTTGAAGGAGAATAAAATGGAATTTATAAAGTTCTACATTACCACCGATGCCCTTGGCAGTAAATCAAGCTTTTAACACGTATGCACATCTTAGCTGGAGAAAATAGATCATCAAAGTGATTCGTTCAGCCCAGGAAGTTTAAACACAAGTCTTTAGTACGTATGCACACCTTAGCAGTTGTCACATGGACAGATCCTTTGGTAGAAATAAAGCGACATCAATTCTGTCATATTTTTTATGTTGAGTCAACACTGATTAATAATTTTTCTTCACCGCAGAATTCTTGTAGTACAAATCATCGATGAATATAGATAAAAAATGTAGAGCCTCAGCCGCTTCGGAGCAGGACACAAAATTTTTTACGATGAACACATCTATATTCGTATAATTTGAAGAATTCTTTTTTTAGCAATATTTAACATCTCTTCGTCTTCATGATTTTATACAAACAAATCTTTTAAATAGCGTAGTAAAAAATAGAAAATTGCAGCGAGGCGGGGATGCCTGTTCGTGCAGTCTTCTGCCTGCCAACGAACATTCGAAGAAGAAAATGTGGGCATCCCCGCCTAAAAAAAACATGCACCTTCACTTCACATTTCAAAACGCACAACTCTTCAACGAACTTTTTTCGAAAGCCGTTGCCACTGAGAGTGGAGGAAAAAATTTTTCATTTTCCGCTGAGTCATTCCCCTGACCTGGGTGATCGGTGAACAGAACCAGTTTCGCTGCGTCGTGACGTCATTCCTCTTGCTCTGAGATGAAGAGGAAAGGAGAAAAGTTCACGCAGGAATTTATTGTGATTCTTGTGGCAACCAGACAGCTTTGTTTACAAACAATTTTACGGACGTGCGAAGTTGTGTTTTTACTTGGATGTAATATGCTTCCCATTTTTTTTTTTTTTTTGTTACACTACAGTGTAACAAAACCATTTTTTGATTTTGAGCGTTTTCTTTCATTGAGGGTTCGAGGCAACTATCCCCCCATCCACCCTTACCTTAATCATGCTCGCTGTGAGTCAGTCCCCTTTCCTTTGCCCTCTATGTATGGATGAATATGGATGAATGCACATATTTACAAAACGGCTGCATATTTTTCTGCCAAGGAACAACGACTGAGCACATAGTCAGAATATTGTGTGCATACTTTAGCGTTGTTATAAAATAAAGTAAATTAGTCAGAGACTAATGGTTTTCTAAAGAGGAATTATCTTTCAGCAACACAATATGATATGAATGCGCATGATCAAGGCCTCTCTGAATTTTGGGCCTTGTCGAAGCTCGGCTTGGGCCCTCGTTTTTTTTTCTTCCTTCTTTCTTGGCGAGATGGTTAATCTAGGCCCAGGGGGGTCATGACCACTGTGACCTCCCTCTGGAACCGCCACTGGTACCACATGCGGCCAAGAGTAGCAAAATAATGAACCGAACAGAAATCTTGCAATTATGAAGCAAAATTCGCCTAAAACAACGAGTCTTCTTAAAGATTTCATGGTTTTCAAATGTTCATTTCTAAATTTTCGTATTTATGTGTAAACTAACAAAAATTTTTGAAAATCGTAGGGGGGCAGGGAGACAGCTAAGTAGTGCTCAGCCCGCCCCGCCCCCCACCTCTGATTACGCCCTTGATGGGGAAAGAGTTTTATATGTAAAGAGAGAAGATAAGAGCAAGCAATTATAAAATATAATCCAGAAGTTGTGTTGCTAGAAGATTTTTATGAAATCATTTTTTATTTAGCTCTTAACTGTAGCTAAATCATGAAACGTTAAGCGTTCGATATTAGTAAAGTTTTGATAAAGCGTATAAAGAAATGAATACTGTCTATATCCGAAACTGTATTAAACATCAATTTTTCATCTATCTCACAAGGTTCTTCATGATTTAAAATCTTCAAACTTAAATTTGACAATCAATTTTCTGCCTTGAATTGTTTTTAAGTCACATTTAAACGGTTTATTTTCAGCATCGAAACTTAATACTGCTGGGAAATGGGAATGTCACAATCGTTTGCAGTTTTGCACAATGGGAAAATCTCCCTTATGGTCAGACGTCTACAGAAGAGTCTGCATCTCACAATAGAACAAAAGTGAAAGCTTTTGCTGTACTGATTAAAAAAAAAAGATTACATTACATGAGAACGACCAAGGGGTGGCAGCGTCGCCAAGAGCCGGTAGAAAATGCATTAGTTCGCCGGGTTATCGGGTGTCTCCTTCCCCCGTTGGCGACAAATTCTGAATTAGCCCACTTGAAGCTGATTTTCAATGTGAACGATGCGGATTTTTTAAAATTTCAGCATTGGTTTTCGCGTTTAAATTTTTGAAGTATATTTTTGAAACTGAATATATTACATTTACATGCACTGAACTAATTCTCATTGGAATATTTTCTTCCTAGGTTTTAAAAATTTTATTTTACAGTTGTTTAAAATATTTTCGGATTTTTTGAAATTGCATTGAATATAATCGAATATTAATTTCATTAAGCTTTTGTAATCAAATAATAATCATTAATGCTTACTAATAATTGAAAAATAAATGAAATAATCAAATATCTTTGAGTATTAGACAAATTTTCAAGTGCATTATTGCAATATTTTTTCTCAATTTCGATTTTTATGATATACGACTGATTTTTAACTTACGCTTCAAAAAATATTCGAATAGCCGAAAACAGTGAATTGGAAAATAACAATATTACACAAAATACTATATTTATCAAACATTAAAGATATTTTACAGGTTTTTTCATTATTTAAAGATGTGTTTTTGTTCCAAAGTAAAATGCAGATATACTCAAATTTAATAACAATTATTGCATCATCGCAGCATTCTTGGATACGCCACTGTGAGAAGGTCCCGGGTTCAGGTCCCATCGCGCTGCTGTCGATCTAACGGGTCTGGAGTTTTGGTAGGTTTTCTCTAGATATAACGTGAATACGCGTTAGAACCCCTTAGAAAGTCCAGCTACCAAGGAACTTCCATTCGTGGCAGATCGCCCTCGAGTTTCGTTAAAACAACACACCCAGTTAGGTATTGAGACTTCTTTTAACACTTTTTTATTCCTACAAATACGCATTTAAATACTAAAAACAAATCCCTTCCAAAAAGATGACATTTAGTAAGACAATATATTAAAACATTTCCAGAATTATTCAATTGGATATTAATTTTAAACAATTCGTCGAATTGAACATACACTAACCTTATTATGACTTAGTGATGTGATAAAATAAGATAACTTTATTTTGTTTTTTTTAACAAATTTTTATTTTTTGCTATTTAGAACATTTGTCAGAATTATATTTACTAGCAACAAACTCTTCCATGTAACTTATGACTGCACTCAAATGCAGAGGATATACCGTTAATAATATCTAATAATAAAGCTAATAAAGCTTAAAAATCTATAATATAATGGAAAAAACACTCAAAATACCTCGTCTCAGACGAAGGGCTTTGACTATGAAGACTGAAAAAATTTTTCTGTCGAAACGATCGTATCCTGTTATAAGTAACATTTTATGTGTGTTTTTTCACAAAGTTTTTATTTATTCTATAATATAATGTTTGCAATAATTAGTAGTAATTTTTAGAGAAAATTATTAAGCTATACCTAATAAATATAATAAAAAAGCCTACAATAATATAGTTTATACTTCGCGTCGTTCAAATATTTCTTAAAAACTGCCTCATTGTACATTTTTGGGGGTCATTAGTCAACATTTTCGGGCCACTCTTCCGCACAGTTAAAATGAAATTAAAAGACATTTCTGAAGAAAATATAAGTTTAAAATTATGTACTCAGATAACATAAGAATAAAAATAATCACCGAGATTAAAAATAATTTTACTTATCGATGCGACGTGATTCCTGATTTCTTTTGTAGTTCAGACCTCGTTGAACACCCCACGATGCAACAAATAGTCATATTAAAATAAAGTTAATAATAAAAATACAAAAATTAATTATACGCAATGAAGAACACATAGTAAATAACGCAAAAGCTGGGCTTAATTCGCAAAACGCGCGCTCTCTAGGGTTACTGGAACTGGAGACAGTTTTCGCCAAGGCGTGCCATCTCCATTATATATAATCTCCTTGAGAACGACCCTCCTAAAAAAAGCGCAGTCTTCTCACTACTAGTGCAGTTCCTAGTCTAGTTCTTCCTACTAGTCTAGTTCTTCCAACTAGAAAGCAATTCCATCATCAATTGTGTCACGGTGCAAAATCTGAAGGGTTCTTGTGTGGGAAAACACCCGTTTCTTTTTGCCTAGCTATCTGATGGTCATTTGTTTGTGCTTGCGCTCTTGCTAAAGAAGGTTGACATCCGTGCCTTACGGCATTACAGGCGCCCAACGTAATTCCTGAATCCATGTGAAAGAAAAAGCGGAGTGGGAGACAGAAGAAGCTAGCGATGCATTCTCTATTTTTAGGATTCTTAAGTTAACAGATTTGGAGGAAGAAATATGATTTGACACAAAAAAGTTGGAGTGAAACTTTTGAAGGGGCTCAGCCCCCTGAATAAAAATATTGGGGGGGCTGAAGCCCCTTCAAGCCCCATGAAGTCGGCGCCTATGATTAATTGGACATCAACGGAGAGCGTTTTCATTACTTTGTTCGCTTTGTTATTATTACTTTCTTGCAAGTGAACTATGTCCTTGAAAATCAATATTAGTCCTTAAAATTTTAAATGTAATTTGGTTAGCTACTACATATTATTTGAAACCTTATCCGTTTTTCCCCCCTCTACAAAATGAAGTAAACAGTATTGATGGAAATTATTCAACTTTCATATTTCTTTCATTACCTTAAACTGTTTGTCGATGCAAAATATTATTATGATCAATGACCTAAGAAGTTTAGGGATGGATGCGAGACATCTCGCATCCTCTCGCGAGATGAAACAGAGCCTTGTCTCGCGCGAGATTTCTCGCCTCGCATAAATTTATAAAATTTTCATCAAAATGGATGAATACGTATGTAATTATATCTTATTGATATTTCATATTTTCTCTTAAAAAATTAATATTTCTAAATAAAATGTTTCATCTGTTATTAAAAAATGCCTCTTTTACCATAAGCCGAGCTATGCGAACGCAAATGAATGATCTACAGGAGCGATTATGCAAATACAACGCTGGGTATCAGCGGAGCATCCAAAGATCCACGTTGAGAAACAAGCCTGGTCACACGTCTTCTGTGTTGTCTCTTCTTTTTGATGGTGTGATTGAGCAGGTTAAACCCGGGTTCCCAATTAAATGGGAAACCCATACCTTACACACTAAAACGAGGTGTGTGTGTGTGTGGGGGGGGGGTAAGTATGCTTTATTATAATTATCCTGTCTTAATTAAAACTTTTTATGAATTTACTATTCTGTACATTGGGGCCGCTTAATTAGATTAAAATTTCATTTGCTCACCATGTCCTGCGTTCTGCATCATTTCTAACAAAATTCATAGCTTTATATAATTTCAAAAGCAAATAAAACTTCTATCAACCATGCGTATTACATTTACGCAATTTCGGAAATAAATAAATAAAAATAAATGTTTTTTCGGAGTCTTGTCACATTATATAAACGGATTAAATCTGAATTTTTATCACTTCAAATGCACATATCAGTTAATATGGTAATTAGTATATGTACTAATATTCTAATATCTAACTAATTGTTATTATTAATATTATTTTCCCATAAAATAGTAATAAGTTACTAAAAATATGGTAGCAAAATCTCAGCTCATAATTTTGCGAGACGTCTCGCGTCGACGCGAGACGAGACAGAAAATGTCTCCGCGAGACGAGAAAAAGGGGTTCCGAGACTCGCTGAACTTTGCCCCTGCGAGACGAGACGAGATGAGACATCCCTGTTTCTGGTCTCGCACGTCTCGAGTCCATCTCTAAAGAAGGTTGAAGTGTATAATTGTTTCCTAATGTCTAAAGAAGATAGTGTTCTCTCACTCTCATTGTCTGTAAATACCTCATATATCTTATTTAACATATTTGAAATTGCATTCTTACTTCGAATACCTATAATATGACTTAAAAATATTGTTAATATAATTTGAGCAATTTAATAATTTAGGCTGATGTGAAATAAAAATAAAACTTATTTTTACCCATGCAACAGCAAAAATGTCTTCCTAGAAATATAAAAAGCAATTTTTTATTATAATAAAACAATTATCATGAAAAAATATAACCAGTTTTGCAAAGTATAGTATAATCATAAGAATAACTGTTTTTTGTTTCACTTGATGTTTAAAACGCAATCCACGAAAATAAATTTGAAACTATGCAATGAAAAACAAGTTAATACGCATAAACAATCTTCCATAAACGTAAAATGGATAAAAAAATTGGTTAGTAACTTTTAAATTATTTTTATTAACACTTTCCGGAACTCGTTTTTCAATGCATCTCTATGCGTTCTTCAATCACCTGCGATAGTGAGGGGGCGTGGCAGGCTTCACTTTCCTAGCACTGCGTAGCGCAACATGGGCACCTCCATAAGTTAAACCGTTAAACCTCTTTGATCGAGTCACCCAGTGAAAACTGATTCCGTTGTTTTAAGGATAGAGCATTAAGACGAACCTAGCAACCAGTGCAACAACTGCCTCTGCGTAACAAGCATAGAGGAAAGTCACAGAGTTCCCTGGGTATTTTCCTGGCTTATAAAAAATGTTTGGTTTTTTCACAGAGGAAAGTGGAGAGAGTAAGGTGACCATACGTCCTCGAAATTCGAGGAGAGCCCCTAAATGTATATCTTTTTTTCATTTTCTCCCCAAAAATACTTTGACTTCTTGGGGACGCGAAAAGTTCCCAAATTTAAAGATTTGTACTTTTTCTCTGAAAATTTCCGTTTAGTTTATTTCTTTCAGAAAAAAACTGAAGAAAAAATAAAACAACTAAAAGCACCTTCTACTCAGAGAAACAATGAAATTCGATCTCTGAAAACGTTTGTTGTCATTGTGTGTAAAGTATTCGACTATCAGCCAAATTTCCCATTTCATTTTTGTTGAATAATCACTTTTCATCAAGAATTATGCTTTAAGTATGAAATTGACGTACGAAATTTTTCTTGCACTCGAATACTTTTTTAGAGGGTGTACTAAAGCCCTTATTCAGATAGATTTAGTAGCTACTAAACCTATTGTTTAGTTACTAAATTTAGTAAAGTGGATTCAAATAGAATTTGGAGGCGGAGATATTAAACACGTGACCAAAACAAGCTACTAAAAATACGTGACCAAACAAGCTGCTAAATCACCGACTAAACAAACATACCCTTGGAACAAGCGCTCTGATTGGTCTACTAATTTTGTTAACTTTTCCCTCATTTTCCCCTTGGTGTTAGTCACTAGTTTAGTACTAAATGTATCTGAATTTGCATTTACTATCTTTTAGTATCCCCGCCCACATACTAACTTAGTAACTGAACAATAGGTTTAGTAGCTACTAAATCTATCTGAAGAGTAGCCAGAGTTTCATGAAAAATTATCACAAAATGAGACAATGTAAAAAGCAATGTCTTCTGAAAAATACAAATACTATGCCAAGAATTAAATTTTGAATAAATTGCAATATTTTAACATGATGTTTCTTTCATGTTTCTGGTTTAAATAACCTATTGCTGCTAAAATCACGTGACCAAACAAGCTGCTAAATCACCTACTAAACAAATTTACGCCTGGAAAAAGCGCTCTGATTGGTCGACTAACCTCCCTGTTCACTTTTCCCTCATTTCTCCCTTGGTGTTACTTAAGGCCCGTTTACATGTGAAAATGAAAAATCCCGGGTTAAAGCGGAGTACAGGGGAAAACTCGCAATGCATCATGGGAAAGCGGGGTTGACTCTGCATTAACCCTCCTTTCGACCAGGAATCTTTCTACCCCGCATTTTTCCCCCTAAGTAGGGGAAGCGGGGTAGAAAGCAGTGTAAGTGTCGGGATTTACTCCGCATTTTTGCACATGTAAACGGGCCCTTAGTACTAAATGTATCTGAATTCCTATTTACTAACTTTCCCCCGCCCACTTACTAACTTAGTAGCTACTAAATCTATCTGAATAGTAGCCATAAAAGCTATTAAAGTTCGTTTTTAAGTATCAAAGTCAGTCAAGATTTAAAGGACCCGTTTACGTGGACGAAAATGCGGGGTCAATCGGTCAATGCCGGAACTTTCGTTGCTTTCTATTCCGCTTCCCCTACTTAGGGAAAAAATGCGGGGTAGAAATATTCCTAGTCCAGTGAAGGGTGAATGCAGGGATGACGTCGCTTTCCCATGATACATTGCGTGTTTTTCCCTATACTCTGCTTTAACCCGGGATTTTCCATTTTCCCATGTAAACGGGCCTATTGTATGGATATACTGGTATAGTACATGGCAGGGGCGTAGCCAGAAATTTTTCATGGGGGGGGTTACGACTACTAGAACTCATATATATGGATACGTGTGTGTGATAATGTAGTGAAGAATATACATTTTGTATGGCAAAAAATTCCACATAGGGGGGAGTTATGACCCCCCTAACCCCCCCTTGGATACGACCCTGGTACATGGTAATATGTTGTGTCCTCTCGAATAAATCCTTAAAAATATTTTCTAGAGTGCCCAAGTTTTCCTTGGATTCGAGGACAATGCTTGATTTGTCCCCAAAATACTGTTTAGAAATGTCGTCGCTTATAGGAGGGTTGTTGCAAACAGATGGCGCAACCAACACTCTGTAACTGTGCATTTCAGGTTGTTCATATTTCGATTGAAGCGAAGTAAATGGAAATCGTTGAATTGAGAACATTTTGTTGATGTTTGGCCAAAATTTTAAACTCGGATGAGTTGGCTAACAAACTAGACGACTACTTCAAAAAATACTAGCATAACTTCAAAAAATAGCCTAACTTCAAAAAATAGCATAACTTCAAAAAATTAAGTACACAGACTTATGAACTTGATATATAAAAATTTCTGGCTTCAACTGTGTTTTAATTACATAACTGTTGTAGAATATTATTTCGAAATTAATATAGGCAATAATTTCGAAGCGAAGTAATATTATGTATATAATAATGTCGTGTTATTATTTTACCCAAAAGCTGTATTTCAAGAAATATTAGTAAATTTTAGAAGAATATAATATGTGTGAAGGAAGTATTTAAAAAGTGTTTATTTATAACGACGATCACACTCAAACAAGCAGTATTTACATTTATTTCATGCTGTGACAAATTTTAACTCAGCTTTAAACTGTCGCTAAAAAACTCATATTAAAATCATGAAGCTCTAAGGAGGCTCATCGGGAATGGGCGATCAGGCGGGAAAACGGACCAAGATCCATTTGCACCGGCAGGGGGCGCAGCGCACCGCTTGAATACGGATTTAGTGTTGTTTTGATTGTGAACGAGCTATATTTTTTTTTATAAAATAAATTATTTTGATAGAATATGGGTCGAGCGAGTCACTGCTTTGCACCTGGATGTAACAGTGGATATCCAGAAGCCAGGAAAAGAAATGTATCGCTCGGGAAGAAAAATCCAACGTTATTTAAAGCTCCAAACAGCATCACCGTAATATTTCTTTAATATGGACCCTTATAAATGTATAACATAAAAAGTAACACTATTTAAATATAAAACCTTTTGTACATGTTAGTAGTAGTATAATGCTAATGTGAACACTTTAAAATACGGCCCAATAATCGAATTGAAACAGCAGTATAACACTTTGAAATTGTCCATTTTTTAAAAAATAATAACAGTTTTATGAATTATATTTTTCTGTTTATTAATTTAATTAGGATGGAGGAGGGGATTTTATATTATATAAGAAATACACAAATGGCAGCGAAATTGATAAATATATAGAATTTTCTTTTTAAACACAAAAATTATCAAAACCAATACAGAATAGATATTTTTGGCATAAGTCTGCAAAACTTATACAAAAACAAATATTTACAATTCAAAGTCTGTTTTTTTTTTTTAAAATACAAAAATTTTCAAAATTAATGAAATAATAGATTTTTTTCTGATATGTGAAAGCTTGCAAAACTGATGCAAAAGAGTCAATCACTGAATATGCATGTATTTATTGAATTAATATTTTTTTTTCCTTTATGCTTTTTATGAAATTTTTTGTAGTACTGAAAAATGATACTGATACTGAAAAGACATTGATTTTTATGTAATTTTTTGTGGTACTCAGGTCCTTATTATCGCACGGGCAAATCGGGACTTTGCCCAGGGCCCCCCAATTTCAAATCTTGTTCTGAAACATCCTTCTTTATATCAAAATTTTATGAAAAATAAAACAAATTTCATAGATGCCCCCCCCCCCCCCAAATTCATCAATTCCTGGGGGCCTTCCTGGGGGCCTAAAAATTTCCATACTTACATCCCTGAGCTTAGTTCCTTCCTGTAATCATTTTTCATCAAACTCGTTAAGAAAGAGGGCGTCACCATACAGAAGAAGATGATTCGGGAATAAATAAAAAAAGAAGCAATCAAGGGGGAAAATAGGGGACAGACGGGTGATTGACTGTTCGTCGGTGAAAAACAATGTAGCTTTCTGCGTAGTAATGTAGAAGAATGTAACTGTGGAATAATGTTAGATTAGTTAATAAATGTTATTATGCTGTTAAATAATATTCGTCAATTAAGTATGGTTTATCGTTGTAAGTTTTTCATTTAAATTACTACTCAGAAAATGAAAAAGGCTAACAAATCAGAAGTGCGATATGCCTCATTTTACGCGCCCAAGATGTTTTGCTCTCAGGTATGAATATTATATTGAAATATTATGCTGAAGTATAACTGGAAATTTTAATTTTGAAGTATATTAAAATACACGAAAGTATTATATTGCGGTATTGCTTTCAAGTATTATGTATTAATTTTGAATATATTGAATCACATTATGGTAGTGTATAGTGTATCATCAAAGCAGTGTTTTAGTAAATTTGGAAGTAGTTTGAAGTACAGAAGTATTAGATTGAAGTATTATTTTTGATTTTGAAGTATATTGAATTGAAGTATACTGCAGTGAAGTATTATTTCTGATTTTGAAATATTAATTTTGAAGCATATTGAAGTGAAGTATTATTCTGATTTTGAAGTATTCATTTTGAAGTAAATTGAGATATAATTTTGATTTTGAAGTAAATTGAAGTGAAATATTACTTTGATTTTGAAGTATTCATTTTGAAGTATATTGAATTATTATTTTGATTTTGAAATATTGATTTTGAAGCATTAATTTTGATGTATATTGAAGTGAAATATTATTTCCATTCTGAAGTATTCATTTTAAAGTATATTGAAACATTTTTTTTTTTTTTTTTTTTGAAGTATAGTGAAGTACTATATTGAATTATATGGAAGTATAATTTAAAATATATATCATTATTCTTTAGAATACATTAAAGTATTATTTAAAGCAAAATTCTATAAATATGCTGTATGAGTAATACGGTATTTTTGCATAAGTTCGAAAATAAGTAAGACAGGATTAAACTTATTAGGAAATAAAATGAGGTATGGCATTTTTAGCAAGAGGGAGGAAGTGTGATTTAGAAGAATTAGCCTCGGAGCTTGGTATAGAAGTCAAAAAAGAGCATCTAATAATTGATTTAAAAAACTTAATAACTAAGAGTAAGGATTACGATGAAGAATTTGTAAAGGGGATGTTAGAAAGTATTATCGCTGAAAGAATTGAAACGGAGAAAAGGGCTGAAGAAGCTAACGAGAGAGCCGGGGCTGACGCAGCTGAGCGCGAGGAACGCGATAAAGTATGAAAGCATGAATCGGAGCTGGAAAAATTGAGAATACAAAGTGGTCATCCTGTTGGGCAAGTAACCAGTACAACTTTGACAGATTCAGTTAAGACTATTTAGTGGGACAAATAACATATTTAGTGGGACTTTTACCACACGAAATAATGCAACTAACAACATGCAACTAACACGAAATAATGGAACTAAATTATTACACGAGAGTCTGAACGGGACGCGAGCAATTATTCCCATGTTAAGGCGTTATTATTAAAGCGATTTAAGTTAAGTCCTGAAAGGTTTAGACAAAAATTCTTCAATCACACCAAAGAATTTAAGACAACGTGAAAAGAGTTTACGTTTGATTTAAGGAATTATTTCGATGAATGGGGTTACGGGTTTGAATATAAACGATTTCGATTCCTTGAAAGAACTCATAGTAACGGATCAGTTGAAAAGAAGCGTTCCATTTACAATTCGAGAACATTTTGTTGATGTTTGGCCAAAATGTTAAACTCGGATGAGTTGGCTAACAAACTAGACGACTACTAGAGTGTTCGAGTTACTGACAAAACGGCACAAAGTAGGAATTTTACGTATGAAGTGCTGCCAAAACTAAATTCCCATCGTACTGAAACAAAGAGTAATCAGGGGTCGGACTATATAAATTACGGGAGAAATAGTGGACTGAATGTTCATCATTATAAATTTCCAGAGCCGCAGAATTTTTCAACGTCCAGAATACGCAATGTAAAAGGGGAATGCTTCCCTTGCAACAATTACGGCCATATAAGCAAGAACTGCACACGAAACAAAAATTTAACTAACAAAGAAGAAATCAGTAGCAGGAAATCAAAGAAAAAAGAAGTCGGTAGTTTGAATATTTCGGATACGTATTCCACTTCTTTCGATAACTATATGAAACCTGTTATCATAGAAAATGAGATTATCAGCGGATTAATAGATACTGGAAGTTCGAGTTGCCTGTTAAAGCAATCAGTTGCAGATAAACTAAATGTATATATATTTTCTTGTGAAAAAGACTTGGTTGGATTTGGGAACCCAAAGTCTCCTGTCACAAAAACAGTAGACGGAACAGTACTTGACATAAAGATTGATGAGGTAATAGCACGAGATGTTCCAGTTTTGATTGTCAATGTTGAGACACAACCAGTGGATTGATTTAATTATAGGAAGATTGATTTAATTATAGGAAGAACACTTCTCGAATTGCCATACGTATTTTACTGGAAGGAAAAGCAGAATTTCAATATAGGTTATTCAAAAGAATGTAAACCTACATGTGTAGAGAATGACACTAAAACATCCGAAATAAATTTCAAAACCATTTGTAAAGAAGAAATCAAGGGCAATTCTGTAAATCTAGTAAGAGCCCAAACGGAAGAAATAGAAAATGGCTTGGTTTTGGTTGAAAGTGAAGATATGCAACTTGGCTCATTACTAAAGGTTGTTGAGGGAAAAACAACAATATCAATTATGAATGTTGGAAATGAAGATATAATGTTTTGACAAAACCAGAACATTTGTAAGGTGGAGAAGATAAACGAAGAGGCCACCGAACAAATAAATCCGGATAGTTTGATCGACGCTACGAAGAGCATTGGTTCCAAAATTTTAATGGTACGAAAGAATGAACATAAAAGTCTGATTACATTAGATCAAATAAATTTTGATGAATCATTGTCGAAAGATCAACGTTCAGACGTAGCCACATTGTTGAATGAGTTCAGAGATTGATTTGCATTTGAGTTAAATGAATTAGGATGTACTGATGTGACGTAGGTGGAAATAAAAGAAGTAGAAGGCAGTAAGCCAGTATGCAATCGTCCATATAAGACGAATCGCTGCAGAACGTAAAGACTATTGTTAAGGAATCGAAGGATCATGGCATAGCGAGTGAAACACGCTCTCCTTATGCGAGTCCCGTACTCCTAATCAAGAAAAATACTGAAGATTATCGCTTTGTTGTAGATTATCTTCGTATCTAAAGATCAAACTATTAAGGATAAGTATCCACTTCCAAAAATGGATAACTTACTGAAGTGTCTAAGTGGTGTGCAGATATTTTCAACATTGGATTTGGCACATGGTTATTTACAAATTCCACTTTCTGAAGATTCTAAATTAAAAACTGCGTTTATAACTCCTGACGAAACTGGACAATTTAACCGTATGATATTTGGACTAGCCAATGCACCAGCTGAATTCCAGAGGCTGATGAATCAAGCTTTAGGGCCCTTATTCCTAACAAAAGCTCTATGCTACATGGGCGATATAATGATTCCAGCGGTATCTTGGGAAGACATGATGGACAGATTACGGGAAGTTTTGAGATGCTTAAGAACGGCGAAATTGACGTTAAAGCTATCAAAATGTGAGTTTGGAAGCAAAGAAGTAAATTTTTTAGAATTGTAATAAATTCGCAAGGACTAAAACCCGGACCAAGAAAGATTCGGGCGATTGAAGAGTTTCCCGAACCTCTGGATGTTCACGATGTAATAAGATATTTGGGGTTAACTGGATTTTTTAGACGATTTATTCGCAAGTATGCTCAAAAGGCTGAACCGCTCAGTCGTCTAACGCGCAAGAACCAAGAATTTGTCTGGTGTTATGACCAAAAGAAAGCTTACCAAACGTTAAAAGAAGAATTGCTGAGTGTACCAGTTTTAGCACATTATAACCCAGATGCGAAGACAGAAGTCTATACTGATGCAAGTTCTAATGGCTTAAGTGGAATGCTTATCCAGCAGGAGGGAAAACAATGGCACTTAGTTTATTGTGCTAGTAAAAAGACAACTGATGCCGGGAGAAAGTATCATTCTAACAAGTTGGAACTAATGGCGATTGTTTGGACATTAGATGGATTAAGGCAGTTCCTACTCGGAATTAAATTTACTATTGTTACAGATTGTCAGGCTTTGGTATATATGAACGCTAAAAAGACAACTAATCCTCAGATCGCCAGATGGCATGACCTGCTTCAAGAGTTGACTTTGCAGTGCAACACCGACTTGGAGAAAAAATGAGTCATGTCGATGCTCTTAGCAGAGCACCAGTATTAGAAGCAGAAGATACCTTGACGAACTACGTAGAACGGAACATAGAAGTTTGTTTGACACTCACAGAAGATGAGCAAGTACTAGTGTTTCAGAAATCTAACTCAGAGTTGAAAGAACTAATAACCATTTTGCAAAAACCGAAGTGCGAACGTACAAAAGAAGAAAAGACAAAGGTAAATAACTATGCTCGCAAGAGAAATAGACTATTTAGAGTACTGAGTGAGAATGGTAAAGAAAAACTTCTTTATGTTGTCCCCAAGGCAGTGAGAAAAAGCATTGTCGTGAAGTTTCATGATCTTATGGGTCATTTTTCGGTTGATAGAACCGTAAACAAGATTAAAGAGAGATACTGGTGTCCTCTGATGAAGAGATATGTCAAGAAGCACATATCTATGTGTTTCGAATGTTTAGTAAATAAAATTCCAGTGGGAAAGCAACAAGGTCTATTGCATCCGATAAAACCTGGGAAAAGACCCTTTTCGATCGTTCACATTGACCATCTGGGACCGTTTGTGAAGAGCAACAAAGGTAATACGGAACTACTTGTCATCATAGATAATTTCACTAGATTTGCAAACTCGTAGCTGTAAGACATACATCGACCAGGCATGTTTTGAAAATGTTAGAAGATTTCGTGAACAGTTATGGGTTACCAGACAGAATTATTAGTGACAGAGGTTCATGATTCTCTTCACACCAATTCGAAGATTTTTGCAAGAAAAACGGTATCGCCCATACACTAAATTCCACTAAACATGCACAAGCAAATGGAATGGTAGAACGTGTAAATAAAACTATCTTGTCTGCCGTGTCGACGTGTATGACAGATGATCGTCATAGAGACTGGGATACCAGTTTAAAAGAGACAGAAAGAAATCTAAATAATATGGTGAATAAAACTACAAACAAAACGCCTTTTGAGGAGCTACATAGCTATCTTCCTCGATTCAACGATGGAATACTTAGAATACTAACAGATGAAGATGCAGATTCATGACCTGAACCTAGTAAAATTCAAGAACTTGCAAGAGAAGAAATAGAAACTAAACAGGAGAAAATGAAGAAACCCTATTACAAAAAGAAGTGTCGAACAGAAATCTACGAACCAAGGGACATAGTTGTAGCTAGACGTGGACCTAAAGCTACCGGACAACCCACGAAGACCTAAGCCAAGTATCGAGGACCATTTGTAGTCACACGTGCATTACCCAACGATACATACGATATCTCACAACTAGGTGAAGGCGAAGGAGGTCGATCCTATTCATCCACCACCCATATAAGCCAACTGAAAGCTTGGCATTGTGAAGCAGAAACTGGTGAAGAAACCGAAAATGAGACTGTTGATCAGGAGAGCGCATGTGAAAAACCAAGAAGGAAGTCCACGTTTTTAAAACGTAGAGGTCAAAACCAATTGAGGACAATTGGGCAGTCAGGATTCCCGAATGTTATCATTTTTCATCAAACTCGTTAAGAAAGAGGGCGTCACCATACAGAAGATGATGATTCGGGAATAAATAAAAAAAGAAGCAATCAAGGGGGAAAATAGGGGACAGACGGGTGATTGACTGTGCGTCGGTGAAAAACAATGTAGCTTTCTGCGTAGTAATGTAGAAGAATGTAACTGTGGAATAATGTTAGATTAGTTAATAAATGTTATTGTGCTGTTAATTAATATTCGTCAATTAAATATGGTTAATCGTTGTAAGTTTTTCATTTAAACTACTACTCAGAAAGTGAAAAAGCTAACATTCATGGTAAGTAAACTCTTGCTATTCTATGGACACAATCTATGTGTTATTTTCTAGAGTACTATATCGGTTTTATTTGGAAAAACGATTCTAGGAGATGTGAAGAACTTAGGAAACTGAAAAACGCCACAGCTTTAATTCACACGGGCGCAGAAGTGGCTAAATTCAAAATTTTTGTTAAGGCTGGGCCGTCAAAATTAAGTGCATTTGCTTATGTGCAAGGCCAGGGACGTAGCCAGGGGGGGGGGGGATATCGGGATATATCACCCCCGAAATTTTTGGATTAGTGATGAAATTCCGTCTATTTATACACATATAAGTTCATATCCCCCCCCGAAAAATTTTCCGGGAGCATATCCCCCCCCCCACCCCGAAAAATTTTCCTGGCTACGCGCCTGTGCAAGGCGATAGAAATCTGCAAGAAATCTACTTTTTTATTTATTTTTACTCATTTCTTGCTAAATGACTTACACGATTTCTTCATCCCCCCACATTGATTGATCAGGGGCTAGAGACGTAGCGAGAAAATAATTTCGTTTGTGGCCAAAAGGTGAAAAATGTAGAATTTCTTATAAACATTTATTGACATCTAATTAAAAGCATTCCAAAATTTCGGGGGTTGCCCAAGCCTGCATGGCAACCCCAGGCTACGTCCCTGTCAGGGGCGTAACTAAGAGTGTCGAAACCGAGATATACATTCTGAAATTTTCCTGTCAGCATGACCTTTTAAAATTTTTAACCGTATAGAAATTTCGCTTATTTATGCTCTGAAAAATTTGTCATACCTGTCCGTAAAATGTTCCTACTTACACCCCTGAGTTTAGTTCCTAGTAAGTACACTCTTGCTATTCTGTGGGTACATCTATGTTTTGTCTTCGGTGTTCTGTCTTCGGAGTACTATATCTGTTTCATTTGGAAGCAAGAGCATAGCTAGGTGATTTTACACCCTAGCAGAACCGTCTGAATTGCGCCATATCTCAGTGGCGTAGCTACAGTGGGTGACACCCGGGGCGGATATAAGTGGTGTCACCCCCCCATACATGCGATATTTTTGGAATTTTTGCTGCACAAGACATCTTGTGTCACCCCTTTGAGGGTGACACCCGGGGCGGACCCCCCCCTCCCCGGCCTTGCTACGCCACTGCCCTATCTTACATCAACAACTCCCGCCATTATCATATCAAAGAACTGCGTAAATTGGCATGTAAGTTTTGTTTTTTTTTTAGGGGGGGGGCAATCGCTCCTTTAGTCCTTAGTAAGTTACTCCTATGCATGCAAATTTGCTATTTTAAAAAATCAAAAATAAAAAAATAAAACACTGTTTAAACCTTTTGTGATCCAGCTGGTTTTGCGCCCCCTCTTCTTCTTTGCTCCTTGGCGAGGGTAACCCCGGGACACCCTCGGTACGATCATGTTTGGAAATTCGATTCTAGGAGCTGCAAAAGAGTTAGGAAGCTGAAACATGCTACAGCTTTAATTCACAGAGGCGCAGAAGTAGCTAAATTCAAAGTTTTTGTTAAAACAGAAGCGTAAAATCAGACGCATTTACATCTTGTCAAGGAGCTAAAAAGCTTAAGGCTGAAGCATCCCATAGCTGTAATTCACAGGGGCGTAGAAGTTGTCAAATTCAAAATTTTTGTTACAGAAGGGGCGCCAAAATCAGTTGCATTTCCCTTTTTATCAAGATGATAAAAACTTCAAGAAATTAACTTTTTTTTTTCGTTTATTGTCAAATGACTTAAACGATTGCTTTGGCGTCCTAGATTACATTCCGTTTGATCAGGGACACACTAAGGGAACGGAATCTTCACCTGTAACTTTTCTCTTAGCAGAATCTTACGAAATTTCATACTGTGAAGGAATTTGGTTTACTTATAATCTGAAATATGACTCAAGTCTCCCAGTAAAAAATTTCTACCTACAACCCTGAGCTTAGTTCCCAGCAAGTGAACTCGTGCTATTCTATGGACACATCTATGTTTTCTATTCTAACAAATTAGTGAAACATTTTTTAAACATCTTTTGATCCAGCTGATTTTATGCCCCCTCTTCTGCTTGCGCCTCTGGAGAGGGCTATCTCCGCGATACGCTTGCTACGGCCCCTTTTGGAAAATTCTAGGAGCTGCGACGCATTCCACGGCTTTAATTCACAGGGCCATAGAAGTGGATAAATTTTTTTTTTGTTAAAACAGGGGCGTCAAAATCAGCTGCATTCCCCTTTTAGCGAAGACGATGAAAAACAGCAAAAAGCTTTTTAATTTCTTGTCAAATGACTTAGACAACTTCTTCGATGCCCTCGCCCATATTACATTCTGATTGATCAGGGATATTAAGAGAGTGAAAACCAAAATATATCCTTTGAAACTTTTCTCTTAGCATGATCTTTCGAAATTTTATACTGTGTAGAAATTTCGTTTATTTATGCTCTGAATAATCTGTCTTCTAGAGCAGTGGTGCGCAAACCGGGGGTTGCGAGATAATTTTTGGGGGTCGCCAAATTCAAAGAGATTCAAATTTATGAAAAACCTGCAATTATTCATTTCAAAGAACTGAAATAATACAAGAGAAGAAACTGACAATTATTATTTTACGAGCGCGATATTCGCGATAGCTATCACGGGGCTTCAAAACCACGTTATCATGTATAGTGATCTGCAAATTGATCATGCATAGTGATCTTCAAAGTTATTTTCCATTAAAACAAAACATCAATCTCGATTGGATCTAGAGGATGACTTACGACTTGCGATTTCCAATACAGACCCGAACATAGAAACAATCATGAGCTCTTTGCAAGCACATATTTCACATTGACTTTTTATGATGTAAAGTTTTTTTAAAGTATTTTTCATTAAAAAATATTTATATCCATTTGCATAAATAAAGCATTGTTTATTAAAATTGTGTGTTGATTCATTAACTGATTTTTATGATGTTACAACTTTTATAACATTTTTATGGTGGTTTATAAGTTTGGTGCGCGATTTTAAAAACGCGTTATTTCAATCGATGACATCACGACACTCTTTTAAAAACACCCTGTAATAGCAACTCCCAGAAAGAATTTCAATGTAACTTCGTTTTCAATTAAAGAAAATGTCTACTGTCTATCCAGGGGTCGCGACAAAATTATACTCAAAATAGGGGGTCGCAGGGGAAAATAGTTTGCGCACCCCTGTTCTAGAGTGCTATGTATCTGTTTTATTTGGAAACAGGAGTATAGCTCGGTGTAGCCTAGCAGAGCAGTCCAAATTACGCCCCTCCAGCTTTCTGCAGTTTCAACGATAACTTAATTATTCTTCAACCTCCGGAGTCAGAGGCGGGCATTTTAGTTTTTCATTGAGGGGGGGTGCGAGATTTGATGTACTAAAATCCAGAATATGAAATAAATAAAATGTTTGTTAAATTTGGGGGTGTGACCACGCCCCCTACTTGCCGCCCCTGCCCGGAATCATACTAATAAAATCCTATTCTTTTTTCCCCTACAGATGTGCTATTTTGACCAAAAAAATATACTAATTAGAAAAACTATTTAAATTTCTTGTGATCCATCTGATTTTGTGCCCCTCTTCTGTTTGGGTCTCTGGAGCAGGCCTTTCCCGCGGTAACCTCGCTACGGCCCAGTTTGGAAAGCCGATTCCAGAGCAGGTCGTAGGGTGGAAAGAACGGTACTACCGCAACTGGGCGTCATCTTGATGGGGGCGTCAAAATACCTTACTTTGCAATATGTATAGATGGGTATCCATATATTGTTAAAATTTTCATTTTAGCCCCTTTGAAAAATTTTCTAGCTGCATGTGTGTGTGCGTGTGGGGGACGCATTTTTGTACGTTGCACAACTTAGAAAAATAGCTAGGACCGGCACTGACCGATTCTGAGAACTGCGAAAAACTTAAAGCTAAAGTATCCCAGAACTTTAATTCAACGGAGTGCAGAAGTGGCTAAATTAAAAATTTTTGTTAAACCAAAGGCGTCAAAATCAGTTGCATATTCCTGTTTTCGCAAACTTGATGAATAAAAAACTCCAATTTGTGCGGCTGTTGTGGTTCATTCACTCATAAACATTTGAGTTGTGTAACCCTTTCCCTTTTTAAAATTTCTTAAACATAAGCCAGGTTCCTTTGGACAGTTAGAAAAAGAATCTGTAACAAACCCATAATTTTTCTCCTTTCCCCAAATAAACTTACTCTAATAAACAGTGACAGTAAACAATTTATGAAAAAAAACATTTGACATACTTATATAAAACATTAAAGTAAACAATTTGTTCCGCGGATCCGACAGAATCTGGTAGAGACAGGATAGAAGTCACCTTCCGCATGCATGTAAAATCAGGGGGAGAATACGAGGACTTAAAACACTAGGAATCTCAAAAGTTACTACTCACAAGCGGGCCCGCTGTAGTGGTGGATACGCTGGAAGTATGCGGCGTTGAGAGTCATGGCAGGAGGGAGGCGCACACCAAAAATGTCGTCAGCCCGAGGCTGGATAGCAGATCATTCTTGGCTCGGATCCCAGGGCTGACCCGTTTGGGTTCGCTCTCTCGACGAGAAGCTTACTGGCCCTCCATTAACGAACAGAGAAGGTTTCAGGATTCGTTGACTTGCCAGTTCGAGAACCGTTTGGGCTCACGGCGGGTCTGCTACCTTTTCTCGATGACCGTTCCTTCTCTTCGCAGGTTTCCGTTTCTCATTTTTCTCCTCGCATCAAAAATTCTCTGCGTCTTTCCATCCACTCCGAAAACGTTCTCTCGATAGCCCCGATTTTTCTTCTCCCCACGCGAAGGGAACCACAGAGGGGGCAATAAAAAATATCCCAGCGGACGAAATCCGTCGCTGAGTGGCCAACAATGCTATAGATTTTGTTGCGGGACATAACTCCCCGCCCCAGCCTCATCCTCGGTGAGAACGGAGGCAGGGGATCCGATGGACCCCCTCAGCAACAAAAACAAAGCCCCAAAACACAGGAATTAAGATTAATGCGCGAAAACAGCCCCAAAACCAAAATTTGATATTAGGAGTCGTCTCCTCATCTCCTGCGCACAAAAAAGATACCAAACACTAGCTATTAATTCCAATTACCAATAAATAAATATGAAACCCAAAATTAAATGTAAACAGCAGGAGAGTACAGAAACTTTAACATTAAGGTATTTAAATTAATAAGCTATTGCAAAATTAAACTTACATAACAAAAGAGGTAATTAAGATCTGAGGTAATTAAATAATTAAATAAGTAATTAATAAAACTATGAAGAGAGGACTCCGCAAAGCAACACAACACGGCTTTCTTCAAAATTAATCATAGGTTATCCGTTTTGACGTATATACTTTTCGGCATTTCTTTGGAAGCATATCAGAAAGGAAGGTAAACCATTTCTTTAAACATGTGGATAAGATATGCAATAGGGTGGCAATGACAGCTTAAAATAATAAAATAATTATCGGAGGAAATGAATCAACAGGTAGAAAAAAAAAAAAAAAAAAAAAAAAAAGAACACATCCCTTCCGACGATATGTGGAAGAGGTTAATTTAGCACAGCCTGGAGGTGGAGGTCTGGACGTGTGGGCGTTTTTCAAGAATGAAAGACGAAGCAATGCAAAGAACGCTTCCTGACAATACACAGCGGAAACTTTACAAGTGTCTAAAAGTATTTGCGATAATAATACTGTTTAAAAGCTTTATTATTATTATATAATGATAGCAATCCGTATGCCCATCTGAATAACTTAAAAAAAAAGGAAAATGTTGGGAAATATAAAAGAAAAAGTGAAAACTTGCGCCCCTGGATTAAAACTCTAGCGTAGGCAATCGCCTACGTCGCCTACCAAAGGCGGATCCAGGGGGAGGGCGCAGGGGGCGCGCGCCCCCTCCGAGAAAAATATATTTACAGTAGATAAATGGGGCTTTCAGCAATATTAAGTCGGCTTTACACTAGATAAAATGAGTATTCAGGATTTGCGCCCCCTCCGAAATAAGTTTCTGGATCCGCCCTTGTCGCCTACGCCTCAAACCGACCCTGCAGATAGTGCACGGATGCCAGTAGCGTAGGAGGATTCATCTTTTGAGGCGATGAAGTGGATTTTCGTACTTTGTTCGCTGTGAAGAAGTGTACAGAAGACACGGTATTGTTCATTGACCGAAATAGTCTGATGGGGCTATGAGAAGAGGGCTATCAAAAGAGTATGCAATTTCGATTTCGATATGCAATAAAAATTGAATATACAGTCAGTTTAAGAGGACAATGATTAAATAGAATGAGTGTAGACATATTTTTGTCAAATGTTTTTTCTAGCTCCTGTTGTACTTGCCTGCACAAGGGCTTTATCCTCTAGTCATCCAGTTCACATTTATATGCACCATCTATAGTTTATTTTATGTTTTAATCGAATGCCCATTCCTTGCATGCTCTAAAAGCATCTGTGTGATTTATCAAGATCCCGTTGATTGTTAGGGTTCTTGTAAGCTTTCCCTTGCCAAGAATAGCCTTTATTTAGGCCAATTACTTCTAGTAGAGGAATTATCACACAATATACATCAAAAGTAGAGAACAGTATATTTTCTGTAAAGGAATTAATTCTATTTTCCATATAGCTGTATGCCCTATAGTATAGCTGTCTGTCACATGTGTTGACAAAAAAAAAAAAAAAAAAAAAAAAAAAAAACTGTGCGAAATATAAAGATGTACATTTTTTTTTTTAACTACAATAATATCGGAATCTCATAAACCAACGTAAAAAAAAAAAGTGTTGAGTAAAGCTTTTCGTTGATGAATCAGCCCAAACTGTATTTTGATTTTACTGCTTATGCAGACCCTTTACGTTGTCGCCTGGTGCAGCCACTTCTGGTCATCATGGCACTGCACGACCTTGAATATTGCTTTTTATCAGAAAGTGAATGGTAGACAGAAATGAATAAAAAATCAATGACATTACATTGTCATCTCTATTTATTATAAAAGAAGATGCCTGTTTATCTGTCTGTCTGTCGGCGGCGTTACGGACCAACGACTACAAGTAGAAATACCAAATTTGGTACACAGGAAGTTCTAACATGACGTTGAGCACGTCGCAGCGAAAATTTTCGTAAAATAATTTTAAAACTGCCGCATCTTGAATTCTTTCCGTCATAATTTTTTGAAATTTTGACAAATGATAAAACGTTCATTTCGCCTTCTTTAAAAAGAAAAACGAAAAAACTATATAAATTAGGTGATTTTTTTTACGACTTTTAATGTAACATGATGTTTAGAATTCAGTAGTATCAACGCGGACAGTTTACGCCATTATATAAATCAATCATGGCACGAGAATTTATGTTGGGTTACCACAAAAATGGATTAGAAAAATTATGTTTTTTTAACCTATGGATAGAGTTTCTAAATGGGGCACCGGATTTTCAAATCGCAAGTGAGGACATATTTCTCTGACATCAAGTGCTTTAAGATACGTAAAAATTACGCCACGATCTAAATACAATTTATTACAGCTCTGTTTTAACACAAGGAGGCGATATTTTTATTAAAACTTACGATAGAAATAAACTAAGAAATTCACGATTATTATTATAAGTGGTATTTTAATCCGTTGTTTATTTAAAAGCTGAAGTGTTTTATAGCAGCTGAAAATGTTCTTCATTTAAAAATTACAAAGTTCGTTTTAAAGCGCTATATATTAATTATTTTTTGTTTACTATTTTATTTTTGGCATTTTATCATGCCCCAGTCATATATGTTTCCTAACATATGCTGTTACGAGTATAGTTTTATTTTAACGTTGGATTACGTTCCTCCATAGCAGTCCTATATAAAGCAAAAAGTTTTTCCACGTCGTTGTAAGTTTCAATACTACCGTTTGAAAACTTCTGTGCGAAATAACCAGATTAACTCCCTCAACTGCCGGGGGTTTCTTTTATGGCAATTAAATAGTGACGTCATAAATTTAAAAAATGCATGAAAATTGTAAACTCTGCAACACTAACGTTCTATTCGCAATTAAAACAATTTTAAATAGCTCCTCGAGATTACACAGTTTGATGTTTATCACGAGACAGAACCATGAATTATTTATAAGGTATCGCTAAATTGGATATATGGATACTTAAATTGGTACCGCTTGAATATATTCCACCACGGCGAGATGAAATATTTGGCGTTGCTAATACGCCAATCTCACAAGAATTATGCATAAATTAAAGGTATATGGAGAGCTTCCTTAATGGCAACCATAATGTGAAATGATTATTGTTTATGTAAATTTCAAAGAATCACCATAGAATATAAAGGTTCCATTTGTGCCAAATAATCTAAGCTGTTTCTTTAAATTGAGCATTAAAGAGGGAGAAGCGAAGATAAACAGTGAAGTGGATATTTTATGTTAATCTTTTACCCGTAATAAACTTTTAACTCTTTAAATGACTGAAATTAGATAACACGATAACTTAAGAAAAACACAACTCGTTTATTTTTCATCTATACAAAAAAAGAACTGTCAGTTGTTGCTGGCAACAATCCAATGTAGCCATGTTACAAAAATTAAAAATAAGATTAAGAGGAAACATAGAGGACTATACAATAGTATTAATATACGTAACAGATAATAATAGTAGATTTGTCAGGATTATATGAATAAATCCCAATTATACCACGTTAATAAATATTTCATGAAATTAAAAGTGTTCTGTTTATCCTTTTCAACGGTTGTCTTATATACAAGTAACTAAACGATAAGTAATTCTAATTTGCGTTAATAAATCCCGTAGTAATTTGAACAGAGGGGATTACTCGATCTTTTTTAAAAATAAAATTCTGTTTTGTCACATGCATATTTTAGTAAAATATTAGCATCTTCCCGTATGAAGAGCGGGTTCGCAGCTATAAAAAACAGTATGATGTACAAAAGAGACATTTCGAAAGTGTGTGTGTGTGTGTGAGGAGTTTTCTGCAAGCCGTCAAGCTTTTCACTCTTTTGATCGCAAATGACACTCACCTAGCTTTTTGTGATATTATATTGCAATGATCTCGGGTTAGTACTCATGGCGTAAACTCTATGTCAAAAGTCAAATAATTTTGCGTTGTTTTTAGATTCCACTTCACTGGAATTATTTCGAATTACACATGAAAGGAAAATTTTCGTTTCCCACCGTGCGAAGAACGGTGGGAAACGAAAATACGCACGCAGCTAGTACATAATATGCAACACAATTAAAATAGTACAGGACAGGACAAAAAGGATGTAATGCAGGGCCGTAGCTAGACCGTTTTTCTAGGGGGGGCTCAAAATTTTCTGAGGGGGTATGTCAAATTTACGCACATGCACACACACATGCGGGTGTGTGTATGTGTATGCATGATTAAAAAATAAATATTCCTTTATTTTTATTATACTAGCACTCAAGGGCGGATTAAAGAGGAGGGGGCGACTGCCCCGCCCCCCGAGAAAAAGAAATTAATGTAAAAGATCCTATTTTACTTCCATAAAATGGATGTATACGTCAATCTTCTAATTAACCGACCCCCCCCCCCCGACAAACTTGCATTAATCCGCCACTGCTAGCACTAAAAGTTTGCCCGTTCGGGAAGCAATTACAACAGGGGCTAGAAAAAAACATTTCACAAAAACATGTCTACACATAATACATTTAATCTGTGTCCACTTAAAATAAATATTCTCATATTCAATTTTTGTTAGGTATTAAACCGAATTTCATATTCTTCTGGAAGTTTGCGGAAATTTTTCGCATTCAAACGATTTCGTTTCGCTGGGAATATCCCATCTTATATCAATACTTCATGCAGAGTAAATCTTTTTAATTGTGAAAAAATAAATAAATAAACTTATAAATCTGGAAAAACTAGTTTAAACGCGAATTGGAATCGCAATTTTCCCTTCAAAGCCTGATAACTTTGACATAATTGTCACTTGCAACAGCTCATTTTGTCTCGATAATGATTCACATTTTTTACTCTCGGAAAAAATGGAGCTGAAAATAGCAAAAAAGCGCTTAAAATGAGGGAACGGGTGAAGTTTCAGTGTTAAAGAAGCGCAGATCGTTTTATATATGTTTATACATAATTATGAATTTTTTTAAGCGGATCGTATAAACGATGTAGATGTTATGACGCTTTTTGTGCTTAGCTTTTTAACCTTTTTGTAGTTGTGATGGTAAAAGTTCTATCTTGGAGTGGTTACCCAGAATTGTCACCGAATCAGTGAGTCAGGAATCAGCATATATAGTAGGATTTTGAATGCAAGCGTTTTAATAAGGGAATTTTGTTGTTATAAATTTTTCACAAAAACTGTTAAGATGATATAATTTCAATCAGATTTTTTTATGGTTATAAAGTTATTTTATTTCAAAAGTTATTATATTTTTTATTTTTACCACTTTTCTGAAAGCAACTTACTTTAGTCTTCACATCAAGAATTTATATTCCAAAAATTTTGCTAGCATTATATGTGTGTGCACACACTTATATACAGGGTGTCCCAGCCAAGGCAGTACACTAATACAATTACGAAAGAGAACAGTGGTTGCACAAACACGTGATACTTTGCTATAATATAGCCCATCATCAACTTTGTTTAAACACATACCCGAGTCTTCATCGGACTTCTTCTTTTTTTTTTTCTAGCAGCGGGCACTTGCCGACTATAGCAGGCGTTGACCACTATAAGGCTGGAATTGCTGGCCACTTTATATTGGAAGCACATAATAAATGGACCAGCGTTACCTCCTATGAAGGGACGGACGAAATAACACTCAAGCCTACTCCAAGAATCGAACCCGGACTCATGGTGTGATAGAACGAAAAGTTATTCTATAATATTAATTGAATTTTTTGTAATTAAACATAAATTTTATTGCTTAAAACCGAATAATTACTGAATAATTAAGTGAATCTTTTGTTTGGCATAAAAATCCCTCGATTAAATTAGTAATTTAAATCTATCATTGCGGGTTAGAATCCCTTAGAAAGTCCCCTATGGAGGGCACCTCTCTTCGGCTTAGATCCTCGAGTAGATAATCGGCCGTATCACCAAAATCAAGTCAAGTCTATCAGCATGTATTGAACTATTGGCTTAACTAGGTAAGTTTTTCTAATATTTCTAAGTGGTGGGCTTCATCTACCAGCCAAACGCTAAAGGGCTCCATCTCTTATTCTTACAACAGAAAGTTTAATTTTCATATAGGGAACTAAAATCTTTTTAGGGAGGGCTTATGACCCCCCCCCCTTTTAGTTATATAGTGTATGCTATTTACACATAATTATTCATGATTTTTAATGTTACAGTACAAGAACACCTTTATGTTACGATACAAAATTTTTCCTGAAAGTTTCTTAACTAGCAGAGGTTTATCGCTTATTATTGCGTCTAATATATCTTGTGAAGAGACATCCTTAAAATTTTAAAGTCTGACATAGTAGTGGTATTTATGTACCAAAACAACATAATTTTTTCGAACTACTGTCTTAATAAGATAGTAATATACTCTATAAATTTAAAAATCCGCTTGATTAGGTAGTAGCGTTTCGATAATTTAATACTCAAAAACTTTGTTAAGATTGTTACAAATGTGATTTTAACCACAACATTAATTTTTTAATCCATATTATACACATGACCTGAAAGTTATTCTGGTACATATATTGCACACAACGTGTATGAAATTCTCGCTTGAAGATGATGTATTCTTCAAAATAATATCTAAAGAAAAGATCCGTATCCGCGGATGTTACTACAAATTATCCGTTTTCATATCCGCATTCGCGGATATAAGAAACAGTTGAACGACTTCATATTCGTGTCCGCGGATATAAAAGTAAGTTATCCTTTTTCAGATCCGTAACCGCGGATAACTTTTTAACGATCCGGCATACCTCTAGTACATATTTAGTTTGGTTAAACGTTTTTTTTTCTTCTTTTTTTTACATTTACAAATACATTGCTCCTTATTTACTCAATTTAAAAAGGTTATATTTAATCAGGAATTTTATACAACAGCCGCGCACAACCGGTGAGCGCAGAGCATTTGCAGTGGGAGGGGATGGGGGGGGCAAGAAAAACGGGCAAAGAGCAAGTGATAATGTATTTTTAAAAAATCATCTTATTTATTTATTTATTTTATTTTATTTTTTGCTCTGAAACTATCTATTTTTGCTTAATTCAAACACTATTCGCTATTCAAACTTTATCGATAACATTATTTTGTAGAAAAGGTGGCTAAATGTGCATTGTTAAAAAATGAAAAATTGTATGTTTGCTGAGGAACGTAAGCTGAGGTGAGCGTCATCGTTAGTTATTATCTGTTGCGTTGCACAGAGTTAAAAGGTAATTGCACGCTGTTATAAAGCATGCATCATGTAGCTTCTTTCCTTTGTTACATTTTATAAATTTTCATGAAATAAAAAAATTTTTCTTTATTTAACCTTACACTCAATACATATGTGTGGTAATGTCATTATACTCGAATACAAGATTTTTTAAACCATAGTCTTAAATTGAAAAATAAAACTCATTTTGGGTATCTACCCAGGCAGTGACATAATCAGAAATTTTTCATGAGAGGGGGGGGGGGGGTTAAGACTACTGCAACTCACGTATATGTTTACGTGTGTGTCATAATGGTGTGAAGAATATACATTTTTTATGGCTGAAAATTCCTCATGAGGTGTGTGTGACCCCTCTACGCCCCCTTTGGATACGCCCCTGTATTCAGGTATTTACTTTTAAAAATAAATATACTGGGGTATTTTACATCACTCCATATAACGTCGAAAAAAGAAATGGACCTTAAGAAATGAAGGAGTGTGTGTGTGGGGGGGGGGGGGGGAAGAGAAGGAAATAAATTTAAATTGAAGACATAAAATGTTTTTAAAAAAATTGTTTCCGTATGCATCGATTATAAAACATTTTCCATTAAAATCTTGTTTGCCGACCAGTGGCTGAGTGGTTAAGACCATGAACATTGGGAAAGGAGGCTGAAGTTCGCAGGTCCAGTGTACAGACCTCTCGCTGCCAGACCAGTATCCGTGCGCATAACGCTCTTAACTGGGAGACGGAAAGTGCTTGGTTCAAACCTAAGTCGCGTTCATCGACCAGCTGTTTGGAGTTTTCCGTGATTTTCTCCGAAACTTCACTTAAATACGGGTTATGTCACCTTAAAAAGACCTACACGGAGGATATCCCTCGGCCTTGATCACTCGTGTAGATACTAGGCCATTAACCTACAAATCAAATCAAAATCAGATCTCTCGCGCGGCTGTCGATTTAGAGTTTTGGGCGGTTTTCTTCAGATGAAAAGTGAAACTGTGTTAGAACCCCCAAGAAACTCCTCTGCCGAATGCTTCCTTCAGCTCCGCCCTTAGGCAAATAACTCTTGTGTAGCTTTGCCCTGATACCGAAATTTCTGAGAAAGCAGGGGGCGAAGAAAAGAAAATTCCTACAAAGGCGCTTTGTGAAATGGCCTTAGAAAGCAACAAAATTCTTGCCTTTAGAGGCGGCCAATTTTTTTTTTTTTTTTTGCTCGCTTTTCTATAGATTGCAATTACCGGATGATGGGGGTGAGGGCGATCACTAACTTTAAGGACATCGACTATGTATCATTCCAGATTTGTAAAGAAATGGTATCCGCGACTGGTTCGCAGGAAGTTCACGGCATACTAAAACTTGACACTGGATCGCCCGTTACCCTCTTTCTGAGAAGTTGGTTTTCCCGCATCGTGTTTATGGGCGCAATAAAATCACCAAAGAAAGTTTGCGATGTTTCAAGAGCTCGCAGTTTGCACAAATTAGTAAAATTCTATTTTTGAGAGCAGTAGATGTTCATTCAGGGACATAAAATCTAAAATTTAAACTTCATATACCCCTCCCCCGAAAAAAAATAACACCTCTGTTCCTGGAGCTTGTTCGTTATTGCTCTAGGGGGGGCTTGGATTTTTCCAGGGGGGGGGAACTGAGCCGTCCATAGCGCCCCCAGCGCTACGGCCCTGATGTAATGCCGGAAATAACTGCTATCCAATCTTCATTTAACGGATATTTTTGTCTCCCATCGACATTCGTTAAATAGAGGTTTACTGCTTGATGAGATACATTGAAGTTCAAACAGCAGATTTTATATTTATTGATTTATTAAGATACTAAAAAGAACATTCTTGTTTTTTGTTCTCAGAAACTGAAAAAAATTGCACCGAAATCTAAGCTTCTTTGAAATACCGAAATTCAGTTTCGCTTATCAATAGTAGATGGCAGCACCAAACGTTTTCTGATGGCACCCCCAACTTTATTACTCTAAAATCTATCTATGTCCGTGTCAGTATGTTGTGTGTGCTAAGCATGGTGCTAAGCTAAGGCAAAGAAAGCTGCGCAAGGTCTTTAAATTTTCACGGAGCATCTTGCATAAATCCGAGTTTAGTATGTTATAGGCTAATCAGGCCCGGACTGGCTTCTTTGGGGGCCCTCTGCAGGGATTGAAAAGAGGACCCTAACTGGGGAATTTGGAGGGTATAGAATATTAGATTATGTAATATTTAAAAATTAGGCTTATGTACCTAAAAAAACACATTTAACTATTTAAAAGATTTAGGGGCCCCGACTTTTCGGAAGCCCCCTCGAGTCGCGGGGTATCTGGGATACTCCGCTGCATCACTGCTCAAGATTACTGGGAAAAACTACTGTGATATATATCAAATTACTCTTATTATAAAGTAGTATGTCCATTTTGGGGCCTCACCGATCGCCGACCGGCCGACCTGGCCAGTCCGGGCCTGAGGCTAATGCATTGATATATTTTTTCGCGAAGCACTTGTTACCTTCTTGCTATCTACCGCGGAGCACAGTTTGAGAAACTCTCGACTGTGTCTATGTTATTCAAAAAAATTAAACAATTACAGAGAGCCGTGTATATGAAAATGTTTAACTCGTCTACTGCCTTATTTTTCAGCAATTTCTTAATTTTAACAGATCTTAAGCATTATGCCTATTATTCCAGGATTCTTTCTATCGTGTACCAGCTCAGTGATCGTAAACAAAAACAGTTTGCTGTAAAAACGACATAATAGTAATTAAGAGTACTTTTTTATTGTGTTGTGTTATGGCAAAGTTATCTGCCAATAATGGGGGTGCCTTGGTCTTAGGACTTTTTAAGGGTTCTACGCGTATCCACAATACATCTGGAGCAAACCGACCAAATTCCATACCGTTAGATCGACAGATTCGCGTGATAGGCCAGCCCAGAAAACTATGCCATGGACCCAAGATCAGAGACGCCTTCCCATTTTACTATTTTACAGTCGAGTGCACATTATTATTGCATGTTAATATCTAACCCATACTCTTTCTAGAATGTAATTTAACCTGAAAATATACAGGATATATTGAAGAGCTAATTGGATGCATATATTAAGTGACAGTTTTATAAAATAATTTCCCGGCGAAAGAACGTGATGAAGACTGCTGTGACTGTTGGACGTTCACTGGGTCTGCCGAACTTATTATAATGCTGTTTTCAGTAGACGAACAGGAAATAAATGAACTGATGAAAAAAGACATTTTACAGTTGATTATCTGAAAACTACTAAATTTTTCCTTAACACGTTCTTCAATTATGGTAACTACCTTATAAGTTCAAACTAAACTTTATTTATAAAACTATTTTATTTAAAAACAAACACAGCAAGTATATTTATTTAACAAAGATTTAAATAAAAGTAGTTACCAAAAATGAAAATTAGGGTCTATGTGAGTCATAGGCACTGGCTAAAAAATAAGACTACTTAATTATAGTCTTCCGAACTTTCTTCTGAGTAAAAGGATCAATGACGTCGGAAAAGTCAAGAGCCTTCTCTTGCCAATGCATTCTTAAATGCTAAAATTGCTAATCAGTTAAGACGACTTTGGCCTGTTGTGCTCCTTTGCCAAGTTTTGAAAGAGTTCGCCCACCTACTAAAAGTCCTTTCAGCCGTACACACTGTTACTGAATAGTACAAAAAGTCTAATAGTAGTACACAGAATAAAAAAAAAAAAAGTTTGAATATTTTTATTGTAAATGGAGCTTCAACTAAGCTGTCCAAATCTGCGAAGTCTGAAAGATACTTTGAGACAAGATTGGTGGCTTTAACTTTCAGTTTGTAATTTTCAAGGTCCATGGAAGCCAAAACTTGTGACAACAGATGAAAAATTTGTTCACAGGTCGGAAATCTTGTTTACAAACCTGCCATGACAAAATTCAAAACAGGAAAGACAACAGAAGTTTTAAACTCATTTGATGCTTCTAGCTGAAGTTGTTCAGGTGTCTTTTCATCGGCACTGGGTTTTGTAGGTGACCAGATAAACATTTAATGAGCTATTGCTCAAACAAGTTCATACAACGCACCCAATGATAATAATTATCACCGCAATTTTATTAAACTTTTATGATAAACTGTTTATCATTAATATATATTTTAAATTTTAAGCTATATTTTGCTGTGGAAACTTGTAAAATATCCTTAGACAAAAAAAAAAAAAAAATCAAAATATTTGTTTCTAGTTTGCATTAAACTATAATAATTAAATTGCGTAGGGCTGGGTCCAGGCCCCCCTCAGCTTCGGGCCCAGGACACAGGGGTCCATCCAGCCCCGCTCTTGAGGGAGCCATGATTAAACATTATTTTTACATCGAATTAGTGTTTACAAACTATTCTTTAATTATTTTTCATTGAATTTGCAATCTTACAGAATCATTGATCAAGAGAGATATTTCATAGAAAATTCGTCAGTGTTTCCATGCTGAATGGCAGAAAATTTGGAAGGAACTTCTATTAGATAGCTCTACGAGCTTCACTTGCTGATTATTGGGGTGGGGGAGGGGGAGGAAGACCAAAAATTTGCTCTCTTTTTCATATCATTATTAACCAGTGGCGAAGCCAGGATTTTATTTGAAGGGGGAGTGGGTGATGCAGCCCCTCAGGATACTCGCCTGTTATTAACAATTAAGATTAATTAGGCAAAATATTCGGGGAGGTGGGGGACACATACGTTGCTCTCTTATAAGTTGCGACGCCCATGGCCAGCTCGACAAACTATGCAAATAATCACTTTCCTCTACTTATTAATGTTGTATCGGTTCCTCAAATAACTGAATCCGTTTCTGAAATTAATAGCAATCAAGCGCTAATAATAAAATGAAATAAATCTTTGGTCTATAAGGAATGTCCGATTTTCAGGATAGCGTGGATTGATCTGGCAACAATGATGGATGTCTTTATCCCTTGGACCTTTATGGGGGGCCTTTATACCTGGCTTTGTGTTCTTCATTAACAAAGTTTCTCCAGATGTAACCGAATACGCGTTGGAACTCCCCAAAAAGTCCACTGAAGAAAAGGCATTCCTAGCCCCTCCGTAGGCGGATGCCCCTCATGTAAGGCTTGCCATAACACAAAGCTGAAACTCATCAACAAAGATCATCTGAATTTTCTGTAAATCGTGGAAAATGTTTTATTGAAAATACTTTCTTCTGAAGGCATGGTGGTTGCCGAAGGACACGAAGCGCAGAGCCGAATGCAAACGAAGACATGCGAAGGTGAAGGACCTTTCTCTAAAATATGTCGCTTTCGGGATTTATGCCGCACTAACTCCTAGTGGACAAAAAAGAAAGTCAAGCTATCCTTTCTTGCGGAAGACGTTTTTCTAAGTGATGCATTACGAGATGTTCTGCGTATTATGAGCATCGAATGGCAATAGGTGTGAAATGCAAACATTCCGCGTTTCACCAGAGACGTGAATTCCATTCGGAATAACTGTAGTGAGCTAGATCTCCTCGGTGTCTCCTATCAACTAACAGCATTAATGTTACAGACGACAGTTTCAGAGGCCACGCGTGATGTACCGGTGGGTCAAACTGAAATCACGTGAGGGGAATTTGGAAGCAACTGACATTAAAAGGAAAATGTAGATGGCTGTTCGCTACAAAGTAACCAGTTTTCTAAAGTATCATTATTTAAAAATTAAAACTAGTTTGTTTTATAATTTGTTATGCAGAGTTCCTCAGCAACCCTGTACTGTTTTTTATTTCTTCCACTCCCGCCGAGCTGGATTCTTAATTTTAAAATCGGCGAGCCAAAATTATAACTCTGTCACTTGCCAATTAAAATCGATTACTCAATAGGAGTGGAAGATCAGCACATTGGAATCCTGAAAGATTCCACAATTGCAGAACAGGAGGACTTCCTTTGACATTTTATTTTGCTTTCTTTGCGTGTGTATTTCAGATATGACTACAAACTATCGGATTCCGATTTGCTGACAATGCCAAAAATAATCGGCCAACTTTACCTCCATATGAAGGGACGGACAAGTTAAGCCAAACGGGAAATCGAACCCAAGGTGTGATAGAATTTTTCTTTAGCCACTACACCACGTGGACGACACTTTAGACACTCATAAACACCCTTTAAACAATTTTGGACGAATCACTATCTATATACCGTTTCCCGCATAATGTAATGAATAAAGCCAGGTTTAGAATGGAACGGTTTAGGTGCTTCAACCGTCAGTGATGTTACGAGGGATGAAATACCGTTTGCTGATTGGCTCTCTTCTTCAGTAGCAAATCACAAAGCCGATACTTACTCCTTACAACTCACATTTCTGATATGCGCTTGGCGAAAAATCTGGTGTTGTCAGTGTTAGAGTCTGACTGAGAGCCCGAGTTTTTCACGTTACCCGTGCAAAACTCGCGTAATATTCCATTCGCGTAAGGTAGATCGCTTTGTAGCGCGAGTCCACTGTACTCTGTGACCATAATCTCGTAATGGATTTTTCTAAAAATCTGCTTTTTTATTGAATGATCCTTATATTTCCAAAACTGACCTGTTTTGGAAAAATAAACAAATAATTTTATATTAACCACAAGAAAAGTCGTTTCTTTAACAGATTTTCTTTTGTAACAGAAGATATTTCTTAATAAAAGAGCATTAACAAGACAGCCACATCGAAAGGGCTACGAGTGAAAGTTGACATTAACAACAGCAAATTTAAATAAATTCCAACCACCAAAGACTCACGTTGTAGAAATTATTAAAAAGTTTTAACCTTCTATCACTGGACCTGGACAGTTCTCTGGCTAAAAGAAAGATTGTGCGTTCGAACCTCAATTAACCTTTTACAGACTCAATTGAGATCTAGGCATATTTTATTTTATTTTTTATTGTACTTTTTTTTCATATTTTGTTTTCTAAAGCGTTAGGAAAAGGATATTAGTAATTTAAATGTGGAAAAAATATTTTATACAATTTTCACTGCGTTCCCAGTTGCGATCATGGATCATTTCTGACTATACTTTTACATTGGTTTCAAACAGAGGCGTAGCCAAGGGAGGGGGGGGGGTTAGGGGGGTCATAACTCCCCCCATGGGGAATTTTTTGCCATACAAAATGTATATTCTTCACTACATTATCACACACACGTATACATATATATGAGTTGTAGTAGTCGTAACCCCCCCCCCCCCCCCGATGAAAAATTTCTGGCTACGCCCCTGGTTTCAAAAACAGATTATATTGATGAGTAGTTTAAATAATAAGAGAAATATTAAGAATTAATAAGATTTATTATTTTTAAATTTAAGTAAAGATATGAATGAAGTTTGAAGGGTGTGAGGGTGTATCAAGATAGCTGCGTAAAAATTTATGAAAATGGCTATTATCATGATTTTTTGTCCAGTTTCAAACTAACGATAGAAATGCGACAACTTCTATTTCAAAAAATGGAGTCATCTTCTCACTTTATCTCTTTTTTCAAGTGAATATTGATAAAATTTAATTTTTTAATAAATGTTTAATTTGATGTTCCCAATTGGAAACATTGGCCTGTAAAAGATTAACAACTGTCAAGCATCAGTATATCAACATGGTGATTATTCGCTAAATGGGCAATATATATGTATATATATATATATATATATATATATATATATATATATATAACCTTGATAATAAAATAATAAAAATATACAACCTGTAGAAATCTAGCCATCATAGGCGTAGAGTTATATGGGCCCGTGGGGCTCGAGCCCCCCCAATAAATTGTGAATAGGGGCTGAGCCCACCCAATAATTTACCACTCAATACAGAAAACTAATTTATACTAACATAAAAAGAAAGTATTTCACGCCATTTACAAACGTTTAAAAAAACCTTTACTTGTACTTTTAAAGATTTTCTTCTTTTGATTTCAATCATGATTTAGTATTCATTGTTACGCCACGTAACACACAATGTTACAATAAGCTGCCCTCGCCAGGCTCTGGTTCATTAAAATCAGATTATGCAATGTAAAGTATGAAATGAAGAAAAGTTCAGATGTGTCTAAAATGCACTATCTCATCGAAAATGTTTTTTTCCCCCTCCTTTGGATTTTTTACTTTGCTTTTTTTTTAAACTTATAACATGGTAGGAAGATACTAGCATGGATACTTACCTTACACAGGTGTAGAATTCTATGGATCCATAGAGCTCGAGAGCCTCCAATAATTTACACTTAAGTCATAGCTGCCAACTACTACGGAATATAATTAACCACTTTTTGTAAACAGTATATATTTTAAGCCGAAAAATCATGTAGAAAAAGTGGTTAATTATATTCTGTAGTAGTTGGCAGCTATGAGTAAGTTATATGTACGTGAATCCGTGGCGTAGCCTGAAATTTTTCATGGAAGGGGGGGGGGGTTTACGACTTCTGCAACTCACATATATGTATACGGGTGTATGATAAGGGAGTGAAGAATATACATTTTGTATGGCAAAAACTCCTCATGGGCAGTTATGACCCCCCCTAACACCTCCCCCTTGGCTACGCCACTGACGTGAATATATGTGGTTGTGGGGCCCGGCCCCCCCAATAATTTTGAAAACTTTACGCTTATGCTAGCCATGCCACCACCACTGTAAGAAGGTGTAAAGTTGTTTAACAAAAATAAAATTTTATCCACCCAGGACTATCTTCAAGTGTCGGTCAACCTGAAAACTGATAATTTAAGATTCTTCGTTATGCGCATGGAGGAAGTGACGTCTCGTAAAATCAAACCATTTGAAGTGATTTAAAGGAGTGCGTTGGTATGTGATATAGATAGCCATAACCACGCACTCGTAAGTGTGAAAGTAATGTATTCGAACTATAAAAAAAAAAAATCAAAAATTTTAAAGATGACTGCTCGGGAGGGGATTAATATTCAAATGTTATCCATATTCAAGGTTGAAAGTAATGAAAGCAAACGACGAGCACCGTTGGATACCTGTTAACTTTCTCTATTGGATGCCTGATGAATATTCATTCGGAAAGGTGAGTCGAGCCTCGAGATCTATATCCTTATTCTAAAAACACCGACTGATTCAGTTTTCTGCTGTTTCGTAATTTATGATTCAAAGGTCGATTAGAGAGATACTTCCATCGAAGTAAAAGAACAGCTGGCTGTAATACCCAACGCTGGAAAAGTGCAGCCGTTTTATCTAAAAAATTGATTCAGTCTTCATTTATTCTTGTGAGACATAGGGCTACGACTGATGAAGACCAGTGCCGGATCTAGGGGTGGGCAAGCCGGGGCCCCTGCCCCGGGCGCTGCTTGCAGAGGGGCGTCAAAAAGGTATGTTGCCCCAGGCGCCAGTTGTGCTCGGTCCGCCACTGTGAAGACTGAATAAATTTACAGTCGAACGGTCGTATCTTGTTATAAGTACCATTTTATGTGTGTTTTTGAACGAAGTTTTTATTTATTTTAAATGATAAATTTGTTAGCAGCTCGAAAATCTTGTTTTCAAATCTGCCATGAGAAAATTCAAAACTAGTAAGACAATAGAAGACCTGAAGTCATATGATGCTTCTATCTTAAGTTGCTCATTCTTATCATCCGCACCGGGTTTTGTAGATGACCGGATTAAATCAGCCAGTTTTACAGCGCTAATACACAAACAAGTTCGCACAACGACAATAACTACCACCACCCAGGGGCGTAGCCAAGGGGGGGTTAGGGGGGTCATAACCCCCCCATGAGGAATTTTTTGCCATACAAAATGTATATTCTTCACTACATTGTCACACCCACGTATACATATATATGAGTTGTAGTAGTCGTAACCCCCCCCCCCATGAAAAATCTCTGGCTACGCCCCTGCCACCACCAATTTTATTAAAAGTTTATGGTAAACTGTTTATCATAAATATATATTTTAAATTTTAAGCTATAATTAGCGTATAATTTTGTAAAGTTTCAAAAAATTCTAGATTATTTTTTTTTTCTGGTTTGTATTAAGTTATAATAATTAGATAATTGAACTGCTTAAGACTGCACCCCCGCATCCCTCAGGCCCGGGTCCTGGACCCAGGAATCCACCGAGCCCCACACCCTTGTGGGGAACATGACATAGACCAATCTGGGAAAGCGTTGAGTATTAAGATTTTTAATTACTGAATGACTTAAACCAAGGGAGCAAATAAGATCAAAATATTTAGTGGCACCACCAAAAATTAGGTGGCACCAAAGTTTCCCTCTCTTTCAAAATCGCGGAAATAAATGTAATTTTTGGTTGCACGCGCAAGATCCGACCCTTTATTTCAATACCTGGCCAAGGGCGGATTAAAAGGGGGGGGCGGAGGGGGCGACTGCCCCCCCCCCAACAAGTAAGAAATTAATGTAAAAGATCCTATTTTACTTCCGTAAAATGGATGTATAGGTCAATCTTCCTACTAACCGCCCCCACCGACAAACTAACCGCCCCCCCCCTATAAACTTGCAATAATCCGCCACTGTACCTGGCTTAAATTATATTTTTATTTCCTCTCTGCATCATAGCACTAAGTATCAGCGAAGGAAAAAATCAAGAAGAAAAGCCACTTAAAATAATATCACGAAATATCTCTAAAATTGAAAAGTGTATATCTTTCCCTACGTGATATATTTTTACTATCACACAAATATTAATTTAATCTCTTGCGGAAGTTTACTAACATAAATAGGAATTTCCGGCTGGGCCTGGTTGTCACACAACTGGAAAATGCCTGGTGAAATGAATCTCTATTCCAAATTTTCCAAATATATTACTGCTCACCGGAACAACGCAAGTGTAATAAGAGCTGCGTGTAAATGCACATCCACTGGAGACACAAAATAGAAAATAAGAAAAGCACCGATATTATAGTGGCAGGAGTGATTTCTGGCTTCGATAAGCATCTTGTTAGTTCCGCTACCTTGTGGACACCACTGGGGCTGCGGATGAATAAAAAAAAAATAAATAAATAAAAAAGGCAAAACGAAACGAAAAGAAACTTGGCCGCCGTTACCTGTCTGTGCCAGTGCGCATGCGTCGCAAGCCCAGATGTCCGTCATTCAAACAGGTGGTGTCAGAAAACAGAGTGTTGTGTGTTTGGGAGAGAAGGAGTTGGGAGGATATCATCACCCGGTTCGGCTCTGGTGTGCGTGTGTTCTTTATTGGGAGTAATCTTTCGTCTCTGTGTTTACGATCTAGCGTTGTTCAGGGGTGAGTACATTACGAAAAATGTTCTTTGATATTACACAATTTTTTAAAATAAATTCGTCGACTTTTAATAAATCTGACGATAGCTCTCCCGTCGGCGAGTATAACAGTTACAAAGGATATCACAATTAAAACTTGATATAAACAATCCAAAAATATCACAATTTTTAAACTTTTATTTATGTTATAACCTTTTTATTCTAGTTTTTTTTTCGTTATTATTTATTGTTATAGCCTACCACATTTTATTTTGATAAATTGCAGAGTATTCATGGTCAAATGGAATTTAAATGATATACTAGAGTGCAATTCCACAGACAATTTTATTAAATGGTTTATTTCTTTTACTTTATTTATTTGTCTGGTGCTTTAAAAGAATGCAGCGAATGATAATTTATTACTTAAACAAACTTTATAGGTAATCATTATTTGAAAGTATTAAAAAGAATCAATTGCTTAAAATGTCTGCTGTATTGCAGCAAATAAACAGTATAGAAATTCATATTATTTATGGAAACACAGATCCTTAAAATACTTATGAGAAAAGATGGTTAAATATCTGTAATTTTCTTATTAAAGAGCAATTCTTCTCTTTGCAAGCTATAATATAATTTATTATATGAAACCGAGCATTTCTTGATCGAATTATCTGCTTAACAAAGAGCAGTTAGTCTTTCATTTTAAAAAATCACAGTAAAATAATTTAACATAAAATCTCGTTTATATGTCATAACCCAACCGATGAGAACCAAGAACAACATACCAAGCAAATTTCAGGCTCTTCAAATAATCAGGACAGAATAACATAATCGGAAAACAACAGAGAAATTCACAAGAGAAACAGTAATTCTTAATTCTGTTTTCATTTTAGCATACTTAAAAATAACAATTTTTTTTTTAGTCTTTCAAAATACATGTTTTTGACTAAAATAGCCTAACAGTACCTTTAATAATAACTTTTGAATATTTGAAAGTGTTTGTTCCACCGTGAATGACGACCACGAAATAATTATGCATACAAATGCAATTAAAAAGTATGAAATAGACATACGCAACAGGATGAACAATATCATCGGAAATTTCAACCTGATGAAAATTTAAACATCTAATTTTCAAATATATATATATGTAAATAATGTAATATAAATAATAATAAAATAATTTTAGAAATATAAATTAGTATAAATTTGAATATTTAAAATATATGCAGTTAGAAAGAGCAGTTAGTCTTTCATTTTAAAAAAATCTGTAAAAAATTTGTAATGGTTTTAATATAATTAGATATTTAAATGACTGTTCTTTTCAACTGTGAACTTTTTACTAAATGGTTAAATTTTTAACGTATTCATTTTTTTTTTTTTTTGGGGGGGGGTGTCAGATTTTGAGAGAGAGATTTGAGAGGTTGGTTGATTGAGGACCTTAGCCAGGAGGATGTCGTTTCGATTGTTCCGAAGCTCTGTGGTCAGTTAACTGTTCATCATAGCGTCATGAGCTTTCATAAAAGTGGTTTTTCTTTAGAAAATAATTTTATTGTTTCATTAATATTTTCTAATTGACGAACAGAATTTTTACTTTTAACTGAAATGGTTATAATGCAAACTAGCATGAGGTTATGTGAAACTAATTTATAAGACTTAAAACACATTATGCAATCGAAAATAGTACGGGAATTGATTTGTTAAAATATCTACTGCATATCAACTATTTTGTTCTATGGCTTAAATTTGTATCACATTAGTCCCTAATTTTTTTTTGTTTATCTTTAATTTCTCTTTCTATAACTGTCCTTAATTTTCACTAACTTTACTCTAATACCCTCAACTTCTTTTCCCCATGGAGAGCTCAGAGCTATGGAGAAAATATTTTTTTAAGATAATGAATTTGTTTTTTAATATAAAGAGATGTCTTTAATAAAGTAAAAAGTGTATTATGTATGAAAACTGTTTTGTAATGGAAAGTTTTGTTTTTACTTAAAATTGGAAAGATTTAGATTATTTTTCATTCTTGAAAATAACTCATATTTATGAATTATATATAAAGTTGTATCGAATAGGTTTCTGTGCCTCCTCTCCGTGGATTACCAACGCATGAGACTTGCTTTGATTTCTTTTCTGAATTTCCTTGATTTATCAATACGGGAATGTGATTTCAAAGCTATTATGCTACATTAAGTTTTTAGTTTATAAAAAATCAAGCTTACAGCATTTTGTTTTCAGATGTATTGCGTTGTGTTATATTGGAAGAACCATCCTAGCTGAGTGATAAGAAATAAATTGTATTATATAGAGAAACTTTTGAATAGCGGTCACCTGTGGGACTCTCCAAAAGTGACCGTCTTTCGGATGTGGCTGTTATTTAAAGGTTTAATATTAAAGTAGTTTACATGTATCTTGAGGTTGTGGCAAATAAACTTTGCATTGTTCACACTTTATGTTGAAAAAAAAAAAATGAAAGGCGCATTTGGGTGACTGTTAACATTTTTTCGTGATGTCGACAGGTGTTGGTTGTTCGGAATTAATTGTTCAGAAGTTAGCTCTAATTTTAATCCTATGGAGCACTTGGGCACCATTCCTATGTGGCTGGTGTTCGGAGGTTTTTACATTGGTCAGGGGTCAGAGGTGGCCATTAAAGGAGGTTTTACTGTATATATATATATATATATATATATATATATATATATATATATATATAACAAACTTCTGGCAACATGTATTTTAATTAACATATATTAACATGTTATTATGTACATGTTAACATGTTACACATTATACATGTTAACATGTATTAACATGTATTAACATGTAAATTAAGGATAATTCAGAATCACACAGAAATTGATCTCTAAAATAAAAATTTCACCTGTGGAATGATCACACACATCTTGAAGAAGAATATGCAAATTACAGGAAACCACCAGATGGCGTGGATGGTACGTCACAATGACGAGAGTGTAAGAGAGGGGTATATAAGGAATGATGGCAAAGAAGTAAAATTGTTCACAAGCGCTGTGAAAGCCTTTCAATGCAAAAAACCGCATAGTTATGGCACAAAGGAGGCATTTGGATGATGTTTTACGTGGCAGAATTATCGGACGACTGGAATGTGGACGTACCCAGCTGGAAGTATCCGAGGAACTTGGAATCGCCCAGAGTGTCATCTCCAGGCTTTGGCAACGATTCCAAGATGATGGTAATGTGAATAGACGTTACAGCACAGGTCGCCCCCGAGTTACAACGCCGAATGAGGACCGCTATTTGGCAGTTACTGCCAAAAGAAACAGACGGAGTACAGCATCAGACCTGTCTTGTCAGCTCTCTTCAGTTACCGGTACGACAGTTTCAAGGCAGATCGTGTACAGACGCTTAGGGCACATTGGTCTATATGCTCGTAGGCCTGTCAGATGTGTTCCACTTACCGCAACTCACTGTCGCCTGCGATTAACCTGGAGGAGAGAGCATGCATTGTGGACACCGCAACAGTGGTCTTGTGTGATGTTTTCCGACGAGTCCAGGTTTAGTTTGGAGTCTGATTCTCGCCGGACATTCATCTGGAGAGTGCCAGATACCCGTTACCACCAAGAGAACACCATTGAAACACACCGTTACGGTGGTGCAGGATGGCTCGTTTGGGGAGGAATTATTCTTGGTTCCAGAACTGACCTGCATATTCACAGTGTAACGATGACAGGCCACATCTATCGGGATGTCATTCTGGAACAACATGTACGTTTGTTTCGGGGCGCCATGGGTGCTGAATTTGTGTTTATGGATGACAACGCCGTCCTCACCGTTCAAACAGTGTAGACGAATGCCTTCAATCGGAGGATATCACCCGTATGCATTGGCCAGCATACTCACCGGAGTTGAATCCAATAGAGCATGTGTCGGATATGCTTGGCCGACGAATTGCAGCCCGTCAACCCCCTCCCACCTGTCTGCCGGAACTTCGGAGTGCATTGCTTGATGAGTGGTGTAATATTCCCCAAGATCAGAATTATCATTTGATACTCAGCATGCCTAGGCGTTGTCAGGCCTGTATTGCATCGTCCGGGAGACATACCCCGTATTAACCATACTACTAACTATGTTATACTGTTTTTTGTAAATAGGTTCTTTTTTGAAATTTTGTCAAGGGAGTAAAACTTGCAATTTTTATTAATTATGTCAAACATATAGCATCTTTTTTGCTCTTTACTTTTTGTTTAATAAATAGACTTTACAAATAAGTCAAATTTGTTTTGCTTCTTTCTCTTTCTTTGCCTGAACGTCATTATCCTTAATTTATGGGCATGAGTGTATATATATATATATATATATATATATATATATAACAAACTTCTGGCAACATGTATTTTTCCCTCTTCAATTGGCAACAGCCCCAAGGATTAGCCATGTTTTCATGCTTAATGCAAAATGGCTATGCCGTCTCATCTTATTCTTTTCCTTTCATGTTTGTTTATTAACAGGATAGCCCCGTAGTTACACATTTAGCTTTTTTTGTGGTAAGTAACTACAATGAAATCCTGTTATTTTGTTTTTCTTTTGGTAGTAAGTATTCGGTTTGTGGGGCCTGATGAGCTTAATCGATGCTTACTACCCTTACAACTTTCATTCCGTTTTTCACCTTTAACTTTGTTCACATAATCGTCATCCCTTTTATTAGTTTCAATTACTTTGCTCTTAATCGATATGTTATTTTTTTTATGTATGAATGTTTCTCTACTTCTAAACATATACCATTTCATGGATATTTAGAATTTTGTATCTGCTAAGTGGATGCTACATTGATTCGTAAGTTATGCCTTTTTACTATATATTATATATATATATATATATATAGTAAACCATATTTTACAGTGTGCATTTTACAGTGTTTTGATGTATTAACAATGACTGGCTTGGGGGGTTTATTCAATATAAATTTTCTAAATATTATTAAACGCATGTTTTCTTTTATGCTGCTTTTTTAAGCGCTAGGTAACATGTGAAGCAACTCGGGGCCTTCGCAATTAGTAACAGGCCTGCGCGTGTATTTTGATGAGCCATCCAAAGAGGCCTACGGATGCTCGAGTCTTCACGTATACATCAGGCATTTCTTAAGCTTCCCAGTGCTTTCAAACGTTATTTAATGTAGTTTTAAGTAGTAATAGTGTTACTAATTCAAGTACGAACTCATGATTAATTTGTTTGCTATGATACATATTTACATAAAGAAAATACACTGCTGGCCACCCAAATTGCAACACCAAGAAAAACAAGAGATATCACAACAAAATTTATTGTGTAGATAACATGTTGACCAAGTAACAAATGATTAAATTTACAGCATTCTATGAAGCGTGGTTCCTGCCAAAATCAGTACCCAGAGTAGCCGCCGTTGTTGGAGATCACAGCTGCCACACGCCTCGGCATTGATTCAAAGAGACTTTGAATGTGTTCTTGGGGTACAGCAGACCAAGCAGCTTCCACACGTTGCCAAAGTTGATCTGGTGTGACAGCTGGGGATGAACTCTGGGTCAGTCGTTGAGCAACCATGGACCACATGTTTTCTATCGGCGAAAGATCCGGAGAGCGCGCCGGCCAGGGAAGCAATTCAATCTGGTGATTGACGAAGAACCCTTGGACAATGCGTGCCACGTGTGGCCGTGCATTATCCTGCTGAAATATGGCTGTTGGCAAGCCCTGAAGGTAAGAAAGGACAACTGGCTCCAACACCTCGGAGATGTAGCGCTGGCTGGTTAAAGTACCGGCAAGGCGTACTAGAGGAGTGCGAGAGAGATATCCGATACCGCCCCATACCATAATACCCGGTGCAGGACCAGTGTGACGGTGCATAATGCAGCTGTTCAGCATCCTCTCTCCACGGTGTCTCCAGACTCGAATCCGACCGTCGTGGTGTTGCATACAGAAGCGTGACTCGTCAGTAAAGAGAATTTCATTCCATTCTGTCGTCCACATCCTTCTTTCATCGCACCATTGGCGGCGGAGACGTCTGTGGTTCCGCGTCAGAGGTAGACAAAGCAACGGACGTCTTGCGGACAGACCATTCTGCTGTAAACGACGTCGAATGGTACGCGCAGACACTGGATGATGCGTTACAGACTGAATCTGCTGTGATATGGTTCGTGATGTGACTGAGCGGTCCGTCACTGCCATGCGTACAATCTGCCTGTCATCACGTGACGTGGTGCACTGAGGTCGATGCGGTCGATCACGTCTGTCCGTCGTACCCTCCTGCACCCAACGATCACATATCCGCATCACAGTTGTTTGGTTTCGTCCAATACGACGACCGATTTCCCTGAAAGATAACCCACAATCTCGGTATGCCACTATCCTTCCTCTGTCAAACTCGGATACTTGATCAAAAGATGATCGTTGTTTCCTACGAGGCATAATTTATCGTTTTTTTGAAAAAAAAGCAAGAAAAACACAATTGCTGTACTTGAAACCGTCGAAATCTCCAAGCCTTAAATAGCGCTTTGAGGTGGCGCCACAGGCGCGCTTGATGTGCGTCTGCGCTGAAATTCTAATCATTTGCATATCTCACCTCAGCTAATGCATGTTGTAAATTTCATATTATTTGCATGCTTCCTTCAGGGTGTTGCATTTACGATGGCCAGCAGTGTAGATGCATATAATTTTAAGGAAAAACAAAATAGCGCTTACTCTCATGATTCACGATTGCTTATTTTAGTTTCACAAGTGGATATTTAATATACTTTAAAATAACTAAATACACAAATGAGAAAGACATTTTTATAATGAATATTTCATGAACGTAGTCTTATTTCCTACGTTATTTTAAACAATTCAAGATTAATCTTTAACAAATGATGTATTAAAGCGCATTTCTGTGTTTTCGGGATATCCTGTATATTGGAGAAAATTGATAAAATACGCTCTATAGCGCGATCCCTAAATTAATTATTCTTTAATAAAGACATTTCATGTAGTATATATTATTCTTTTGTCGCTTTATCAATCGAACTTAGGAATTGAGCAAGCATAATGAACGCTTGTACAAAATATTAACTACATTTGAAGTTTCTGTATAAACGGGCAAAAATCAATAATTTATAATTTACTGTATTTCTGCACTGTACCAGATGTAAGTCTTAATCACATAATCAAGGCATATATAACTGATAAATAACATTTTGAACTGGCAAAATTAAATTGTCTAAATAGTATCACAACGTCATGCTTATTTACAAGAATAAAAACTACTCAAGTAATACGATTTCTGATAAAAATAATTTATTTATAAATAACACACGAGTAATTATTCACTGAACATGATTTACATACATATTTTTAGAATTTCTAAATACATTATAAGCGTTCACTTACCTTTACATTCAGAGCAAAATGTTCGAATTTTAGGATAAATTTTCATGAAAGAAAATGGCGCAAGATTCACAAAACGATTACCTACATCTAAAGTTCTTTAGTACGACAAAAGTATAAAAAAATTGTTTTAAAATAATAAAATAATATAACATTTATAATACTTAGAATAATAAAATAGAATACTGTGACTGGAGAAAACAGGCCTCAATGATAAACTCATTTTTAGCGATGGCAACTCATAAGCAGGCCCGTTGCTTAGCGATGGCCCCGAGCAACTGTAATTTGTTGTATTTTTAGATAAAGTTCAACGATATATATATATATATATTATATAATTTATTTTTTATGAAATTGTGTTTTATGTTAAAATTGTAAAAATGTTACATTGTAGTGTTGATGAGTTTTGAAAGATATTTGGCCTTTGTACAAAACCCGTTAAAAATGTGACTTTTTTTCTGGTAAAATAAAATTCCATGCCATTTCGGTTCGAATTTTTTAGTCAGTAACTTGCAGTATCCATTAAACGCAAATGCCCAAGATTGCAAATACCGAGTTGCTACCGAAGAAAATATATGCTAATGTAAAATCGAATAAGCAAGCAGCGTTAATTACAGCTAAGGACATCAATTTTAAAGAATTTTCATCCATGTATTTGTTTTCGTCGAAAGCTTTTTTTTACGATCTGTGCACAGTTTTAAAGATAATCCAGATATTTTTGCTCGGCTGAGTTGACAATTTCTCAACGGACCTTCGCTTCCTTAAATCTCCCGTTATAGACTTCGCCGAAAAGTTATTTTTAAGTTACTACATTTTAGTTTAAATCCTGTGTGAATGTTCGCAGTTAATGCTTTTGAATTTGTTTTAATTTTCTGGGAAACTTGGAGATTTCAGCTAGTTCTCTTCGGAATTTATCGTTTTAAAACGTAATTATCATACAACGAACACATTTTTAGGCTATGTTGTCTGTTTGTTATAAGTGCTAAAATTGTGTTACTTCATTAGTGCTGACTGTTAGTTCATTAAACAAAAAAAAAGAAACCTCTGATTAATTTACGAATACTGATTATTATAATGGTGTAGACCAGTGTTGCCCAACCGCGAGTCTTTACTACCCGTCCAAATATTTAAGATTTACTTAAAAATAATCAGCAGCAAATGTCGTTCCAATTAGAAATTATATTTGTACAACACTTGATGTGATAAATAAAATACATACTTATATAATATTTAATATTTTTGGCTGACGCTTGTCCGAGAAATATTTTTTTCATATTTTTGACGATCCGCAAATGCGTAAAACTTGAGAAACACTTGTGCAGACAATTTTGTTTAAGCAAAAATTTGAAATTTAGCATTTTTATGGCAGGTGTTAGAAATAATACAACCCTGGGCAATGGTCTACACAACTCTACCCTGTCTACTCTGCCCCTTTTTTAAAAAAGCGAGCAAATATGTTTATTAAAAGCAAGGCTGGGTAGCTGTATCGAGGAGATTATGGCATGTTTGACCCTAAGCTTGATTTTTTTCGTAAATATCGTTTTTTTAAGTAATAAAATCTGAAAGGAAAAAAAAAAAGTCCGTCAGTTTGTAAATTGGCAAGCTCTTGTCCCACTATCTCCTCGAAAATTAAGCCAGGTGCAGACTCTCGCGAGATGGTTAAAAAAAAAGAAGTGAACATTTAGGAATGTCATTCCAATTTGAATTAAATTTTGAAGTTCGAATTGTTTTTGAAGATAGTATCAGTAAAAAAACTAACGAAAACTAAGCAGCATAACTAAGGTGACCATACGTCCCGTTTTGAACGGGACAGTCCCGTTTTTTGGTGGATTTTCCCGTTGTCCCCAAGCACAGCTTTGGGACACTGTAATGTCCCGTTTTTAGGAAATGTCCCCTTCAATGTCCCGTTTTTACAAAGAGAGCAACCCACGGTAACGATTTCAATAAAGGTCGCTAAAAATCTAAAATCATCCAACGACAGTGTCTGAAAAAAAAAAAAAAAAAAAAAAAACTGACCTCCCTCCCTCCCTTCTTTCTCGAGACGCAAAGAAAACGCCGGGGGGATGTATTGTTTTCGTGTTTGTTCTTTTTTGTCAACTATTTCAATTTATTTAATTTTTATTTCTTTATTTTTTTAAAGTCATGTTCCTCTTTTGCTTATTTCCTCCCCCCTCCCCCCTTTACCGATCTCCACTTTATTTTCTCTTTTCACTCTGGTTTTCTAAGAATTTTTTTTCCTTCCGAATGATAACTTCCTTTTTTCTGTGTGTACTTTTGTTTACATTTCTCGCTTTCCAACCTTCCTGCCTTGTGTCGGATGATGTTTTTGAAGTCGAAAAAGGACCTACCCCTTGTATCACCCGAAACGTATGCACTATTTTTTATAGTATATGCCTGTTTTAGCGAAGTTTTCTTTTCATTTTATTTTGATATTAACATTAACACAAGCTTGTTTGCATATTTTCTTATAACTAAAAGATACGAGACCTGTCAGTTCAGTCTCCCTATACTATTACCTTAAAAACAGTAGATGTCCCGTTTTGGGGAAGAAAATAAGTACACTATTGCTGAAAAAGTAGTAGATGTCCCGTTTTGAAGGAAAAAATAAATGGTCACGTGAAGCATAACCCTCCTTCTTTAAATGCAAGTATTACATTCCACAAGCTCTTGAAGTGAAGATTATAGCTTTTTTTTTTTTTTTTTTTCGTACTGACATTAATAGCGCTAATAACGTTCTAAGTGAATTAGAAATTATTAGCATTACTTCATCATTATTTTCTGTTTAGAAAAATAAAGACGAGTAAAATAAAGATGTTAACTCTTTGTAATGTAAACGCCTGTTAGATGCAATATAGCACCTTCCCTTCCTTCAGCAAAATTAGTTAAATCAGCTGGCTAATAGAATTATTGCGTGCTCATTCTTCCGTTTCCTTCAGCTGATCCTATGCAAATCTGCCTTGTGGCGGTAAAAAATTTTCCCGCTCTCTGGCTCATCTGTGATTTCCGCTTCAAAGCTTCTGCGGAGGAGCTTTATAAAAGAATATTTCTTATTTCACTTTTAAAAAACTACTCTGACTTTGCAGTTCGGGAGCGAAAAAATAAAAGAAAATATTCCACATAACAAGTGTGTAATCATATTGATTGTGATTATGTGAAAAAAAAAAGTGAAGATCTCTCTTTTTTTTTATACACATACGATTTCAAAAATAAATGTAATTTTATTTTATTAATATTATATTGCAAAATAAAATAAATGTATAATAAATAGACATGGAAAAAAGTACGAACGATAATTGTTTTTAAGCAGAATCCATAAAAGGAATGAAAAAATTGTCCTTGACGAGAAACTTAAAATTCGAAATAGTAGATTTTTTTTTCTTTTCTAAATGTAGTTATATAATAACAATCGGAGTTAAGACAAAGATTTAAGAAACAAGCGCAGCATTAGTCCGAATTTTTTTTAATTTAAGAATTTTATTGATGTTAAGATTCGTTTTCTGGCTATAAGGGAACTCTCCATCCGGATATTTAAAAATTTCTTTTGCTCTTTAAACGATAATTAAAATATTGTTTTGCTTTGCCAGATACAGTAAGATCACTTACAAAGAATGTAACCGACATTCCAAAAATTTCTCATCAGCAGTACAAGAAATTTGCAAGCGATAAACATATTAATTAGATTTTGAATGCTCAGAAGTGTTAGTTAAATTTCTTAGGGCAGGATGAAATAACAATGAATGAGTTTGCTCTCCGAATATTAAGTAATCAAATTCTATAGATTATCTTAAAAAATTATTACTATTATTATTTTTTATTCGATTTTGTAATTTAAATTAGATTTTGTGTTTGTGTTTCATGTAACGTTTTACATATTGCACAAATGCAACAACAGTGTCTTTACTCAAAAATAACTCTTTTTTATTACTATGATCATCAATGGATCAAGAAAAATATCGATCTCTCAAGTAAATTATCTTAACTGAAGAGATTTAAGCTTCCAGAAGATGGCACTTGCAACTTGCAATAGAATACAAACTTCTACAACACATGGGAACAGTTCCAGGTATTTTTTGCAAAAATCCCTTTTGTCTTGAGTCAGTACGCCATCATCCCAAGGATGCTGCATTATGGTTCGTTACTTTAAAAAAATCGGAGTTATTGCAATTCCAAATGTGAAATTATTTCTGGGGAGCAAGCTAAAACTTTTCTGAAATCTGAAACCATAAAAGAAAGAAGCATTAAAAAAAAAATAATAATAATATTTTTAAAAACAACCTCCCCCCTCCCTCGCCAGAATGTTAAAAGAATGGAGGAATGGTAAAACAGGAATTTTTATGATAAATGAAAAAGATAAAAATAGCGATACATATTTTTCAGAAGGTCTTGTTAAATTAAGAAGTCGACACTCGGATTTGAAAAATAGTCACGGTTACTATAAAATAAAACGCCGAAGAAGCATGTTGACTAAGCCATTGCCTTTGCAGATTAGAAAAATGGTGTCAAATTCAAGTCTTCAAGCATTGTCACATATAGCAAAAACCTCAGTATGCAAGCTTGTCGATCGTAAGCTATCGAGTAAGACGTGATCAGTACAAACATAAGTTGCTTAAAATCTTTATTTCCTTTGTTTATGAATTTGGATATCTTTTTGCAAAAGAGCGAACTGTACCCCTCCCTCAACGGATGCTCTGAATTCATCAAAGCTGACTAGACATGAGCTTCTGTTGCCTAAGCTAAGAATCCAGATTTTGGCGAATTATTTTGAGGCCACAGTTATAATTCCTTCAACTTTGTTACCGCGAGAATATATCACCTGAATGGATTTTTAAAATCTGTTCAAGAGAGCACACTTTCATTAAATGGATTGTGTATTAAGGCAAAGCAGATAGAGGGATATCTGCCTGAGGAGGGGTGCCTTAAGCGGGGAATTTTTAAGGGGGTTATAACACGTATTCAAGTTACATCTGGAGAAAACCTCCCCAAACTCCAGACCGTTAGATCGAAGGCCCAATCCTGGGGCATTCACACTTCAGCCATCTACCATGTTCAGTGTCTTTAACCCCTCGTCCATGATGGGATCCCCTTTTGTTCAAATAGAGAGCTAATTTTTTAAAAATAAGCTCTATAAGAAATACAACCTACATATAATTTACAAAAATAAAATTTTATAAAGGAACAAAAAGACATGTTTTTATGTTTCTTATAAGCAAGTTACATTTTCTACATTTATCAAAAACCTGACATAAACATTACACTAGGAAATTTATTTTTGCATTAAAGATTTCGTTATTTCCCATTTATGATATGTGAGGATTGAGGATGTTTCAAATGACATGATGCAATTTTCTATCTAGATTATCTTTTAAAAGGATCGCAGGAATATAACACCTGAATGGATTTTTAAAATTAGTTCAATAGGGCATCCTTTCCTTCAAATAAGAATTTTTTTTTTTTTTTTTTTTTTTTTAATAAAGCTCAGTAAGAAATACAACCTACATATAATTTACAAAAACAAAATTTTATAAGGGGGGAAAAAACGCGGAAATTCATCGATGATTTCGTCATTTCCAATTTAGAATACATGAGGGTGATTCACATAAGATGATGTAATTTGCAATCTAGATTGTCTTTTAAAAGGATTTTGATTGGGGAAATTTTTTAACGGGAAGAAAACTCTCTCTCTTTTTTAAGAATACAGTTTGAAGGAAGCTATTATACAAAGTTAAATGGCAGCTTTTAAAGTATTCTTAAGGATTTTCCTACAACTGCCATAATGGATGAATTGGAATGGCTTCTTGTTTAAAATCGTAATATCTAACGTTCGTTAGAGATCTTATCATTATACAGCATAAACATTTTGAGGTAATTTTAATTAGATATACTGAAATCGATCACATCATCGAAATAGGCCTTTTAAAACTATGGAATTTTTGCACAAAAATACCTAAAACAAAGTTCTGTCCGTTTTTTTTATGTCAGTATTTTGCCTAGCCAAAACTATTTCCATACAGCATAATCTCTCCTCGATATAACGATACATCCCTCTAAAACAATAATTTTATTTGGTCCCTTAAGTATCGTTGTATCGAGGTTTTACTGTAATGCATAATTGGCACGTGCGTGAGTTTTTAGTGTAGGTTGCTAGCTTAGAGAGCATTTTCCAAAATTTGTAACTTATGGGTGATAGGGGGTCAAAACGTGCTTTTCACATATTCTGGATGATCTCAAAGGAGAAAAGAGATATTCATAAAATTATTACTGTAAAGTATAACACTCTCGATTACCTAAAAATCGATTTCAGAATATTTCGAATAATCCTCTAACAAGGAGGAGGCCCGACCTCGGGGAAACGGATTTCAATGATCTTTTGGCACAGTGGTAGAATGCCATGTGAGTATACTACGTGTAAAATACTAAGACGCAATACTCAAATACAGTCGAGAAAAATTAATATTAATTTTCGAACCACTTCACCAAAACTTTAAATATAAGTTATGCTCTCTTCAGATTGAGCGCCGTGGTGTAATGGTTAGAATGGTGGTCTTCCACTCACGGGTCCCGGCTTCGAATCCCGTGCTCCGCTACCGGATTTTTTTCCCCGCTCACTCTGTTTTTAAATAATCAATACTGGTAATTAATTCTTTCAGTCCAGTAAATATTTATTTACTGTTTCATTTATTTATTTTTACTACTTACTGAATTTTTGTAGTACTTATTTACATATATTTTTTTATTTTATTTCTACTATTCGAAGTCTATTTTTACAATTGATTATAGTTATGATTATTTGAATAGAATAATTATAATCAATAATATAGTTATTACTAATTGAATTTCTTTTTTTCTTCCCATCTGGTACATAGTCATCTGATGAGTTATCTTTAACTGATTCGAAACTTTCTTTTATACACTCTTCTTGAACATGGATCAATTTCTCATCAGTTACAAACTTCTTTTCATTCAAGACATCCAATGTATTATTGTGCAATTCTGTGCCTATCATCATAGCTTCTTCAGGAAGTGTATCAGAAACTGGCGTTGCAATTAAATTTTTTTTGAGAAGTGAACTTTCGTAATACGCTACTCCATTTTTTAGTCACTGCTTCTAAACATCATTGTATGTAGAACTATCAGTAGCTTTTTCATCACAACAATAAGAGCTTGCTTGGCCTGGTGGCATATTTGTAACTGTAATATAATGCTTCAAAATAAGTTTCACTGCTTAAATACGTCTATTCGAAATTTTAACATGTGATATTTTAAATTTGACAACCCATCAACAGATGACAGACGATTACAAGAAATAATGCTGTTGCTGTGGTATCACGAACGGGTGAAAATTAGAAAAGAAGTCTCTTACGATTGTCACAAAAAAAAAAAAAAATGCACCTTAAATAAAAATTGAGTTTCGCGAGTGTTAAAAGTGAATTATTTTGAATGTGTAAAATTCCAAAGTAAAAATTTTGCAAGTAGAAATAAAATTTAAATAATAATAAAAAAATCAACAAGTAGGTACTAAAAATAAATAAATAAATAATAAATGAATAAAAACAGTATTGTTGTATTTAAAAACAGAGTGAGAGGGGAAAAATCGCTAGCGCAGCATGAGATTCGAACCAGGGACCACCATTTTAACCATTACACTACGACGCTCACTATGATTGGCGCGTAACTTATATTTAAAGTTTTGGTGAAGTGGTTCGAAAATTAATATTAATTTTTCTGGACTGTATTTTATTATTGCGTCTTAGTATTTTACACGTAGTATATTCACATGATATACTACCACTGTGCCAAAGATCATTGAAATCCGTTTCCCCGAGGCCGGTCGTAAAAAAAATCTATAAAATTCTTGCCTTAAAATTTAACAAATATGAGTCTTATACAGAGGCACAGTTTGTTTATAATTCAATTTTTGTTGGAATTTTATGTAAAAATAGGACTACTTTCTCATACACCTAATATCTCATACACCACTTTTGTGCACTCATATACTCTTCTGGAATTCAATTTAATCCAAGGCCGTAACCAACCCCCCCCCCCGAAATTTATAATTTTGTTAACAAAATAATGATGATCTGAATGGATGATGATCTGAAATAATGAAAGGCTGAATTGTGAAAAATTCAGCCTTTTTCATCTTTTGGTCCCCCCTCCGAAATTTTTGGACTCTCCCCGAAATTTCTTTATGCGTACGTCCCTGATTTAATCATTCATTTTAAAATCTTATCTTTTGTCTCATGAGATACATTTTTTCGCTAAACGTTGATTTTGAGATAAACGCAGTCTATTTTTTGAAAATATGATTTTTATCTACTTTATAAGTTTGACCAGTGTTAAGACATAGCGCAAAAGATAAAGCTGTTGTTTACAGCGGTCGCATAAAAGTAGACGAACGGTCCCTGAATATTAATGTCATTTTCCATTGTGGGACGAGAGCTTATCCTTGAAAGATTTTTGCTATTTAGGGATGACTCAGGTTCTGCATCTAAATCCATGTTAAGTGAGACGTACACAAGGCTAGATGACTTGAGAGATTGTAGCAAGTTTAGAATGAAAATAATTAACTGCAACATTTAGTTTAAAAAATACTTAGAATAATCCCCCCCCCACAAAGATATTGCGCTTATACAGTAAATCACTTTAAAAAACTTTTTTTAATGGGCTGTCTCTAAAACACAAAGGAAAATTACATTCCAAATGCAGCATTCCAAAGATATGTCAAACGTTATTTTATCTACAGAATGTAGTGGAGTTGGGGGAATCAAAGCTTAAACGTACAAGGGTCATTCTAAAAGAAAGAAAGAAAAAAAAAAAGCTAGCAAATCCTGCCCCTTGTTTCAGGGCCGTAACCAAGTTGAAATACTAGGTAGGCAGGGGCGTAGCCAGAAATTTTTCATGGGGGGGGGTGCTTACGACTACTACAACTCATATATATGTATACCTGTGTGTGACAATGTAGTGAAGAATATACATTTTGTATGGGAAAAAATTCCTCATGGGGGGGTTATGACCCCCCTAACCCCCCTCGGCTACGCCCCTGTAGGTAGGGCCTTGAATCTAGTACTTCGGGAGGCTGACTAAATACAAATATTAGTAGCCGGCGCGGGGAGTTTTTTTCCCATTTGTATATACTTTCCTAGAGTATTATTTGCTTTGCAAAATGCTTTATTTTGAAAATATTTACCGGAGATTCAATTAATAATTCTTTCATTGAGATTCACTGATAAATTCAAGAGTAAAAACAGGGAATAACCGAGCCAGAAGGTTTAAGTTACCTGAGCAACCTCACATCCTCGGAATCCATGCTCTGCGTAGCAAAATTAAACTGTAAATAGGAAGTTTTTGCGCACCGGTTTTACTTACGGTAACGTTAACGTTAATTGACTTTGAACAGTACAGCGCATGCGCACATATAAAGTTTACGGTATCTGGACTACTTCCGAAGGAGACTTTTTGCAAAACATTCGAAAATCAGCGTATGCCTTTTTTACGAATAAGCCTTATTAGGAGGCCGAGTGCCTCATACGAAAAACGCGCGTAGCGAGTCTAGGGGCTTTTACCCCTAGTACTTTACGTAAAAAAAAACCTCTCTATTTCAAAAAGAACAAAATCTCAGAAATTACCGCTATGGGGGTCTTTAGTTGCCGTTAAAAAAGACATGAACTTCCCGCCAGAGCTACTTTTTGATGTCAAATACATTCTGCTTAGTCAATAGACAGGTGAAACTGCTAATCAAAGTTCTAAGCCAATTAAAATTAAGTACAGTGAAACCTCCCAACTTGGACAGCCCCATAGGCTGGACACCTCCCTAATTTGGGCAGTCTTCTAGAGAATGGAATAGACTCATAACATTTACATGCACCTTTGTAAGTTGGACACCGTCCTATAAATGGACAATTTTACTAGGAACCGCAAGTGTCCAATTTTCGGAGGTTTCACTGTACCCCTATTCGCTGTCTAGTGGTAAACTGGGTTTTATAGCCGAAAACTCACGGGAAAAGTTACTTTTATTTTTTTTAACCTCTTAACAGATTTTATAATTTAGTAGAGTGTAGGAAAATCTAATTAATTGGTCTCAGGACCTCTAGGACTTCGCTGAACTGTATTGGTTAAGAGAAATAAAAGAACTGTTCCTTAATTAATAAATCCTCATTACTGGATATAACTCGGGGCACGAATACTTATCCTGATGTCATCCCATACATACTGCTGATAATTAAGAGGAATACACTCCGTTTGTATGTAAGCGCGTATAGCTTCACTCTCAGAAAAACGGGTCTTTAAAATACCCATTTCTTCCTCAGTTTTGAACGAATAATCTTTATGAAAAAATATATTTCTATGAATTCTTAACGAAATCTAAAGAAGAGGGGAAAAAATCGTTTAATCTGAAGAAGTTTCTTTAATTGACAGGAGAGAAAAGAAACGGATATTCATAAAATAAGAGATATTTCGGCAGCTCTGTTGCCAGAAAAATTTTCGTGAATTGAAGAAACTTTTTAGAGTGCATCTTAATACACTAATTTATTCTTCATTTTTCATGGAATAATTTCCATACTCTTTGGAAATGTTATATTTCTGTGAATTTCTCGAAAATCTGAAGGAGAGGAAAAATGTTTTTTGAATCTGAAGAAGTTTCTTCAATGGACAGGAAAAAAAAAAAGAAACTGTTATTCGTCAAATAACGGAGATATCCGGGCAGCACTTCTGACAGTGAATTAAGGAAATAATTTTTGAGTGTTAATTACAGCGGTAGTTTAATAAAAATATTGATTTTGAGATTTATATTCTAAAATAGTCCATATAAAGTACATCTTACTAAAATTTCTAAACCATATTTCTATTACAACGCCAACTGCAGCTGTTTATATGAACGCCTGTCCCCCCTGAATTAAATCTTTAATTTCATTTATCTAGGTTTATTTTTTTTGAAATTCTATCAGCTTTGAAAGGCTGAGGCTTTGTCAGATGTTGGTGGAATTGTTTCACAATTTTCCTACTTGAACCTATATTGACAAGTAAGGGTTTAAGGATTAGATTAGTTGTACATTGAAAACTTTTTTTTTTTTTTTTTTTTTTAATCAAATGTGGCATTACTCATGTTTTTTCCTCACTTTTCTGTACCGAATTGTCATTTAAATTTGTTCTCTCTGCAACAAATACAATTACCCAAAATCCAATCATTAAATTTGTTTAAAATATTACCATTTACAACGTAAAATATTTGAAGCAAAAAATTAAAAATTAAAAAAGGAGTAGCATTTTAAAATAAGTAACAAAATTGTGATCTTTTTAAAGTAAACAAAAAAACCCTTTTTTACATGTTAGGTTAAATGTGCTTAACATTCACGTAATAATAGCCAAAAGTTATTTAAAAAAAAAAAAAAGAAGTTTATGTTGCCAAGTCCCCTGAATCTGCTTGTTCCACTCATTGTCCGTAGTGGAGAAGCGATCATGGGCGCAGAAGGGGAATTGCTTTCGCTTTGCAAGTACGGGGCAAACAAGCTTAAGCAAAAAGGACTCTTAAATTTAATTATTTCTCTTAATGCATAAATATATAAGGTATCAATCTTACGTGTACACTATTTTCGACAAAGAGCATTTTTTAAATAAATTTCACTTATTTTATTTTAAGAATTGTAAATATACGTCTTCGAAATGCACTTTAAATAATGAATATAGACTTTAATGTTTGGAAATACTTTTAAGTCTCCTTTAAAAAAAATTCAAGATAAACACACACTCTTGAATAGAGCGCATAGTACAGTCCTTAGAATAATGTAACTTTATTTTATTATTAATTGTTGTTGCGGCAATTAGAGCACGGAATTACTGGTGAATAAACGCTCAAATCGAAATCGTTAGCGATTTCTAATTTTGTTGGCAATTGTAAAACACCGAATTACGGTTCTTACTAGTACGGAATGTAGTACTTTCATTGCAGGTAATAAAATTTTAAAAGAGCCTAATAATTTCATCCCATTCGCCCTTGAGTGATAAAGGAAAATATGTTTTACTGCTACAATCACGCACTGTTAGATGAAAAATCCAGTATTCGTGGAAAACGAAACGAAGGATGTGGGTTTTCGAACAAAATTACATATACGGCGATTTACTTCTGCCCACCCCACCCCATCCCGTTTCTCTTTTAGCTCAAGCAACTTATTTAAATATCATCCACCTGTATTATCATTTCTGAGTAAATCATGCATGATATGTGCGGCCATTCACAGCTTATATCGTAAGCGTGGGCTTGTCGAATTGAAAAAGCCAGTTGCGTTTCATACATTTTATCAGACTCTTTACCGCACGAACAATGAGATGAAGGCCAGTAAGTTTACCTACCTCCATGTAGTGCACTGGTATTATTTACTTCGTTGCAAGAGTTAAATTAACCAGTAGAAAGTTTGTTTGGTTTTGATTCAGACATCGTATAACATCACAGATCTCGGGCAGTGACCTGCTAAATTAATTACTAAAGTCTGGAATGGGATACAGTGACAGCTTTACTTACAACAATCTCTCTTGTTCGCTTGTTGTTCATAGACTTCACGTTACTGCAACTTGTAATGTAATTTAAGACTGACATGCACGTCTCACTGCTGATGTCACATTGTAATCGCCAATGGCCAATGAAAAGATGAATCTGGGCAGTTCGTGCAGCCTCCCTTTATGTTTAGTCAAAGACCAAGGGACACAAGCCTAATGCCTGCCGTTAAATAGATTCTCTACTGTCAGTGTTTATCAGTTAACAGTGTTATATCAGTGTTTATCCTGTTCATCACGCATTATTCCAGTTTGTCGATATTTTAAAAACCATACGCAAGTTTTAAAAAGGTTAAACAAATTAAATTAGGAAATAAGCTACTTTTATGATGAGGAACAGAGTCTGAAACTGAAACACCCCTGAGATGTTTGACAGTGATTCACTCGAGGAAAAACTCTTTCTAACAGTCCGATACTAGTTAGCCAAATTTAGGAGAAAGGCAGTTTCTTTTCTTTTCTTTTTTTTTTTTTTTTTTTCAAAATGTGACGTGCGAATTTTAGTTGAATCCTGAGAGAAAGTTGTAAATAATAATAGGAAAAGGATTATATTGATTAGCTTTCTGTTATTTTAATTGATATTTTTATAAATTAAAATTTTCAAACTAAATAAAATAACTAATTAAATAGCTTTAAATGAAACTCTTAGGAAGAGAGGATCTTTTCTTCTGACTATACAGACTATGAGGATTTTTGCTGAAGGGAAGAGCCAAACAATCTAAATATTAAAGAATTTTCCGTTTAAATATATTTTACACCCAAAATTTAATATTACCGATGAGCGCAAGAGCTCTTTACCTAAATTTTTATTTTGAAAATGGTTAAAAGTCAAATATTTAAATGGGGGTATTTTTTGCAACACTCCCCCCCCCCTCCCTTTCTTTTTTTAAAGAAGTTTTAATAAATAAAAGAACACTTTACTTATATTTTCGAATAACAAATTATGTGAACATCGTTAGTCCTTAAAGGTTGAAATTCGCATACGGTAAAATTGTCTAGGGACCAAAACATCTTTCTGCAAAAATTTGGATCTTTGTCGGATAGGGATTCAATGGACCAAGAAAGACTTCCTAAATAAAGATAAATTTATGTCTAAGATACGTTTCGCTGCCTTAAGACGAGAAATTTATTTGTAGATCCTTATTTGTACCTCTATGTTTTACTATTTATACTGATTACACTTTTCTCCCAAATTTAGAAAGTAAATAATGCAAATCGCTTGTACAACAAGTGTTATGGTATGCTAACGTCCCTTAAGTACACATTTAAAAAAGAATAGCAGATGCCACACAAATATACTAAAAATCCATTCTCAGAATGTGCACAAATATGCTGTTGTCCCTTTTTCTCGTGTTCGTTGTCTTGTTGTACACATGGAAAAAAAATCAGCCTGTTCTCTCCCTAATTATCCACTAACCGGCTTCTACCCTAATGTTCGAAGTACTGTTCCAGACATTTCTAATCACAACACAGCAAGAAAAAAAACTTATTATGATCGCCATTTTTTCCGCATTCTGGGAGATATTACGCAGCCGAAATGAAGCGTGGAACATTTCTGACAAGGTCTGAAGAACATTTGATGGCGAATCCAGAAACAAGAGAAATTCAGTCACTGACCTTACGACAGCATATAAGATAAACGTATAAGAAAGCTTGTATCATAACAAAAAAAGGTTTATTTTTGTTGCTATTCATTACACACCGTCTAGTGCGTGAAAATATGCCGTGATGGGTATTTTCCGCAGAATCCCTGATGAGTCTCGAGAATCCATCCAGAAAAATACAGAAAAGCCGCTGCATCTTAGAATTATAAATGAATATTCAATACGTTTTATTCTCACCGAAAGAACTGGTAGAAAATATTTGCATGTTTTTAAAACTTTTTCGAAATTCCTTGCTCTTTAGCGGTATTTATAGTATAGAACTCTCATTTAAATAGCATCTAAATATTGTAGTAACCGGGATTCAAGGTAAGTGTCTAAAATTCCTCACGAGAAATCTAAGCCTACGTTTCTCATATGCATCAAAATCCTCTAAATAAGGACATGCATATTGCATAACCAAAAAATGCATGGATGAGAATTCACTGAAATGGATTCATAATGTTTCAATCACTTTCAGTAATGGGGAGAGATAAACTTTATAAAAAAATTTCTCTCTCCCCATTACTGAAGTTTAGTGTTAAATTTTGATAAACGAGAGGGATATAGCTATCTGACTATAGGGTGGAATGCTCTATGGTATGAGACTATATAAATCCTGGCTGGTACTTACGTTCTATTCAGAAAGAAAACATTTCGAAATTCCTAACACCGACAAATGTCAATACTAGAGGACCGATTTTAGGTCCATTACTTTCAATGACAACCGATCCATTATTCCACAAAATGAAACCACCAAATTACAGAATACAACTACAAATTTATTCATTTAATGTAGTTTTAATTTCATTAGTAATTTCTTGTTTTCTATATTCTCTTCCAAAATTTTTTTGTATAAATCCAAATTTTATTTTAATCTTCAATCTTTAATGTACAGTAAATTTTTCAATGCACTATTTAGCTTGTTTCAAATCGGATTGCATTCCAATTTCGCCACTGTATGCAGCGAGTGTAACCTCAAAATTTAGAGTAGACATCGCGGTTTAAAAATTTCAATTTCTTTAAAATGCATTTTGCCAGTGAGATAAAATTATGTGTGGACACATACGTTGTGCCAATCAATGAAAACGTTACTGAATATCTGCAGAGAAAGTAATCAGTTTTTGTTATTGTTACTTTTATTTTGCAAGCGAAAGTTTATTTACCTTTTCTGTATAGTACTTCATTGACGCAACTCAGTCATTCAATACCACGCCATTCACGAGCCTTTCAGTTGAATGTTTTTCAATAGCAGCTAACCCAAACGCGCTGGCCCATTTCAGATGAGGGTATCCGTTCACTCAACATTATGTGCTCGGTTATGACTGAAAAGACTTTCTCTCACCCTAATGAACCAGAAGAATAGAAAAGGCAGGCAGAGTACACATTCGGGACGGTAAAATAAATGGGATTGTATGCAGAGATGAGCGCCTCTCTGGCTGTAGGGTGGGTAAGATGTGGATATATCGCTTCTTCCGAAGCACGACGGAATCATAGTTATTCACAAAACACATATTTTTCGAAAAATACCTATACAGAAGCAGAGGCAGGAGCAGGCTTTCAGGTTGAATGTACTTTTTTTTTTACCCTAATCTGGATATACGCTAATCCAAAGGCGGATCCAGGGGGAGGGCGCAGGGGGCGCGCGCCCCCTCCGAGAAAAATTTATTTACACTTGATAAATGAGTCTTTCACCAATATTAAGTGATCTTTACACTAGATAAAATGAGTACTCACCATTTGCGCCCCCTCCGAGAAAAGTTTCTGAATCCGCCCTTGCGCTAATCAGTGGCGTATCTAGGGTGTGGCAGGAAAGGCACGTGTGGGGTACACGACACTTGAAAGGGGAACTCAGATTGCCACTGCGAGATCGATGCAACGACAGAAGTATTTAGCCTGTTTGCTTCTATCGCTGCAAGGACGCAACGATAGCTATTCTCCCTCTGCACCCACCGTTGCTTCCTGATAAGGACTCCTGTAAGCGAGGGTTTGCGCGCGAACTTTATATAATATAGCAGCTCTCCCCAGAACCCCCCCCCTCTATATTTGCTTATTTTGTTTTTATATTTAGGATTTCTGTTTATACATGATGTCTTATCCTTTTTATATAGTAATTTTGTCGCAAAAAATATGTCAACAGAAAAATTGTGTTTTTACGGGCGTTCGCAACTTTAGCTGTCAAAAGTCGGTTCGAAAATGATTAAAAGTTTTTAAAAAAGTTGTAGGAAGGAAGCTTTTATTTATTGGCAAGTTCGAAAAGAAAAGAACATATAATGCTAAATTTCGTTAGTTAAAAGAACACAGGACGCTACATTAATTTGTTTACGAGCAAATTTACTGAGCTTTATATATATATATATATATATATATATATGCATACTAATACTATACAGTGTGTCCCGTGCTAATGGTGCCCAATGACTGTTTCCTTAACCATTAGTCAGAGACACATAGTTCCAGTTGCAAAAATGCTCTAAATTGTATAATCTATTATATCAGAAACAATCAAAGTCAATAAATCAATTCCTATAAAAATTACGAAACTTAAATTTTTATACGGTTCCCCGGTCCTATCAGTTATATTTAGAAAAATTTTCTTTATACAATTTCATACACAATTAAAAAAAAAAAATCGTCCTTCGATGACCAAAATTCAAAGAGTTAGCAGCAAATATTTTGACTTAAGTTGCTTTTCCACGTTTAAAAATGTCCCGTTAGGGAACTCTATAAATATTGAAATTTTAAATTATAGGTAGTACTTTCATTTTCTGCCATAATGCGGAGAAAGTAGCAAAACTAATTTTACAATACTAATCTTTAAGCAGGAGGTTATAGTCAGGCTCTATAAAATATCTATACGGGGCCAGACTTACTACATTGTATATGTGTAGCTTGCAGATGTGTAACACCGAGTATGCTACGCAAAGTACAGGAAGAGTTTTCTACAAGGGGTGCATATTTGCTTGCACCGAAGGAAGCTATACTTTGAAGCAAATGTTACACTAACAGGGTTTGTAATATTATTTTAAGTTTCTAAAATGCATATATTCGTACTTTAAAATGTTTCAGCTTGTAATTTAATGCTTAATGAAGTCTTTTATTCTTTTGGTTTTGTATTTTAAGTTATTTAACACCAGTTCATTTAAAAAAACTCTTTAAAAAATTCTATTTTCTCTATTAAGCTATATTTTGATGTTAATTTATTGGATACACATAATTAAACGTTAATCTACTTTATTGCAATCTACAATCGTAAAACAGTTGATGAAATTGCTAATAAATATTACAAGGCTCAAAACCAGGTACATTAACACTAGAGGCGACGTTGGGTTGGGGGTCATTTTGACCCTTTTCCCAATATCTCATGCTTTATTTCAATATACAGTTTAACACCACAGCTCATTTTTCTACTTTTTCTAAAAATTTTCCAAGAGTGTTGAGACAAATTTTTACATTTCTACTTTAATTAGTAAAATAAATAATTATAGAAATATTTAAAACAGCCAAAAGTTGTCTTTTTCACCCTCCCCTCCGGCTGTTCTAGTGTTAATTTTTCTCAAATTCATTTTGCATACAACCCCTATTTCGGATCTCGAAAAGCACCCTAACTTTAAGCAGCTATAACTCGGTGAATTTTGGTCGTACAAGGACGAATTTTTTTTTTATTGTGCGTAAAATTGTATAACGAATTTGTTTTTTTAAAAATATAACTAAAAGGACCGGGGGACCGTATAATACACACACACACACGCATATATATATATATATATATATATATATATATAACTCACGTCGTTCAGTTTTTATTAGCATTCTTGTTGCATCCAGGACAAAAAACAACTCAAAAGTATAAATGCGTTGTAATTAATTCAAGTTTAGGTCTAGACACTGTTACATTAATGACTAGATGCTCGTAAATTCAGATTCCATGTACCATTTGTTACCTGTTTTATCTTTAGTAAAGTGTTTTTCTAAAAGGTTGACTAAATCATAAATGTTGCATATTGCCTGCCAGGCATCTTTCATACCTTTACCCCACGCAGTTTGCTATCTGAGTTCCATACTTGGAAGTCATACTGTTCAGAATAAGAAATTCGCAGAGCCTACTCCAGTGTTCATACAAGCAGAAAAATAAATCATTCCAGACGTATCCATTATGAGTGAAGTTGATGTGTTTCATTCAAGTTGAAAAGAACTGTAAGCTAAAAATTGTACGAGGGGATTTTGAAAAGTTAAGATATAATGCGTCCAAATAATATCCATAACGTTTCCATAGAAAATTTCATTATGAATATCTACTGCAGGTTTGCATTCAGTATGGAAAAAAAAAAAAAGTATGACGGCAAGGATTTCACATTTTTGCGGGATTCTGAATTGACCCCGATATTAAAAAGACGTTTTGCTCAAACACGGCTGACTCCGCGTAAAAATAACGAATGGCCTAGAGCAGGGGTTCCCAATCTTTTATTACCCACGGCACCCTTGTCAGGCTAAAAGCATTTCGCGGCACCCTTGTCAGGCTACAAACATTTCGCGGCAGATTTCTTTTAAAGCAATATAAGTATGAAGGTTAGAATGAAGCAGTTTGGATGCATTTTACGTTATTTTTTGTTTGTTTGTTTATAGGGCTAACTATCAAGAAAGTACTCTCTTGGGAAAGGGATATAGAATTTTGACAATACCCCCATTTCAGGGAGTTCCTATCAAAGAGAGGCTACAGGACAGTCTTGAACTTGACTGAAATATTTTTTGTTTGAGCTCACTTACAGATCGGCTTGGCTCACTTTCTTGGGGATACCGGTTCAGAGGAAATTATTTGATTATACTCCACTAAAACACTTTTCTTGATTATCTCCATGGCACCCCTGAAATACTCTCGTGGCACCCTAGGGTGCCGTGGCACCCAGTTTGGGAACCTCTGGCCTAGAGGGAAAAGCTAACGGTTCAAGTTGCAGTCCGTGTTGAGAGCGGTCTCACAAAATTTTTTCCTTTACTGCTATTGGTGAAGTGTCTTTACTTTCCGAAATTCCCTCGTACAATATTTATTTATTTTTTAATTTTGTGCATATATTTTTAAAAATTAAATTATATATGCAAGTTTATTACAAAAATAAATAAATAAATAAAAAAAAAAATAACCCATGCTACTCCAAAGAAGTTATTCCTAGTTATTCTGATTTTTGAAAAAAGGTTGCAATTATTTTATTAAAATTTTAAAAGCTGCATTTAGTATAAAATAGCCCGGAAATTGTGGAAATTTATGTATAGTATACATACAGCATAGATAGATAAAATAATTAACTTTCTGCATACACAATCCAAAACTATCTGTAAATTCACAATAGCCCATGACAACAGAATAGCGTGTATATGAACACATGTAACGTGTTTGGGCTATAGTGATATAAATATTTCTTCTGGGTAATTATCGATCTTTAAAAAAATCTCCACAAAACCGCAGAATCACCGCAAGACCTTCAAATTTATCCGCACTCGGCATGTGTCTGTATAATCTGCGATATACTGATTTTTTTTAAACTTTATTTTTTTTAACGGAAAAGTTGGACGGATAAAGCAAGCCTAAGTTCCAGTAAATCTTCATGAATTTTAAAAGGTATGAGACCTCTTCAAACAAATTTCAGATTTTATTATTATTATTTTTTTCAAAAAGCCCTTTTTCCGAATTTGTTCTTTTAAAGAAGTTCCGTTCTGTGAACCTGTGTTTTCGTGGTAACATTGGAACAACTCCTGTCAGGTCATCGTATTCAACCTTCGATGCATCATAGAAAAAAAGAAAAAAGTAATAAGACAGAATAAGTGGGAGCAGTATTTGTTCCAATGCTTTTGTCCACCCTCTTAGGTGACGAGTTCCGTGTAGCTTAAACTCACAACGTCAAATTGGTAATGAACTCTTCTGCTTTATTGTCTTTTCATTGGAATATGTTTGTCTTGTGGGCCAAACCATCTTCAGTGCTTAAAAGAAGGACAGAAGACCATGACTCAAGTCAAATATTATGCTGACAAATCTTTAGAAATCGAGGTTTATGTGTATTCTGTTGTGCAACGAACGCACTTGTGTGCCTTTTAAAATACAGATTTAGGTATTACGCAAACCCAAAAGTATACCGTTTAAAGCATTCATTTAATTAAAAATGTAATTAAATGAAGCTTCAATTACATATGCAGTCCTGTCTGACTGCATATGTAATTGAAGCTTCACAAAGGACGGTATATTGAATATTTACTCAAATTTTGATGACTACTATTTTTTCTTTTTAAATAAATGAAATTTTCTTCGCGTCTGTTCAACGAGCATTTACTATGACTTAACTATGAGTTAAGTTATATACGCAAATAAAGTTTGTTTTGGAAAGTGTTTTATAATAGATGCGTCTGGCGTGAATAATATTTCCTTGTTTTATACTTAAATTAATGATGCAACTGTACCCGATAACAACATCATTAAAAAAAGAAAAGTAACTTATTGCGCTATAACCGAGCGGCATAATAAATTGATATAAGACAAGGCATTATTCTTAAATAGCTTTTAAGAATTACCTGTGCTTAATTTAAAAACTAATCAAACGCTTTATACTTCCTTTTGATGCAAGACATAATGATTTCGTAAAGCTTATGTAGCTGGTGGAGAGTCGTTGGCAAACGTTTTTTTCACGTCTACGTATTAAATGAAAATTTATTTTCAAGTTATCCCTTGGAGGAGTAGTTCCCAACTTGACATGGGAGTCCCAACTTGACATGACTTGGTACATGGGAGACTTTTTATGAGTACACGAAAGTCTGTAATGGAGGAAATCACAGAAATGGCTCGACTGAAAACTCATAAACAATATTGTACGGTTTTAGATTACAAAAACAGCTTCAAGTGTAATTAGCTGACAGGTGAGCAGTGAAGGCTGCGACTTTAGTATTCCTACTAAATGCTATAATTACACTCAAAAATCCATAACGATTTGAATACATTCTTGCTCTTTTAAGTTAAGAAAATAATTAGATTATTTTTATTATTACTAACACATGTATGCGTTATTTGGATATAGACGGGGGCACTAATAAGAGAAAAATCCAAGCAAGAGATACGAGAAAGGAAAATGGCTAGGAACCTCTGTTAGAGAATTGTGAATCTTTGAAAGCTGTCTGTATGATATTTTTTGTTAACTACATGACACGTGAGATGTACACTATTTTGTTAGAGTAAACCAAGCAGAAATCCATCCCTACTCATTGTGAATTCTTAAAATTATAATCATTTGATTGGTTTTCTTCACAAAAAGTACTTTTGTTAATCCAACACAATTTTATAATCAACTGAAAAGCTTTTTAGGTAGTTAAAAAAGGTTTAGAAAAAAGATCTGCATGAGCTGATGTTCAATTGTTTAATATTCATTGATTCCAATAAGTAATACTCGTATCTATAATTTGCATTTATTTAAGTTAAAAACCAAATGAATAACATGCAATTAAAATCTAAATGTACTTTAAAAAAAATCAGTTTCACAACTACAAATATTTTCTTAAAAATATAATAAATTAATACCACTTTGGTTTTGGTTTCTCAGGTTTATGCATAAGCGTAAAGCGTGAAATCAACTCAGTTTTTGCACAAAAGGTTTAGAGATCTAACCCACTATCACCATCCCTTTAATCTATGGCTGTAGGGTTAAAAAAAAAGTTTTCGTACAAAAGAAGAAAAAGTAAGAGAGAGAGAGAATCTTATTTTATTCCATTTACATTGATAGTGATAGTGATGAGTCTCATCCAATTTTCATTGATAGTGAACAGAAAGTGATTTCATAATAAAAGGAAGGAAAAAGGTGTGCTCAGTCTAGCATTTAATGCTTTAAGCAGAATTCTGCGCTATACTTTCAATTTGAGAGTTTAGGAAACAAAAAATATCGATTTTTTTAGAAATTCATTTTTCGTGCCTCTTTTATTTTGAGCAGATTTTTAAAGTTTTCGGTTTAATTATTTATGCAGTTTAATTATACTTCAGTTTAGAGATACATTATTGTTAGACACCCTTTTTGGGACACCCTATATGTATCTATCTATCTATCTATCTATCTATCTATTTATCTATCTATATATATGTTAATTAACTTTTTTCTAAATATTGCTGATATTGGCTTCAGCATTATCAAGATGAAACTTTGGATATGATATTTAATTTATAATAGTAAATATTTACATGCAAGTTTTTCATGAAATATTTCTCTTTCAAATTCAGCCTTGTCCGTATTCAAGTGAAATAGGATCGATCACTGCTTTAGGCGGTGTTTCCCAATCTGTAAACAGGCAGAAAAAAAATGGAGGACGTTCGCTAGAAAAAATTAATATATATATATATATATATATATATATATATATATATATATATATAAATGCATATTTCATTTACTAAGTCAAATGTTACACAAATAATTTTTAGTTAGTGCGATATTTGCCGTTGCTCATTTTCTGTAAATTTGCTTTACGTGGAATGGCAGAAAAAATTCCACAGACCAGTGGTTAGAAGCACTGGAAGCACTTAAAAGTACGTTACGGAGACGGGCATCTATTTTAAAAAGTATAAATTTAGTACATAATAGTGAAATTAAAAAAGATTGTTTTCCTTCGAAAATCGTGTATATAGCATTTATAGCTCGGTTACAGGTTCAAATTAATTAATTCTCATAAATTTAGATTTTTAGCGAAATGATTATAAAAAAAACTTTGTTGACACTTACTTCCTTTAACCTGCTCTCTCTCATCATTACAGAAACGTAATGGCAGTGATTAACTGCAGAGGACTAGGGTTATTGCGTATGTTGAAACGCGAAAGCATTTACGGGTAGTAGTGATGCGGGTACGAGATGAGTTTACGGGTACGATTTGAATTCAGGCTTTATTTTTAAAGCCTGAGCCCGAAATTTCCGGTAATTGATAAATAAAAGTCAATTACTTCAGAATATCACAAGTTTTACTGCATTGTACTGCATTGGTAGAATATCACAAGTTTTACTGCATTGTACAAATTAAGGACAAATGTAGCAGAAGAACTCTTAATGCATGTTTTAATTCTTCCATGCATCAGTTTTTAAAATATATTTACAAGGTGTATGTTCAATTAACGAATAATTTTTCATGAGCTCAATCCCGACTGGAATCGTGAATTATAGACAACGCATTTCATCTCTCTCTGGCAGCAGTGAACACAGGACGTGAATCGCCACCATTGCGCCTTTGGAACGACGGAAGAGAACAAGTTGACCCTATGAAGTGCAGACATTTTCCCATGGGTGTAGAAGAACAATTGGATGTACTGCCCAACGCTGTAAAAGTGCGGCCACTGCCATTACTCGATTTAACTCCAAGCACCACGGGGGTCGATCGAATCGCCAATCGCGTGCCACTGAACGAACTTTTTCAAAAAAAAAAAAAAAAAAAAAAAAGTTTTAGTTGTGTGGTACGTGACAAGCGATTCGATCGATCGTCATGTTAATGGTAGTTAAATCGAGCAATGGCAACGGCTGTACTTTTTCAAAGCTGGAGCCATTTGGCAGTCTATCCAGTTGTTCTTCTATATCAGTGTATTTTCATAAAATTCTCCAATTTTTGGCAGATGTCAGTACGGCTACAAATATAATTTTGACATCAATTTTAGAAATAGTTGATAATTTTCACTGGAAATTATGTACTGAGAGAGAGAAAAGAAAAAGGATTCTCCCTGTAACTACGACATCTTTAAATATTTCACCGAAATCAAATTTATTCATAGCTAATCAAAACTTAGAAAACTGACTAATGCTTGAGTTGAGTATTTTTGGGAACGGCAGTCAATGCCAGAACTTAGTGTCTCACAGAAGGTCGCGCATTGAAAGGTTAATTTATTCGTTACCAATACCACATGCGCAAATAAAATTGTGTTGGAAAGTGTTCCGATCGATGTGTTTGCATGATTTATTTTTCTTGTTGTCCTTTGACTTGTCAGCTTTCCAAGTGTCTCAGGCTAGCATTCCCTTGATCCATTGACCTGCATCTGAAAGATCAAGGCCCTCATCATCTGGCATCAACTCAAAAGCAGTATTTTATGCCTGAAAATAATGATACGTAATTTTATTTATATTTTTTTTTCTGAAAATTGCGATGCAGAAAGTAATGAGGGAAAGAAACACGAAAATATTCTACATAATACTGTAGAGTTTCATGTAATATTTCTCAGCAGATTATTGGTTTTCTACTTGAACTGTACTTTGGGGTATGGCGAATGGTATACATGAAAGTTTTCAGTTAATGATGATGGTGTACTAAAATTTCTTGTTTTCCCTTTATTATCATGCAATTTAAAATATTCGAAATAGTTATCTTCTTTTGCAGTTTCGTCTATTCTACAAATAACTGTCTTTAGAAACTGAAAGCATATGGAGTTTAATGAATATTTTCTTTGCTTGTTCAAAATGATTATCCAGGTAGAGAAAAGATTCTATGAATGTTGGAAAAAATATGAACTAAAGGTACTTAAGGTATTGTCCGAATATTTATATGAATATTTTTATCTCTTGGGAAAACATCGACTGTAAAAATTGGTTTAAACGAAGGAAATTAAAAGGAATCACTATATTTCAAAATTTAAAAGTTTTATCCATTGATTCTTGATTTTTCATTTCATAAAATTGACTTAAATCGCTTGCAATTAATTATATGTGGTAATCTATCATTTTAACTTGAGTAGCTTTACAAGAACGCGGAAGCTAAACGAAACTCATTAAATGATAGCATCCCCCCCCCCTCCCCACCTAAAGATAGCAAGTAATTTTTTGAAGTCTAATGATTGTAAATTGTCTTTACAATTACATTTTAAATTGAAACTAAACGAGATAAATTATGCTGGTTTAAGAGTTTTTATAAGTTCTCAAAGTTCTTTTCCCTCAATCGTTTTAAAAAAGTTCTTTTCCCTCAATCGTTTTTTCTTTATCAAAATCCTATAGTCCAATTAGTATTTACTGCAAATGTGGTTCAATTTGGCGCAACAGTTTTCAAACAATCGGGCTCTAAACTAGAGACCTGCACGGGACTGAAAATTTAGTCCCGGCCCAACCTGAGCCCAGCAATTCTTGAATTTGTAGGTCCGTCCCGGCCTGGGCCCGTAACACATTTGAAACACAAACATCACGGCTCGGCCCATACAGGCCCATAATTGCGGAGTAAAAATTTGAAAACTAAAGAATTTTTTGAAAATATAAAGACGACCAAATACATTCGATTAAATAAATATTTTTCAGGTATTTATTATTAAGCAAAGCCCCACGATTCCACAATTTATAATCTACAGAAGCCAATTTCTAAAAACACTTTTATTGCGGGCGAAAAAGAAAAAAATTGATACAAGGCACAAGTCCGGCCCATCCCGGCCCGTTGACAACATATTTATTAATCCAGTACCTATACCCGGTCGCAGGATGGTCTTTCCTGGGCCGGACCGGCCAGTGCAGGCCTCTACTCTAAACACCTCTACTTTAATTATAGCCATCCTGTATTGCGCAATCGCAAAGTTAAAAAAAAAGTATACGAATAAATTCTTGCTCTTTGCATGCATTTTTTTAATGCAGTAGATACTCTACTTCTAAAATAAACATACAAATAAACCTCGAAAACAAATCACAACATTTCATGTTTATTTTATCCTCCTAAAGATAATCACTTAGAACTCGAAAAATCAATTTAAGCTGGATTTATGTGTCCAGAAGAAAAAAGAAAGGAAAAGAAAAGAAATTAGCGTAAAAATTAACAATACTTTAACAAGCACCTTTGACAAAATTGCTTTATATATTTTTTCTTTTTTAACAAGCTACGGAGATTAAAATTGATTATATAAGATCAATCAGCAAATTTCTTGTGGGAAAATTAAATGAAGAATGCCTTTCTTGTGTTTTTAGGTGAATCTCTAAAGTTCATAGATTGAGATCTTTCGAAAAGTAAAAAATAATAAGATAATTAGATGTTACTACTTCTTAAATATTCTTATACTATAAAAAAACGTACCCGTTCTCCGCACGGTAGGGAACGAAACCTTTTCTTACATCTATAATTCGAATTGATTCCAGTGATTTGGAATCTAAAAATAAGCAAAATGATTTGACTCTTGGCGTAAAGTTACTCATTAGTTATTCGTAAAGTTAGTTTAAGTACTGACCTGAGACCATTGTTAATATTATGACACAAAAACTATGTCGGTGTCATTCGCGATCAGAAAAAGAAAACCGTGACGGTTTGCAGCGAAAATTCCTAACTTTCAAAATATCTCATTTCTACATCATATTCTTTTTTAGATTTAAGTTATACCATCTTAGATATTACATGATGTGGAGAACCGTTTTATTTTATAGTTAAATAGTTGTGTACCCGCTCTTCGCAAGGGAAGAAGAGAACATTTTCCCAAAATGTGATCATAACTACTTGTGACAAAACAGAATCTCCAAGAAAAAAAAAAAAGTTCTGCTACAGTCTTTTCTGTTGAAACTACCGCGGGATATATTAACGCGACGTAGAATTACTTAATGTTTAGTTAGCTGTGATGTAACATGGTTGTTGGAAAAGGAATAGAACACTTAGTTTCACGAAATATTTATTAATGCGGTATATTGTGCTTTGATCAATATTGCCCTAGCATATCTACTAACTATTACTTATACTATCTTTTACTGATACCAATACAATATATTTTCGTTTTTCAATCGTTAATGTTTAATTTAAAGAAACGGCTTAGATATTTGCCACGAATGTAGTCTTTGGTGACTTTTATAATTTACGCATTAGTATAAACGATAATCATTTCACTTTATGGTTGGCACTAAAACAGCTCTCCATACATTTGTATGCATAATTCTTGTCAGATTGGCATATTTAGCACCAGGGCCCTATTATCTCACGGGCAAATCGCGACTTTGCCCAGTGCCCCAGGCTCGAAATGGCCCCCAATTTGAAATGTTAATCTGAAATATTCTTTTTTATAACAAAATTTTATGAAAAATAAAACAAATTTCATAGATGGAGGCCCCCAAATTCATCAATGCCCGGTGTCCCTGTTTGTCATAATCAGGCCCTGTTTAGCACCGCAAAATATTTCTTGCGATTCGAAAATGTGTCCCGTTTAAAATCTCAATTGAAAATAATGCTGGATAATTCACTGGTGAAAAAACAGCATTCAATTCTTTTTCTGGCAACGTAAAATAATTATAAGTCGCCGTCTTTTAATTAGAGATAAAATATCTGGGGTTGAATATCTAATTGATAGTGGCAGTGATATCTGCGTTTTACCCAGAGCCAAAAATACTCCGTATAATGGACCTAAAAATATTATATTGTATTCTGCTGATGGATCTCGTATCAAAGTCTACGGAACTAAATTAGTAAAACTCGATCTTGTGTTAAACCGGTCTTTTCAGTGGCCGTTTGTGGTCGCAGACGTTAGCAGACCAATAATTGGTGCTGATTTTATAAAACACTTTGGCTTATTAATTGATCTGAAAAGACTTTGTTTACGCGATCCAAGTTCGTCCAAGGCAGCTCTAGGTTCCGCTTGCAAGGAGAGTTCGTCTAACGTTAGTCTACTTGCTAAGGATTTAAAAATTAAAAATATTTTATGAAAATTTCCCGACATACTTAAACCGTATCCTTCTAATATGAAAGTAAAGCACAATACAGTGCATAAAATTGAAACAACAGGACAACCTGTATTCGCACGGCCACGGCGTTTAAATCCATTGAAATTAAAAATAGCTAAACAGGAATTTCAATACATGCAAGAAAAGGGAATCTGTAGACCTAGTAACTCGTGTTGGGCCAGCCCTTTACACATGGTCCCAAAACCCAATAGTACTGATTTTCGTCCGACTGGCGATTACAGAGCTTTAAATAAAATTACTATTCCTGACAGATATCCCCTTCCCCATATACATGATTTTGCTAATGAACTTTACGGAAAAAAAATATTTTCCAAAATCGACCTCATCCGTGCATACCATCAAATCCCAGTGCACAAAGACGACATTCAAAAAACCGCTATTACCACACCTTTCGGCTTATGGGAATTCAAATTCCTCCCCTTTGGGTTGTGTAATGCAGCTCAAACTTTCCAAAGGTTCATATCTGAAGTCCTACAAGACTTAAACTTTACATTTGCTTACTTAGACGACATTTTAATAGCCAGTTCAAATGAGAAAGAGCACATGACTCATCTTGAAACTCTGTTTAAAAGACTAAACAAATACGGCATTAGAATCAATTTATCTAAAAGCATTTTTGGGGTAACTGAACTACCATTCTTAGGTTACTTGGTTAACGAACACGGCATAAAACCGCTGCCTAGCAAAGTTAAACCAATTTTAGACTTCGAACAACCCCAAACATGTAAAGGTTTAAAACGCTTCTTAGGACTCTTGAACTTTTACAGACGGAATGTCCCGCAGGCTGCTAAATTACAAGCGCCTCTAAATGAGCTTTTAAAAGGCTATAAAAATAATAGCAAAAAGGTTATTTTGTGGACAACCGAAACACTAGAAGCCTTCACAAAGTGTAAGGAATCGCTAGCTAACGCTGCATTATTGGTACATCCCAACCCAGACGCACAGCTTTGCTTATGCACCGATGCAAGTAGTACATCTATAGGCAGTTCTCTCCACAAGATCAGCTTAAAGCAGGATACACAAGTAATCGAGCCCTTAGCATTTTATTCTGCTAAGCTCACACCTGCACAGCAGAAATGGTCTACTTATGACAGAGAATTGTACGCTATCTACGCATTTATCAAGTACTTTAAGCACTTTCTCGAGGGCCGTGTTTTTACGGTTTTCACGGATCATAAACCAATCACCTTCTCCTTTAATCAGAAGGGAGATAAATGGTCTCCTAGGCAACTGAGACACCTAGACTACATCGGTCAGTTTAGTACGGATATTCGCTACAACCCGGGACGCGACAATATCCCTGCCGATTTCTTTTCTAGAGTCGAATCCATTACCTTACCGAGTACATTAGATTACTCAGCAATCGCAAAGGCACAAGAGGGTGACAAAGAACTTGAAAAACTAATCAGTACACACACTAAATTAGTATTTAAACGAATGACAATTCCAGAAACTCAAACTCCCTTGTATTGTGAGGGATCTACAGACAAAATTCGTCCGTATATTCCAGAATCCTTTCGAAAGAAAGTATTTGAAAATTTACATAACTTGTCTCACCCAGCTATGAAGGCCACAGCTAAGTTGCTAAGTTCTCGTTTTATTTGGCCTGGCATTCAAAAGGATTCGCGGACTTGGACGAAGTTGCATTCCTTGTCAGTTGACTAAGACGCAAAGACATACAAAAACCCCAATACAGAATTATACTGTTCCAAGAGATAGATTTGACCACGTACACATAGATCTAGTCGGTCCTTTACCCGTAAACAAAAATTTTAAATATTTAGTTACAATGATCGACAAATTTACACGTTGGGTTGAAGCAGTACCCGTCACTAACATAGCCAGCGACACTGTTGCTAGAGCGTTTTACGAAAACTGGGTAGCAAGGTTTGGCGTGCCCACAACTATTACAACCGACCAGGGTCGGCAATTTGAATCTTGCTTGTTTAATTCTCTTTTACATTTATTTGGAATAAAAAGAAATCGTAGTGCAGCTTATCATCCACAGGCCAATGGCCTTATAGAGAACTGGCATAGAGGGTTGAAAACTGCGTTGAAAGCCTGTCTGACCGACCAATGGTTGGAAAAATTGCCTACTGTTCTATTAGGACTTCGTTCCGTCTATAAAGAAGAGTTGAGAGCAACCACGGCTGAGCTGGTATACGGCATTTCGCTTCGACTCCCTGGAGAATTTTTCCAGCCCTCTGCAACAGATATTAATGTTCCAGACTTCATTCGACAACTAAAGCAGCAGATGGAGCACCTAGTACCTCGACCAACGTCTTCTCACGGCCGTGAACAAATATTCATTCCCAAATCACTAGCCACGTCCAAAGATGTATATGTCCGTAAGGACTCTGTGAAACCACCGCTGTGTCCACCGTACGACGGACCATTTCCTGTGCTAATGAGAACCAATAAATTTTATAAAGTTTTAATGAAAGGCCAGGAAAATATAGTCACCATTGATCGATTGAAGCCTGCTTTCACTTTGAACGAGCAACAGGTAAAAAGTGCTGATCTGACCGGAAACACTACGGTCACACGCGCAGGACGTACCAGCAAACCCCCGGAACGTCTGCAAGTTCGTTTCCACTAGGAGGGGGGTACTGCGGCGGCAGCACTTTGCGTTATGTCCCTCTCCACCTCCAGGACACGAGTCTCCAAGAGAATCGACTTGAATGCACGAGAGGGTTTTCGCAACCAGGCCAGTTTTTTCCACAAAAGCAGATTTATGCTAAAGCAGAGATATGCTAATGTGAACCGTGTTGCTATGTGAACAGCGACACTATATAAGGTCTGTAGCTAGTTACTAACGTATGTAGCGAGTTACTACACCTGGGGGTATAGTCCCCTTTTTGTATTCGGCACAAGGTGCCAGTTTGTGTTTTATCTGTTTTATGTTTTCGTTTTAATAAATTGTTATGTTGGGAAAAGTTGTGTTCAATCGTGAATACACACATGTACAATGAGAAGGGCAAAAAGTTATCATCTGCCACTTCACGGTAATCAGGGCCTGCTAGGGATGGATGCGCGACGAGTCAGAGATTTACAGCTTTTGTGAGAGACGAGACAAATATTTTTAACAATATGGTCTAGGGATTTGGCGAGACGAAACAAAGCTTTTAGGCTGTTTCGAGGGACGCCTGTTTTTCGTCTCGCGTTCATCCCTAGGGCCTGCTGGTACTAAGTAACAAAGCCGTCAGCGTCAGCTGACTAAAATTTACGTAAAAAAATTGCATTACCACCTCTTTTTTTCTGTGAAAATCTCCATATTTGCTACAACGCATTACTGCGTATGAGAGTCATTGCTAAAATATCCGCTAAAATGCGAAATGTGGTGTGAATATCAGTATCAAGATACTTGTAAAATCTTAACTTTCTGTACTTTCTCTGACTGTTCTACTCAAAAACTGGACCTTAGAGAGCCACCTTGGCTTCCAGTGGCAAAAATTCAAACTATTTTTTCTTTTTTAAAATTAAAACCCTGCGGTCTAATTAGTATTTACTGCGAATTTGGTTCAGTTTTCTCACAATCGGACTCTAAACACTTCTATTTTAATTATGGCCAGCCTATATTCAAAAATTTTTAGAAATCTTAAATAATAAAATTTATTCAAGCTCATTTTTTCTTTCTTTTCTTCTTTTACTTTTTAAATAGTTTATTGAATTGGAATTCACTCACTCAAAACAGTATTCGAGTATGAGAGAAATTTCCTATGTCCATTTTGTGAGTAACTGCTTCATTAAAAAAAAAAAAAAAAAAAAAAAAAAAAAAAAAAAAAAAAAAAACACACACAACACACAGCTCAAAATAAATATTAGAAACTCTTATATATATTTAGTATACTAGATAGTCTACTTTGCATAAAGAACACCACTTTATAATGAAAACTGACTTGCATTCAGTTACTTTTTTGAGATTGTGTAGATGTCTTTTTAAAAAATCTGATGTGTCCAACACATGACTTCCTTGCACGTCTATTAGATCAAAAATATTTTCGACGCACTTCCTCTAAACGTATTTGTTTGAAAGAGATAAAATATCAATAATAGTAAGGATTAGCAATTTCTAGCCAAATATTTCGATATCGCCAAGCTGAGTTCAATTTGAAAGATTTCCTTCTGACACTTTATTTGGCGATATTTCACCAAAAGCCGACAACTTGAGATAGTTTGCGAGATTTGAGGGATAGCCAAAGTAGTCATTGACCACAGACTTTCAATAAATTGAATGCATCCATACACCTCAATGTAGTCATTTGGCTCACCCCGTAAATAAATTCTCAGTCGATTGCTGTCAAAAAAGATATTGAAAACAGTTAGATATTACAATAGTTCTAAATACAAAAGTTCAAAATTCTACGGGTTAAAGTTTTAGAGTTATACAAAATACGAAATAATATTTGGCGATATTTCGGCGAAACTTGTCTATGTCGACGACATTTGGCGAGATTTTAAGCATGACCCAAACAATGACAGATTATCGCCAAATTTGTCGATATTTCGCCAAAACTAGCCAAGAACGATGACAAATGGCGATACCTTGGGCATGGACCAAATGACTGACTATCGCCAAGTTTGGCGATATTTCGCCAAAACTCGCCAAGGTCGAGGACAGACGGCGCGATTTTGGGCATGTACCAAACAATGACTGTCTACAGTTGTATTATATTGAAGATGTCCATAGACATTAAAGTACTGAAATTCTTTTCGGTGGTCCTGTAAATAAACTCTCCAGTAGATTGGAACCAAAAATCGAGATGCACAACTAGATGTTACAACAATCTTATCTATGAAATTTCATAATAGTTTTTGAGATTTGAGAGTTAAATATGCACACACGTACACCAAAAGTCGCCAAGCTTGGCGACTTTTGGCATAGTTCTTGAGGGAGGCACGTGACCGTGGTCGGACCATTACCTAACTTATGTGGAAGGACGGTATTGTGCTTGTAATGGATGAATGCCCCTAAAATTGCCATTGACCGTAATGTATTGGAAATCTTTTGAGTGTTCCTGTAGCAAAACTATAAATGATAAAGACACTTTTTTTAATGGAGAAATTCATTTTCTAACTCTTTGCAGCATATATCACTTCTGAGTCGTTTGAAATAGCCCAATACCTCTAAAAAACGCTTTGATGAATTTCGGCCCATAGAGCGTAATGCATTTCGAATCTTTTGGCGGTTCTGTAGATAAACTATCCAGTCGAATGGAACCGAAAGGGCAGGTGCACAACTATATGTTACAACAATCCTAAATATAAAGTTTCAACATTCTACGCCTAATAGTTTTTGAGATATGCGAGTTTAATGAATTTCGGCCCAATGAGCGTAATGTATTTCGAATGTTTTGGGCAGTCCTGTAGATAAACTATCCAGTCGAATGGAACCAAAAGGGGAGGTGCACAACTAGATGTTTTATCTATCCAAAATATGAAGTTTCGACATTCTACGCCTAATAGCTTTTGAGTTAGGCGAGTTTAATGAATTTCGGCCCATAGAGCGTAATGCATTTCGAATCTTTTGGCGGTTCTGTAGATAAACTATCCAGTCGAATGGAACCGAAAGGGCAGGTGCACAACTATATGTTACAACAATCCTAAATATAAAGTTTCAACATTCTACGCCTAATAGTTTTTGAGATATGCGAGTTTAATGAATTTCGGCCCAATGAGCGTAATGTATTTCGAATGTTTTGGGCAGTCCTGTAGATAAACTATCCAGTCGAATGGAACCAAAAGGGGAGGTGCACAACTAGATGTTTTATCTATCCAAAATATGAAGTTTCGACATTCTACGCCTAATAGCTTTTGAGTTAGGCGAGTTTAATGAATTTCGGCCCATAGAGCGTAATGTATTTCGAATCGTTTGGGCGGTCCTGTACATAAACTATCCATTCGATTGCCATCAAAAGGGGAGGTGCACAACTAGATCATAGAACAATCCTAAATATCAAATCTCAACATTCTACGACCCATAGTTTTTGAGATATGCGAGTTACATACATACGTACGTACGTACGTACAGACGGCATGGAAAAAGTGGCCACAGTAGACTTGCCACTGGTCAAAATGAGTTGCAGACGCGTTAATATGATCGTGCATGCTACCCTACGATGAGATGCATCGAAAAAAATTTTTAAATTAAATTTAGAGGTAGTCAAAATCGGTTTTTTTGTCGAAATTTGGCCCCCAAAATTTTTCGGGATCACATTACTTCCTTATACTACGTAGAAGGAAGTAAAAAGCATGGAAAATAGATTGATTTTGAAAATGCTTTGCATTTACATATGTATCTTCTTTAATTTCCTGTTAATAATAACTTAACTTTCACACAATATTACTCGATGTGATAGATGGCTACGTTTCAGGAACTTTCTTCAGAAGAACCAACATCTACCTCCTCGGTGCATTGTAATGCATAGCGCAAGGCATTTTGCTACTGTAATCACCTATATTGGCTATATTGTTAAGGAGGAAAAGAAAGAAGAAAAAAAAATTACCTTCCTCACATTCTCTCTCGCCGTTAATATGATATCTAACCACACAATTCTTATTGTCCGTACCACTTGATCCGAAGACTCGATGTTTCATTTCATTTCAGTGATTAATATTATATATCCGATGTTTATCTCCTAATCTCCTTAACAGAAAGCTATCATGCCATCCGATCAGACTTTTTACTTCCCGACTCAAAAGGCACCTTGTGATAAACCATCGAGAAAAGAAAAAAAGAAAAAAATGCCTCTCGGTGTCCCAGATTCCCGGGGTTACGAAAACTTACACTTCTTGTAAGGACTAAACACTGATTCATCCAGAAACACGTAACTTGCCTAATGATTTCCGAAGAAAAATTAAAAACGCCCACTAGCTAACGTCTGTGGCAAGAATCGAGCAGACGTGAACAATCGGGAGGTGTCTTCCTTATTTGCTACATCGAAATGATGGTGCGAAATAGGGATAAATTCGATCTAGCATCCGTTGACTACATTCAGTTGTGAATTCCTCTTGAAACTTTTCAACAAAGTTGAAGAGTGTTCTTGATTTCTTCTGCTTTGTCATTTTGTCTGCACATGCTCTGTCTCTTTATTCATGCCTTCATTCATGTCTGCACATGCTCTGTCTCTGCCTTTTAACACTGTGCCCTCCCACCCCCAACAAAGCAAGGATACCTCACGACCCACTCCTCTGTACCTATCGTTGCTTCCCAAAGTTCGTCTTCGGCTGCTCCCACTGAACTCAACACTGCACTTGCTGAACGCCACCAAAGCTTGTCGTTCAGCTGTGTCGAAAATGTTCTTCAGCCCTGTGGCACGCGATTGGCGATTCGACCGACCGTCGTGTTTCTGGTAACCAAAACGAGCGACGGCAACGGCTGCATTCTTTCAGCGTTGGGCAGTCTATTCGTTAGTTTCGATCCATGTGTAAATGGTAGCGCTTCAAATCAGCTATCCGTGACTTACCCCGTGCCCTACAGAGGAGATGAAGGAATGGTGAAATGTAAGCAAAAAATAAACTAAACCCACCGGGCTAAGAATTTTTTTTTTTTTTCGAAACTTCATTCGACAAAGGTTATAATTTCATATCAAAATAGACGTCCGGAGTCACGATAATGGATGAAATGATGTAAGACATGCATGCAAAAGTCTCACCCGTTTCCGCTTGCTTACGCGCTCTGTTTAAAGTGTATTAATAAATATAATTCGAGCATTGTTTTGTGAAATAATAATACGTTTCAAGTTCGTGTGCATACCGACATTTTTATATCCAAAACTTTCCGGTGTATGCATTTAAAATATTGCTCTTAATAGTTGGTTGTGTAGCTAATATGGATACTTCACCTTCCATCCACTCAACATTTTGTACAGAAATGAAAATACCCAAAAGCACATGCACTCATACACGCACGAGCACAGATACACTCCAGTACCCCTTGTTTAGTTGCTCTAATGCACCAATTTTAGTGCATTTTAGAATTTATTGCATCGCAAGTAGACGTTTTGGAGCAATGTTATAAACAGTGCCACAATGTTATGTACAGAATGCCCCATATTATTTCGGAGAAACTTTAAGTGGAGTTAGGGCACATTTAAAGGAACAGAATAACATAGCAATGAGGGGTCAAAAACGTCGTTTTCACCTACTTGTTAATTATCACTTTACGAAAAGCGTGGAAGTTTTCGTCTAATTTCTTAACCAAGTTTCATAAACAATCGGATTATCTTCAAAAATTCATCAAGGAAATTAAATTTAATATTTAAACAGCCAATTTTACGCGCGTGTTTTCTGAGATTGAATAAAGATACATTAGATTTGGCGAACAGTGTTCGGAAAATTCACTTATTTCAGCCTTCATCCACAGCGATTAGTAACAGCTACATGAAGACGACGTTTCCGACCCCACATTGCTATGTCATTCTGAATCCTTATCATGTGCCTGATATTCCCTTAAAGTTTATCCCAATCATTATGGGACACCCCGTATCGTGGATAGTAAAAAATTTTGAGCTCCAGGAAAATTTCTGCCTTTCACTCAACGAATAATTCTCAATTTTCTTTTCAGATTTATTTTAAAAATCTTTTGAAGAGTTAAAGTTTTATTTTTGAGCACGCATATCTGACAATATTTTTGAAATTCGGATTTTTCTTTAAATTTTTTAAATTCATTATCTACCCAATATCTGTATAATAATGAGAAAAACTGAAATTAAGTCATAGTTTATTTTATTACAAAATTTGAGCATTAACATTCCTTAAATTCTTCAAATTATATTTAAAAAAGAAAAATTCAGAGAATGAAGCGTAACAAGATTTTAAAAATAAATTATCACAAAATATAAACATGTTCCTGTGCGGACTGACATTTCTACGCTTCAAAAGAGAAGTACAGGGAGATTCTTTAAAATTTCATGCAACTTTATATTTTTGTTATCTGCGCTGGTATCTAAATGTGAGGGTGCGCTCGCAGATCTATGTAAAAAATCTTAGCTACAATATTAATGAGGAAAAAACTTTTTAAAAAAATCGCCTATATCACTACATTGTGGGACAAAACTGTATTAATTTAGTTACTTTACTAAAGACCAGATCATTAAACTCCATTGCATCTAATTTTCAAATTGCATGATTAAGATTTTAGAAAACGATGAAAACGAATTGCTGCTCTTATTATTATTATCATCATTATTATTACTGTTATGAGCTGATATCTCTTGGTAATCTCACCCTCTCTTTGCTTTTTAGTTTTTATCACACTTTGTCGTTGTCGCGTGTATAGTCGGTTGAACGACCCATTTTTTCATGGCCCATATTTCGTTTCCCTCCGAGCTGTAAGACATATATCAGAGCAACGATCCCACGTCTAACCTACACAATAACTCCGAATTTCAGTTATCAGTCAGATCCCCAAAGGCAATATTTTGTCTGGCAACTAACTGTTGGTACACATTCGTGTTTGTTGCCGCATGCTATGGCATCAGTTTTATGCCGAAACTTTGTACATGTATATACACAATAAAGCCTGTCTTCAGCCAAGCATCAATGTAGCCAGCCAAATATGGGCTCATTTTACGGTCTCTTCGCAAAATTACAATCGAATAAAAAAGGCCAAAAAATACAGTCGATTAAAACGTAAAAATAAAATATAAAAATACAAGTGATTAAGACAACCCTTCATGGGTATTTTATTTTATATTTTAATTTGATTTGTAAATTATTTTAAGGAAAAAAATGACTTTCAAAATAATTGCTATGAAAATTCACAAAAAATAGACGTTGAAATTCATAAAAATAGACACTGAAATTCACAAAAATGGGACTCTGAAGAAATTCCTGGATCAACCTCTGTAAGTAAAACTTTTATTAAGCGGTTATTTGTCTTAACGAAAACAATCTATTAAACAGTTTATAGCGAATTCCGTGCCAAGCAAGATTTACTGTATTATATTAACTATACTATTCGCTTGAACTATACACCAAGTTCCTGAATTTGAAACTGTTGTTAATGAATCCCGGCAACATAATGTTTTATTTGATTTCTTCAAATTGTTGAAAAATTGGCTGAAGCATTATGAATAATTTTAAATAAGAGGATATTCTTAATTTGCATGCTAATTCTTTAAGCTAGATAGATCTTTGTGCAACTGTTAGTGCAGGCTAATGTCTAAGCAGCAGGTATCGAACACATGAGACAATCCCGGCTAATTCGTGATTTCTTTTGCATATATTCCTTCTTCACATTGCTTTAAATGTAGCTTTGCTTTAACTTCGTAGACATTTTAAAATATTTGACAAGTCTAGGGTGCGAACTGACGGGGGGGGGATGCCGGGGATTGTCCCCGGCTGATGAATGTAATATCCCTGGCTAGAGAAATAGTAATGGATCCCTGCCGGGGACACTATTTATCCCCTGCTGGAGAAATGTTAAAATTAGTCTCTGTCCTTACAAATTAACAGTACCTAACAATTTTAAGTATTGAAAATGGAAATTCTTTTGTTTACTAGACAAAGGAGCAAGTTACAAACATCCCTTGAAATAGATATATACATACCTGATGCCACCTCTCATTCTGCAACTAGGGTCAAGTTTCAAATTAAGACTGCTCAATGAATGAACAAGCGCTGCTCTGCCGCGAGCCGAATTTGAGGGTAGAAAAAGAATCGACGTAGGCAGGAATATATGTGCATAGAAAATCGGGGGTCGACTTTTGTTTTTATTTAAGTCCCTTCCCAGTTATGTTGGCGACTGCATTTGACATGCAATACCTAATATATTATGTGAGTGGAGCATTTTACGCCTTCCCTCCTGTTTTTCTTTTCAAATGTCCCCCCCCCCCGAAAAATGTTTTCTTCGAAATGTTCCCTCTGGAAAAAATGTTCAATTCGCCTGCCTTTAATATCGAATGCCTTTATCCTTAACACTCTCTTGTAATCAGGCTTGGATAATACAGTTTCGAACAGTATGCTTTCGTTAATTTATGAATTGATTATCAAATATGGTAAATTGAAGGTTATTCTGGTTTCAGAGACGCCAGCACAATAGAGAATGCTATCGGAAATCGACTGGCAATTTATTTTAATTATACGGGCCGGGCATAACCTTTTATAACACCTGCTTCATAATCGAGCTAGTAACGATATTTGCTACATCTCATTCCGAATAATAATGGCTTCTATTTATATCTGCCTCTCGTCCTTCATTGACTTTCTTTGTCTGAAGTTTCATCTCCTGTCGCGTTCAAAAGCGTGGAACAGTTCAGGCAGTATCATGCGATAATAAATTTTTTTAAAAACGTTGATATATACAGGTTGAACATTAAGTCCCAGCCCATTTTGCAGAAATAATTTATTCATAAATTTTATGTTTCATTAATATTATCCAGCATATCAGTACTTTTCAACGTGATGTCCATTAAGTTCAAAACAAGTTTCCCAAAGTGTTTCAGTGTAGCTCGAAACACCTATTCCAACATGGGCACAGTAACCATTTCGCCATGTTTGACTTATGCATTGTCTCAGGACTGTCACATTTGCAACCTTAGTCTTACAGACCTGTTCTTTGATGACCCCCCCCCCCCCGCAAAGAAAGAAAAAAAAATTAAAAGATTAAAGTTTTTGGATATTTCCTCGTGTTGGAGATGTCTTCCAAAATTCCCTACGGAACGTCGTCTGATCTTTTTGAATGTCTGAACACGCAAACGTGCCGCTATAACTACTACAATTCGTTCTTTTGTTGTTAGCATAGCCTGAGAGTATTATTCACCTGTAATATAAAATTCATGCATTAATTATTCCTGCAAAAGGGGCTGGGACTTTATGTTCACCCTGTATATATTAGGATCTTTGAAAGTCTCATAAATTGTATAAAATTCATATTTTGTTTTAAAAAAATAGCTGTTACGTGTAAAAGCTTATTTGTAAAATGAAGTGCACATAATGTAAATATTTGTGAGTTCATATAAAAGGAACGCGCATAGAAGAGCGCATAAGATAATTATTTTCAATGAACAGTTTTTACAATAGAGTTGTTTTTAAATGAAAATTACAAATTTATTATTTCTTTTTATTAAATGTGAGATTTCAGATGCATTTATTTGAATATTTTTCAAAATTTTCTTTCCTTTATGTAATAGTATGTATGTATGTATAGCAAAGGTGGATTAAAAAAACACCAAATAATGAAATAAAGAAATTTTAAATGTAATATTTAAAAAAATATATTTTTTTCCAAAGTGAAATGCATAAATACTATTCTTATACCATAGGCGTAGAGTTATATGGGCCCGTGGGGCTCGAGCCCCCCCAATAAATTGTGAATAGGGGCTGAGCCCACCCAATAATTGACCACTAAATACAGAAAACTAATTTATACTGACATAAAAAAAAGTATTTTACGCCATTTACAAACGTTTAAAAAAAACCTTTACTTGTACTTTTAAAAATTTTCTTCTTTTGGTTTCAATCATGATTTAGTATTCATTGTGACGCCATGTAACACACAATGTTACTAATAAGCTGCCCTCGGCAGGCTCTGGTTAATTAAAATCAGATTATGCAATGTAAAGTATGTAATGAAGAAAAGTTCAGATGTGTCTGAAATGCACTTTCTCATCGAAAATGTTTTTTTTTCCTATTGGATTTTTTTCTTTGCTTCTATTTTTAACTTATAACATGGCAGAAAGATACTAACATGGATACTTACCTTACATAGGTGTAGAATTTGTGGACCCATAGAGTCACTTTATGGGCGCCTCCAATAATTTACACTTATACATAGTAAGTCATAGCTGCCAACTACTACGGAATATAATTAACCACTTTTTGTAAACAGTATATTTTTTAATTATTTTTTTCAAAATAGTCACCAGCTCGAGCGCGGAGCACAAAAATTTTGCTATATTTTAAGCCGAAAAATCATGTAGAAAAAGTGGTTAATTCTATTCCGTACTAGTTGGCAGTTAAGAGTAAGTTATATGTATGTGAATCAGTGGCGTAGCCAGAAATTTTTCATGGGGAAGGGGGTGGGGTACGACTTCTGCAACTCACATATATGTATACGGTACTGGTGTATGATAAGGGAGTGAGGAATATACATTTTGTATGGCAAAAAATTCCTCATGGGGGGGTATAACCCCCCCTTGGCTACTCCACTGACGTGAATATATGTGGTTGTGGGGCCCGGCCCCCCCAATAATTTTGAAAACTTTACGCTTATGTCTTATACATAAACTAAAACGAGCACTTTTTTTGCCGCACGACACGAGTCGTCAAAAACTTCAACGAAACAAACTTAACGGAAAAGAATATTTATTCATTTATTTTTCTTTTTTTTGCGGCACAGTACATTTTATGAAACTTAAATGAGGAAATCTCATCTAGAATAAACAGCAATGAAGCGAAACAATAATAATAAATCTTTTTAAAAAAGATTTTATGCAACTGAAAAATAGAAACTTAAAGCGGTTACACATATATTCCTGTTTTCATTTCGATATCTAACCTTAGTTACATTAAACGTATAAGAAAATGACCGCTTTCGAACTTTAAAAAAAAATTGAAAACCTTGTACTTAGCTGAATCATCTGTTTTGAACTGCACCAAACAATGCAGAAATCATTAGTAATATTGATTTACGACAAATTTCAACTATATTTGCCTCAATGTTTTTTTTTTTTTTTTCAAACTTTTGCGCAATAGTTCCAAAGTAATTTTACAAGCTACTCTACCAAATAATATGCTTTTTGACAATAATACTTTTTTTAATTCTGTGTCAGTTTTATAAGCTAAGCAATCTACAATGATTCTTAAGCAATATATATATATATATTTATTTATACATGAAACCTCTCTTTCATTAATTTAATCTAAGATATTTCTTACCGAATTCTCATTATTAAACCGTAAAAGCTTCGATTTGAGTAAATGTGTCCATTATGAAGTATTTACCAATGAGGAAACTTATAAATATAAAATGAAACATACTTGAAGCGATTTCACACAGGACTTCACTAAAATGATCGTTTTTACTATTGATCTAATAAAAGCATTGTAAGTACTTTAAAGTAATATTTTTGTATTCACAGTTTATATTTGCAACTGTGTACTTTAATATGGATGCTTAGCTCACTGCTACACTTTACAACAAGAGGTTCACGTACCCCGAATGTACAGTTGAAAAGAAAAATAAAAAGGCCCACTCACCCTTTATTCTGCCATCGTTTGTAGTACAGCAAAATTATATGCATGCCAATCGTTTGCTAATTCTCGTAACGTATACATAAAATTTCTATAAGGGATCGTCTTCATATCAGAGTACGCACCAATTTTATTTTTTCCAAAGGCATCACCTAATTTTCACTTCATATTTCAAAAATTAAGAAATTTAGCTATTTTAGACGAAGATTACCAATTTACAATCTATATTAACTTAGATTTGATGAATTGCAAGCTTTCAAATTTTCCTTCCTCCAACGTTAAAGTATTTTTCCATATTTTAATTTATATTTGTTAATATTTGTTAATATTGCTTTATTGTTATATTTGTTAATATAAGCTAGCATAAGTAGCATAATAGCTTAGCATAAATAGCTTAGCTAGCGTAAATTGATATAAATGTTTATTCTTAGTATTAGAACTAAAAAGCCTAAACACATTGTATTTTATTATTGTAATTTTAAAATGAGACATTAATGTGAATTATTACAATAACAAAATTTTTAAAAAATGTATAGTAACATAGCCAAATTTCAACGGAAATTAATGTAGAAAATAATTTTATAATGCTATGCAAAATTTGAAAATTTTGTGTTGATTTTTTATTAATTAAATTGTGTTATTTGTATGAGTTAACAGTACCAATGCAGACGAAAATTGAGTCCGTTTTGTGGCCCCTTCACAAAATAACAATCGATCAATAAAGTCCTCCCCCTCAAAAATACAATTGATTAAAATAGCCCTTTCACAAAATTACAATCGATTAAAACGGCCTGAAATTCACAAAAATAAGCAATTTCACAAAATGGGACCATGGAAAAAATTCCTGGATCGACCCTTGGTTAAGCGATCGTAAGTACGATTAATATATGACACATTTATAAAATTTATGTAAAAATAATTCTTTATAATGTAGTTTTTAAAAAAAAATTGTTAAAATAAGTAGGAGATTTTGAAACAAAGGTTGTTTATAAACTATCAACAAGTTTTAAATAGCTTTTCAAAAACATAGAACTCACTCTTCGACTGTGTATTCGGTCTCTAGATAGAACATAGTCAAGGGTCGATCCAGGAATTTTTTTCAGGGTTCCATTTTTGTGAAAATTGCTTATGTTTGTGAATTTTAATACATAATTTTGGGAATTTCAATACTTATTTTTGTGAATTTTCATACCAATTTTTAATAAAAGTAACTTTTTTTGTTAAAATAATTGATAAGACAGATTAAAATGTTGGGTAAAATGCCAATGAAGGGACGTTTTAATCGATTGTAATTTTGTGAAGAGGTCGCAAAACGGACCCAAGTTTCATCTGCATCGACCCCTGCTAGTATTAAACATCATATACAGATTTGGTATTTAGTGTTTTAAGTTGTATGCAATTTTCACACATTACTTGAATAGTTCGAAATTCGTTTTGACTCTTGCGAAAGTCAAACTGATTTGCGTAGGATCACGTTCATTTGTGTATATATAGTGTCCGTAATTGCGTCACAACCACATTCACGGAGCATTCAATACTATTTCTCTGGTCTGAGTATGCTATTATTTATTTATTTTCTTTTTTATGATTCATTTTGAAAAGAGGGTCCACAATTAACACATCTAATTTGTAAACAAAAGCCCTATATTATGTATTTTAACACTTAAAATTTTGATCTCAAAGCTTCACCAAATTTAAGAAACTCACCGAAAGCCATTGCCCGGAAAAAGCGACATTAGTTATAACTACTTTAAAAATAAATTTAAGATAACTTTAAGCAATAAATTAGAGTTGAAAGCAGAAGGAACATGCATTTCTTAAGATGCTGTCATCCAGCTTAACGATATTAGTAACAAAAGGTTGACGTAATCAGGAAAAAAGAAATATCTAGATATCAATAGACGTTTTACCACAAAAGTGTAATGTGTTTTCTCTAAGTTAATGCAGTAGATTTTTGAATCCTAAAATTCAGTTTACGTTAAATGCTTGGCTACCCACTCATCTTCAGCTTTAAGTTCAAAACATTTTTTTCGGTAAAGTTCACCAGCATCGATCTATTACTGTCGTCCGTTTCTGGCAAGCACCACTTACGTTGCAGAAAAACAACCGTTAACTGGAGTAATAAACGGTGTTTTCTCGCTATAACGGACCATTATATCACAGAAACGGCGGACGATTTCTTCCCTGAAGTACCGCAAACTTTGCTGTGATTTCAATAACAAAAATCAAGAACGTTCTTTTAAAAATAATTTTCTTTCATTTTGAATAGTTTCTCTGGAAGAACTAGTGATGGATGCGTATAATTTCGAGAATTATCCATTTATCTAACATTATCATTTTTAAAAAAAAAATTTTCCCTCGGGAAAAACTAAGATGACATTTTGGCTGCCATTGTACTGTTGATCGATGGGTGTCACGTTCCAGAAAAAAGAAGGACTTAAACGCTTTAGTTGTGTAATTTATTCATATGCCTTTTTAAAAAAAGAAAGCTTTCTCCTCTACTCTAAGATTATTTGATCGGTCTTGAATGGGATCATTCTTTCAGACAAGATGTTTTTATTTTAGAATAAGTGTAAGTTCTGAAAATACAGAAAAACCGTCTTTAAAAGAACCTTTTATTATTCGGAAACTTGTCTTGAAAATATTCCCTGGTCTTGTGAATCTAGAAGTTCTTGGTGCTACACTTATTTAACGGGATATTTTTGAATATTAAACGGTCTCTATATTCGAGATGACCTATAACAGGGGTGGCGAACTTTTATGGATCAACGTGCCATTTTTCTAAAGAAAGGTTTAAGGAGGCCATAGACGTGCCGTCAAATAGTTTTGACTTTGAGATTATTGAGAAAAATAATAAAACTAAACATTAACAACTCAAAACTCTTTATTTACTAGGAAAAAAAAACCGTTATATGTGTAACTTATATTAACATATGTGTTATATTTTAATGTTTTTAATTAAAATGCAAACCTTTTTGATCGGTGGCGTACCCAAACGATATTGTGTTGCGTGCCATTGGTTCGTTCGCCACACCTGACCTATACCTACGGTTTAGGCAGGGTTGGCAAGATTTTGAAGCATCGTAATTTTTATCGTCATTCCGCAAAAAATGAAAAGTGCATCTTAAAACAATAAATGAAAAGTGTTTTAAATGAAAAGGGTATACAAAAACAATAAGTATTTTAAAAAAGGTTATAAGATATTTGATAAAAAATAACTGGATTAATGTTAAAAAATATAATTCGAAAATTAACATAGAACTTTATATGTTTTAAGTAAAATGAATGTATTTATAAAAATCTTCTACATTTATGGGTTTTATTTCATAATATATAATCCATTATTAATTTTGAATATCATGAAACATTTCATCCACCCTAAAAATTCTGATTACATGATTTTCATTTATGTCTAAAGGAAGAGGGGACGAGAGTGCAAATTATCCAGCCTTAGAATTCTTTTGTAAAATCTGCTATATGTAGAGAGCACAAAAGAAACAAACTCGAGACACTTTCTATCACATACTTCGAAGTCTTATTTACTACAAAATCCTTTTTACATACATTTTTGGTTGTATTAATCTGAATTCTTATATAAATGAAATTTTAAATTAGATAAAGTGTAGCAGTGGTTATTCATTCCAGGGGCGTAGCCAGGGGGGGGATATCGGGATATATCCCCCCCCCCCGAAATTTTTGGATTAGTGATGAAATTCCGTGTATTTATACACATATAAGTTCATATCCCCCCCCGAAATTTTTTCCAGGCGCATATCCCCCCCCCCCGAAATTTTTTCCTGGCTACGCGCCTGATTCATTTAGTTTATATTTGAGGTAGTTATAAATTTTGGATACATATTTCAAAATGAATGCATGCATCCAGGTGTATTCTAAAAAATACAGATGCTGAAGAGATAACAATAACAAAATGAATCAAAAGTATGAAAGTACTAGAAAATGTGAGCTTGCGAATAATTTCTTTTTCTTAATTCTTATGAAGATCTGGTGAAACTTGATAAATGTTATTAATTCCAGGTTTTAGTCTTCCATAAGATTAAAAAAAAATAGAAAGACATGCAATCACTTTGCAGTTTCATATTTATTACTGCTTAATGTTATAAATACATGATCGTTTGTCTTCTGTTGTATGCTAATGAACGAGAAAGCCATGGGAATTGCTTCATTATGTGATGTCCGCATCGCTTGTACTAAGGTCAAAGTCGACATCTGCCTCCAGAATGGCTTTCAAACATTATAAAAGGATAATGATTACGGTTCGGAGTCTCAACTGTGAATTAGCACATAATTTTGTCACGAGGTCACTTTCCCACTCACTGAGTTTCACCTGCATCCGACTCTCGCATTTATAATCTGTGGGCGATATTATTTCTTCTGGAGCTGGTTTATCAGCAATTTCAGTTCTGCCCTACTAATGTTGCTCTGTTGGAAAGGAGCTCAAGCTTTATGACTAAAATTCATAAAGCTTAAGGCTCTAAATCCTGACCAGTGCTATCATTTACAAATTTCTTCTCAATTTAAGGTTATCAAATCTCTTTTAAATTCCTCTGTCTGTAAAAAATAATAGTAATAATATGACATAATGACTGAAATTAAAAAAATTGAGATTATTTTAATAAAAGACAACATAAAAGTCAGACTACAAATCAAAATGATGAAATGATGATAAAGCAATATTATAAATTGATATGCATCTATTAGAAAGCTATATAAGTATCTAGTGTTTTTGATAATGTGCTATTACTGGCAGGGCAAACGGCGCAATTACTTAGGGCCACAGATTTTAGAGGACCAAATATTCTTATATTTTACACTTTAATAAAATTTAACATTAAAATTACGAAGGAGCAAAAATTCTCAAAAGTTACATTATTTTTTAATTATAAAGTATGAACAGTGAAAATGTTTCAAACTGACCATTGTATAAACTAATTGAAACTTTTCCCCAGTTCATTGAAATGTTCTGTAATTACGTTTTAGGGATATTATATGTTTCATTGACATAATACATAATCGTTTATTTCAGACTACTTAAAATAAAGTTTTGTGTTTTGGAAAAAAAAAAAAAACTCATTAAAAACTATTCAAAATAAACCAACCTTAATTGTTTTTAGGAAGGGGGCGATTATTGCGTTGGGCTCAATTTTTAATTTTGCCCAAGGATTACCTTGGTCTGGCTCTGGTTTTTGATCACTATGTTTTTATTTATTTTATAAATGCCGAACATAGCACTTAAGCCATTAGATCAAGCAATCGCGTAGACAGAAATTTTTTCGGGGGTGGCTGAGAATTTAAAAAACTGCAATGGAATATAAATTATAAAATTTGATATAACATATCTTTTCTTTTTTTGGGGGGGGGTATTTTTATAATAATAATAATAATAATATATTTATTGTTTTGCTTTCAAATATTCGCTTCCTCACCATGGCAGTGGTTATGCCACTGAAAATGGTAGATGGCCGAAGTGAAGGACCCGGGTTCGGGTCCCATCGTGCGGCTGTCGATCTAACGGTCTGGAGTTTTGGTAGGTTTCTCCAGATGTAACGTGAATACGCGTTAGAACCCCTTAGAAAGTCCTCCTACCAAGGCACCCCCCATGGCAGATCGCCCTAGTGTAGCGTTGCCATAATCACACACAACCAACCAAATATTCGCTTATAAAAATGAATTGAAAAAGAAATTCAATTAAAAAAAATCTGTTTAAGTCCAGGCCCGTAGCTAAATCTCAAAATTTTCAAGGGGAACTTTTAAGGGGTCTTAAAACCATATATAACTACACAATTAGATGACCAATGCATCAACTCTCTCATGAAAAATGTTCCGTAACGTTAGTCCCTGGGTTTTAATTTTTTTTTTTTTTTTTTTTTTCCTAAAATGTCATGTAATCAAAACTGTGTTGAACTCCGAACAATCTTTCCTTTTCTCCCTCGATAACTTACACAAAGAAACTTTCTATGTATACTATATACACGATGTTCTTAGAGTGGAAAAAACAATAGTTGATGGAATGTTAGTGTTAGTTTCAGTTTCATTGAGTAGCTAAGATTTTCCCTTTTCTAATGTTTACTCATTTCGTGTGTGGCTGCAGCCCCAACAGCCACGTATCCTATTGAAGATGGCGAGGATAGCATTCATAGTTCTTTCACAGGAGCACCCATACATTATGCTTTATGGACAGTTATTCTTGAAAGCGTGTTTTAGAGATATTCGCCTATTTCAAACAAAATGAAATTGATATGTTATCAAATATTACCAAATAATGCTCTGTAATAGTATATGAAGTATTTAAAGTTCTATATGAAAATTCAAAAGAATTATAGTACATTACAGTCTATGGCAATTTAGAGACATTCATCTATTTCAAAATCAAATTAAATACAAACGGTTTTATGAACTTACTTTTCATTTAAAGGATGAAAATAACGTTTAAAGTTCTTTGCAAGGGTCTAAATTTATAGTAATGTACCGCTTTCTGAGATGATCGCTATTATATCTCCAAGTTTGAAGACTAGATTAAATCGCAAAATTTTTCGAAAAAAAAAAAAAAAAAAAACTGTTTATGTTGGAAAGTGTTTTTTCACTGTCAAAGGGTCTTTTATGACCGTATTTGAAAATAATTTTTGCAGGTTCTTAACCAGCAAGAGGACTGGAGCTTCTGATTTCATCTCCAAAACCAGGATTTTCGTTAACAAAATATCGGTAATCAGTAACTTTGTGTTGAATTAAGCATTTTCCACCTTTTGAACCTTGCCCTAAATTTTCCTGGATACGTGAATGAATTTTCGTAATCCACTGAATATTTTTTTTAAATTTTACTTTTTCAGCAATTCTCACACTGTTCCGATGAATGAGTACGGCTGCTGTAAGCAGCTCAGAATAAAAAAGCTCGAATTATACACACTTATCAGGAAAGGAATTACGCCACTCATTGACAATGCAATCGTCTGGGGCAGCATCCTTGGGCTATCCTTTCCTTCCACGATTAAAATAATTCTGAAAAATAAGGAATTTTCGTGGATTTCTGATATTCAACATAGTGTGACGAAGAGACTGAATAACCATCCACAACAGTTCTAAGGTCTTGGTATCGACCTTTCGTACTCTTTCGGGCATGTTCGACAAATTAAAAAGTACTGATATATTGGAATGAAAATGTATGCCGATTTTTGTAAATTCCAACGTGTTTGAAAAAAAAAAAAAAAAAAAAAAAAAAAAAAAAACCAAAACTGGTGCACGCTCTTGTTCACGTGAAAGAAAAGCACATACAAAATGAGCTTGCAAACTGTCGCATTCTTGGTCACCCGGTCGCATCGAATTGAGAATAATTTCAGTAGACCATTCTTAGTAATTGCGATCACGTGATTCTCCAGCTGTTTCCTTCATGCTAACAAAAACTATGAACTGCAACTTTACACTATATTTTGTCATGTAAAATGATTTTTATTAGCATTTTTTTTTCAAAGGTTTGTGTTATAAAGTTGCATATACTTATTCTTTTATTTTCATGCAAAATTCTTCCGTGCTACAACTTTGCAGTTCTTAATTACATTGCTTATTAATGCCACACAGGTTAATATTTTTAATATAGAGTTAAAAGAGAGAGAGAGAGAGATACAATCTAATTTTTAAACACATACAATTTAAGGCACTTAGTATAGTAGTCAGCACATGCTGAAAACAGTAAATGGACTTTACAGCATCAGTCATCACGAATATTTAGAATCTATGCAAATCCTGAAAAATGCAGATATCTTCGTGTATAATTTTCATAAATATTTTTAATGATATCCTATGAAATTTGAGTGCATTCACTTGTTGACAAATTTTTATAGTAAAATATACATAGGAATCCGTCTTTAAAAGCTTAAAATCATACTGACGATTTGTCTAATTTAAAGAAGCCCCCAAATATAGCCAAACGATAAACACATCGCTTCTATTTATATTATGAAATGTTTTAAAACTTGTAAAGTGTTTAACAGCTATGGCTAACATAGGCATTAGTCAGTTTTTTATGGAAAATCTCAAATTCTTTTGGTCTTGGAGACTTAAATCAAACTTTGACTATAAGACATCTATGAAGGTAATTTCCTGCAAAGTTACATGACAACTTAACACGATTAAGCTTTAAAATACATTCCACAGTATTAAGCTACTTGAATAACAAGGATTATTTCATTAGGATACCCCAATTATTATTGCTAGCGGCTATCCGCATACATTCACAACAGATTATGACGATTGTGAAACATGCAATGCCACTACAAGATTAAGATTCCACAGTACGTCAGAAGACGTCTGAAGATAATGAGTTTGCTTCCATTCAGCTGATTCTATGATAGGAAATCAATACTAGCGAAAGTAAATCTGTACAACGTTTCATGAATTAATGAGTCGTTATTGCACATTAATGAAAGGTTTTCAACTTTCTCGTAGTTGGTCAGGAAACCATGAAGAAACTGACATTTTTCACTAAATTACCAACTTATATTCCTCTGTCTCATGAAGGATAGATGATTTGCCAATAAAGTATTTTTATACTTTTGAAAAGAAATCTTTTAACACTTTTTTAAACACCAGTATTTTGCATTCAAAACTATAGTTTAATTTCTCAATACCCATACGAAAATGAAAAAACAAAAATATTTTGGATCAGCAATTTTTTTTAATCAACAAAAAAATTAGTTCTGATTTATTAGATTTATTGCCAACGACGTTTTTGTTGAATTAACGAAATTATTTTGCTCAAAATTGTTGGTTAAATTGGTTAAATCTATATAAATAAAATTAGACTTTTGTCTGTACATTTCTTGGAATTCAAAAATTTTGCGATTTCTATCCGTTTCAAGAAAACCGGGAATCCGATGCGACCCTCAAAAAAAAGTTTGTCTGTCTGTCATTCTGTCGTTCTGTCCGTGACGCTTTTATTGTTTAAGCATCACGTAAAAACGACTGAAGCGAATGATATGAAATTGGGTGTCATGATAGGTGGTCACTCAACTTAAAACATAGGCGTCGAATATAAAAAAAAATCTTGATTAGATTTTCAGATTTTGCGAAAATCGTTTCAAACTGCGTAAATATGTGTTCAAGCATCACGCAAAACCGACTGAAGCGAATTATATGAAATTGGGTGTCATGATAAGTGGTCACTCACCTTAAACTATAAGCATCTAATTAAAAAAAATCCATCAGATTTCGAGATTTTGCGAAAATCGTTTAAAACTGAGTGAATCTTTGTTCCCGCATTACGTAATAACGACTAAAGCGAATGATATGAAATTGGGTCACACGATACATGGTTGCTCAACATAAACTATAGGAGTCCAATTTTTTAAACATTTTTATCAGATTTTGAGATTTTGTGAAAATTTTCTCAATCATATATTTCTTCAAACATCACGTAATAGCGACTAATACGAATGATACGAAATTTAGTGATATGATAGGTAGTTGCTAATCTTAATTTATAGGCGTTGAATTTTTAAATTATTTTGATTACATTTTGAGGTTTAGTGAAAATCGTTTTAAAATGCTGAAAATTTGTTCAACATCACGAAATAAAGACTGCAGGGAATAAAACGAATTTGGGTGACATGATTAAGTAGGTTGTCACTCAACTTAAATTCTAGGCTTCCAATTTTTCAAAAATTTTGATTAAATTTTGAGATTTTGCGAAAATTATTTCAATATGCCTAAATATTCGTTCGCGCATCACATAATTACGACTAAAGCGAATGAAATGATATTACTTAGTTACTCTCTAACCTGTAATATTTTAACAATACATAAAAATTATAACTTCGCTTTCTTTACTTTGGCAACATACTACATTCATTCTGTGTACTCCTACAATGCTGACGAAAGTTCTTGCTTTTTGGAAATTTGCATTCACTAACCCGTCGAGGACGGGTACTTCAGCTAGTACTTTATAAATTCAACTTATTTGTTTAACCTCTCCAGCCCTGAATTTTGAATAGAGCAGATAAAAAAAATCAATGAGTGGTTAGATGTGTTGCACTATATGTAAGTATTTTAAAGATAAACTATTATAACATTCAGCCAATTACCAAACTAATTAAAGAATGTTCTAATAACAGGACACGAGGCTATAATTGAGAAAAAAAAATACCGTTATTTTGTACGATACCTTTTGAAACAATTTCTTTTTGCGTGAAAACACTTCACACTTCTCATACATTTTGATTGCATGCATGCATTCATAAAGATGCATTTAATTTTTGGCTTCAAATGGCTTGACACGTCTATCATCTTCTCTGCTGGAGATTTTCTGCCATCTACAGAGCAAAAATGATAATGTGGCGGCACGAGATCACCTCCGCGCACACAACACCCGGCAATTGAAGGCCGGTCGAATAGGTACCTTTTGGCCGAGCTAGATTGCGCCTCATTCTACCAACCATAAGTCCCTGGGTTCAAACTCAGCTCTCGCCCCACGCTCGCTCCCTTCACTGATGACCCGAACTACGAACACGCATTCTCCTTCTCGCCTACAGCGACAGATGGCGCCAGCACCGCCCTCTTCCATCTCTCGCTCGGCTCTTCCAAAGTCCGCAACGAGCGGCAGCAACCTCTCAAAGTCCGCAACTAGCGGCAGCAACCTCGCAAAGTCCGCAACGAGCGGCAGCAACCTCACAAAGTCCACAACGAGTGGCAGCATTCCATAACGCTTGGAATATCGTTCGTCAGCCTCCGACTGACTTTCTAGGGGGGGGGGGGAGTAGTGTGGCGGCACGAGATCACCTCCGCGCACACAACAATCGGCAATTGAAGGCCGGTCGAATAGGTACCTTTTGGCCGAGCTGGATTGCGCCTCATTCTACCAACCATAAGTCCCTGGGTTCAAACCCAGCTCTCGCCCCACGCTCTCCCTTCATTAACGTTCTGCTATTCTTACATGCATTATTACTAGGACACTAGGTTTTGGTGTTAAAATTCTTGAAAATGAAGAATATAGAGTAATGTAAGTATGTGTTCTTCTAATATTAGGACGTCAGGGTCGAAGGAGTTGTGTGGCGGCACGAGATCACCTCCGCGCACACAACAATCGGCAATTGAAGTCCGGTCGAATAGGTACCTTTTGGCCGAGCTGGATTGCGCCTCATTCTACCAACCATAAGTTAGAGATGAGACGGGCTCAGCCCGAGCCCGAAAGCCCGAGCCCGAGCCCGGGCCCGACTCGGGCTCGGGCTTGGTAATTCACGATTGCGTTCGGGCTCGGGCGGGCTCGGGCTCGTGAAAAATTTCTCCTTTGTTGAACATACTCCTTGAAACAGATTTTAAGAAGTGATTCATGGGATAAATAAACGTACTTATTTCACAAGATAGCGGCACGGGGGACTAGAAGGTGTGTGAAGCTCCAAAATTTATTGTATCCTATTAATGAAGTAGTTAATTTTTTTTTGTCTTTAGCTGAAATTTCGGGCTCGGGCTCCAACTTTAATAATATTGCTCGGGCTCGGGCGGGCTCGGATTAAAAGTCTTCGGGCTCGGGCTTCAAAAAATGAGCCCGAACTCATCTCTACCATAAGTCCCTGGGTTCAAACCCAGCTCTCGCCCCACGCTCTCCCTTCATTAACGTTCTGCTATTCTTGCATGCATTATTACTAGGACACTAGGTTTTGGTGTTAAAATTCTTGAAAATGAAGAATATAGAGTAATGTAAGTATGTGTTCTTCTAATATTAGGACGTCAGGGTCGAAGGAGTTAAAGTTAACAAATGTTTTATATAGAACGTATATGTTTTGGAATAGATTAAACTATATTAAATTTAACCTATTTCTTTAACATTAGCAAATGTTTTGTAGATTTAACCAAACTACTTGTTTAAATGACATATATTTTATTAAAATAAGCAAAATTCATTAGTCGAATTAACAAATTTTTTTTTAAACTGGTATGACTGTTGTTATGGTTCATATAATAAAATTATTTTGCTGATTTTACTAATTTTGTCACTATACTTTCTAAATTATTTTTATTTTGCTTTACTTTTATTTATAGATTTTACATATTTAGACTTTATAATATATTAAAAATTCACTCTAAAAAAACAACAACAAAAAAAAATCTTTCTCTTAAGCTAAATAAGAATCAGGAATTGCATTTATAAATTCCCCTTTACAAATCATAAGACATCTCTCTCACTTCTTGAAGTGCACATTTTATTCCATTCAAAATTTGTGCTATCTAGATAAAAGTTATCTTTTACTCTTGTAAATTCTATCTCAAATTTACAATATTTGTAGAATGCTCGATTTTTTGTGACTTGAACCGTGCACTACGATAATGGGAGCTGATGTACGTAAAATCTGTTCATGGTATTTTACAAAATAGTAATAATAATATTAATGATAATAATAATAATGTGACTTGAGGCATTTTGGAAGCTGCAGAATTTAAGATGAAGAATTAACAACTTCTTAAAATCAAAATTAACTTAGTGAATTTAAAGCAGCGTTGATTGAAAATTTTTCGTCACTAATATTGTCTCTTTTTAGAAGCTATGTTATATGGAAGAGTTTTAAGCTTTGAATTTCGAATCTGAAAAAATCCAATGCACAATGCAAAGTAGCATTGAAGCACGGCATTTGTAGCATTTTCTAAGCACACCTTTTACATCTGGAGTATACAAGAACAGATGTAGATATAATTTTTTAATGAAAAAAAAAATTGAATGTATAAATTTAAAAAAGGAAAGAAAGCTTTACTAAGCAAATAAAATTGAATTAACAATAGTAGTATTATTAAATTGAAAAAAGTAATTCATGTCTTTTGTAGCTATTATGTGGAAATAAACTCTTATACATACGGTACATATTTTTATCAATACATGCTCCTCTGTAATTTTGTGGATTCGCATTTATTTTGTTTTTTCGAAAAGTAAAGATTTTTATTGAAAAACTAAAAGTGTGTAATTAATGGGCTAGTGAGAGATGACATTCTGCAACTCCATTCTGTGAGAATTTTTTCGAATTTCCCTCGGGCTCTTCTTCTAGGGAACAAGGCTTTGTAATTAAAAACAAGCAGATGATTGCGTGTTTCTAATCACCATTAGTAAAGGTAGAAAATAGCTTCAGGGAATTTCATCCTGGGATACTGCTACGACGGTAGTTATGGTAACAGCCTTTGACCAGTTTCGATGACTCAGATCATTTGCAAAAATTTAACTTCTAAATTTAGTAACCGGCGAAGCTCGTGAACCTTTAATGTCCTTTAAATAATAAAAAAAAAGAATATAGACATGAATTGTGAAATAAAAATTCAAAAGAAGTGGAAGATGTTCGGATAAAATAATAATAATAATTAAAAGCAAGGAGATGTTCAGCAGGAAGAATAGTTTTTCCGCTTAATACAAAGGACAAGCTTAATCCTAAGACAAAGAGTCAAATAAATCCTTAAAAAAGCTTATTATATGTTTTGTGATTTAATGAGATATGAATAGGTTGATTATCTTATAAATTAAAAATTTTTTGAACATAATTTAATCAAATTCAGTTATTTGATTTAGTGTTTTATTTGAATTTTAGTACCTTTAAGTCACAAGTATTTGTCTGTAACTTATTTCTTATTTTATGGGTGACATAATTAAAATAACTGTAAATATCAAAAATCAAATTATCTAAAGTTTTATACGTATTGTGCTAAAATCTTAATTTTTAAATAACTTATTTCTTATTTTATGGGTGACATAATTAAAATAACTGTAAATATAAAAAATCAAATTATCTAAAGTTTTATAAGTATTGTGTTAAAGTCTTAGTTTTTAAATAAAAAGAAATCACAATTGACTACCTCTGTTTTCAGAAACATAATATTGCCTAATAGTCGCTTCATTTGGTTTATATATTTGAAATATTTCCAATAATTCCTAATACGGTATAAATATCTACTTAATAGAAATATTTCCAATGCATCTACGTAATACTTTGTTTAAATAGATTGGTGACTTATACTAGGTATAATTTCAGTGTATTTTCAATATTTACTAAATTTTAGTATTGCTTTTAATGAATCCAGAAAACTTAATTCTTTTGTTAAAAATAAACAGCGATTTTTATATGGGTGTGTGTAGTAAAAAATGCTCTAAATACTCTATGAAAAATACGCCACAAATGAATTTGCCTACTCTGTAGTGAACTAACTAAAGAAAAGGGAATGTTTCTCCCCACGACCAGATGAAACAAACCAAACAATTATATATTTGATTAAATAGTACAAATTTTATAGAAGAGCTCTTCAAGATAGAAGACCACTCTTGTCTAAAACAACGTTAGTTCATCTGCCCACCCATTTATTAATTTTAAAATGTTTTTTTATTTTTTATTTTCTGGAGTTTGTTTTGAAATATAAAATTCGTTACAAAGGCAGGATAGTACCTTTGAATTACATATTTGTCTGCTCATTGTTCTCTTAGTTATTAAAAATGAAAAACAAATCGCTTTTAGCACAACATGCACGCATTCGTAAAACAAAGCATTGGTTGCTGTTGAATTTCTCTGAAAACAATGCTGCGTGAAGTAATTAGGAAAAATGAAATGTTACTCCCAATATTTAATTGTATATCTTCAGCGGACATTTATCAGTGTCAATCGATATTTACTTCTGAATTCATTTTGCTTTCGTTTGGCAAGTTTAAAGAACGAAATCTATCTAGGATATCTTTGTAAAAGTAAATTAACATTGAGACAGTAGTAAATTAATTAATGTGTTTTGTATTTTCCTGGTTTAATCGCCAGTGGTCTATAAACGTACTAAAAAATGACACAAGGCAAGTTATGCCATTTTTTTTTTTCAACGGGTGGGTACTTTCTGATTTGGCATTGTCCACTAAAACTGCCCGAAGGTACTGTGGCCATTTTGTTATAGGGCCACTCAGTGGGCGGCCAGCGTTACCCCCTATGAAGGGACGGACAGGTTAACATCCATGCCCAAGCTGGGATTCGAACCCGAACCCAAAGTGTGGCATAATGATTCTTAAGGTACTACACCACCAGGGTGGCGCTATGCCGTATGTGGAATGTATGCACTGCACACGGGAGGCATTAATCTATAAATCTATTTACTGTTTTTATTCCATCGACAATATAATACTTTTGTACTGCGTTACTGTAAATTTAAATTATATATAGTTATTTTATCACAACTATTTTGCTTTGGAAATTTTCAGTTATCGTTATAGCATAATTATAGAACCTACATAATGAGAAGAATGCTCTGAATAAAATTTAATGAACTGATTCAGTAAAGCTCGTCAAACTCATTTCTTGTAGAATTAGATAATTATCATTTGATGAATGTTTTTCTTTTTTAGTCATGTAATGAAAATTTTATTTTCGTACTATTTTTATGACTTCATTTTCTTATTTACTGGGAAAGGGCGACGAAACAATAACTGAACGAACACATCAGCCAAATATCTAGATTCAGCTTTAGAGAAGGGCAATACCACTTATTTGTAGGGCTCATATTTCATATTAGTTTACCTTTGAGCTTATGTTAGGTTTAAAAAAGCGTGCTTTTCAATTTTAGAATTAAAATATAAATTCAGTTTGACTCGCAAGGCTTTGAAAGCTTTCCTCATAGAAAGGTAGAAGCTAAACGTACTTAATTTTAGTAGTGTTCAAAGTAATCCCCTCCAACATCAATGCACTTTTGTATGCGAATTTTCCAAAGTTTAAAAGCCTCAAGCTATTCATTTCTAGAAATCGATGCAAAAAGAAAAAAGCAAGCTTTTACAACCTTATATACGAAATGAAAATGGCGACCACATACATTTTTCGTTGGATTAAAAATTAGCCAATTGTCACACATAGCAAGATCAGGGGAATAGAATCTATCACTCTAATGTGTTTTTGTTCAAGAAACGCCACTATAAATCTTGCCGTATGAGAAGATGCATTGTCATGATGAAGCACGAGTCCCTTTACATTAACTTCTTGAAGAATTTCTGGAAGACACTTAGTGGTGTACCAGTTAGCTGTAACTGTCTTCTGTCCCTCCAGCTTGAAGACTGACCAATTCTGTACTTCGGAAGAAAGCGGCATACATTACTTTTTGCATTGCTCGTTGTCTCACCATTGTTGTTTGGGGTTATCTTCAAATACCTATACTTTACTTACTTGACGTGTTGAAATGTCAAAAAACAGTATATACGTTTCATTACCAGCTATGATTTTAGAAATAACACGGTGTCCACCATCGTTAAGTAGTTTTAGGGTTTCTTTGCTGATTCTGACACGCTCCACTTTTTGGTGTTCTGTTAAATTACGGGGAAACCCAACAACCAGCAAATTTTTTTCAATGCAGTTCTTTATGCATAATTTTATGTATAGCTGCGTACCCAATGTTAAGTTCCTTCTGTTCCTTCATTTGGTAAGTGCAGCGATTATCATCGATTAACATTTTGTATGGCCGGTACATTTTTCTGGGATTACAGCTGACAAGATTCTTCCTGTGTATTCTTCATTCAGGAGAGAGCTTAGACCTCAAAGAAATTCTGTGAACCACCTAAATACAGTAGCGCGAGATGGAGCCTCATTTCTAAATGCTAATTGTAGACGTTGAAGGCATTCTTGTTGATTTAACACCGCTTTAAAATCAAAGAAAATCAAAGCGCGATAATGCTCTCGCATCAACTCCATTTTCCTTTCTTTCAAAATTTATTCTACAACAGCTAAGTTGCGATTGTTGCTACAAATTATCATTTGCGGCCATAAAAGAGTTCAAATTTACATTTTTAACAATTTTTTTTTTCTCTTGCCTATCGCTTGCCACTCTCGCAAAAACTTCAGAGTAACTCTCGTATTTATGGATCAGGCGACATCATATTAATGTATATAAATATTTTTTACTTATTTTCTAATGTTTATACAATAAATTAGAATAAATCAATTTAAAAAATGTATCTGAATCATTTCTGAAAATACATGAAGGGTATTTCAGCTTGGATTTTCATTTTGACATGTGTCTATATTTTTGGGACAGAATGTAATGAGGTTGACGAATGCTACTGATAAAAAGTTGGCTGATCAATATCAAACTGTTCCTAATTTTCATGTCATTAACTCACAGTCGCATACAACTATTGTCAGTACATTCGAACTGCTTACCGATTTATAAATTTACACTGATTCATTTGTTTTGCAGGTTGTACAGAAGCTTAGTACAATTCAGTTACTGATCAGGCAACAGATAAAGGAGGGATTTCTCAACTTTTCGTCTGCTATGTGATCTTCCAGTAGAATTTCGCAAGTTAAAAAGTATGTATGTTTTATTTTGTAATGTTTTCCAGAGTTACTAAGTTTTGTATGATACGTATGTGGCAAATTATTGAAGCCCGTGAGAACTATCAAAAATGTAAAATGATTCCGCAAAGCCACCGGGCGTAAAATTAAGGGGTTTACGTTTGCTTAAAATAGCTTATATTTACAAGCTGGGAATTAATTTTCCTTTTACATTTCTCGTAAACTTTAAGCAACTTTGTCTTCTATCAGTCAGTTAAAAATATAAAACCTGATTGCTATAATCTCTTCTTTGATTGATTGATATTTTATTGCTTTTCTGCATTGTCATGAATAACAAGTCGTAAGGGTCCAGACACCTTGGACCTTCTCCTTACGTGCGCTAATATGTATTTTGTATGATCATTTGTTGTAAGTGAGCAACACTTGGAAAAAGAGAATCGTTACATGTATGTTATTGAGGAAAACAAATAATAACAAAGCTTATATTGGTAATTTTGGACGAACCGTGTAAATTTTGATCTTGAGAATATAGGACATTATCAACAAAATGCTTTTCATGTTACAAAAACAACTTTATCACAGCACTTATAACTTTATCACTGCACTATGAAATTACTACAATCTAAATGCGAGGTTTGTAATTGTCCAAGTGGTCAGAAACATAAATAAATCATTATTATTTTTCTTTCCGGTGACTACCCCTAAATAGCCACTGTAAAAACTTTAGGTTTTTATAGAGCTGTAAAACCTCATTTTATGTGTACGTTTTTTTATACATGACTGGGACTTCTTACATATTTTCAAAAGAGTTGAGCATTCTAGGCACTATCTTTCAAGTACATGTGATCGAGCCACAGGCTCGGTCAGGCAGTGTTGCAAAATCATTACGTTAGGGATGATATTCATCTATCTTGTTTTTAACATCTTGAGATTCCCGGCTTTTTCTCAGGCGTAATTCTCCGTGCAACATGGCCGTACACAATAGCAGTAATTTATGGTTTGAAAAATCACCTCTGCAATTCAGATCCTTATGTTTTTAATGCAGAAAAAAATTATTTTGAGCAACAATCGGAAGTCAACCGAGCATGGAAGTTTTCGACAAAGTCACCTCCTTCTCTTAACCACCTCTGATATTCATGATGGTTGTTCTCTCCTCATTTGATGGTCATGAATTTCAGAGCGTGAACTTGAGCGTAAAAAAAAGGGTGGCCGTTTTCTCACGCTGGACTAGAAAAAGCTTAACGCTCTCACTTCCGCACGTCATTCTGACATGGGGGATTGTTCTCTCACGAATCCACCATTAGTACGCTACCTATTTCTCTCATTACATTAAACGCCATTTAATCCGACCTCTTGCAAGTTTAAACTGTTGTTCAGTATGTCACAGTTTCGTTCTTCAAAAATATTTTACGTATTTTGTTGCTTTATTTTTCTTGCACAGAAAAGTTAGCTCTCAAGGGCAAGTGTAAGAAGAACTCAAAGGTAGAAAAAAAAACCTGTGGAAGTGGCTGGGGTAATATCCACGAGGGCACACAAAACTTGATGAATGGAGAAAACTATCTCTAATGTAATAATAATACAAGTGTTTTCTAGCTTTATATCGCTCGAAAACACAAAAGTAGCGCAATTTTACTTTATGTAATAAATAGCTTACTTATTGCAAAAGAAATCACTATACTTTTTTGGAATTTTCATTTAGTCCGAGGTGTGTACTGCTTTACATTTAGACTTTTTAAAAAATAACTCACTTTAAAGTATTATTTTATTCTCTAATTATTTTTATTAATGACTCAAATATTCAGTTTTTTTTACATTTTAATTACTTGGGAGGAATTGTAAAAATAAATTCTTGAATGTAGCCTGGTAAGAGAGGGGCATACACGGAATAATCATCATATTTGTTCCAGGGGTAGGGAGCTCAAGATGGACGGTTTTGTTGGAAATAATAAATAACTGATAATCAAATGTTTCTAGGTTTTACAAAGTGAATAATTTCATCAATCTACGCCCCTGATAGTGTGCTATAAACTGCCACTAAAGAATAATGATTTTTTTAAAAATATTACTGAAATTTAGGGCCTAGTAGAATTAGCGATGATAATCTGGAACTGCAATTAGTTTTTGGCTTAAAAATACTTAACATTTAAAAAGCTGTGTCTTCTGTGGTAATTATTAACTGCGTTATTAGGTATACGCCATTTCCCTTCTTTTCCGAACGGGCAAAATTCAATTTTGTAAATAAATAAATTAATAAAATATCAAAATAATATATCTGACTTGAAGGTAATATGAAGTCCTTGGGGACTTTTATTTATTTATTCATTCTTTTTACATTTATTTACCGTGAAAAATCAATACAAACCAAAGGTTTTCAGTCAAAAGTTAATATTATTCAAAGAAAAAAAGTACAAAATGGAACATAGCAAGTACACATAGCAAAAGACGCAAACAAAGGCATCATTGTCTTGTCTGCACCAGCACATTCAGCGGGAACCCTTTTATGGTACACATCAGGTACTACATACAAACTCTCCTTTCTTGCTTTCGAAATATTTAGCATCACAGGACCAACATGTTGTATGACTCTATGGTTCTAAATCACCAATTCTCCCCACGGGTCCTGGACAAACAACGCATTTCGGTTTTAAATCGACAAAAAGGAGTAATATATATATATATACAGTGTGAATCTAAACTCTTGGGCAAAACTTAAAGGGGTGATAGGACGCATAATAAGGAATCAGAATCACATAGCAATGTGTGGTCGGCAACGTCGTCTTCGTATAGCTGTTAATAATCACTTCGGAAAAAGTGCTGAAACAACAGTGCACTTGCCAACCACTGTTCGTCAGAAACTAATGTGTTTTTCTCCGAAAGCAGAAGACTAAAATGGATAGTTTAAAAATTCTATTTTATTTCATGGATGACATTTTTGGTGACGAGCCTATTGATTATGAAACTTGGTTAAGAAATTAGACGGACACTTCAATACTTTTCCCAAAGTGATTATTACCGGGTATGTTAAAACTGCGTTTTTGACCCCAGATTGTTATATGATTACGATTCCTTATTGTGTGCCCTATCACCCCTTAAAGTTCTGCAAACGAGTTTAGATTCACCCTGTATGTATATATATATATGTACACTCTATAACAAATAAATCGACGCACCAAGAAGTAGGTGTCCGATTGAGACGAAAATTGGTGGATAGGAAGACAATGTACAGAATAGTAAATGATTAAAATTTCAGAACAATTGAATAATTTATTTCAGAGTTACTGTAACAAGTTCAATAAGGTGTTGACCCGCCGCTAGCCTGGATACAAGCTGCCACACGGCGTCGCAAAGACTAATAAAGCTCCCGGATGGTCTCCTGCGGTATTTCCTGCCAAATTAGCTTCAATTGTCGAACGAGGTCATCAACAGTCCGTGCCAGATGCAATCGCCTTCCCATCATATTCCAGACATGCTCGATGGGAGAGAGATCTGGCGATCTGGCAGGCCAAGGAAGAGTTTGACAAGCTTGCAGACAGTTTAGAGCAACACGAGCCGTATGTGGTCTGGCATTGTCCTGCTGAAAAACCAGCCCAGGGCACTGCAAAAGGAACGGTAGCAAAACAGGTCTTAGGATGTCGTCCACGTACCGCTGTGCAGTAAGTGTACCTCTAATGACGACCAAAGGGGTCCGGCTGTCAAAGGAAATGGCACCCCAGACCATAATGCCTTGTTGAGGGCCGGTGTGGCGTGCAATAGTGAAAGCAGGATTCCCCCTCTGCCCTGTGCGTCTCCAAACACGTCTTCAATGATCGCCAGGACACAGTTGGAAGCGGGATTCGTCGCTAAAGACTATACGTCCCCAGTCGGCATCATTCCAACCTGATCGAGCCCTGCACCACTGTAATCTGGCTCGGCAGTGTGCAGGCGTGAGTGGTAGGTGGCGTAATGGTCGGTGCGAGCGTAGATTTCGCTTTCTCAACCGTCTGTGAATGGCCATGATGGACACTAGTGTTTGGGTTGAACGTCTGATGGTTGAAAGAGATGAAGAAGGTGCTGTGACAGCTGATCGGACCATCACTCTGTCCTCACGATCTGTTGTAGCCCTAGGTCGAACGCTACCATCCTGACGCTGCACTCTGCCATTTTCCACCCATCCTTGCCAGCATCTTCGAATCGGCGAGATCTTTACGGCTGTTTAGATACATATAGCTACTTAAATATACTGTTTGTTTAAACACTAAATATAAATACAGTGCACACCTGTTATAACGGACCTGTACTATCGGTTATAACGTACCTAGAAGCTAGGTCCCGATTGAAGTCATGAATGACATATTTTTCGATACAAAATTTTTTAAAGAATATAAATTTTTTAACAAATTAAATTTTTTTATCAAACATAAATTTGTTGAAGAATACAACATTTTTGGGCCCTTGAAATTGGTGGGCCCAGGGCAAATGCCCCTGTTGCCCTGCCGATAAACGGGCCCTGGTTTCAACAAGCATTCGAGACTGTTGTTTCAATAAATACCATCCTCAAGGGGAAGCACATTTACTGCGCTTCAAGGGTCGTTCTGCAGCCCGTAAGCCTTTAATTAGAAAATCCAACCGCGCTGCTTGGTTGAAGTTGAAGTGGTGCAAGGCACGTCGGACCTTAGATGAGTGGAAACAGGCTCTCTTGAGTGATGAATCAAGGTTCAATATCGTGCCTATCAAATGTATGGCAGAGTCAGGATTTCGTATATGCTAGAGAACGTTTTTGCTAGAATGCATTGTACCTACAGTAAAGTTTGGCGGATGTGGAATTATGGTCTGGGGGGTGTTTCTCGTGGTATGGAATGGGACCCTTGATTCCAATACATGATAAACTCAACACCGACTCCTGCTCCACTATTCTCGACAACAATGAGCTTCCTACGCTGTGGGAATTTTGCGGGTTGGATCCTTGTTACTTCCAGGTTGGCATCGCCACTTGTCATCTTGCGAGGTCCACCATGGATTGGTATATGATGACAATGGAGTGAACCGAATAATGGACAGTCCTGCCCAGAGTTCGGACTTCAATCCTATAGAGAACTTCTGGAACGAGTTGGATCGCATAATTACGGGGTGCAGAAACTGCCAAAATCGGTGAAAGAACTTGCATGTCTTCTCCAAGCCGAACGGAAGAAAAGACCACTGTCCATTATCCAAACACGTGTGGAAAAATGGCCCGGAGGGTTAAGGCTGTAATTTCCTCAGATGGAGACTCTACCCATTATTAAATGGGAATAAATTGTGTTTATCTCTTTTATCACTCTCCCCATTACTTATTGGTAGATAGTATATATATATATATATATATATCGGAGGGGGTAAAAAGCTTCCCGACTGAAAATTTCACATTTGTCTTCAAGTATTTTTTTTTTTTTTATGTAGGTACCAGTTTGTTATTAAATCTTGAAAATTAACAGTTTAAACTTAACTTCTCAGAGTTATGAAAAATCGGATTTAAAGACGCCGAGAGAGACGACGTTTTCAGTATGAAATCACACAGGGGACCAAATCACAAACTCGCCCTACACTCTAGCGCTACATATTTACAAACAGAAGCAACTGCTGTTATCTCATTATCCTTTATTGCCAAAATGTGAGCGCGTTTCATGCAACCCACTCTGAAGTATTATTATGGGAGCTAGTTTAGAACCTATAATATTATCGCTTTTCCCTGTACAGATAAAGATTTTCGAAGCATCTCATAAGCATTCTATGTTCACAAAACATATTCACATGCAGCTACATGTAAATTGAGTTTCTTAGTTCATTCTGGTACAGAACTACTAAAATTTTTCAAAAGCGCATGTCAGAATAAATTAAAAAATCGCATTTTCTATTAAAGACATTTTACGGGGGTGTTAGGCTGTACTGTGTTAGGTAGCACTTCATTTGATAAAGGGCTGATTTGATTAGTGAAAAGTTTCACTATAAATTTGTGATAAAAATCAACCAAAAGCACTTCTGAATTTGAAATATGGATTTGGGGTCCCTTTGGAGCCGGTCCCTCTTGAAAGTTACGTCTGGGGTGAACGCATTGAATTGTCTCTCGTTTCTGGCATTGCGTGTTTTAATTTTACCGTGGCCATAAAATACACGATGTGTGCTATTGAAGTGTATGGGTGATTTTTTATCTTATCAGATGTAACTGACTGAATGATGAATATTAACCCTTTGAGGCACAACCCTTTCCCAATGCTGAAAAAAGGGCTGCAACCTGTGCGGCACAGCCAGCTGCGTCAAAAAAGGGTCTCTAGATCTGTGGCACGCGATGAACGTTTCAATCGTCCGCCATCTTGCTGGTAGTTAAGTCGAGCGATGACAACGGCTACCCTTTTTTCAACATTGGGCAATTTATCCAGCTGTTCTCGCATTCTTCCATTTTTCAGCAGATGTCAGTGCTGTTAAAAAGAATCGTGACCATTTTTTTACGGGAAATGACGTGCTAAAAAGTAAAGGATTCTCCTGGAGCTACGTCACCCGCAGCTATTTTTTATAGAAATCAAATCTATTCTTCGTGACTGGCAACAGTCAAAACGTCAGAGTTTGGTGTTCCCAGAGCGGGAACACTGCGCGTTAAAGGGTTTAAACGCGATTAGTGATTCCGAGAAGCAATAGAGAGAGAAAAACGGTGGTTAGGTCCTTCCATTGAGAATTCGTCCTTTACATTGCTAGGCTGGAGAGAGGCCGTGTGTGCCAGACATGACGCTGTTGTTCACGCAAGGACGACTTGGTGATGCCTAAAAAAAGAATTCCCATTCTGTGCGTTTTATTGTTTTTGGCCATTTCCGATCAGGAAACAATGAACTTGACCTTTCAACGACTGGCCTTGATGATCATTGTGTACGAACGGAAAAGAGCGTTTAGAAAATGAATATGATTGAGTAAATCACAGTTCGACTCGCTAATCTGGATGGCGCATCTCGACTTAACGACTATCAGAGGTGTTCGGGTGAATCCAGTTCCAGATGGTGGCAAATCCTAGATGATAGAAAGATACCTAATCCATGCCATCAATTTCACAGTTTCATTTTCCATCAGAATTATCTTAGATTTTCACATAAACAAATAAAATTAAAGCGCATTTCATTAAATTGATACTATCTATGAGAACTCTGTTGATAAGCTATAAATGACCACCATTCACTACAAGAACTTCCGATGAAATAATTAGAACTTTGTAAGAAAAAACACACACATAACAGGAACATATCAGACTGGACGCGCGTTTCGGCCGAAACATTTTCAGCCTTCCTCAGCAGGGTTCCACTCACAGTGTCGCAGAAGAGTAGAAACCAAAGGGAAGAGTGAGTTTCCACTCTTCTGCGACACTGTGAGTGGAATTCTGCTGAAGAAGGTTGAAAATGTTTCAGCCAAAACTCGCGTCCAGTCTGTTAAATACCTGATATGTGTGTTATTTTACAAAGTTTTAATTATTTCATATTTTAAACACTAGTTTTTTTTTAAGTGTTTTTTGTTATTTTTGTTTATAAGAGCTTCCTGCGAGGAACATGAATTACAAATCATTAAAATATCGGGAGTATTCAAATAAGAAAAGTTTTGGAAGTTAGAGTACAAATAAACTGACGCAAAAGTATGAGGCATACGGCGAGGGGGGCATTTCTTATACTAAAGGGCCTCATTACAGTAACTTACTGTATTATTGCCTAACAAGCAGATAGATAAACCGAAGGCGTAATCTTTTTTCAACTATCTAGGAAAACGTTATCTATTATTTTTCTTTAGTTTGAGAGTAAATCACGCCCAATTTAAATACTTTAGTGTGCTCCTGTAAAATAGCTATATACTACCCCCGCGTTTGATGTGAAACATGCAGTATAAACCTCAGTAATACATACTATTATTACTTTTCTTTAAATACTTGATTAAAATGCATTTCATACACAATAAATATATTTTACTATGCTATAAAAAAGGTTGTATTTTATAAATTTTATGGCAATGTAAATGCAGTCTGTCAAAAGACTGATTGAACATTACAACTGTTTAAATATTGAAGTGATTCAAATACTTTATACAAGTACCATAATTTATGTATAGATAGACAAATCGAATTAATAAACAATACACTTTTCAATTTTTTGGGTAAATCTTAAAATGGAAGGAGCTTACTCTTTTTTTTTACATATCAGTTTAACTAGCTGAAGTACCCGTCCTCGACGGGTTAGTGAATGCAAATTTCCAAAAAGCAAGAACTTTCGTCAGCATTGTAGGAGTACACAGAATGAATGTAGTATGTTGACAAAGTAAAGAAAGCGAAGTTATAATTTTTATGTATTGTTAAAATATTACAGGTTAGAGAGTAACTAAGTAATACCATTTGATTCGCTTTAGTCGTAATTATGGGATGCGCGAATGAATATTTACACATACTGAAATAATTTTCGCAAAATCTCAAAATTTAATCAACATTTTGAAAAATTGGAAGCCTAGAATTTAAGTTGAGTGACAACCTATCATGTCACTCAAATTCGTTTCATTCCCTGCAGTCGTGATGCTGGAACAATTTTCAGCATTTTAAAACGATTTTCGCAAAATCTCAAAATGTAATCAAAATATTTTTAAAATTCAACGCCTATAAATTAAGATTAGCAACTACCTATCATATCACTAAATTTCGTATCATTCCTATTAGTCGTTATTACGTGAAGTTTGAAGAAATCATCATTGAACGTATTTTGAGAGAATTTTGACAAAATCTCAAAATCTAATAAAAGTGTTTAAAAAATTGGACACCTATAGTTTATGTTGAGCAACCATCTATCATGTGACCAAATTTCATATCATTTGCTTTAGTCATTATTACTTAATGCGGGAACAAAGATTCACTCAGTTTTAAACGATTTTCGCAAAATCTCGAAATCGGATCAATTTTTTTTAAGTAGATGCTTATAGTTTAAGGTGAGTGACCACCTATCATTTCACCAAATATCATTTTTTCACCTTTGCAGTTATTACGTGATGTGCGAACACAAATTTACGCAGTTTGAAATGATTTTCGCAAAATCTCAAAATCTAGTCAAGATTTTTTTTTAAATTCGACGCCTATGTTCTAAGTTGTGTGAGCACCTATCATGACACCCAATTTCATATCATTCGCTTCAGTCGTTTTTACGTGATGCTCGAACACAAATTTACGCAGTTTGAAAGGATTTTCGCAAAATCTCAAAATCCAATCAAGATTTTTTAAAAATTCGACGCGTATGTTTTAAGTTGAGTGACTACCTATCATGACACCCAATTTCATATCATTCGCTTCAGTCGTTTTTACGTGATGCTTGAACACAAATTTACGCAGTTTGAAAGGATTTTCGCAAAATCTCAAAATCCAATCAAGATTTTTTGAAAATTCGACGCCTATGTTCTAAGTCGAGTGACCACCTATCATGACACCCAATTTCATATCATTCGCTTTAGTCGTTTTTACGTGATGCTTGAACACAAATTTACGCAGTTTGAAAGGATTTTCGCAAAATCTCAAAATCCAATCAAGATTTTTTTTAATTCGACGCCTATGTTTTAAGTTGAGTGACCACCTATCATGACACCCAATTTCATACCATTCGCTTCAGTCGTTTTTGCGTGATGCTTGAACACAAATTTACGCAGTTTGAAATGATTTTCGCAAAATCTGAAAATCTAATCAAGATTTTTTAAAAATTCGACACCTATGTTTTAAGTTGAGTGACCACCTATCATGTCACTCAATTTCATATCATTCGCTTCAGTCGTTTTTACGGGATGCTTGAACACAAATTTACGCAGTTTGAAAGGATTTTCGCAAAATCTCAAAATCCAATCAGGATTTTTTAAAAATTGGACGCGTATGTTTTAAGTTGAGTGACTACCTATCATGACACCCAATTTCATATCATTCGCTTCAGTCGTTTTTACGTGATGCTTGAACACAAATTTACGCAGTTTGAAAGGATTTTCGCAAAATCTGAAAATCTAGTCAAGATTTTTTAAAAATTCGACACCTATGTTTTAAGTTGAGTGACCACCTATCATGTCACTCAATTTCATATCATTCGCTTCAGTCGTTTTTACGTGATGCTTGAACACAAATTTACGCAGTTTGAAAGGATTTTCGCAAAATCTCAAAATCCAATCAGGATTTTTTAAAAATTGGACGCGTATGTTTTAAGTTGAGTGACTACCTATCATGACACCCAATTTCATATCATTCGCTTCAGTCGTTTTTACGTGATGCTTGAACACAAATTTACGCAGTTTGAAAGGATTTTCGCAAAATCTGAAAATCTAGTCAAGATTTTTTAAAAATTCGACACCTATGTTTTAAGTTGAGTGACCACCTATCATGTCACTCAATTTCATATCATTCGCTTCAGTCGTTTTTACGTGATGCTTGAACACAAATTTACGCAGTTTGAAAGGATTTTCGCAAAATCTCAAAATCCAATCAGGATTTTTTAAAAATTGGACGCCTATGTTTTAAGTTGAGTGACCACCTATCACGACACCCAATTTCATATCATTCGCTTCAGTCGTTTTTACGTGATACTTGAACACAAATTTACGCAGTTTGAAAGGATTTTCGCAAAATCTCAAAATCCAATCAGGATTTTTTAAAAATTGGACGCCTATGTTTTAAGTTGAGTGACCACCTATCACGACACCCAATTTCATATCATTCGCTTCAGTCGTTTTTACGTGATACTTGAACACAAATTTACGCAGTTTGAAAGGATTTTCGCAAAATCTCAAAATCCAATCAAGATTTTTAAAAAATTCGACGTCTATGTTTTAAGTTGAGTGACCACCTATCATGACACCAAATTTCATATCATTCGCTTCAGTCGTTTTTACGTGATGCTTAAACAAAAAAAGCGTCACGGACAGAATGACAGAATGACAGAATGACAGACAGACAAACTTTTTTTTTTTGAGGGTCGCATCGGATTCCCGGGTGCTTGAAACGGATAGAAATCGCAAAATTTTTGAATTCCAAGAAATGTACAGACAAAAGTCTAATTTTATTTATATAGATGAGTTATTTTACTGGTTCCTCAATTACAAGATCACAAAATCACTCGTGATTCCTTGAAATAAGATGATTTTAAAAAGTAACAAGTCCAAAATGTACCAACTCTTAATTCTAGGTAAAATTTAAAGAAAACAAAATTGCAATATCTAGTAAAAATGACAATCTGACTGTACGCTATCTATATTTGCACATTTTGAAGTAGAATTCTTCTACTGAAATCATCTATGTAAACTATTTTCAAATTTCAGCGAAATTTTTTTACACTTGAATAACGCTTCTAACCACCCTACAAAATATGGATGATTCTCATGTCCTTCGGAAATGTCGTATACTCCGAGATTTAAATCTTGTGTGTAATGCTCCACAGAGGTAATCTCGTCGAGACGACATGCAGTTTTTATTTTCATCGTTATTTAAGGCACATGTTTTTATTCTTACTATATTCAACCAACCAAAGACTACTCAACGAGCTTTTCGAAGCAACAATACCTACATTTAAAGCATATGATAGCAAAAATGATAGGCAAAATCGTCTTCTCAATGTCACTGTTCAAGTGATCCACCAGTGATGTTTCTATTGTAAGTCAGTGATGCTGAACTGCAATCGAACCGATAAAAATCCGATAGTTTCTGTATAAATAATTCATATATACAGCACATTTGACGTCATTTTTCACAGTTAAATCAATAATTTATGTTCTATCTATCAAAGAAATGCTTTTTTATGTATGCCATTTTCTTTCATGTTACTCAACAAAGCAGCATTGTTTGGTTTGTGTTCAAAGTTTGATTACCACTGAATCATAAAAAGTCGGTAAATATATTACTAATGGTTTATTTTTATAGACTAAAGAAACTTCAAAATAAATCAGTTTATTGCAAATTTCGCATTGTTATCGAAGTCTGTAGCTCACATATAGTAGCCGGAATATTAAAATAGAGTATAAATTTTATAAAGCCAGCAAATCTTTTATAACTACTATTTTATGCGGCTTATACGTATATATACATTTTTAAGTTGTATAACTTCTTATAATTATTTTACCTAGCTACGGAAGCAAGACCATACTTTTAAATCATAAGGGCTGCATTGATTGGTATTGTCTCGGTTTCATTCTTGCGTATTTTAAAAATTACATTCATTTGTTGGATATTATATTAATAATTTAAGATGGGTAGGTGCGTGATATTGCCATTCATCTATATAATAAATTATCACAATAAAACGATAAATCCTCAATTTAATAGGTATTTTAAGTGAAAGAGAATCGTAAACAGTGGCGTAAACTACAGTACAATCTTGATAATACAACACATATGGGACCAGACAATCCCCGGATTATCGACAAATTCTGAGATATCGAGAGTATAGAAAATTTACAGATATAATGCCCTTTTTTTCCAAGAAAAAATAAGACATAGGATTTGGTTATGAAAAATAATCATTAGTTGATTTCTTTTTCTTTGATTTATTAATTTTGATCGAAAACATACTATTGTAAAAGTTTAAACAGGATATCATTAACTGTGACGTCATCGTGAGCGGAGAATGAAATCGGAACACATGTTTTCCCAGGGTTCCGGATTACAATACGTTGTGCCGGACAAACCAAGCGCCAGATTATCAAGATTGTACTCTAGTTCAATTTTAAGGGATCCTGGAAGGATTAGGGGTTCAAAAAATCGATATTTCAATTTTAATTTTATTTGGAACCTACTTATTTCTGAGCATTTTGACCCTGATTTCATGCAATTATTCCAACTAGAACCGCACATAAGAACGCACATGAGATGCACATAAAAACGTTTTACGAAAGTTATATATTTGAACACAATAGACTAACTTTAAACTGCGTTTTCTGAAAACGCATTTTTTGCGAACTATCCGAAAGATAACTAAATTTCTATGATTCATATCTTCACGAAACTCAGTTATAACTGGTATCAGTATTTATAGAATGAATTAATATTAAAAGTGAGAGAGAAAATTTTTTGAAATTTTTAACAGGAATATAAGGAAAAAAGTGAGATATTTTTCAAATTTCAATTTAAAATATCTAATTTAAATTTTTTTCTTAATTATTAATTCGTTCTATAATACATATATATTACTTTATTTTGTAACAAAAATTTTGTTTATATGCGTATTTTAATTTTACTTACCTTACGGGTAGTGATACGCACCATTGAAAAAAAAATACATATACAGTAAAAATTAATGAAATTTAATAGCATAATGAAATTTCTTTGAAACAACTGTGAAAGGTAATAGAGTTTTACCTGAAGTTTTATGGTATGTTATACTGTATTATTATACAAAAACAATTTCATTACGCAGTGACTATTATTTTGATCATAAAATGTAAAACCGCAAGGGTCTAAAATACGTATATATTTGGTTCTCAAAGTCCCCTTTTAGAAATTAGTTTCTCATACAAATCACAATAGTTATATTTCTGATGCCTGGCTCTCCTAACTAAAGAGTTTGTCGAGCATGGTCGGCCAGTGCACCGGTTATATACGATTAATTTAAATAACTGTGACAAATATGCAGGGCGCGGCAAAAATTCTGACAAAGTTAGTGCATCATAAAATAGAAGTTAACTAGTAATTTCATTTTAATTTGTATGCATTTCTTTTTGTCTACCACTTTAGTTATGAAATATTTCATAATATATCTCTTAGTTTACATAGTGTTTTCTTTATGCGATTTTACAATATCAAACAAAAGATCTGATATTTTAGAGTTGTTTAAGTAAGAAAAACGACAGTGTGAAATGGTTCGTTTGCTTAACCCTTTCAGGTGCAACCCTTTCCCAATGCTGAAAAAAGGGCAGCCGTTGCCATCGCTCGACTTAATTACCAGCAAGATGGCGGACGATCGAAACGTTCATCGCGTCAGATCTAGAGACCCTTTTTTGACGAAAAAAGGGTCTCTAGATCTGTGGCACGCGATGAACGTTTCGATCGTCCGCCATCTTGCTGGTAGTTAAGTCAAATTTAAGCTTGTATAATCAACAGCATTAAAAAAGAAAATACATATTTAAAACTTTTCAGAATATGAGAATCAAAATTTTTTCCTGGAAAGGGGTGGGTTGTGGGGATCCAATTTTTTTTTTTTCATTTGCCCATGGCCCTTGATCGGGCTCTGGTCTCAGCAGAGGGTAGGGTGTGGTTATGTCTCTAAAATTACAGAGGAACAGTACGTGATATAGCACTCTTGAGTTTGTGAAATCATCGCTTATATTAGAATCTGATGAGAATTTAAAAAAATAAGTTAGTGGAATTTTTGCCAAGCTAATTGTTATTTGTGTTATTTGCGTTTACCTGTTCGGTACTTTTGGGGGGCCAAGGTACTGCGTCAAATATTCCCATTTCCTTTTATGGTAAAAATCGTTGCTTCTGACTATTTGCGTTTAAATACTCGAGAAGGGGGAATCTATTTGTACGCTGCACCCCTGGCAGTAGAGTATAACTTCATTTAAGTTATTATTATTTCATGAGTATATGTCGGGATGGATGTGAGATGAGACATATTTACTGTTTTCACACAAGAAAGGACAGTCCTTATTTCATTTTCCAGCCAGAAAATTCCTAGTTGTTTGAAATTAAATGCATTCCTTTTCTTGAACAAAACTTTATAGTCGCATTGGTTCCGCATATAAGGGGATAAATGATGTGCCCTAATTTGGACCCATTAATGATACTCTAGAGAAGCACGATCTACGGTAATCTTTATCCCGTTCGTAAATTTGCAGACTGGGGGTTGGGGGGGGCATGAAAACCTGAAAATATAGTTATCAGAAAAAAGGAAACCATTGAAAAAAATTTTAAATATTTAGTTTGTACACTGATGGTGCCAAGGATAGCTTGGGTAAAGGGTGTTGGAGCATTCCCTTGTCCAAAACAATGAAAACTGCTTTAAAAGTATGGTTTTGTTCAAATGTAACTGCACAAAAACCGGACTCACAAATTCTTAGCATTAATGTGGAAGTCCACTGCAGAGCAGCCTGAAGCGCGGGGCCATAAGCGATCGCCTACATTTGCACCCCCCTTGGACCAGCCCTGACTTAATGTGCCTCGGCAAACAGTGCCTGATGCTATCTGCCGTTTCAAAGAGCTTGGTAATGATGGTCGACGTCCAAGAATAAGGACAAAAATGTACGGTAAACACTTCCAAGAATCGTAAGGCCATCAAAAAGAGAGTTTAATGAAATCTGAGGGTTTCCACGTGAAAGATCGCTCGTGACACTGGAATAAGTGACCGATCGGTGTGACGAAAAGCAAAAACAGAACCTTACAATTTCAAAAAAATTCAGCTTCTCACTGATGAAAACAAACTCGTGCAGCTCCAAAGATGCTGAAAACTTTTGAGACGGGCCACAGGTCAGCGCTGGAAGAGATTCCTTTTCACTGATGAGAAGCTTTTTACCAGTCAGCAAGTTCATAACTCCCAGAACAGTAGGATCTGGTCTGTAGACGCTTCAAGTACCTCTAAAATTGTTGAACGTCGCCAATATATAAAGTCTGTTATGGTCTATGGTGGAATTGTGAAAGCGGCAAAACGCCTTTGGTTTTTGTGGATAAGGGCGTTAAGCTGAATCAAAAAGTGTACCAGTGGGTTTAGTGTGGGTGAAAAATGGATCGTGGAAGTACAACAGTGACGTTTTAGAAGCTGTTGCACTTCCGTGGACCAAAAAGCACTTTGGCAATGTAAACTGGACATTTCAACAAGACTCCGCACCACCTCAAAAAGACACATAAGTAATGAAAGGCGCATTTTCCGGACTTGAAATCATCTGCAGAATGGCCAATCTACTCGCCAGATCTGAATCTCATGGATTACGGTGTACGGTCCAGTTTGGAGACTAGGGCCTGCACTAAACCACACAAAAGTTGGGATTCTCTAAAGCAATCGCTTCGACGAGAATGGATAGATTAAATCTAGAAGACTTGCGGCCCATTGCTGAAAATTTCAATCAGCGTTTTCGATACTCCATCGCTGCAAAAGGCGGTCATCTTGAAACCAATTAAATTCATTTATTATAAAGGTCTACTCTCATTATTATTTGTAATATTTTGTTAATTAATTCATTTTTAATAAAGTTGGGAAATATTGTCCAGGTTTTTGTTTGTCGCATTCACTGTGTTGATGCAAAAAAAGACTAATATTTTAATTTTTCGAGATAGGTTAATAACAATTTATTACACACATCAAGTTAATAACCTCATTGTAAGCAGCAGTGTAAGTGCAGGTAGTGCGCGAAAGTGCATTATGGTTCCATGCTTTTAGCATGATTTACCTTTTTTGTTTTGATAATTTCGGGTAATCAAGACACAGAGGTTCCACTAAGTAGCTCTTCAGAATGACCAATGCGTTTCAGAGTGAAGTTAACTCATGGACTCGGATCTAGATTCGGAAAACCTTTCTACAGCGAGATACCATCTTACGTATCTGCTCCTCAACATCTGCATCTAACAAAAGCGGTAACGCACGATTACGAAGGACAAAAAAACCTAGCGTGATCTCGTGATTTACTTGACCACAAAACAAAAATAATGAAACTGCTTGGAACTGGGAAGAATGATGTGTGTGTGTGTGTGTGCATGATAGTAATATCGGAATGACCATCTGCATACAGTTGAGCACGCACGGTCAACGTACGAACGACAAATCAAAATTATCCAGACAAACTTTTAATGCAGATGAGATAGTAAACGCATTAAATGAGAAAGTGTAGGGTGGCTTGAACAATGGGAGAGAAAGGAAAACAGGGTACGCTGTCGTACGCTATGGTGTGGTCGGCAGAAAAACTCAGCTAAACAACAGTTTTAGTAGGTCTCATGACTTCATGGCGTTCGCTAAGAATCGCACGACTTCAGAGGAATGCGCCCTGATTAAGGCAGCAACCATCGAGATCAGTCCTCATCAATTATCAGGATCACCCACTACGCAGTCGTATACTTTCGAAACAGTGTCTTTCCTTTGAAATTTTAGAATAATTTTCCTTGAACGCAGAAAGAAGTTGCAGGACCCGAGTTGAGTTATATGGACTCTAAAATATATTTAATCTCTGTGAGTTGAAAAAAAATTACCCCTTTTAAAAGTATTATTTTAAGAGTTACTATTACTTTATCCAGGAGTAAATCCTTAATTTCTTGCTGTATAACAGATTGAATCCGTACTCCTTTAAAGGTGGCTGCTGTTTTCATTTCTCACCCTCTATACGCCAGTGTATGAATCTGTTGTTAATAACCTTTGGAATTCAAACATAAAATACTGTTCTGTTTCAAATTAAATATTTTACTAAGAAATGCATGCATTAGCGTGAAAAATAATTCTAAAGGAATTTTCGATTTCTTCCGTGAGATTCGGATAAATATTTTTCTCTTCGAGAAACAAATACTCTACGTAAGTTTTGAGACAGGAAAAATACACACTCACACACATAAATAAACATCCCCCTTTCTTTAAAAAAAAAAAAAAAAAAAAAAAAAAAAAAAAAAAAAAATCCGTGTACGTAAGTAGTAAGTTTGCGCTCTGCCCTTATTAGAAAGAAAAAAACACATTTTGCATCTTTTCCTAAGGGGATGTCGGAAAAGTTGTCCTTTTTCCCAATAAAAAGTGCCCTTTTTGATAAATCCGTCCTGCCGCTTTTGAAAAGTACACCGGAGTTAGAGCATTTATTAATAAAACTGATCATCATTCGCATTATATCCAAAGAAAATCAACAAAAAATCGAACAACTAGCCCGATTAGGTAACTGTAACCCAAGATCCTCTAATTTAAGCAACGAGCTAAACCGCTCTGACTTTGGTGGAGTTAACTTGAGTCGAGATCCTGAGCCTAGACTTCACTGAGAGATTATTTGAAAATGCGGTCCAAGGTTCTTGATAAAATCTTCCAGTTAAATTCATTTCGTATTTAAAAAAAATTGTTTTGAGTTAAATAAAAAATTAATCCTCAATATCTACCGCTCGTTGTCTGTTTTCAGAGTAAAATAGCATTGTTCTAAAATTTTAGTAACATGAATGCGAAATATGAGTTTAAAACAAAGCAGTCTTTTTTTTAAAAAATACTAAAGAATCCGGAATCTAATCTATGTTTGATGTTGAGGTCGAAAGGAAAAGGTTTCGTCACGGAGTCGAGAGTTCAGAAAAAGAAGGGTGTGTTCTTTGTCAGCTGTTTTCCCTTGACATATGGCCTTTCGCTTACAAACTCAGCATCCGGAATTATGTAAAGAATGCCTTCTGTAAAAAATAGAAAAAAATTTCGGAGTTTTTAAAATTATCAGTTATGTCAGAGCAAGGGCGGCTTCAAGCTGAATTTTCGGAGGAGGCCGCAGTAGATTCAACGTGACAGACGATGGTCAACGAAAGTTTGTTTCCTTTACAGCACGTACGTTGAAGTTTCGGGTACTAATTAAACCAGTAGTGAAAGATGGAAGAATCAATTTAAAAAAGAAAAGAATACACAAATGCAGTGCGTTCTTTCAAAAAGACATATTCAAAGCAAAGGGGGGGGGGGAATGAACAAGTTCAGGAAAGGAAGGGGGGATGGCACCTCGAGACGCCCTTGTGTTAGTAGAGACCCAGAAACTCAGATTTTCCCTGTACAAACTGTTTTATGAACTCCCCTATCCGGTCAGCTTTCAAAAATTATGAAACATCCAGGAAAAATCTTGACCGTTACAATTGGATTGTGATATTTTCCTAAATAGATGAATGGATGACGCGTGGAATAATTTACTACGAAGTTTTTGCGAAGAATTTTGATATGAAAATCGCATAAAACATAAATGTTGACCGTTTATATACCGAATGCAAATCGTACAGTTTGTAAAAAAACATTCTTAAGTTTTTCGAGTTTTCGGCATTATTGGTTTGTCTACAAAAGAAAAAGTACCATCGCATCCAACTGTTGTGCTTTTGCCTCTGAGATAAAGTTGGAACTATTTAATTCTACTAATTTCTTATGGAACAAAGCATGTTGTATGTAGTTGGGTAGCCAAACAATACGAACTCAGATTAACAAATGGAACTGCAGTGACTTTCACTGAAACAACGTTTGTATGTCCGTCCCCACCACTGGCAAAGCCGCTCACCCAACAGTGGCGGCCCGTGGTCAAAAATGTTAGTGCAGCCGGAAACATGTGACCCCCCCCCCCTAGGAAATCTTTGTTACTGAATTCGAAAGCTGGCGGATTAAGCCCTCGACCAGGATTAAAAAAAAAAAGAAATTACATAAAAATGTAAGAGATCCTATTTTACTTCCATAAAATGGACATAAATTTCAACCAGCCGCTCCTATCCTCAAAATTGCATTAATCCGTGTCTGATTCGAAGTTTCCTGAGAATTTTCTTTTGTAATGATAACTTGAGAAGAAAAGAAGAAAAAAAAGGAAACTTACTTACTTTTTATAAGTAAAATCAATTCTCTTTTCTTTTAAACTTGCGAATCAGTCAGTGATGTCCTCATAAAAAGGCGTTGTTTTAATTCAGATATCATTAATTTTAAAAGCTCTTTAAAATTCCCCATGTTTAAAGAATTTTCTCGCTCGCCATGCCCTCTTAATGCCAGTTCTTGCTTACTTAAAAACAATACTGCTTTGATGGGTACTTGCATGAAGCGTCTATTCAGGCTTACCTTCTTGATAAATTCAGCAATATAAAGTCGAGAGTTTTCCTTTAATGCGTCAGCAATTTAGCTCCCACTTCTTATCAACTCCTTAAATTTTAAAGAATTTTTTAAATGCTCGATTAAGATTTCATGTGTTTTACGTGCTCGTGTGATGGTGGTTAACCCATCCTATCCAGTACCATTCCAAACGGTCTTTTTTATCTCAACGATTAAACACGGCCAACAAAACATTTTTTAAAAATAAAAACTGCCCCATACCCACGAGAATAGTGCATATCATGAGAAATGGAAGCTACGACATGCTGAGACGAACCTGCTTTTTTCTTATGAATGGACAATTTTGGTGTCGGTCTATTTTCTTTTAGTGGTTGTCGTTTATTATCTTCTTTTCATGTGTTAAACGGAGTTTCAAACAAGACGCAAACTGGATAATAACGGGGCTGCATGTTTCAAAACGGTTAAATCATAGATTCCAATAACACATGGACACAGTAACAAATAAGGCTAAAAACTTTCAACCTTCCCAGACAAAAAAAAAAAAAAAAACTATTGTTTCCGTTAGAATAGGCTAGAACAGCGGTTCTCAACCTTTTAACGTCGCCCCCCCCCAACAAAGGCTAACTTACAATGGCGCCCCCCCCCTCACTTTTTTCAGCATTCATTGAGTTTTTTAATCTTTAATAATGAACATTTTAAGCGAAAATGGATATATTTTTCAGTAAAAATGAGAATAAATAAGATGATTTTTTAAAAACATACATCACTACTTGCTCTATAGTTTTTCTCGCCCCCCCTGCAAGCGTTCTGCGGGGGCGCGCCCCCCTGAGGTTGAGAAACGCTGGGCTAGAACATATATTCTGTGTCTTTATTCTCTCCCTCACTCTCGTCCGAGCCAATCAGTTCGTCGAATTCACTACTGCAGCAAAAATGAGAAAACCTTTCTTCGGCTGTGTCTTAGGTAAAACACCCTATGCTATCCTAAGCCGGAAAAACTGCTTACGTACTCGTTACCATAGCAACGGTGCTGCCAATTCCCTAATGATCGCTGAGGGCTGTACCGAGGCCTCCGAGAGAGGAGAAAGAATCTTTCTCCTCTCTCGGAGGCCTGGGCTGTACCAACGACTTTCACAGTTGAATTGCGGGAAGATTAAAGGGTTTTTTTTCTGAATGAGCGATCCGGCCGTTACTACAATACGTTTTTTTTTTTTAATTTACCATAGGAATTCCATAATTCTAGTCTCAATTTAAGAAAGTTAGTAGAATAAATTATTTTAAAGTATGTGCTGATAATTTCAAGTGCAGCCCGGCTGTACTTGCTGTATCCCACGAGCCGCCACTGTCACCCAATTTAGATCGCACGCAGGTTCATGCAAGTGCTGTTCGTAAAAACATCACTTGCATGCAACTCGAATGCCCTGCTCATTTGGTTCTTTGAATTATCTTCTGTGATTGTCCTTGAGTTTGGTCAGAGGAAAGAAATCGCGTACCACTAAGCTCTCATAACAAACAATCCAGGAAAAGCTGATGAAATTCGCGGATGCGGGTGATTAAATTGACATTCGGTATCTCATGATACGAGCGACTCCAACTTTATATTGTGCTTTTGTTACATTATCTGATTTTGTGCTTGGTGCAGTAATTTTCAAAAGGGAAATGTTAGATTGGAGAACTCATATTAACTTGCTTAGAGACAAAGACTTGTGCAAACTTAACAATTGTTTTTCAGGAATATTTTCATCAATTAAATGTATAGTAAATACGTTGTGAATTGATAGAGTGATAAATATTCTTTGACTATCTGTTGACGTATACATGGCCTTATAACCACATGGGAAATTCGGGCATTTGCCCGAGGTCCCCAGATTTGTAGGGACCCCAAATGTTCATTAAAAATCATTTTACATCTGCCAGTAGTTTGAATTTCTCCGGGAAAAAGTTATGCATAGAGAATTGAGTCAAATTTCAAATTAATTTACAAATCATGAAGTTTTCCCTTTGCTTACTAAAATACTTGTTCTTTTTTTTTTTTTTTTTTTTTTTTTTTCATTTTCATCCTTCACGTTTAATATTTACACAAACTGACTAATCATTTGAGCACATTAGATTGTATTCTGACCCCATGATTTTAAAATGACATCAAGTACACGTTTCGGTACTTTACAGTTGAACAAATATCCGACAATTTCTTAATTTTTCTTATATCTCAAAGGGGTTTAACTGAACAATTAGATAATACTGATAAAATACATGAATTTGCTTGTATAAAATCACGGGGGGGGGAAATTTATGTTAATTTTAAATATTAAGCTATGCTATGTACTGGAGGTGATTTACTGAAAATTTAGGTCAGTAACAGTGGTCTAATACTCATGAATTACGTGTATAAAGTTGGGGGGGGGGAGTAAAGATTGAAGATCATGAAAAAATTACATTTTTTCAGGCTTGACGTACAGGCCTATGAATGCAAGGTTGAAAGGATAAGCGGAATTCGATTTTAGATAAAAGTGTTAATTTATTACTGTATTCTGTGGAGAGGGTCCAGGAATATCTGAAATCCCAGGCCCCGTGATGCCATAATCAGGGTTTGAATATAAAGCACATTAAAAAAAATATATCGCCTAGTTAATAATTAAATTGCTGACAATATTCCATTCATATGAGAATAATACTATGCCAGTGGCGTAGCTAATGGGAGAATAGGGGGGGTCACCCCCATGAGAAATTTTTTGCCATACAAAATGTATAGTCATCACTGCCTTATCACACGCACGTATACATACATATATGTGAGTTGCAGTAGTCGTAACAACCCCTTCCCCATGAAAAATTTCTGGCTTTGCCACTGTACTATGCGCATACAAAAATTTCATAATAGATTCATAAATTTATGTGTAACATTTTCTGTGAAATAGCTCAATCATCTATTTAGCAGTAAATTTCCAATTCAGTGCTTGACTCTACTTTTCTGATGCTTTTCAGCATCAGAACTCTCTTCAGAACTAAATGCACCTCTAACAAAGAATTGCTTTGCTAATCTTTCAAGCATATGTTTCACGTACAAAAAATTTATTTTTTTCGTTTAAATGTTAACATTTTTATTAGTTTTTTGCATCAATCGTTAGAATTATTTCTATAATGGATCATTCATAGACAACTAAAAACTAAATTCTTTATATTAAACACACGAGATAAATTATTCAAAATAGAAATTTTTCATATCTCGACATACTCAAATTCTATCAAATTGCATTGGCTATAACATCTAGAATCCCCATAGGCGTCAGTGTTTGTGTGTGCGTTGTGTGCAAAATTATACAAGGACTATCTGCCAAGGATGTGGGGTTAGTTTGTTTGCCAGGAGGGGACAGCTCACGCCACTGAATGTGTCACTAAGAGCTACACACGTTCTTTCTAAAGTTTCCTGCCGCCATTTGGAATCTCATCAGAAGGTAAGGACTTCTGAATATTGGCACCCCTCGGAAACTGCTGGCAGCCTCCGAAAGGACTTTCGAGACCGCGGATTTAACGTGCACGTACACCGCATGTACACGGGGGGGTCTTTAGTGGCACGTCGGTATCAGACCCGCAACCTTCCGGTTACGAGTCCAACGCCTTAACCACTGGACTTACCATGGCCCTGGGGTGCCTTGGTTGGAGGACTTAACGGGTGGTAATGCATATTCACGTTACATTTGGAGAAAACCGACTAAAATTCCAGACCGTTAATTGACAGCCGCGCTATAGGCCAGAACGCTGGACCTTCACACTTCAGTCGTTCACCATTTTGAGTGGCATATCCACTAGGCCATGGTGGGGCACTCGCTCAGGTCAGAGTTCGTACAAACTCGCAGATAAAGTATATAAGCTTTATGTATTGTTTTATCTTCGAGGAAAACTTGTGTGAACTAATTAAACTACATACAATGCTGAACTTTAGTAATCATGATGGACATTTCGGTGGAGGTGGGAGGAAATTTGTCAATATTTATCGTGGTCGTGTAATATTGCATGTACACACACCCTCAAACATTTTCCTTCTCAGAACAATGATTCATTGTTCCACTTCATTCATTTTGAGCTATTGTCTGAAACATGTGGAATCGATACACAAATCGAAATTCTTGAAGAAAATTGACGTCGAGAGATAAGTGTTTTGAAAATAAGAGTAGTACTGTTATGAAATGTTTACCTATTTCCTTTTCACGTAAATTTACAACCACCGATTTCACATGATCTGAAGAACAATTGACAAAAATCGGTAATTGTTCGGTAGTATTTCTAAAATTGCATTTTAGGAAAATACATAGATTATTTACAGATAGGTTTTTTTTTTTTTATAAATATACGAAACATGTGTTTGTGTGTTATTTGCTTTGCTTTATTGCATTCTGCTATTTCACTAATATACAAGCAATGCAAACGTGCAACTGAAATTACGTAATCTTCCATTATGTCTGTATGTGAGCTTGGTAACTCTTAATTGGTATAAAACATTAACTTCTCAAAGAAAATAAATAAAAATTTTCAATTTCCTAAATTCTCGACGGATGTTTACAACGTGTCATCATGTATATGGTATTATATTTAAAAATCTGATATGAGACCATGATATCTACGTCTATTAAATTATACATTCCTTGTACGTCTATTACATAATATACAGGGTGACCGGTGCTAACGGTGCCCAATGCCTATTTCCTAAACTGTTAGTCAGAGACACATAGTTCCAATTGCAAAAATGCTTTAGATTGCACAATCTATTATATCAGAAACACACACAATTGAAGTCAATAAATAGTTATAAAAATTAAGAAATTTAAATTTTTATACGGTCCCCCGATTTTGTCAGTTATATTTAGAAAATTTTTCCTTACACAATTACACGCACAATAAAAAAAAATGTCTTCCTACGATCAAAATTCACCGAGTTACAGCCGTTTAAAGTTAGAGCACTTTTTGAGATGCGAAATAGGGGTTGTATACAAAATGAATATGAGAAAAATTAATGTACATGGTTTTGAGCCTTGTAATATTTATTAGCAATTTCATCAACTATTTTAAGATTGTAGATTGCAATAAAGATGATTAACGTTTAGCTATGTGTCCAATAAATTAGCATAAAAATATAGCTTATACTGAAAATGGAATTTTTTAAGGGTTTTTTAAATGAACTGGTGTTAAATAACTTCAAATACAAAAACAAGAGAATAAAAGACTTCATTAAACATTAAATTAGAAAATGAAACATTTTAAAGTGCGAATATATACATTTTAGAAACTTAAAATATTGTTACAAATCCTGTTAGCGTAACATTTGCTCAAAGTACAGCTTCCTTCGGCTGCAATGCAAATATGCACCCGTGTAGAAAACTCTTCCTGTACTTTGCGAAGCATACTCAGTGTTACACATCTGGATGCTGCACATATATACGATTTAGTAAATCTGAACCCGGATAGATTTTTTATAGAGCCTGACTATATCACTTTGCTTAAAGATTAGTATTCTAAAATTATTTTTGCTTCTTTCGCCGCATTATGCCAGAAAAGGAAATTAAAACCTCTAATTTACAATTTCAATATTTATAGGGTCCCGTAACGGTTTACCGTAGAGGTACATTTTTAAACGTGGAAAAGTGACTTAAGTCAAAATGTTCGCTGCTTCACAACACGGCGATTTTTATTTGTAGAAGGGCGATTTTTTTTTTTTTAAATTGTGCATGAAATTGTATAAAGAAAAAATTTTCTAAATATCATTGATAGGTGCGGGGGGCCGTATAAAAAATTAAGTTTCGTAATTTTTATTGGAATTGATTTATTGACTTCGATTGTTCTGATATAATAAATTATACAGCTTAGAGCATTTTTGCAATTGGAACTATGTGTATTTGACTAATTGTTTAGGAAATAGCCATTGGGCACCGTAAGCACTGGACACCCTGTATTTTTTGATGCGCTTAAACATGTGAGTACGATTCTTCAATAATATTAAGGTTTGGAGATTGTGTCACCAAATATAAAAAATATCCCTATGTTGGGCTCAGTTTCAGTGCCAAATTTGGCGATATTCGGTAAAAACTCGCAAAGTTTTCGGGACAGTTGGAGAGATTTTGAGCATGGCCTAAAAAATTATTGACCATTGAAATTAAAGTATCGGAGATGTCCATAGATGTTACTGTACTAAAAATCTTTTGGATGACCCGGAGAAAAAAACAAACAACAAACTACTTTGTGACTCTTTCAATCAATTGCAATCAAAAAGGGGACAACTAGATCTTATGACAGTCCTAAATAGAAAGTTTCAATATTGTAGTGCAAATCTTTTTTGAGATGCAATATACTTTACGCAACTCACGCCAAAACCAGTAAGAATGGATTCATGGCTGGGTAAAATAGACCAGCATACGTTACTTTAATCGAACACGCTGTATACGTTGCATGCACACGTTAATCTTCCGTTGAGAAATCACACAGAAATTCGCCAAACTGGATTTAAAGATGGTCAAAATCTGAATACCGAAATTTTCCGCGATTATGATGCTCCTTTTATAATTAAGTAAAATTAGTACATATTTAATGACTTTTTATTTTCCGAACATGTAGGGCAGGGGGTTCATTATACAACTGGTCGAAAAAAAAATGGGGGAAAGCAAAGCCAATTATGGTAACTATCCCTCTCTCATTTTCCGGTACACCCTGATTTGCAAGTACGACGGAGCCACCATCTTTGACCACTGCAAAAAAAGACGACAGCTTTAAACGGTGGGGTGCTTCCCCAATCACAGGTCAGTGAGGTCACTTTTCGGACGACAACACGTGGCGAAATTCTCCCTTTTCTTTGTTTGCCGTGAAGGCTCGAAGGGTGACAGTTTCCCTAAAATCCTACCAGACATTCTTTTGTGTTCTTTCTCATTTAGTACTACTTAAGTGTTGGGCTTATAAGATGGAGAATATTAATTTTATTAGATCAGAACGTGGCGGTCGTTTATTAGTTTTAAACGAACTTTTGTTTAGAGTAGAAAGAAAATATCTAACTAAGGGCTACTGGAAGTGCTGTGTGAAAACCTGCAAAAAACGGTTAACGGTGGTTCAAGACAGGGTTGGGCAAAATACATAAAAAAATGTATTTTCGATACAAATTACATTTATTCAAACACAAAAATTACAAAACGCAAAATACATGTATTTTCAAAATACACACAAAATACAAAATACGTCTAAAACTTCAATTAAGAATAAGTAAAAATTTTCTACAGAAACTTCTAGTTTATTTTATTCCAATGTATTTAAGATGAACAAACAAATGTAATTAGTAACTATCTTTTATTTTATTTTTTATATACATGAATTTTTCCTGGAATAAATTGCATCTTAAAGGCATGCAAGCAAAACTGTGACAAGTATTTATTGAACGTTATTTTTAGTGATAATGAATGGAATTGAAATATAAAATTAAATATATTTCTAAACGAAGATGAGTTAAATTATATTTCTACTTTAAGATGCATTCACGGCCTCACCATGGCTCAGCGGTTATGTCACTGAAAATGGTAGACGGCCGAAGTGTGAAGGTCCCGGGTTCGGGTCCCATCGCACAGCTGTCGATCTAATGGGCTGGAGTTTTGGTAGGCTTTCTCCAGATGTAACGTGAATACACGTTAGAACCCCTTAGAAAGTCCTCCTACTACCCAGGTTGGCAGATTGCCCTAGTGTAGCGTTGCTATAATCACACAAACAGAAGATGCATTCATATATTACTACAAAAGAAAAGTGTGTCATTGTATTAATTTATTTAACAGTATGCTATTTAATAAAGAAATTATGAAAAGGACTTTTAAAAGATGGTATAATTATTCTAAGCACTATGATTTAGAAATAGAATGATTTGCTTTCAAAAAAACTAGTTTTTCGAACTGATTATCGCTTAGTAAATTTCTTTTTGGAGCATTTATAAGACCCGCAAAGTAAAAGGTCTTTCGACAGGAGCACTAGTCGGCAAACTTGTATTACATTTCATGAAAAGTTCTTTTACTGTCGGATATGAATTACTATACTATACTATTATTATAATACTGTCGGATATCTAATATTTTTTTAATTCAGGCATCAATGGTAAGGTTTAAATTTCTGAGAACTCGAATACAATTCATCCATGATTCTAATATCTGATGAGAAAAATATGAGTAAATGATGAATAATTAAAATTAATAAAAGTAACTTAAGGTTTACTGAGATTTCCAAATAAGACAAAAATAAAATAATAAATAATTAACCATATGTATACTGTTTTTCTCTCATACTATTTTTAAAATGTAGGACAAGCATGCTTTGATGGAAAAAGAAGTAAGTATTGCCGAGGATTCAACAAAAAAAGTTTCCTTCACTTGAAAAAAAAGGCGGTGAAAAGCCTGCATATTAATATTTATGACTTATTGAATTCAATTAAACATTTGAGCAAAAGAACTCAGCTTAATCAATTTTGTGATAAAATTGAAGTTTTACCTTAAAGTGAGTTTTAAACTTTGTAGTAGTTTTGAATGTTCCACTTATGATAGACCTTTTGGTTTGACAAAGCTGACACTGCTCCTTAACTTTCTCATTCGCATCTACAGATAAAATTTGAAAAATTTTCCACTGAGAATTGCACGACTCGCAAATTCATCTAAACGAGAAGCTTGATCCATCTCGTAATATAACTTCAGAAATACTGACTGGCTTATTTTTCTGTAACTTGGTAACGCATTAGGAATTATTTATAAATTCTTTTTCAGAAATCCAATGAATATTACTCAAACATGTTTTTCTCCTTTTTCAGCTTCATTCACATTTATGAATCAGTTATCAGCAATACACAAAGCCTCCTTGACCAAATATCATTAAACTAATCTAAATAGGCGTGTGAGATTCCCCCCCCCTCCTTCCTGTTTAAAATAACCTAAGCATCGCAAAAAATCCTAACACCTCTTTAGTTACCATATATAACACTAAAATAGTGCAGAGAATTGCAACAGAATTGTTTATGTCATGAACTGGGAAAAAATGAATGACAGCAGTTCTATTATTTTTTGTTTGATTTTCCCAAACCAAGCTAATTTTGGTGTAAGATTAATTTAACTTCAGAATGAAAAATGTATTTTAAGTATTTAGTAGTTGTGGAGAAACTTAGTAAACCAGTACCACTACCATATCAATAAATAATTTTCTTTTGAATAAATTAATCCAGTGCACAATTTCCACTTGTGCACTGGCGTAACTGGGTAGGATGAATAGGTATTTTTAAAGTGAATTCTAACGACCTTCCCTGGAGGCCTTCATCGCCTATTCTTGTATAATAGATAATCTAATTTTTCTAGGGTGGTATAAAAAATTTTCTAGAGTGAGCTTAACTTCCCACCCAGTTAAGCTAATATGTTAAGCACGGGCGCTCATGTTATTATTCTATTATTACTTGAACAAAAGCTTTATAATGCATTTATAATTTTTTTATTTTATACATTAGACATATTTTCTGCAAATCATCAAATTATTTTTCAACGTATCTATATTTAATGATATAAAACAACTAATTTTTGAAAACTAATTAATTCCAATAACTCTAAATGCAATATTTATTAGTTATGACAATCAAATAACTTTTAATTAATCACTAGTATGGATCAGGGGCGTAGCCAAGGGGGGGGTTAGGGGGGTCATAACCCTCCCCCCCATGAGGAATTTTTTGCCATACAAAATGTATATTCCTCACTACATTATCACACACACGTATACATATATATATGAGTTGTAGTGGTCGTAACCCCCCTCCCCCCATGAAAAATTTCTGGCTACGCCCCTGGTATGGATGAATTAATTATTTAAGATTTAAAGTGAATGGTTTAAAGGTACTCCTCTACAAAGCAATTTCATATTTATGTTGTTCTGACGCAGCAAATAATAGGCTATGATATAGAAATTTCAGGCCGACCAATGGCCGATTGTATGAAAACTGAACATTGGGAGAAATGTACAGATCCAGGGTTATTGCCACTCGCGAGGTTTTAAACATAAAGCTCTGCTCGGAGTTTGGGAGATTTTCTCCAGATTTAAAGTGAATGCGCATTAGACCCCCGCCTGAGGCATTCCTCCTTTGGCAGATAGCCTAGGTGTTGCTTTACCTCAACCAAATAAACTAACTTAACTAACCTAGAAACTTCAGAATTGTTTGAATATACAAGCAATTAGCTTTTAGTGTAATAAAGAATTAGCGAGTGTAAAATATACTTCTGTAATTTAAGTTTGTTGTTATAATACTTTATCAATCCAATGTTTATATACTAGGTTTAAGGTAAATGCATTTAATTTTAACTAATGGTCAAAACATCATGCCTTTGGATATTGATGGCTTCTGGTTAACATCAGATGAGAAATATTAATTTTTTTTTTTAACAATTTATTTTAAGTTAAAAATTTCTGAATTTTTGAAAAACCAGCAAATTTTCAATGATCCAGAGATCAGGGTTCGTGTTTTTTTTTTTTTTTTTTTTTAATTAAATAAATAAATATGCGTTTTTTTTATTTAAACTGGATTTTTTTATTTAAATCACATTTATTTATTTTTTAAACATATCCTACAACCATGCTATTAATTAATTCCCATTTCAATAAAAGTAATATGCTATTTTAAACATGTATAAAAATGTATTTTAAGCGTCATTTTCATGGCAGTTAGCAGCTTTGCTATTATTTTGATAGTAAGTACATTAGATAAAGAAAATGATTTCGGGAATCCAAAATCCCGAAATCCTTTCGGGATTTTTTGAAGAAGAAGGGATTTGAGAATGCAAAAGGTGTCTCCGTTTGCTCAGGAACAGTAATAATCAGACCGCGGATTATGTGCAATCACATATTTGCATATGCAATTGCATATTTCAGGTGTTTTTGATGATTTTGCATAAAATGGCGCATTTTCTCTGTTGGATGTATATTTCAATCTCTTTAGCTTTGAATTTGTAACTTTTTTTACCTTCCTTTCAGTATTTTTTTTCTTTAACTCTTTAAGTCCCACCCTTTGAAAAATTTAAACAACCTCAGGTTCCCAGCAAAATAGCATATACGTTCTCAATTTTTTTCCTGTGTATTTGCAACAATTTAAATTAAGTCAGCCTATATATTAAAAGTTCAGAAATGGCTAGAATGAAAGCAAGCATGCCAAACCTGCTGAAGACGTGGATTTCGGATTATGTACAAGACGTAATTCTATAAAAGATGTTGTTAATGCTTTGGACAGTGTCAAGGCCGTAGGCAGGGGAGGGGCCCGAGCCCCCCCCCCGAAATTTATCCTTTTTTTTAAACTGCCTTAAGAGGAACAGCTGATCATGGACGAATATGTCTGGAGGAACTTAAACATAATGATGGGAATTTTAGAGCTCTGATTCGGTACAGAGCTCTGATGCTGTCTGATTTCGGTTCAGAATAAAATGCGGAGACAATATCCTTGGTGAACATGTTTTATCATCAGGAAATAATGCCTTATGTACAAGTTCTACTATCCAGAATGACTTACTCACTGTCCGAATATTTGCAGAACAAGCAGGTGGATCTTCATATTGCACTTGAAAGAGTAGATTTAGTGATAGAAAAAATTTCAAGTATTAGTAAGAATGACGAAGAAGAATTTAGGAATTTATTTTCAAAAGCAAATACATTGGCTTCGGAATTATATCAGATTTGCCCCGTCGAGTTTGTTCTCGGAGACATCGAGAAAACTAACCTGTAATATCTCCTGAGGAATATTACAGATAATCAGTTTTTATTCTGTATTTGGAGGAATTAGTAGTAGCCAAGGGCGTAGCCAGGATTTTCATTAGGGGGGGGGGCAGGAAATGGAGTCTAACCGGAGAATGCCCGGTTCGTCATAATCAGACCCTATGACTAGCTCATTTTAGGGGGGGGGCAGCTGCCCCACCCTGCCCCTCGCTGGCTAAGCCCATGGTAGTAGGTAGCATTAACAGAGCGCTTCACAGCACATAAAAATGAAATTGTTGCTCCTCATAATCTAATGCAATAGCACTGCATCCAAAAGTCATTTTATGATATAGAACCAGCAATTAGATTTTATATGGAGGATTTAAAACATAAAAACTTTTCTGTAATAGAAGGAGAGTGGGACCTGTTGGTACCAGGCACGTATCCAAAAAAAAAAACATTTGGGGGGAGGGGGTCCAAACAGTAAAAAAGGCAGAATTTCACACAAAAATACTATATCATTACCATTTTAGTAACAAAAATCCAAATTTCGGGGGGTGGTGTTGGACCCCCTAGACCTCCCCCCTAAATACGCCCTTGGTTGGTACTTAAATGGAAGAAAACAATTGCCACAAAATCACATGATTTGCCTATAAATATGTACTCAAGGAGTGCAGCAGTGATATTTTTCCAAATATCAATATCCTGCTTCTGCTTCTAGCCGTTCAACCTGTAATAACCGCCTCAGTATAACGATCCTTTTCAGCCCTAAAAAGACTGAAAACTTACCTCAGAAATAGCACAGGGGATGAGAGATTAACTTCATTTGCTGTAATGTCCGTGCATAGTAATGTTGTCGTAAATGAAAAAAATGTTATTAAATATATATATGCTTCGGTCCCAAGAAGAATAAAATTAATGTAAAATCATCTGTAGTTTTCTTAATCAAAATATTTTCTTTTGGGTAATCTTTGGATAAATCTCTTTCGAGATTACGTAACCAGATTTGCTATTTTTCTTTTAGATTATGAGCACCCCCTCCTCCCCCAAAAATATCTACGACATTGTAATTAATATCAATTCCGATTAATTTTCAAGCCAGCTAATTGTTACCCCCCTTCCTTTAAAAAGGTTTTGCTGTCACATGCAAAAATTCTTCCTGCTCCAATTATTTATTGTGAGTCTATTTCAATCTCAGATTATGTCCCAGATACAGTGAAACCTCCCAAGTGGGACACTTACATAAGTTGGGACAATTTCTGGAGAACGAATGTTCCAGTTACATTACACTGAAATATACCTCCATAAGTAAAATGGACAAATTTTGAGGGAACGCGCAAGTGTCCAACTTCCGGAAGTTTCAAAGTAAAAAAAAAAAAAATTCGATAGAAATCAGGGTTAGGTGGAAGGAGATGGCTTAGTTAATTTTTTTTATGCAGTACAATTTCTGACAATGGCAGTGAATAAAAGTTATCAGAGAAAAATTAAAATAAAAATAAAAAAAACTTTAAAAGTCTAAAGAAATAAAATGTTTTTAAGATTTCAAAAAAATATTTAATAGTTTTATATACACACATACATAAATGATATATGTATGCACATAGGTATAATGAGTGTACATATTGTGGGACCCCCCCCCCCCCGAAAAAAAATCCTGGCTACGGCCTTGGACAGGGTCGATTCTTCTTCTTTTTTCATTGCGGAAGAAATGCTTAGTGATATGTTCATCCGAAAAGGTCTATCGATAATCGAAACACATTTTTCTTTCTTAACATCAGACATCACAAAATTAGAATATCAAAATCTGCTGGTGAGTAAAGTAATGAATCAAGTTGTAAAAGCACAGGAATGCGTTGGTAAGATACCAGAGTCATTAGGAGAAGAAATCAGTGAGAAACTGAATTTTATTTTAAATAAAAATTCAGGATTTTTGACAGTGAATAAAATAAATAATTTTATTAATGGTGAGGGGTGTGAATTACAGAACTGTGTGAATTACCAGAAAAAGTAGAACCATCCAAAGCGAAATATTATAAAAACTGTCCAGTGACATTCGTTGATGTTGAAAGAGCATTTTCAGCATATAAAATGATTTTAGATGATAAAAGATAAAGCCTTACTATTGAAAACTTAGAAAAAACACTTTGTTAGCTGTGTATTGCAACAAAAATTACTGAAAGCAGTTTTAATTCATATTTAGTATCACTAAGATTGTGAATAAAATTTTCTCATTCTGCCTTTCATGATGTTTTGAAGTTTCAAAGAGAAAAAAAGTGTCATAATTGTAAGGTAAGTGATAGAAAATACTTTTACAAGTAAATACGTTTTTATTTTCTGTTAATATGTGAATATTTTTTCAGTTATTTGGTGCATATGTTTAGATTTTTAGTGCATATTTTTAGATTTTTTGATGCATATTTTGTTGCTTTTTAAGTGCATATAATCCGCGGTCTAGTAATAATCAATCGAACTGACAGCTTTCGCAGAGTCCCTTCGTCGGGGCGTTTTCTCCTTTCCTGTGGTCCTAATAGCTTGGTTTTGTATATTTTAATGTCTTTGGGTTTTTCAACTGGGGGTGAATCTGGGGTTTGAGATGGAGGGTAGGAAATAACGTTTTCGACCAGTTGTAGAGAACAGCGGGCAGGTTGGGACACAATGAGACAAAAAATACTTCGTTTTATAATTATTTTATCAAAGTTAACGTCACACAAGATATTTAAAATACAATTATTTCACTTATACATTACTCCAGTTTTTAATCTTATGCAAAAGTAATTTATTGCATTTTTTAGAAGATAAATAAATGTCCCATTGTGTCCAAGGCATGGGCTACTATAGACATTCTATGGACCACAATGAAAGAAATAAAAAGTCTTAAAAATTTGTATTTAATTTATATAAAATTGTTGGTTCTAAAATACGGGTAGTTAATATGAATTTAGTAATGTAATGAGTAAATTAAAAATAAAATAGTAGGACTTCATTCTGAAAAGATAAGATCTTCCAGTGAGGGGGGGGGGAGGGGGTGCAAGACATTTTATCATGATACATATATATTTTTTAAAACTCTTTTTCATTCTGTTTCCTACCATTCTAAATTTTCCTTAGCATATTTTTTGAGCTCAAATTAAATATAAAAAAGGGATAAGTTGTCAGTTCGTAAATTATTTCTCAAAGATTATAAAATATCAATAGATATAGCATTACGTAAAAATTGAATTTAAAATATGTAATTATACAATTAAAATGCCTAAACCAAGAGAGAGAGAGAGAGAGAGAGAGAGAGACAGTGCTTTGTATTTTCTTCTCAAACCAAACAATCATTTATTTAGCAATGTTTCTCTACAACAATTTTTATCTACTTCACAGTCTTTTACTATTTTTTGATTTCATTAATGTCCAACTCTTCACAACTCTCGACACAACTTCATAATGTCCAATGTTTTGATTTCAAGAATATTTTAATATGAATTTTTGACTTCCATGCTAGGATTTTTGTGACGTAGCATTTCATCTTCAGCATATGACTAATTTACCTGAATATAGTAAACATACTGGCCAAATGACTTGTCATTTCATTTAATACTTGGTGCGTCCACCTTTTGCTTTGAATACAGCATTTACTCGTCTTTGTTTCAGAGTTCAAGCTGAATTCTTTCGTAATTTGTAGCGTAATCAATCGTCTGCTTTTCCGATTTTTCTAAACAATCCGCTTCGGTTTCTTTCATTACGTTTGATCATTTTCTGGGTCTATGCGGGGCCTTCGCAATTAGTAACGGGCCTGCGCGTGTATTTTCTTGAGCCATCCAAAGAGGCCTACGGATGCTTGAGTCTTCACGTATACATCAGGCATTTCTTAACCTTCCCAGTGCTTTAAAACGTTATTTAATGTAGTTTTAAGTAGTAATTGTGTTACTAATTCAAGTGCGAACTCATGATTAATTTGTTTGCTATGATACATATCGACATAAAGAAAATAGATGCATATAATTTGAAGGAAAAACAAAGTAGCGCTTACTCTCATGATTCACGATTGCTTATTTTAGTTTCACAAGTGGATATTTAATATACTTTAAAATAACTAAATACACAAATGAGAAATACATTTTTATAATGAATATTTCGTGAACGTAGTCGTATTTCCTACGTTATTTTAAGCAATTCAAGATTAATCTTTAACAAATGATGTATTAAAGCGCATTTCAGTGTTTTCGGGATATCCTGTATATTGGAGAAAATTGATAAAATGCGCTCTATAGCGTGATCCCTGAATTAATTATTCTTTAATAAAGATATTTCATGTAGTATATATTATTCTTTTGTCGCTTTCTCAATCGAACTTTGGAATTAAGCAAGCATAAGGAACGCTTGTACAAAATATTAACTACATTTGAAGTTTCTGTATAAACGGGCAAAAATCAATAATTTATAATTTACTGTATTTCTACACTGTACCAGATGTAAGTCTGAATCACATAATCAAGGCATATATAACTGATAAATAACATTTTCAACTGGCAAAATTAACTTGTCTAAATAGTATCACAACGTCATGCTTATTTACAAGAATAAAAACTACTCAAGTAAGTAATACGATTTCTGATTAAAATAATTTATTTATAATAACACATGAGTAATTATTCACTAAACATGATTTACATACATATTTTTAGAAGTTCTAAATACATAAGTGTTCACGTACCTTTACATTCAGAGCAAAATGTTCGAATTTTAGGATATATTTTCATGATATATTTTCATGAAAGAAAATGGCGCAAGATTCACAAAACGATTATCTACATCTAAAGTTCTTTAGTACGACAAAAGTATAAAAAATTGTTTTAAAATAATAAAATAATATAACATTTATAATACTTAGAATAATAAAATAGAACAGTGTGACTTGGGGAAAACAGGCCTCAATGATAAACTCATTTTTAGCGATGGCAACTCATACGCAGGCCCGTTGCTAATAACGACGGCCCCGGTCTATGCCCCCTTGATGTTGAAGCGTTTGTGATACCTTCATTTAAATATGGTTTATGTATCCTCAGTACGCTTTTATTTGGTATTTTAAGTTTATTTGAAATGCCAGATACTTATACGACATTTTGTTGCCTAAACACAATCTGCCCTCTTTTAAACTGACTGAAAGCTTTTGTTGATGACATCTGAAAGCAAAAACAATCAATTTAAAAAAGTTCAAACAATCTTGAATTTGAATATTAGTATCGTTTACTTTGATATTTACTTTTTGAGAGATTAGAGAACGTTTTCTATAATTACAATTTAAAGGAGAAAAACATAAAAAGTGGTAGGTGACAAGTCATTCGGCCACCGTGTTTACTTCCATTGTCTTCCCATGAGGCATAACTGAGATGCTTTCCGTATTTATTTCCAGAGTAGTGGACAGAACAAGTGATTCCAGAAGTCTGAAAAGTTTGAATACGATTATGGATGACGCGAATCGGCAAAGACGGGCGCAGCTTTCCGACATGATCGAAGAAAAACTAGACTTGATTGCTAATCTGAAGAGCGATTTAGAGCAAAAGAGAATCACATCGGGGTAAGATGGATGTTTTTGAGAATTTTTTTTTTCATTTTCAATGAGATTAAATTTAACCAATTACGTAATAATAGTTTTATTAGGAGAGACTAACTTGAAGCTTTTTCATTCACAATAATTTTTTGTTATTCCTATAAATGCTTGAAAAAAAAAAGTATGTAGGACAATAAATATGAATGGGATATCAATGATGTGTGAATAACTCTTTTTTTTTAACCCATTTATGCCTAGCGTCCCTTTTTTGGGACGGCATTATCGCTATCAGTTGAAAACGTTATTTATTTTTCCTAGCCTTTATTCACGAGTATTTAACCTCAACTCCTCAAAATATTTTAACATGACCTAGTAGGATGTTGACACTTCAATTTTTATAGCTAAAGATTTTAAAAGAAATCATCCCTTGTTCAAGAAGTTGACATCAGAAATTTATCTATTGCTGCTGATATTAGCGAAAATCGAAGAAAGTCGCAAAAATATCTAGGCACAAATGGGTTAAATTTTTAAATATTTTGCAACTTAAAATGTATAACATATTCTGCATATTTTTTCTTTAGTTCAGTTGTAAATAATAGCATAATGCATGCGATACAGCTTTTCTGCAACAACCTGGTAGATAGGGATGGACGAGAGGCGAGAAACAGAGCTGTCTCGTCTCGTCTCGCAGTGAAATTGCCTGTCTCGTCTCACGCGAGTCTCGCAAAATTAAGGACTGAGATTTTTTTACCATATTTTAGTACCATTAATACTATTTTATTGAAAATAACTATTAATATTAACAATCATTATATATATACATATTATCATATTAGTGCATATTACCATATTAGTACATATATTAGTTACCATACTAACTTATATGTGCATTTAAAGTGATAAAAATTCAGATTTAACCCGTATATATATAGTGACATACACCGAAAAAATATTTGTTTTTATTTGTTTATTTCCGGAACTGCGTAAATGCAATATATATGGTTGATGGGAGTTTCATTTGCTTTTGAAATTATATCAAGCTTTGAATTTTGTTAGAAATGATGAAGAACTCCGGACATGTTGCGCAAATAAAACTTTAATCTAATTAAGCGTCCCCAATGTGTGGAATAGTGAATTCACAAAAGTTTCAATTGGGGACGGGATAATTATAGTGAAGCCTGATTATCCCCCCTCTCGTTTTAGTGTATGAGATATGGGTTTCATATTTAATCGGGAACCCCGGTTTAACCTGTTCATTCACACCATCAAAAAGAAGAGACAACAGAGAAGACTTTGACCAGGATTGTTTCTCAACATGGATTAATGTTCAGCTGAGACCCATCGTTGTATTAGCGAAATTGCTCCAGTACATCATTCATTTATATTCGCAAAGCTTAGCTTATGGTGAAAGAAACATTTTTAATAACTGATGAAACATTTTATTTATAAATATTAATTTATTTAAGAGAAAAATATGAAATATCCATAAGATTTAATTATATACGTATTCATCCATTTTTATGAAATGTAGCCAATATTATAAGTAAACAAAAAATAACAATGATTAAATACACAATTAAATCATAAAATATTAAAGTGAGCATACTTGCGTAAACTATGTCAAAAAATGGAATAATTATAGCCAGACATTCTAAGTAAGTATGAAATTTTTCCCATGAAAAAAATGATAACGTACTTAAATAATTTTCGTAATTATGGATTATGCGTAAATATGAATTAGACGTTAAAAATCCCTTGCAATTCAAACCTAATATTTCAGCTATCTAAATACTTACAAAAAACTACAATACCAGAACCATGAAACGGAATATCTATGCTGATATCAGAGATCAATTGGGAGGGGGGGGGGGCTAATTAAACGAACAATCTAAAAAAAAAGTTCTCGGATTCCATTGGTTTTATTTACAACAGCAACGATCGCTCTGCACAAATTAATAAATGAATGGTTTCTCTCTATTCTAAAAAAAAGTAAAGGCCGCTGGCGCTGTCAAAGCTTGTGGACCTATCTCCTCCTAAACCGTAGGGATTTGAGTTTCGACTAAGGTGCCCACAGATTCGAAAAATTCCGAGGAACCTGCTAAGCTGATTTAAATTTCGAAAATCGAATTATTTTAAAAGATATTAATAAAAAACTGAAAAAATAAATATAATGGTTGCCAGATTTGGCATAAAATCATTCATTCCCTTGCAACAAAGCGTTTCCAAGTATCTAGAATCGCGGGAAATTTACAAACATGAGTTAGAATTACGCCCATTTTACGCCAAAATAAAAACTATATGAAATAAGTAACTCAAAATGTGTTACACAAAGTTGACAATTTTCAAATAGTAAGTTCGCTTAGACAACAGGAGTTTAGAATTAGCGATTATTCGTTTTTCCAAAACAGAATAACTAATATCTTGAAAATAAAAAATAATTAAAATGCAGATTATTTTAAAGCCGGTTCTCGTCCAGCTGGATTATTTGCTACCAATAGAAATATTTGGCGGCGTTAACTATGCCATTATAGCAGTTATAGTAAACTTTGGATATTTGCTAGCGCGACGAGATGGTATAATTCGTGGTGTTAAGTACGCCAATCTGCAAACGATTATGTAAATGAAAATATGGATAACAAATCGCCAAATAATGAAAAGTCGCCATTGGTGGCAGGCTATTCTATCTGTTCCATAGCTTTTATTAACTTTACATGTACGCAAGTCGCCAAATAATGAAACATCGCCATGGGTGGCAAATTCGCAAGGTGTCCAATAGGTTTTACATTATTAAAAATACAGCTGAAACATATGTTCTGATTTTATTACGCTTTAGCCCCTAATTAATATAACTTTTGAATGGCAACATTAAATATCATTGTGTTTCTGAGGAGTGCAAATAATTTTTCCAGCGATTATAAGCGGAGTCCGCACTCCAGGTGGAGTATAGCTCAGGACCCGTACAACACGGATTCCCATAACAAAATATCTTCCGTGTTATGAGGGGGAGGGGATCTACTGTAGTGTTAAGTTTATATTTTTATGTACCAATGAACCTGCAAGAACCAAGCAATGTGTAGCTCAGTAACATTCTATCTGATCCAATCTTCGGGTTTTGTCTGTTGAAATTATGTCTTTTTTACGAATAAGCCTGATCAGGGGCCGAATACCTCATACGAAAAGCGAGCGTAGCGAGTCTGGGGGCCTTGGCCCCTAGTCTTTTAAAAAATCATTCTATAATTATTATATCAATTAATACATGGAGGGTTTCCCCCCCTCCCCATAAAATGATTATCTAGATAAACATATAGCAATATATATGTTACAGCTAAATCCCGAAATCAGTCAAAACCCGAATTAACTAGGGAAAACGCGTTCTGACTGACAGCGCTAGGCAAAACCCGAATTAACTAGGGAAAACCCGTTTTATTCGAGTAGCGGTAGCACGTTTCGAGGGGCCCCCTACAGCGGAGGCATACTTTCCAGGGGGCCCCCTAAAGCGATGGCCAGACTCACTGATTTATTTCGGGTCTCGCAAAGAGCCAGCGTTAGCATATTTTCGGGGGGGGCCCTACAGTTGTAGCGGACCCCATGTTTTCCCATGTGAATTCCGGAATTTTAATGCTTTATCCCCTAAAAATTGGATCTTGCTCCCCCTTCGAAAATATGCTATTGCTGGCCCTTTGCGAGACCCAAAAAAAATCACTGTGTCCGATCACCGCTGTAGGGGGGGGGGCTCGAAAATATGCTAACGCTAGCCCTTTGCGAGACCCAGTGTGACCCCTCGAAATTATGCTAACGCTGTCCCTGTGCGAGACCAAAAAAACATCAGTGGGTCCGGCCACCGTTGTAGGGGGCCCCCTAGAAAATATGCTAACGCTGGTCCCTTGCGAGACCCCAAAAACCATCAATGGGTCCGGCCATCGCTTTAGGGGGCCCCTTCGAAAATATGCTAACGCCGTCCCCTTGCGAGACCCCAAAAAAACATCAGTGGGTCCGGCCACCGATGTAGAGGGCCCCCTGGAAAATATGCTAACGCTGGCCCTCTGCGAGATCCAAAAAACATCAGTGTGTCCGGCCGTCACTTCAAGGGCCCCCCTCGAAAATATGCTAACGCTGGCCCTTTGCGAGACCCGAAAAAACATCAATGGGTCCGGCCACCGCTGTAGGGGGCCCCCTGGAAAATATGCTAACGCTGGCTCTCTGCGAGATCCAAAAAACATCAGTGTGTCCGGCCATCACTTCAAGGGGCCCCCTCGAAAATATGCTAACGCTGGCCCTTTGCGAGACCCAAAAAAACATCACTGGGTCCGGCCATAGCTTTAGGGGCCCCTTCGAAAATATACTAACACTGGCCCCTTGCGAAACCCAAAAAAACATCGATGGGTCCGGCCATCGCTTTAGGGGGCCCCCTCGAAAGGATGCTAACGCTTGCCCTTTGCGAGACCCGAAAAAAATCAGGGGGTCCGGCCATCGCTGTAGGGGGCTCCCTGGATAATATTCCTACGCTGTAGGGGGCCCCCTGGAAAATATGCCTCCCCAGTAGGGGCCCCTCGAAAACGTGCTACCAATACTCGAATAAAACGGGTTTTCCCTAGTTAATTCGGGTTTTGCCTAGCGCTGTCAGTCAGAACGCGTTTTGCCTAGTTAATTCGGGTTTTGCCTAACGCTCTCAGTTAGAACGCGTTTTCCGTAGTTAATTCGGGTTTTGACTGATATCGGGTTTTCACTGTAACATATACACAGTGAAACCCATTTACACAACCGATACACACACGTGTGTGTGAGCAAATACATGCTCGAGAATCCACTACTCAGACTAGGCAAAGGCATCAATGCAAATGCAAGTTGCTCTACTTAATTTCTCTCTGATATACCCAGAGTCCGATTATCACATGGGCAAGGGGGCAATAGCCCGGGATCCCTGAAGAAAAAGGAGGCCCCCTGTATCCCGATTACCTAGATTATAAATTCATATGTACTGAAATAGATGGGGGAGAACTGAATTTCCCCTGTAATAGCTATTACGTAATTGTCTATCACTAGATCAAGTTAGTGATATATTTTTGGGGTGATAAATACGATTTGTTCAAAGTACAAAAACTGCAGTTAACTGGAATGCAATTTTCGAGTACTAGTGCTTTGTGTTTTATGTTTTGAAGAAGAAATGAAAATTACAAATATTTTGTCCGTACAGGAAAATTTTCTACAAAACTTGACACATATGTCATATAATAGCCATCCCTCACTTAGCGTCCATATGAGTTAATGATACTAATGGGTTAAAAATATTAAAATAAAAATATAAATTTTAAATGCATAATCTTGCTCAAATATATGGTAATTTTAAAATTCAATTTTGGAAATCTTAAAAAAGCTTTATGTTGCGAAAACTCAACAGCTGTCAAAAATGGGTTAAAATACTTCTGATAGTGAAGGGGGCCCAAAGTTAGAGCTCCGGGACCCCATCTAAATATGGTCAGCCTTTGGACATATCCTACCGCCTGTCCTCTGTTTACTTATTATATTTCTGTCTTCTACACGGTAAAAAAAAAAAAAAAAATAAATAAATAAATTCGGAAACGTTACCCCAAAAAATGGGGCAGCTCTTGTAGTTTAAAATTGCAGAAACGTTTCCGAACCATGCGGGTATAGTATTTAAAAACGTTTCTACATATTTCGGAAAAATATTTACCTATTTTCTTGCTTTTTAGGTAAGGTTTCCGGAAAAGATGGGTAACGTTTCTGTATATTTTGGTAAAATATTGAGTAACCTTTCCGTATATTTCACAAAGGTTTCCGAATTAACAAGTAACTTTTCTGAGTTTTTCAGAAAAAGTAGCATGCACTACATGAAGCGTTTCGAGTAACATCCACTAGATGGCAGCACCAAACTCTAACGGAAGGAGCGCAAATGACCAGCGATCAGAATCGAACCCTGGACAGACGTGTTAAGCCTTGGTTTCCTGCAAGCGTCCAGCGTGATTAATGACCTTAGCGGGTGCCTCTCGCGTCCAAAGAACGCGTTTATTAAAAGGTGGTTTCTTTCCAGCGTTGAGCGTCGCTGGGGACGTCCAGATCTGGTGGACGCACGAAAGACCCCGGGCGTTTTTTCGCGGTTGACAAATTGGAGCGCTTGCCGTCCACGCTTGCAGGAAACCCGGGCTTTAATAGGAGAGCACGTTACCACGACGCTGTGATTTTCTTGCCGGAATTTGCTTTAAAAGTAAACTGACTGCTGCAAAAGTTAATTCTGGCATGGCTTGTTTTGTAAACTTAAAATTTTTTTGGAGTATTTTATATGAATGGAGGGGAAATACCATAATTAATAAATATAAATGAAAAATCTTAAAATCATTTTTTTTTTCACAAAAATTATTTTCAGGAGATAATGTGCTGTTTAAGTATTCATCCGGCGACGTCACCTGGTGACTGGTCACAAATAAACTTCACAGTGACCACACAGTGGAGTTACATCACTCACAAGTTACCAGACCCTTATTATCGCATGGGCAAATCGGGACTTTGCCCAGGGCCCCCCAGTTTCAAATGTTGTTCTGAAATATTCTTTTATATGTCAAAATTTTATGAAAAAGAAAACAAATTTTATAGATAGGGACCCCCAAATTCATCAATGCCCGGGGCCTCTGTTGGTCATAATCGGGCCCTGCAAGTTACAATGTGACAATTGTGACCCTCTGTGATGTCACAGCGACTCTTTTGTGACCATCTGTGCTATTAGGGAAGACACTTTCACTCTTATCCCTCTGTCTCTTGGCACTTGGCGCATACGCGCGAAGTCCCAAATAAAGATTTCCTTTCCCCGTAAATACTTTACCCCGAAATGTGGGTTATGTTTCCGAAATCATGAGTTTGAGTAAAGCATTGGTAGGTTACGCTATACTTTCGGAAACTTTTCTGCTATAAGTATGTTACGTTTCTGAATTTTTTTTACTGTGTACTCTTCTCTGTTATCGTTCTTTTCCCCCCCCGTTTCTTTCTTTATACTCTTCTTTGTGTGTTCTGTATATCGTTCGTGCTTTCTAATTTTAAATGTTACGTGTTTGTGTGTATTGTAGAGTGCTGATAGTAAATCCAGGAACGATAACATAGGAGACGCAAGTTAAACGGTAGAGGCTTCAGGCAAAGTGTAACTTCCCTTCTCAAGATGGCATAGGATGTGAGACAAGCCTCTGTCTCGTCTCGCAAAATATTTCCTTTCTCGTCTCGCAAAAAAGCCTGTCTTGTCTCGCAGCGTGACGAGAATGCGAGATTTCTCGCGTCTCGTGTCCATCCCTACTGGAAGAGAAAAATCCATTTCCTTGCGTTTCATACAGATATCTACTTATGTTTTAGTTTGACATTCAAAATAAACTTATTCCCTAGCATTATAAAACTATAGAAGTTTTTCAAATGTCAATTAATTTTTTCCTTTTCTCTTCATGAAGTATATTTATTCCGATTTTTTTTTTTTACTGGTATATTTTATTTATTTATTTTCATTAAAAATATTATGTTTGTCTAATTTAATATTATTAATTGTATTTCATATCAATTTTCTTCCTGCTCTTTGAAAGAAATACGGTTGATGACCAGATTGCCCTAGCTGAACTCGAATATCGTTTGGCTCAAGAAGAAATGGCTCTTCTTTCACTGCAAGAGCAACACTGGGAAGCTGCAGCTCTCTGGGATATGCCACACACTCCGGACATACAGGTGATTCTATCTGTCTATAGTAGTAAATATTCTGTTCCAAAAACTTTCGGCTATACAAAATATTTCCTATTTTACAGGTTTATCTTGAAAACTAACATAGACTATATAATCTAGGAGGAAAACATTATATGAATATATGTACAGATAAAGTTGTTATTTTATTTATAAAAATTAAATGTATACATCCATTTTATTAATTTATTATCTATCAAGAGTCCATTCCATAGCATTATTTACTGTTACATGATTTTTCCCCCCTTAAGTGCACCACAAAAATTTCTCAACCAATCACTTGATGACATTAGTTAAAATTCCGCTGCTTTGTTTATAAATAGAGCAATCACTATTGGCAGTGGTAATTGAAGTAGTAAAATATTATTTACAGTTTATTTACTTCGGCTTTAAACAGGTTTCATCAAAATGCTGTACTCCCAGATTAATACTCGAAATTGAATGTATTATAACGGCGAAATTTATTTTTCAGAAAGAAGTTTGTGAAGTGCTGCATTCTTATATATGTTCTGTGAAAGAGAAAGGCTCCATACCTGCTCTGCACGCGAGTGAACATCTCGCACTGGAAAACTCCATTTTAATTTCCTCACAGAGTGGGAAGCCTTCAATACCAAAAGTGGAATGGGCTCACCATAGTACAGATTTGCAAATCGGCGACAGGTAAGATTTTTCATTATTTTATAGCTTTAAAACAATATTTGACTATGACTAAAAGCTTTGATTTATGTCTAGAGCAAACACAACACCAGAAAAATAAATAAATAATAAAGAGGAATCCCAAAAGTGTAAACACACAGAATTTCTCCTAAAATTCTTTTATTAGAATAATTTTGTAAAATAAATAAATAAAAAAACTCGGCTGTTCGAGCCTTGTCAGGGGGACCCCCTTGAACCCCCCGAATTTTTTAGTTTCATTATTGCCATATAAAACGATATTAATTATGGGCGTAGCCAGCGGGGGGCAGCTGCCCCTCCTAAAATGAGCTAGTCATAGGGTCTGATTATGACAAACCGGGACATTCTCTGGTTGGACTCCATGGTCTCCTTGTCTTGCCCCCCTCCCCCTCCCCTAATGAAAATCCTGGCTACGCCCTTGATATTAATTGACTGATATTATTTGATTATGTTGATGAATTCTGTTGATGATGAAAAATATGTTGATGAATTAAATGATATTAATTGCCATTTTATCTCACATCTTTCGTGTATTTCGCCTGGTAAACCTATGTTGAAATTTTTATGATTGTAACCTACTTATAGAAAAATACATGTGATGCATATTCTACAGCTTACGAAATATTGTAACAATAGATTAAAGCTGTTGTGAACTAATAGTATTTAATTATATGTAAATAAAAAACTCTGCTGTTCGAGCCTCGTCAGGGGGAGACCCCCCCCCTGAAACCCCTTAATTTTTTAGTTTCATTATTGCCATATTGCCTGGAAGCAAACGAATGTTTCCTTGTGGAGTTTGCAAAAAAAATCTACAAACACTTTATTGGATGCAATTAAGGAAAATATCAAAAAAGAAAGTACAATATATTCCGATTCATGGAAAGCATACTGCACTAGTAAGCTGGAAGTGGAAAGTTTTGAATATTTCAAAGTCAACCATAAGTACAACTTTGTCGGTCCAGAAACTGGAACGCACATGCAAAAAATAAGAGAGACTGTGGGGCAGCGCTAAATGGCACACGCAATAAGAAACACAGAGGAACAACACACCATCATCTCAAAAGTTATCTTGCAGAATTTATGTGGAGAAGGCAAACGGAGGATTCATTTGAAAAAAAAAAATTGAGTGATATTAAAATTTTTATTCCTCGAAGTACAAATTTTTTAACCATTTATTATTAACTGTTTTTTTATGTGTATGCTTTGTGTTGTGGTTAATAAAGTCTTCTTCGTCGGCAATAAAGTCTGCTTGGCGAGATTTGCGCTGGTATAATGGAAAAGTATGATTGGTGTAATTGGGTAGGCTTTTTGGATATTTCTAGAGTGGGCTAAAGCCAACCTTTGGGTCTCCATCTTTTATTCTTGCAATGGATATCTAATTTTTCTAGTGGGCTAAAATCTTTCTAGGGTGGACTTAGCCCACCCTAGCCCCTACCCAGTTACACCAATGAAAAGTACTGTTTCTTCTACAGCGAACATTTATATGTTTGAATTGATATATGGAGTAATCTCATAACACACCACATTTCTACAGACACATTATACAATATTGAATGGTTAAAAGCTTAGATTAAATAATTAAAAAACATATGAATCAAAAAGTGAAAATTAATATTTCGGTGCCTCACGCAATCAGCCCTTTTAGAGTAAAGCATACAGCCCAAAACAAAGAATCAAATTTCATATGGTATAATTTTTGGAACAATCTTTATTTGTAAAATAACTGATTGAATCTTTTTTTTTCTTTCTTATCGAGGACATTGATTTTAAATGTATTATTTTCTTCATTATAACTTAAGATGGCTTCAAGGGAGACACCTTTTTCCAAGCACGGTTTTGCATTAAGGCTTTTATATGCTCAATACATAAAGGAAAGCCTTATCATAGTCAGCTTTTAATCTTTTATGATATAAGTAAAAAAAATGTAAGATTAAACAAAGTAATTTTTTTGTTTGATTTTTAAAAGGCTTCTCGAGGTGAATGGTCACCTAGTAATCGGTAAAGATTCAAGCGAGGTAAGCCAGATTCTCAACAACTCCCGACCAGTGTGTCGCATTGTATTCCTTCGACCTCTCTCTGCGTACCAGCTACTGAAGAGCAACGGTTGCAAGGAGACATCCAACCTCAGGCACGAATTGACATCAGTGGTCAGCAGGCTGAATCACAAGATGCAGGAAAATGCAAAACTCAAAGAACAGAGCATCAAGTAATTAACTTTTTTGAAGTCTCTCACTTTCTCTTTTTTGTAGATACACACATACATTTATATATATACTATATCAGTGACGTATTCTCTGGTCTAGCTAGGCCAGGTGTGAAGGCCTGTAAATATCAGCTTCTGTAAAAGTATTAGTCTAAAATTCTGGAGTTGGCATACTTCAAGCATTTCAATAAGAAAAACTAGATCTTTGAAGAGAAATCAGCTAAAAATTCAATCTGTTTTGATGGTCTTCACATTAGAGGTATTCATCAGATATTTGGAAAATATCCAATATCTGGCTGATTTTTCAATATCCGAAATACCAATGGATAACCTGGTCTCTAATTAATAAGCTATATCAATAGCCGACAAAGTCTGTATTTTTAAAAAATTATTAATTGATATTTTCTTTTAAATATTATTGCTACATACAGTTAGAAATAGTTTTAAATATTCTATTCTGATTTCTTCTAGAATTTTAAACCACAACCAATTAGAACAGCAGTTTTGGTTTGAAATTAATGGGAAATCAGAACTTCATTTTAAAATTGTAAATTCAAATTTTTGAAGTTTATTAAAATATGACTATATTAATTTTCTGTATCTCTTCTAAATTAAACAATTAAACAGACCTATTTCCATTTTCGTTTTTTATCTTATAAGTTAAAAAAACTAATTCAAGGTAGCAACCAAACTAACACTTACAAATTCTTTGATATTTCCTTCCTCTCTAAGTCAGAATACATAACAAGACTGTTAACCTTGGAGAACAATTTGAAAACATCTATAGCAAATTTTAAGAAGCAAAATGCTTCTCAAATTAGTATTATCCAGATATGTTTTATCAAATGCAGGTTAAAAGTTACATTAATAGAAATGAAATACCACTCCAAAGATGTTGTATTACTGATGGAGAAAGAACTCCTTTGGAGACTTAACTTTGTCAAGTATTATCGTGATATGTATTTTTGTTTTTCTCAATTAAAACCAATCACAATGATAAATGAGGAAAATGCAAAAATTCATCTATGCAAGCTATGTATACTTTCAATTATGGCTTGAAGTTGATCATGTTAACCGCCCTTTGTAGATGAAAAATATTTTTATCAAATACAAGATATAATTATTTTACAGCAAACAAAACAGGAAAAAAAAATCACATACAAATCAGATTTGAAGCTGTAATGCATTTTCAAACTATCCTATTCTGTCAAGAATAATAACAAATAGTAATAATAAGAGATAAATTAAAAAATAAATAAAATACAAACAGTTAAATTTCAATTTAATATTTAACATTATTGTTTCCTAAGTATATTTTTAAACATTTGATTTGCAATTATTATTTATGTACAAAACTTTATTTATATATTTATTTTTATTATTTCAGGTTTGAAAATGAGTGTGAAGATTTAAAATCACAAAATCGAAAATTGAAGCTTCAAGTATTATCTCTTCAAAGTGTGTTATTATGTTTGTACCAGTTACTAGAGAAGAATAATTATCAATCAGACTGGGACACTATTCACACAACCCTTTTTTCTGAATGCCCAAGAGTGTTTGAGATTTTACGTAAAATTTCTCATCCAAATGGAACAGTTTTATATTCAAATGCTCTAACCAGCAAAAAATCAATTCCATGGTTGGAAATAAATCCCATTACAGACTTGTACAAAAATTCAACTTCTAGTTCAAACACACAAAGTCCAGTAACACTTGACGACAAAGAGCATGGATAAGTCTACAGAAACTATCCCAGAATGTTAATATTTATATTTTATAAAGAGTCATACTCTTAACATGACTAACTAAACTATTTGTTCAGAATTTAATCATCAGTTGTAAAGAGTGTAAATGAGAGCCTTGTAAACAGATCCAAGATGTATAGAAATAAACAAAAATTAATTTTATTTTTCAGTAATTTGTGTTATTCTGCAGTGTGTTTAAATAATAAAAAGTAAAATTAACACAGTTGATGAATGTTCTTTACTAATGAAACATATAACAGTATACAGATGTTCAGTTCAATCTCAGCTGTATTAAAATTACAATTAACAAAATTAAATTACTATTAACCCAATAAGTAATTATACTTATTGGTTATTAAGTTTCAAATACAGAATATTTTCTAAGGAATTTTTTTTTTTTTATAAGCTAGGTGATCACTTTAAATACATATTTTACCTGTGTTCATCTAGTTATGTTTTCTAATGCTGATAAAAGTAATTCTAAGATTTAAGAATATAAATAAATAAAATTAATGTATTTTTATTTTCTTAAAAGCTCTTTTAAGATTGCTTTTGAATTTGGGACAAAGTTCAAAAGCAGCTAATTTTATCCTTTTCAAAAATAAATAACATAGAACCGTAATTAGATTTTCATAATTTGAAACAATGATAAATGCTCAAATGTGACTGTACACAGGTTAATAATCTGCACACTATCAGCAATTTATAAAGTGTATTGAAGTATCACATCATTAGAAAAATAGTTTCTAGTTTAAAAACAATATAAACATAAGTAGCATTCCTATTGTTAATGTTGATTCAAAATACTAAGCTCTTCTTGATCTCTTCTTTCACTAATGTTGCTTAAAAGGCGCTGTAAAAAACTGTTAAATTCTCTACGGAGGGCATTGCCATTGTCTTCAATATTAGTTTGAATCCAAGTTATGCGAGAAAATAGACTAGCTGTAAAAGACAAAAATTCAATAAAATTCATATATAGCATGAATACATTTTTGGATTTTTATTGCTAAGTTACACAATTTACTTTTAAAACAAATATCTCCACAGAAATAAATCTCACTAAAATCAGAGGTATGTCAGATATTCCTAAAAAACAGATCATCATCCCAGAAAATCTCATGCAAATATTTTAATGACTTTTTAGTGAAATAAAAAAAGAAAAGCCTTGGTGTTAATCAATTTTACTTCCAAATGAACACTAACATCTGTATGAATAGCATCATTGAATATCAGTTAATCAGCATTTTTAAAATAACCAGACTGTTCAAAAATTAATACTAGTTATTTACTACTACATAATATATTTGTATACCCCCTCATATATTTGAAGACAAATTAATATTTAAAAAAATTAAATTAAATATAAAAACAAAGTTTTAATTAAAAAATAGAAAAAAAGCAGAAAAAAGGTTATTCTTAATTAACACTTGTTGCCTACATTGGCTTAAAAGAATCGTAAAATTCCTACTGAAACCACATCCAAAACTTTTTAATGGACCTTAAAAAAAAAAAAAAATCTGGAGTGACTCCACTCGACTTTCCGAACACTTACGATTCAGATCATTACCAAGCATTTAAATAAATTTTAATCGATGAATTATTCAAACATATATACCAAATTGAAATTCAATCGAATGCACCGTTTAAACGCTTGTGTACTTTCAAGAATTTCTCCCCATACGTCATTATGCCATAATATAAAAGAAATTTTTGTCATAGCCCTGTAGAAAAACTATAAGTTTTATACACACCAAAATCAATACCGGTCTTAAGATGGTGATTTATAACATATATACCCAATTTCAGCTCAATCGAAGGTACAGTTTAAACGCTAGCGCACTTTCAAGAATTCCCTCCCCCATAGGCCAGAATGTAAAAGAAATCTTTGTCGTAGCCCTGTAGGAGAACTATAAGTCCTATACACACCAAAATCAATACCGGTCTTAGGATGGTGGTTTATAACATATATACCCAATTTGAGCTCAATCGAATGTATCGTTTAAACGCTAGTTTACTTTCAAGAATTTCCCCCGATAGGCCGTAATGTAACAGAAATCTTTGTCGTAGCCCTGTAGAAAAATTGTAAGTCCTATATACACCAAAATCAATACCGGTCTTGCAACGGTGGTTTATAACATATATACCCAATTTGAGCTCAATCGAATGTACCGTTCAAACGCTAGCGCACTTTCAAGAAATTCCCCTCATAGGCCAGAATGTAAAAGAAATCTTTGTCGTAGCCCTGTAGAAAAACTATAAGTCCTATACACACCAAAATCAATACCGGTCTTGCGACGGTGGTTTATGACATATATATGCAATTTGAGCTCAATCGAATGCCCCGTTCAGGAGCTATCGTGTTCACTCACATACACACAAACACACACACATACACACACACATACACACACACATATACATACATACATCTCGTAAAAATCTGGAGTGACTCCACTCGACTTTCCGAACACTTAAGATTAAAATCATTACTAAGCATTTAAATCAATTTTAATCGATGAATAATTCAAATATATATACCAAATTGAAGCTCAATCGAATGTACCGTTTAAACGCTAGTGCACATTCAAGAATTTCTCCCCATAGGCCATAACATAAGAGAAATTTTTTTCATAGCCCTGTAGAAAAACTGTAATTCCTATACACATCCAAATGAATACCGGTCTTACGATGGTGGTTTTTAACATGTATACCCAATTTGAGTTCCATCGAATGTACCGTTTAAACGGTAGCGCACTTTCAAGAATTTCTCCCCATAGGCCATCATGTAAAAGAAATCTTTGTCGTAGCCCTGTAGAAAACCTATAAGTCCTATAAACACCAAAATCAATACAGGTCTTGTGACGGTGGTTTATAACATGTATTCCCAATTTGAGCTCAATCGAATGCACCGTTTAAACGCTAGCGCAGTTTCCAGAATTTTCCCCATAGGCCATAATGTAAAATAAATCTTTGTCGTAGCCCTGTAGAAAAACTATAAGTCCTATACACACCAAAATCAATACCGGTCTTGCGACGGTGGTTTATGACATATACACCCAATTTGAGCTCAATCGCATGCCCCGTTCAGGAGCTATTGTGTTCACTCACATACACACAAACACACACACACACACACAAACACACACACACACACACACACATACATATATACATACATCTCGTAAAAATAGCATAAATGAATTCAGAAGACCTCAAAATGTGTAAATACACCAAAATCTCGAATTCGAATTTTTTCATGATGACAATACTTTCCTTACATGGTACATGTTTGGAAAGTTAAAAAAAAAAAAAAAAAAACAAGAATAAAAAAACAAGAATAAAAAAGAAAATATGAAGCAAACATGGATATATTGGACAAAAGTTATGTGCAAACATGGATACTTTTTTGATATAATTTCTATAAGATTCAAGCACTTATCTTCAGTTTAGGGAAAAGATGAAGATCATTCAGTGCTATATGCTGCGTATACATTCCATTTCAACAGCTCGAGATCAACCTTTGTATACCCGCTCTCCCAGAACCAGTGATCAATCTAAAATTTTTTCAGAAGAGTAAAAATACTCCTTAACTATTTTAGAAGGAGTATTTTCCTATCCACAGGAGTAATGAAAGCAACAAACAATTATGCTACATTTTCAAATGCATCATTAAATTGCATTTAACACATAAATCATATATAATAACTGATTACACAATCTAGGTACACTGTTAGCGTTAACTGTAAATTTCACTATTTACATTAACAGTTATCACAGATTTCAGAGAGTTGACTGAAAATAAAAATCATTTTCAAGGGGAAATCTCACCATAATCATGAATCATAAAATGGAATTTTATATGGAAAAGCAATGCGTAAAAACATGCATTCCGAAATTCTTAAGGCATATTCTAAATTTCTAAGGTGTGAAATACGCATCTAGAGGCGTTATTGTGATCACTGTCCAGAACAAAAGAGAAATATATTCAAACTTTAGTTGAATTAATCAATTTGATTCGACAGAAAGCAACTTTTCAAATAGCATGCATTATGTTTTGGATATGTTGGACAAAAGTTAAGTGCAAACATGGATACTTTTTTGATATAATTTCTATAAGATTCAAGCACTTATCTCCAGTTTAGGGAAAAGATGAAGATCATTCAGTGCTACATGCCGCGTATACATTCCATTTCAACAGCTCGAGATCACCCTTTGTATACACACTCTCCCAGAACCAGTGATCAATCTAAAATTTTTTCAGAAGAGTAAAAATACTCCTTAACTATTTTAGAAGGAGTATTTTCCTATCCACAGGAGTAATGAAAGCAACAAACAATTATGCTACATTTTCAAATGCATCGTTAAATTGCATTTAACACTTAAATCATATATAATAACTGATTACACAATCTAGGTACACTGTTAGCGTTAACTGTAAATTCCACTATTTACATTAACAGTTATCACAGATTTCAGAGAGTTGACTGAAAATAAAAATCATTTTCAAGGGGAAATCTCGCCATAATCATGAATCATAAAAATGGAATTTTATATGGAAAAGCAATGCGTAAAAACATGCATTCCGAAATTCTTAAGACATATTCTAAATTTCTAAGGCGTGAAATACGCATCTAGAGGCGTTATTGTGATCACTGTCCAGAACAAAAGAAAAATATAATCAAACTTTAGTTGAATTAATAAATTTGATTCGACAGAAAGCAACTTTTCAAATAGCATGCATTATGTTTTGGACATGTCCTAATGAAAGCTGTGATTAAATTCTTGCATATAAAAGGCATAGTTAAACTTACATAAGTCAGATGAGCGAGTATCTGGCAAATTAGGTTTTCTGTGACAGAATACTATACACTGGCTATCTTTCAAACCTTGCACTTGAACAAAATTAGCATACCTAAAAAAGTCAATAAATATTTAAAAAGAGAATTAGTTACAAAAATTACAAATTCAATAAATGCGTAAACACAATAGAAAAGTTATTAGTAATTTTTAGCTTCAATGATACTTTTTGAATGATACATTCTTTCCCCCACCAGAAAGATATAATTTCATGCACTATTCATATAACTATTTTTTAAAAATATGCTTATAACTAGGTGTATTTTAAGAATTAATGAGATATCATGAGATTACTGCACCAAAAGTACTATTGAAAGAAGAAACTTGATATGACAACACATGTTTAATTTGCACTTATCACAGTTAACAAATGTAGTTGGTTAAAACATGATTACCAAAAAGTATAAATTTCTTCACAGTATTCAATATTAACTGAAATCATACAGACTCCCTTCTTCTATCTAAAAGTCCAGGTAAACACAGAACTGCTTTCTCACTCTAACTCACATACAGTCAACCTCTGGTCCACCACAGCTTTTGATCTGGCCTGCTGAACATATCAAAACGCAGTATAAAATTCCTAAAAACCATTTGAAATCCTATATAAATCCCAATTAAATGACCTAAGACTTTTTTAACATTCCTGAAGTTTGGCCTGCGACTTCACTAACATCCTAAAATTTGGCCCACAACTTTTCACAGGTTGCCCATATCTGATCTAATTCATACCATATGACTTCTCTTGGCTCACAAAGGGAGGTAAGTAGGAAGCCAAGAAACAAAACTCAACTGTTGACTTGCAACAGCAGAAAAAATAAGTCCATAATTTAGATAGTAAAAATAACCAGGTAGGACTTCATTTCCTGTGTTTATTTTTTAAATGATTCGATGGTTATGGATGTATCACGTTTTGTGTTTGTTTGCGTAACATGTATTTCAGATTTGTGTACTTGGCCTGAAGGCCGCTTATAAATCCACATCAGAAGGACAACACAAGGAGGGGGTGGCCCCTTGTGTTGTCCTTCTGACGTGGGAGTCTTTCTAAGAGGTCCTAACCCATATTTACACTACGTTTTGGAGAAAACCATGGAACACTTCAAATGGTTAAGTCGACGGACGCAACCTGGTTTTGAACCAGACACCTTCCATCTGCCATATTGAGTGACATAACCACTTCCACATGGTGAGGTGGATGTATCAAGTGGTGGTGTTTAGGTTATAGCACCAATTCAAACAACAGTTAATAATAAAAAGCTAGATGGAAGTTGAGAACAAGCCACAAATGAAATTAAATGTATGTCATAAAGAGGGAATAGGTAGCTCATAAAGATACATTGCAGCAACTAAAACAATTCTCAAATAAACTGTACAAAGGTGACTAGTAGAAAAGACCCTTAGCAGAGACTAGTTATGATTTTATTTTCTAATTTCTGTTTCCCGAATATTTGAATCTAATTCAGATAGATATGTTTCTAGTAACATAAATCTTAACATTTACCAAATTTTAGTCATAATGCGTATTGCTAGCAATTAGATAATAAACTGATACGAAAAGTCATCATCAAGTTTAAAGCCAGCCAATTTCAAGATGTCATTTGATGGTTATGGATGTATCAAATGGCGATATCTAGGATACAGTACCTCCGAGTAAACATTGAGTAAATTAATTCTCAGAGGAAAGATCAATGCACAACATTCTTACTCTTAGATGTAGTACTTAATAGATGTATAATTTTAACCATTACTATGTTAAGTTGAATTCAGTACCTAAGTTATTTATTATTTCTATTGAATCTTTCAGAAAATCAGCTTTTATTCCAACAGCATAGAGGAAGTAAGGTATAGTGAAGATGGTCCTAAATTTGACTCATTAAAAAACACCAACATTTTGGATAGCTGTACAGCCTTTTTATATACATATTATATTCAGGGAAAGTTTGAGAAAATTTTATTATAATAAGCCGAATACTATTAGTACTATTATCATTATTACTTCAATATTAAACATTTCATATTTGCAAATTTTATTCTGAAAAGTGAGAAAAAACCATTTTTAATATCTGAATTTCTAAGAGCAACATAAATAATCTATTTTGAAAACTAAACTAGATTATATGGCATTTTTAACTCACAAGAGATACAAATATTGTACATTTTTTTTTTTCCAGAATAATAAAGCACAAATTAGTCTTACATTCATAACTAACAATTATGACCAATATGTAAATAAATTAATCTAAGATACTGACTAATATGCAAAATTAAATAATGTAGTTAACAGCTACTAGGTTACATTTTAAGTATTGAGTTAAAAGAAAAATACATTTTGTTTACCTGTATTGAACAAGCTGGATTTTATTATTTTTCATATTAAAAAGAGCATTTGGGTATCGCAAAATGAGTTACTCACTTGATACTTTATACAAGACCAGTTGCATAGCCCGGGAGCATTAGGTATAAAGGCATAATTTTGCAAAAAAAAAAAAAAAAAAAATATGCTCATGCTCGCTATTCTATTCCTATGGCTTATTTTCACAGTCATTAATACATTAAGTAAGTAGGAATGTTAAAAACATCAGTCTGCATAAGCGTGCAATTCTTCAAACATTGTATGTGCACAGCTAATAAAAAATTTTTAATCCCCTAAATAATAATTTGGAGGAAAAATTAAATTATTAAATTAATAACTAAAAAAAATTGTCAAGTCCTGTTATCATAAAATAAAATAATAATAAAGTTCTACTTCAAGTTATACTATTTAAAAGTCAGTAATTTAATATCTATTTAACTATAATAATAATAAGAAAAAAAAGTATGTGTTGTGTTTATAGGCTTTTCTGTTACTTGGGTTTATCCCCCAACACACATATACATTTTCTTCTTTCTTTTTTACAGCACACTTGTCTTTGTAACCTTTGCAATTGAAAAAAGAAATAATAATTTTAAAAAACCTGTAATGATTAAATGCAAGCAGTAACAAAAAAGAAAAAAAGATAAGAAAAGGGAAGAAACAGAAAAGAGGGGGCTGTATGCTTACCACATATCCATCTCTTTCCTAATGTTATTAAAATCAGTACTGTAAACAAATATAATACCATTAGCATCTTTCATTAAAGCTGGCCAACAGTTTTCAAACCTAGGTGTGAGAATAAGTAAAATCTACTTCAATACCATAAAATAGTTTAGTATTTCTAAACAGTACAAAAACTATTAATTGGGTGCAGAAGTTGGAGTAAAATTATGCTCTTACATTGAAATTAGCATGTTAATTAGTGTTTTTATAAGGAAAAATTAAAGCAAATTTATTTGGCACATAGTTATGAATAGTTTTTTTTAACGTTTACTTAAAAAGTGTTTACTTAAAAAAAAAAAAAAAAAGAAGTTTATAGTAGAACCATTTTGGGCATCCCCCCCCCCTGCCCCCACCCCAGTAACTGTATGTTTAAACTGAAATTGTTTTAAATGAAGATTCATAATTCTGAAATTGATTTCTTTTTGAGTATTTATGTATAAAGAACACCTTAAAATAAAGAGCCACATTTTCTTTTTCTTTATAGTTTAAATAAACTTATAATTTAAACTATAATTTGTTTCAAAGTATTGAAAAAAAAAAAAAACTTGGCAACTTACTTCATTAAAAAGAAGCATAAATTAAGATGAAATAAAAGAATTTTGAAATACTTAAATAAACTTAAAACCGAGATGATCTTTTTTCTGTGTGTGGATGTCTGATAGCTGACACTAATTTTTGTACAGCAATACTAGCAGCTACAGAATTATGAAGAATGACAGTTCTACAAGTGATGCAGACTACACCAATGAACCAACCATCAACCAACTGATACGCCCTATATATACGGTTAGAATTGGATTTTTTCTCACGTTCACTTTTTATCTCGGAATCCACTCTAACAATTAAAAAAAAAATTAATAAATGATTTTAATCGGTGCTCAAATTGGTGACTGATATTGCTGATTTATTTAGGAAAACTCATTTTTTTAATTTAATCCAGTTTAAGGAGGGGTCTAGTTAACTCCTATGTATGAATACTGAAACAAATTCAACCGAGTCATGATTAGCAGACAAGACACGGCAAATCCATTTGGGCGGAAGAATATGTGCAAAATTTTCTTTTATTCCTGGTAGCATCCCTTTGATTCTAAGAATAAATACCCTTTTCCATAAGAATCTCTCTCAATGCGAAATGCGAGTTCACTTTTTTCATTTCTCTCCATGTTACTCATGAAAACCCCCTCCCTCTGGCTGCCACCACCCCTCTCATTCTCACCCATGCTAATCACTCCCAGGGAGTTTCCTTACAGAGGAGAACCTATTGTTAATGAGCATACTTCCCTGGTTACTTACTTGCTTTCTCCTTTTAAAGATACCTACTGTATCTTGTTGATTTATTTTTAATCTTGAACATACATTGAAATTTGAGCAAACTTTTTTTTTTTTCCCTGGTTAGTTTCATTTAATTTTTACACTACTCACGTCACACAGCTACCATCGTTTCTCCCATAAGTTATTGAATTGAAGATCTGGAATTTTAATCCCAGGAGCTGCAAAACCAAAGAATACTCTTATCTATGTTAGCAGGCAGCCAGTTTATGATTTTACACAATAAACATTAATAAATTTGTTTCTGGTGGGCATTTCTGGGTGGGTTATCTATGTTAGCAGGCAGCCAGTTTATGATTTTACACAATAAACATTAATAAATTTGTTTCTGGTGGGATAAAAAAATAGAATTAGTTACATCAAATGGTAGAGTAAGAACTGCATACAATTTTATTACTAAAACATTTATTGACGGATTAACACTAGAACGGCGGGAGCGGTCATTTTGACCGCAAACGAATTTTAAACGCTCATATTCTTCTTGCTTATTCTTTGATTTCTTGTTGGTTCATTGACTTTTCCTAATTATTTATAAGGATAGTGTAAAAAAATAAATATTTACTTTTACTCATTAATATTGATTTTGTAAGTGTTTATACCTAGAAAGGCGGAGTTCGGTCATTTTGACCGCTTGACAAGCATAGCATCTTATGCTCTACTTTCTACTGCATTATTTGTTATCTCCAACCTTTGTTGACTGGGATGTGAATAAGTAAAGGGTAGGGGTGGTAGGGGGTGAAAAACACATGCCGATTATGTGCAATCCGTTTCGGGGGGTTTTGAATATGATTTGTTGAAATCTGTAGGCCAGGAAAATGGAGTTGAATAACACCTGCTGGTCTCGTGAATATTTTCTATTCTTCAAAACTGCTAGTAGTTGCTCCCTTAGAATGACACATGCTCATTTCATTCAATGTTCTTGACCTGTTCGGGCGTTCATTATTTCTCGTGATGTCGCGAAGAACAGTCGGGAAAAAAAAGTCTGTCAGAAAAAGAAATTCCTGAAACTTTGAAAAATATACCTGAAACCGATTCTGGTTCAGATGAAAATTCTGATTATTCTGACGATATATATATTCCAAAAGATGAAAATGATTCAGCTTCAGAAGATGGATATTCATTTTCTACAGAATCCGAACAAAATAATTTTTCTTCGGAATCGGAAGATGAGGAACATGCAAGTACTTCTTCAGCAAGTCATCATAATTCTCAATATGGACATGAAAGTACTTCACGTAAAGGAAATCAAAGATTGAAAAGAAACGGTAAAAACCAAAGCATAATTATTGAAAACAGTGCTAAACTAACATCTTTCTATCAAAATGGCGATAGTGACCGTAATAAAGAAGTTGCCAAAGATGGGACAGTGTGGAGTATAGTTCCTTCTGATTCTTTTTCGGTTGGAAGACGGCAGCAGCATAATGTGCTGAGAGAAGTGCCTGGACCAAGTTCATTTGCCACTAGGCATGTGACTGTGGGAAACTTTACTTCTGCTTGGAGACTCTTCATAAATGAAAAAGTTCTGCATGTCATACAAAAGTGCACAGAAGCGGAAGCTCAAAAACGCTTACAGAATACGCACTGGAGTATATCTCTAACAGAATTGGATGCATTTATTTCCATACTTTATGCCCGTGGAAGTTTCATTTCAAAAGAAATATCTGTAGACAGTTTGTGGTCCAAGACTTGGGGTCTTAACTTTTTCATGAAACTATGCTTCGTGATAGATTTAAAGAAATCATGAGATATTTGCGATTCGATCTGAAGTCAACACGATCTGAAAGGCTTCCAACAGGCAAATTTACACTTGTATCAGAAATTTGGAACGCATTCATTGAAAACTGCTTACTCTGTTACAAGGCAGATGATAGCATAACTATAGATGAGCAAGTATTCCCTAGTAAATCACGTTGCCCATTTGCACAATATATGCCACAAAAACCAGACTAATTTGGCATTAAATTTTGGTTAGCAGCTGATGTTCAATCAAAATATTTGTTGAATGCCTTACCGTATTTAGGAAAAAATGAAAGTAGACCTAAAGATGAAACAGTTGGAGAATATTTAGTATGCCGCTTAGCATAACCCTTTCATAATACTGGAAGGAACATTACGACGGACAACTATTTTACATCATTGAAGTTAGCTAAAATTTTGAGAAAAAAAGGACTTAGCCTCGTTGGAACATTGAATCGTTCAAAAAAAAGAAGTGCCCGAATCTTTCAAGCCTAAGAAAGGAGAGCTGTATTCAAGCAAAATTCTCAAGCATGATGACATCACACTAACAGCATACCAAGGAAAGAACAACAAAAATGTGTTACTATTAAGTACTTTACATTCTACACTGGAAGTTGAAAGCAATGAAAAGAAAACGCCAGAGATTGTTAGATTTTACAACTCGACTAAATACGGTGTGGATGTATCAAATGGGATGAAAATTTTGGATGAAATGGGATGAAAATGGGATTTGATGTTTCATCAAATGGGAAGAAAATACACAACTAAATCCGCTTCCCGGCGATGGCCTGTTCAAGATTTTTATAATATCCTTGACTTAGCTGCAATCAATGCCTGGATTGTTTACAAAGAAACTACCGGTGTAAAAATCATCAAGAGGCAAGATTATATTTTTAGTTTAGCTGATGAGCTCCGAAAAAACCATATTTTCTCCAAGATGTCTCCGCTTCCTGATATCCCTCTAAGTACAAACAGTGCGCATTCTACATCAAGCAGGAGACGCAAACAGTGCCAAATTAATCGTTGCCGCAATAAAACACTAAACATTTGTTCTGATTGTAAAAATTCAGTTTGTGGATCATGTACTAGCAAAGTGATAAAGATGAATATCTGTAAAGACTGTAACAGTACGTAATGTAAGTCATTCTAAAATATCGCTATTTTTTAATATATATGTTATTAAAATAATAATCAAATGTGATATATAGTTAAATAGCTTGTGTAGCTAAAACATAATTTTCAATTAGTGTGCCTTATTGTTTATTCTTTTTTTCTAAATTTTGAATAATCGATAATATGTATAATTGTAATAAAATGAACATAAAATAATATAAAATGATGATGAGCTGAACACGAAATTCATTTGATAAAAATAGGAAATTTACTACTTAAAGACCTTATAAACTTATTTTATATAGAAATCTCTAAAGTTTTGGAAGATATAACTGATTTATTGGGAGCGGTCAAAATGACCGCTTCCCGCCTTTCGAGGTATACGGAAAACGCCGCCTTTCTAGTGTTAAAAACTAAGATTCTTAGAGTTACCGTCATACATCGTTCCGTTTCAAAAATTATTTTGGTGCCATCTATTTAAAAAAAAGAAAATTATATCACTAACAGTAACTATTATTGTTTTCTTTTTCTTAGGAGGGGGGGAGGGATTATATATGGCCTTAGATCTCGAGAAACACTGTCTCTCAAATGAAATATCATCATGCTAAAGTATAAACTATCATTGTTATATATTATAGGGCTTTAAAAATTATAAATTTTTATTACTCCCACGGATCCACATTACCAACCTAATACTTAGATGTTTATCATGAAAAATGTTAAGGTATTTTATCATGAAAAAAGTTACATTTTTTCTTTGTCACGAAAAAAAAAAAAAAAAGTTATTTAATTTTCTAAGTAGTAACTATGATATTACTATTTAATATACTACTACTATTTAAAGCTTAAATTTTTGTTTATAATTCTTGAAGTGATACAGATTTTCATTGCTTTCATTCCATATTGAGTTGTAAATGAAAAATTTGACTAGTTTTATTTTTACATAATTTTTATTATCTTCTGATCATACCCCTAAAAAGTAATGATATATTCTCATATAAAAACCCTTAACGGGTTAAAAGTTTGTGTTGCCAGCATTTTACTTTATAGCTATATGACTTTTAAATATGGGTCTTAAAAATAATGATATCAAATTTTGAGTGATGCCCTGGTGTGACTTTATAAGATTTGTTTTTAAATTCCATTACAATTACTCCTGTTTTATTTTCTAAAGAAGATTTACACATTCAAGTAATGCTTTTAATTATCAAATACACTGTCAAATATATCACACTTTCCCGGAGTCAACATTATGTATTCAAAAGAATTTCCTTCAATAATTTAATTTATCTATTGTGTCATGCTATCCAAAAGGGCAAGTAAAATTTACATAAATGTTTACTTTGTGTCATAGTATCCAAACTAAGTGAAATATATTTAAATACATAGTGTTTTACAAAAAAAAAAAACAACATTTATGCAACACTTTTGCTTTCCCTTTTGTATAGTGTGACGCAAAGATAAATTAAATTATTGAAACAAATTCATTTGAATACATAATATAGGGTCAGTGGAAGTGTGATACATTTGGCAGTGTATTTGATAATTAAAAGCATTGCTTGAATGTGTAAATCTTTAAAGCAAGCCCTTTAGAAAATAAATCAAGAGTAATTGCAATGGAATTTAAAAACAAATCTTATACAGTCATACCAGGACATTACTCAAAATTTGAAATCATTATTTTTAAGACACATATTTAAAAGTCATCCTAACTAATATTATAGATGCGAAAATTAGTTTTTTTTGTTTGTTTGCTACACTTTCACGCCTACACCACTGAATCAATTATGATGAATTTTGGTATAGAGATAGTTGGAACCCTGAAGACGGCTATAGGCTACTTAGAATTTTAGAGTTTTAATTACTTTTTTAATTATTAATTAAAAACCATTTTTACGTTGCCATGCTTGGTGAGTTTTGCCCGTATAAAATAATTCGTGCTTTGAACTAACAGAAATGCTATTACTTCAGTGAAGAATCACGTGCATTTGAAAAGCATGAATTACCATGGAAATAATGCCAGTTTTGCTTCAAATATATCTGTCTATAATAAGAAAAATGAACGTTCTCAAGACAAATCTACAGCATGCAGAGCTTTGAAAATTTGAACATATAAGCCCATGACTTTGGTAATGTTCACCTGAGACTCAGAATTTTGAAATTTTAATTACTTTTATAACTATTAATTAAAAACCATTTTTAGGTGGTCATGCTTGGTGAGTTTCACCCACACAAAATGATTTATGCTTTGAAATAAAGCAGAATATCTATTTGCACAAATGCGTGCATTTGAAAAACATGAAATGACATGGAAATTAGGTTAGTTTTGTTTTATGTCACTAGGGGGCAAAGCCCATAGACTCTCTTTTCGTACAAGGAATTCGGCCCCTAATAAGGCTTATTTGTAAAAAAAGCATAATTGACTAACCCCAGAGATTGGATCTGATAGAATGTTACTGAGCTACACATTCCTTGGTTCTTGCATGTTCCTTAGAACAACTTCACACTATTTTTAATTGTGTAAAACCTATGGAACATCTTGCGTATTTGCCATCCATAGAGATTTTTCATAATTTGGCAACTTACATTTATCTATAGTTAATAATTATTTCCAAGAAAACAGTGCTTCATATGTTTTCTTTGATAAAAACTATGGAACAGCCATTATATCTTGCTACTAATAGAGACTTTTCATTATTTAGCGACACACATGCTCATAACCTATAATTACTACTCATGTAAGGTTACCGGGAAAACCATTATCCATACATTCATACACATAAGCCTTTGCAGATTGGCTTATTTAGCACTGCAAAATATATCATCTTGCCGTGCGGGCAAATATCCAAGCTGTACTAGCTGTAATGGCATAATTAATGCTGACAAATATTTCTATGAGTGGAAAGTACCCAAGCTCTTAACTGGCATTACTATAATATGTATTTGAATTTTTTACATTTTTAAAATACTAGGTGCTAACATTTTGGAACACACTCAGTATTTAGATTCACCCTGATTGAGATAGCGTTCTAGATCGTACCTGATGCCAAAATGGCGCTTTGTAATTCAGTTACAATTATTATTAGAAAAAGTATTAGAAAAATAAATTGGTGTCAATTTTAAACTCCTGTTATCTAAGAGAACTTACTATTTGAAAATTGTGAACTTTGTGAAACACACTTAATTATTTCACTTACTTTTTAATTTGGCATAAAAATGGTGTGATTTTCTACTTCATGTATGTTAATTTCCCACAGAAATTGCTTTGTAGCAAAGGCATGAATGATTTTATGCAAGCGAAAATTGCCAAGCCTGTCAACCATTATGCTTATCTTTTCAGTTTTTTATTAATGTCTTCTAAAATAATTGGAATTTCGAAATCTAAGTCAACTTACTGGCTTCCCCTTAATTTTCCGAATCTGTGGACACCTTCGTCGAAACTCAAATCCCCACGGTTTTGGAGGAGATATCAGAACACGCTTTTGACAGTGGCGGCACTTTTTTTAGAATAGGGAGATATTAAAAAGCATAACAAAGAAAAGTCCAAACGTGTTTCTTAAAGTTCATAGAATTCCAAATCCTACCAATAATATAAATGTGTACGTTTGTGACTGAATCACACAAAAATGGCTGAACGGATTTGGATAAAATTTGGAACAAAGATAGCTTACAGGCAACCTTTCATGCATATAGCATAAATAATTCTTTTACAAAGACAGTCAAAATAATTTTAATACATTATACTCTATGGGCATTTTGTAGCTACTGAACCGATTCTAGAATTTTTTTTCACTGATTGAAAGTTACATTATTCCTGACTATTATTGTTTGTTTGTTTGTGGATTAAGGTCGATTAACTGCACTAGGGTCCTAGGCCTATATGGAAAATTCCTCAGTGGGGGATTTTCTAAGGGATCCTAGCCCGTATTTATGCGAGGTTTTTTAGAAAACCACGGAAAACTGGGAGCGGCTAGGTCGACAGGCGCGACCAGGGTTTGAATCTGGCACCTCCCCCCTTGCAGTTTTGAGAGCAGAACTTCTTAGACACTGGTGGCATCCTAAGTGTTATAGGCTACCTTTAATGCATATATCACAGATAGTTCTTTTACAGGGATGCTAATAAGAATTACGTTACGCTCTATGTATATCTCTGTAACTACTGAACTGACTCCAAAACTTTTTTCAGTGATAGAAAGCTACACTATTCCTGAGTATTATAAGCTAAAATTAATGCATGTATCATAAATAGTTCTTTTACAGGAACATCCAAAATAATTCTAACACATCATGCTTTATGGGTATCTCGGTAACTACAGAACCGATTCTAAACTGTTTCATTAATATAAAACTGCACTATTCCTGATTAACATTGGCTAAAATTCATGCAAATAGCATAAATATTTCTTTTACAAGAACACTCAAACTAGTTTGCAATTACTATCGTCGTAACAGTCTCTATTCGCCAAATGCATTTTTAAAAAAATCTGAATTTAGCAACTCTGCATACTTTCTCATTTTTAATGAAGTATACTACCATGTATTATACTTCACTTAAAATAAATAAAAAGTAAATAATATTTAAATAAGTCACTTTTGTCAATAGTGCAAACATATTTATTGGGTTGGTAGGAAAGTAATGTCGTTTTTCCGTATGTCAATATTTTGCCAAGACAAAACTATTCAAGATAATAATACGAAATTCGACAGGTATGTGAGTTTCTTAGTGTAGGTGCTAGATTGGAAAGCATTTTCCAAAATTTGCAACTTATGGGGGATAGTGGGCCAAAACATCCTTTTCACATATCCTGCATGATCTCAAAGAAGGAGAGAAATATCCATAAAATTCTTGCTGTAAAATACAGCCCTTGCGAATGGCTAAAAAACTGATTTCAGAACATTTCGAATAGGATTCTTCATGAAGGGTAGACGTGAAAAAAGGGGGAGCGTGTCCATTTTTTTTAAAGAAAAAAAAAGCATTATTTATAAAATTATCCCTTTAAAATTTAACGAATGCGGGTCCTATGCCTAGGCACAGCTTGTTTGTAAATACATACTTGTTGAAAATTTATTTGTTTGAGTTCTATTTAAGAAAATGACATTACTTTCCCAACAACCCAATATTATTCCCACAAAAGCTTCATTTCTCTCTGGACCTAATTGTAAAGCTGACGCGGACGAAGTCACGGGTAGTAGCTAGTATAGCTATTAAATAAAATGCTACATTACAAACTTTTAACCAAGTAAAGGTTTTTGTATGGGGATAAATCATTCGCTAAAATCAACCATATCAATTGTATATTCATACTCAACAATAACATAAAAGTGCATGATTTTTCATTCTTATTATCATTTGAAAAGTTCAATAAATGAATTATAAATTTTAAAAAAATCTTTAATACCATATGCTCTCAGAAAAAAAGGAAATACAATATAAGATTAAAAAATAAATATATTATAAAATAAACAAAATTAAGGCTTATGTACAAATAGGTTCTAACTTTGTATCACCACTGCAGTCCCACAGCTCAACTTCAGCTTTACCAATTCTTCCACCTATGTTCAAATTATCACTTTCAAATTCCAGAATTCTACAAAAAGATAAAAGGTTCATTTTCACAAACTTTTATTACTGAGCAGTGTTATACAGTTGAAAAATAAATAAACAAAAAGAAAGAGAGTTGAAGATAAGTAGGTATGTGAATATGAAATTTAAAGCTTTAGTCAGATTTGGGTGCTTTTTCAAGTGCTTTTTTTAATGGATAGTATTAAAATAGAGTAAAAGGCATGTATTTTTTCATTAAAGGTAAATAATTAAAAGAACAGTGTTACATAATAGAAAGAAGCTTTGATTTAGAGGGTGGTTAGCTGGTGGGTGCAGGCCCCCTTTCGAAAATGTAAGGCAATTATGAAAACAGCTATTTAAAAAAATATATTACCTCTAGTAACAATAAAGGTTTAAAATACCTGATCGCCCCCACCACCCAAACGGAAACCAATATGCATAATGTTGAAAACTCTATAGAAGTGTTCCCAAACTATGGGCTGCGGGAGCAATTTTGGTGGGTCGTGAAACGGGCGAGTTGGCCTTTATTGGTTATCATTATGTAGTAGTGAGTCGTGAAAGAAATTTCTAGGTGAAGGTGGGTCCCAGGACAAAAAGTTTAGGAACCACTATCCTACAGTATCAAAACATGTTTCCTAGTCACTCATCCATGAACCTTCAATACTATAGCAAGTTGCCTATAGGGACATGTTTCAAATTAGTTTCTGTTCTGATATCACTACCATTTGCTATGCTTCGCTGTAAAATAATAATGCAAGGGATCCTATTTTAGGCAAAAATGCACTACTTTCCTAGATTGTCAGAATGCGATGGCTAAATAAAAATACACTGCTAAATTTGAACGTTTTCAAAAATGTACATCTTTTCAAAAAATTCTGCTACATGATTCTATGATTAAGAATTTTTTTCTAAATGTTTCATAAAAGGCATAGTTTTGTCATATAATAGTGTGTAATGCAGCCTATAACGACTCATTCTGCATAATTTGTGTACCACGACCGTGAATCAGGTTTTGTTTCTCCAAACTGCACCCTTAAATATACAGTGACTGTGTCCCAGATACAAGCCCGTTACCAGAAAATATTTCTGCTATTAGGGACGACATGCATGATTTTTCTTTTAAAATGTGCTAAGGAAGGAACATTCATATATTATTATGGTAAAATCAGATTTCAAATGTTTCCGATTCTAAGTTCTACACAGATAAAATATTTAGGTTCGAGACAATACCAAGATCCGTTCATGAGAACTATGTGATACGAGGCCCTTGGAAGCACGAGGCTGTGGGCGGTTGCCCACACCTACCTCCGCCTCTCAAAGCAGCCCTACTCTTTTTTTTTTTACAGCAGTTAATGGTGTAGTTCGAAAAAATCATGCAATTTTGATACATAAGTACAAATAAACTAATTGTGTCAGGCACCTCAAAATTTTGATACTATCTCTTTACAAGCTGTACTACATACTAAAATAAACAATAAAGCTGTAGCAGTTACAAAACTTTTATAAAAAATTCTTAAAAACCGAAAATTTTGCAAAACGTGTCACTCTTAGAAAACTTTTGCAGTGCAGTTCCATGTTTAAGAATTTTTTTCTGATAGTTTCATAAAAGGCACAGTCTTTTCATTTATTACAGAGTGTAATGCAGCTTATGAAGAACCATCTTGAGTTTTTTCGAGACCCTGGTGCTATTAGTTTATTTTAATTTGTGTACCAAGACTGGACACAGGTGCAACCTTCTCCGAACTACAGCCTTAAGGCATACCAATAGCTTTCTCCCATTCATCGTGCGCATTCTCCTTGTGATAACGAAATCGTGTGAAAAAAACTGAGATTTGCCGGAACCATGGCAATAAAGAGGGGGAAAGAGGGAAGACTGGGAAAATGAAAGCGACCTTGACACATCGATTCTAAATATACAGAGTACAGCTCAAGTACTAAATTCTAGTGTACATATTACCAAGTAATAGCTTTTAAAATAATTGGTACTTGTGTATTATACCGTCCATATTTTTTCCAAAATTTTTTTTCACCTAGTTGGCATTGCTAAGGTCGGGTTACCTTATAATACTTCTGGTCAAATATTTACACACCACTCAAGTTGCCATAAAAACAAAAACCAATAGATACTGCCTCTTTTATTTGCATGTGTACATAGATTTAAAGCAATAAATATATTAAAGGAGTTTTATACATTCATATTAAGATAGATAATCAGTTCAACATTTTGTGGCAGCGAATGCATAGTTTTCTCTGGAAACCAGAAAATAATACTTTCTTAGTTAAATGAAATACTCCTCTAGTTAAATGAAATACATAGTTTATAAAACACAAAAATTTTAGTATTATAAACATAAACCTATTTAATAAATACTTAAATTCCTTCAAGACATACAAAACACTTTTTAAGAATACACACACAGACATTTTAAAATAAGTACAACACAAACGCAGTTCATCAAATGGCGCCTTGGCAGCCTACTCATAATAGTTCCGCTTAATGCAAACTCCACAGTTAAATAACACACATTTTTCATATTATTCGCATTACAATGCTTTGTTAAACGCTTAAATTTTGATAAGTTATAAATCAATTTTAAAAATCAACCGCACACATAAAAATGGGTACTTACGTATTATCCTGGCGGTCATTTCTGCCAAACTATTTTTGGACTATATTCCGTATACGGTGCTGTTTACATTTTGATGTTTTGTTTACAAATTTGATTTGGCGTTGGCTCTGGCACCGTCATGGGCGATGCTCAGCTGGAATGAGGTACCCTACCGACGGTTGTTTAGGCTGGCAACATAAAAAAACCTGTACATCGTCGGGAATTTGAAATTGTTTCAGTTATGGATGGAAGGGAATGAAATGTGTTATGTTATTGTATGAAAAGAAAGTGTGTGTGTGTTTGTTAGAAATAGGATGTGAATATAAAGCTAAATAAAAGAAAGCATGTTGGTTTTACGTTATCGGACGGTGTGTGTGTTTGTTAGAAATGCAGTGTCAATGTCAAAGTAAATAAAAGAAAGCATGCTGGTGTTACGTTATAATACGTACGTATATTGTACGTACAGTGGGTGTTAGGGACATTTCTGAGCGGCTATTTAAAAAAAAGTAAAGGTAAGTGCTCTTTTTTAACGAATCTTTGCAATGTTTAAGGTTTTTAATGTGAATTTTAAATTGATATTGGTTGTGTTTATGTTTTCGTAAGTGCTATTCTAATCATACTGACTTTATATGAGGTGTACAACTAGGTTGTTTAATCCACCGATATTTTTCTTAAAGTTGAAAATGGGCCAGTGTTTGCCCAGTTTACATAGCTGTACAACTAGGTTGCTGAATCCACTGAGGTTTTTTAGTTAAAAACGGTCCACTGGTTGCCTAGTTTACATAACCGTACCGCTAGGTTGCTGAATCCACTGAGGTTTTTTTAGTTAAAAACAGGCGACTGGTTGCCTAGTTTAGATAGCTGCACAACTAGGTTGCTGAATCCACTTAGGTTTTTTTAGTTTAAAACGGGCCACTGGTTGCCTAGTTTAGATAGCTGTACAGCTAGGTTGCTGAATCCACTGAGGTTTTTTTAGTTAAAAACGGTCCACTGGTTGCTTATTTTTAGTGGAAGATTTCTGAATCCACTGAGGTTTTTTTAGTTAAAAACAGGCGACTGGTTGCCTAGTTTAGATAGCTGCACAACTAGGTTGCTGAATCCACTGAGGTTTTTTTAGTTTAAAATGGGCCACTGGTTGCCTAGTTTAGATAGCTGTACAGCTAGGTTGCTGAATCCACTGAGGTTTTTTTAGTTAAAAACGGTCCACTGGTTGCTCATTTTTAGTGGAATATATATGCAATTTTAATGTGTTAATGTGCTGATCGTGGAAAATGGTTGGCGACTGTCGCCGTGTTTACATGGGGTGTGCACCGGCTTGTATGATTTTACCCTATTTTTTCGTCAAATGTGGTGGCAAACTGTTGCCAATCGTATTCCAAACCATCAATAATTTCATGTGTTTGGCATTCATCTTCGCGAAAAATCGTCATCTTGGCATACCGCCGGGATAATATGTAAGCACCTAAAAATTTATAAATTTTAAAAGAAACACAATTCATTTTATCAACAGCAGAACATACGATATTTTGATGTGCATTATCGTGTGCACAATAGCAATGGAACTGCAGAGTACAAACCCTTGGCGAGTAATCTCTTCGCTTGGCATGTCGACGGTATAATACACAAGTACCAAATAATCCTACCTAACTCCTTGAGTTGGATGATAATCACTGGATATTGTCTCTGTGGCATCAGCAAGAAAATTGGATATAGTAGTCTTTCCACTCTGTAAATTAAACAAATTAAAATTCAGCAAAGCTACAAAATTTAAGCATATTCAGATATCTAACCAATTTAAACTTTAAATGCAAAAACAAACCATAGCTTTTTAATACTACTTTTACAAATTGCTGAGGATGGGGGGGGGGGATGAAGAGATTTCTGGCATTAACATTTTAGGACATTTTTAAATGTTACTTTCCAGGTAATCAAATGTTCTCTTTTTCTTTTCTTTTAAATTTAAAAAAATATATATTTATCTTTTAAGCAAGAACTAATCAGTTCTATCTTTTTAAGACTGATAAACTGATATAAAAACATTTTGCATTCTTTAATGTTGAACAAACAGTAAAATCTGCCAAAGTAAATAAAATAACAAGAAATGTAAACAGTATTAAGAATGTTTCTTTGACTTGTATTATGCCCTCTTACAAGTGTCAAACATCTAAAAAAAAAAAAAAAAAAGTTTGATATTTCAATTTACTTAAAAATATATTGTTTATTTATTTATTTATAAATCAATTCTTATAGGTTTACTATTTCTAAGAAAGTACAGTACAAATAATGAAATGCATTCTGAATTTTTTTATTTATTTTTTGAGCCAATGAGATAATTTATTTACATTTTAAATTAATTTATCTAAAATAAAACTCGTAATACCTGAAATTAAAAGTACTATGGGTACTTATGTATTATCCCGGTGGTCATTCCCACCAAATTATTTTTTCGTAAAATGTGCTAGCAAACTGTTGCCAGTCGTATTTGCAACCATCAATAATTTCACGTATGGCATTTATACTGGTGAAAAATCACTCTTCTTGGCAAACCGCTGGGGTAATATGTAAGTACCATACTATGATTATAATTTTTTTTAAATGTGGAAATGAAATAAGAGATTTTCAGTCATCGTAAAAAGCCCTTAGGAAATAAAATTGTTTATAACAGCATGGATTTTGTACAATAAATTATGATTTCTGCTTAATCTGAGGCCACAACACTGTCCAATACATGTCAATCAAAGTACTATTAAATTTAAATATTTATCAGTAGTTGTCTCATGTTAAGTAGAGACTTTTACTTCTGAAATTACTTCTCTTTTACACTGAAAGTTGCTTCATAAATGAATCACCAGTTAAAGATGTTGAGACACATTTTAAAATTAAGTTTGCAAATGAAAACTACATACTGGTGGGTTATAGTGGTCACTGAAATTCAACCAAGAAGAAAGTGTATGTAAAATCTCATGAAAACATTTGCTTTCCTATAAAATTTTTGTATAGCTACAATCTTGACATAATCTTTCTACATTAGCCAATGCCTGCTCTTGGCTGCACGGCTATTTGATGGTGAGCCTCCCAATATTGAGGCAGATGGTAAATGGTGAAAACTGCGCCAAAAAGAGATAATACCAAAACTGTATAAAAAAAAAATGCTGATTAAATAAAGTTTCGTGGCTTAAAAAGCAAAAACGTAAGCTTCTTCAAGTATTATATTACTACTTTAAATAGAATAAATTTTAAATAAATAAAATACCTCGCAAGGTCCTACGACTAATAACTTTACTTTATACATTTTAAACAAAATTTTAATTAGCAGAAATAACAGTAGCAACAAAACACTTAAATACACAGTAAATTGTTTGTTTATCAGTTACCATGGAAACAAATTCGATATTGTTTGGACAGCCGATTTACCGGATAACTAAGTATATTTGATAAAGCATCGGTAAAGTGAGTTTCCCAAATTGCTGGAATTCCAGTACCTCCTTTTAAGGTAGTGGTAATCGTGATAAACCAGTAATTACTGAAATAGCAAACAAATTCCCAAGAAAATTCGGGGGTTTAAATAAAATTTTAAAAATGAGTTACTACTGGGTGTTTCTCCTATATTTTGTATTTTTGGCAACATGATTGTGCGCAGTGGCAAAATAACAACACAGATCAGTCAGATTTGATTGCGTTTGCCAGGCGGCTATTTTTAACAGGTTTAAACTGAAGTTGTGACAAGTTGTAATTGAAACTGAAACTACGGCGAAAAGATTCGTCTTTGCTCAAAAGTTGTATAAAGTTATTTTTAATCGTATCATGGAAAAAACAGGTCTTAATAATGAAGGTATCCAAGGGCGGATCCAGAAACTTTTTTCGGAGGGGGCGCAAATCTTGAATACTCATTTTATATAGTGTAAAGCCCATTTAATATTGCTGAAAGCCCCATTTATTTAGTGTAAATATATTATTCTCGGAGGGGGCGCGCGCCCCCTGCGAACTCCCCCCTGGATCCCCCTTTGAAGGTATCCAAGTAAGTTAATCTGCATACTAATACATATAACCATTAAAAAAGATTGCATGGCTTTAATTACAGTAAAAAGTATCATTTGTTACAGCTTTTAAATGTATGCTGCTAAAAAAAAAAAAAATCTCTTTTTTCAGTATCTCCATTTTTTGTATACTTAACTAAAACGTAACGAAGAAAACGCCAACATTTTTGGTTGCGTGTTGGGGGCAGGGCCAGATTTAGGGGAGGGCAATCAGGGCTGCAGCTGCAGCCGAGGCCTCCACAAGAAAGGGGCCCCCACAATAGACATATTAACGTACAATTCCCCAACGAATACCGAATAATGGGCAAAGTAATTGGTACAAAATTACGATTAATAAAACTGTTTTATCCATCCACTCAAGTTCAAATACATTTTTTTAAAACTTGTAGTGGATAATACTTTATGTTAATACAGTTTTTTTAATAAAAAGTAACTAAAATAAAATTTTTCTTTGTACGAACCTACGTTTGACCTAAGTAGGAATTGACTTAAAATATTTTTTTTTTATATATTACTTGTTCATTTTGAACATTCCAAAGCACGTTTCAAATTCTTGCCAAAATGGTTAACATTAATCTTCGATCATGTGTATATTTGCAAGAAACAATCACAAAGTAAATCATCACACTATTATACGGGTCATTCCATGTTAAATTGACAAATGGACTGTGCCGTATCATTTTTGATTTTCATGAAATTTTGTTTGTGTTATCTAGTAGGTGATATTTCTTAAAAAGTTTTGTTCTTGAAGTATAGCCATTTGTTTGCTCTGCGGATGAGTAAGAATTGCCATTTTGGGATCTTTTCCTAAAATCTGTAGAATTTTCATGGGAAATAGAAGGAAGATCAGATTGGGCTTATTGGAAAGCTTAAAGAATGGACTTTTAAACCTGCATAATAAAACAGATTTATGTTAAGTCTAACTAATGTTTTTTGTCATTTTAGGCATTAAAAATCTAGGGATGCACTGAATACCATATTTTGCCGAATAACGAATACCGAATATTCGGTTAAAACTCTAACCGAATATTCGGCCGAATACTGAATACTTGGTTAAAATTTATTAAGCCATTATTAAACTTTGATTGCAATGATTAATTTAATTAGCTTTTTCTTAAACAATATTTAATATGGTGTAAAACTTCAAAAATTAAAATGCTGCAAAATTTAATATCCAAGTGTCTTTCCTTTATATATTATTATTAACTTTTTTAAATATTAGTGAAATGCTGGTAATTTTTTTACCTGCATATTTTACTAAAAAAATTAGCAGTTAATTGACTTTACATATTTATGAACACTTAATGTTATGAGGGTTTTTTTTCTGGTTACTGTTTCAAATTTAAATCAGTTAGTAATAGCAAGGTTAATGTAATGTGTCATAAGATTTAAGAAAAATTGAAAGGCAAAAAAATTCAAATTTAACATCTGAGTGTTTTTTCTTACATTAAAACTAATTTCATTGTGATATTAGTTTTTCGTGTGATTGTGGAACACTATGTTAGGGCTATCTGCCAAGGATGGCCTTGATAGGAGGACTTTCTAAGGGTTTCTAACGCTTATTTACACGTGATATTAGTAAGTAACAACTTAAATCAATTTAGTACTATGGTACTATACTATATCTTTCATTCATGATATAAAAAATATGGGACTATATTCCGTATACGGTGCATTGTTTACATATCAATGTTTTTGTTTACAAATCATTGGCGAACAATCTGACGGCAGAGTGAGCGATGCACCGCCAAAGTGAAGTTACCTGCCGGTGGTAGTTGTGACTGGCAACCATAAAGAATACATGTTTCGTCAGGTTTGGGAATTTGAAATTGTTTCTGTTATTGATGGAAGGGAATGAAATGTGTTATGTTAATATATGAAAAGAATTTGTGTGTGTTTGTTAGAAATATGTGTGTTTGTTATGTTATAAGCCGGTGGGTGTTGGGGACATTTCTGAGCGGTTATTTAAAAAAATAAATAAAGGTAAGTGCTCTTTTTTAACGAATCTTTGCAATGTTTAAGGTTTTAATTGATATTTGATGTGTTTGTTTTCGTAAGTGCTATTTACGTGCTATTCTAATTATACCGACTTTATGAGAGGTGTACAACTAGGTTGTTTAATCCACCGATGTTTTTTTTTTTGGGTTAAAAACGGGCCAGTGTTTGTCCAGTTTACATTAGCTGTACAACTAGGTTGCTGAATCCACTGAGATTTTTTTTGTTAAAAACAGTCCACTGGTTGCGTAGTTTACATTAGAGATGAGTTCGGGCTCATTTTTTGAAGCCCGAACCCGAGGACTTTTAATCCGAGCCCGAGCAATATTATTTATGTCGGAGCCCGAGTCCGAAAGTTTAACTAAAGATGAAAAAAAAAAACTCAATTACTTCATTGATAGAATACAATAAATTTTGCCGTTTGTGCAAATTAAAGACAAATACAGTTGCAAACTCCCAATGCACTTTCTAATTCTTTGTATCCATTCTTTATCAAAAAATGTCGGATCTCATGACTAACTAAGGAATATAAACTGCCATTCTAAAATACCCAAAGAACTTCACGCATCTTCTAGGTGCTCGTGCCTCTATTTTTATTTATTTTTTTTTTATAAGTAGTTTTATTTTCCTCATGAATCGCCTTTTAAAAACTGTTTCAAGCAGTATGTACAATAAAGGAGAAATTTTTCACGAGCCCGAGCCCGAACACAATTGTGAATTACAGAGCCCGAGCCCGTCTCATCTCTAGTTTACATAGCTGTACAACTAGGTTGCTGAATCCACTGAGATTTTTTTAGTTAAAAATGGTCCACTGGTTGCATAGTTTACATAACTGTACAACTAGGTTGCTGAATCTACTGTATTTTTTTTAGTTAAAAACGGTCCACACTTTGCTCATTTTAAATTGCCTGTTACTGAATTTGCAGACATTCTTTTGGTTAAATATGGACGTTTTATTTTGTTTTAATGTTTTTGCAAGTGGAATATATGTGCAATTTTAATGTTAAAATACTTTGACTTTGCTGATCGTGCAAACTGGTTAGCGACAGTCGCTGGAGCTTGGCGATTGCCAAGCTCCAGCGGCTGTCGCCGTGTTTACATGGGGTGCGCACCGGCTTGTATGATTTTACCAAAATATGTATTTGTTTACCGATTGGTGAATACTTCAATTTGTTTACTATTCGGTTGCCGAATATTTAAGTATTCGGTGTATCCCTAAAAAACCAATGAAGGACTTTCAGTAAAAGAAACCACTTTTTTTTTCAAATTCCTACTATTAGTTCACACTCTCCCTATATATATCTTGTTCAAATTTTCAATCGTTAATAAAATACTTTTTTATTCATCCACTGAAGTTCAAATACATTTTTTAAAACTTGTAGTCAATGACACTTGATGTTAATACAGTTTTGGTCCCAGTAGACTGGATAATTTATCTACAGGACCTTCCAAAAGATTCTAAATACATTATGCAGCCGCAGCTATGGGCCGAAATTCATTAAACTCACATATTAAAAAAACTATTACATGTAGAATGTTGAAACTTTATATTTAGGATTGTTGTAACATCTAGTTGTGCACCCTCCCTTTCGGTCCCATTCGGCTCGATAGTTTATCTACAGGGCCGCCCAAAAGATTTTAAATATATTACGCTGTATGGGAAGAAATTCATTAAAGCGTATTTTAGAGGTATTAGGCTAGTTCAAATGACTCAGAAGGGATATATGCTGTTAAGGGTTACTAAATGAATTTTTCCATCGAAAAAAGTATCTTTATCATTTATAGTTCTGCTGCAAGAACACTCAAAAAATTTCCAATACATAACGGTCAATGGCAGTATTAGGGACATTCTTCCATTTCAAGCATAATACCCTTCTACCATATAGTTAGGTAATGTGGTCCGATACGGTTACATGTATTCCTCAAGAATTACATGAAAAGTCACCAAGCTTCACGACTTTTGGCGTACGTGTGTATGTATTTAACTTTCAAATCTCAAAAACTATTAGTTGTAGAATGTTGAAATTTCATATAAAAGATTTTTGTAATGTCTAATTGTGCATCTCGATTTTTGGTTCCGATCTACTGGGGAGTTTATTTACAGGACCACCCAAAAGAATTTCATTACATTAATGTCTATGGGCTTCTTCAATATGTTACATCTGTAGTCAGTCATTGTTTGGTCCATGCCCAAAATCTTGCCATTTGTCATCGACCTTGGTGAGTTTTGCCAAAATATCGCCAAATGTAGTGATAGTCATTTTGTTCATGCCCAAAATATCGCCATTTGTTTTCATCCTTGGCGAGTTTTGGTGAAATATTGCTAAATTTGGTAATAGTCAGTCATTGTTTGGTCCAAGCCCAAAATCTCGGCATTTTTCGTAGACCTTGGCACCTTTTGCCAAAAAATATTGCTAAATTTGGCAGCAAAAATAATTTCATATTTTGCATAGCTCTAAAACTTTTAACTGTAGAATTTTGAAATTTTGTATTTAGAACTATTGTAACATCTAACTGTGTGTTTTTTTAATTCCTACTATTAGTTCACACTAATTAAATTTATTTATTAGTTATTAAATTAAATTAATTTAATAAAAAGTAACTAAAATAATTTTTCTTTGTTGACCTAAGTAGGAATTGACTTAATTTTTTTTTTTTTTTTTTATATATATTACTTGTTCCTGTTACACTTACATATCAATACTATATGCAGGAAAAAAAAAATGTTACTAATGGTCCTTCATCTTGAAAAAATTGCTTAAACTTTCAAAAAATTGTAAATGTGCTCTTTCACCTCTCAAAAAAAGTCGTGGGACAGATGATAAAAATCTAAAAATAGCATGGTACGAAGCTCTTATACTCTACTTTAAAACTAAACAAAAATTGTCTTTATTCCAAACAATGGAGGAGATACACACTTTTGATGCAGCAGTACAAAAGCAATTACACACAATAGACATACAGTCTATTATCTCGATGAAACCAAATCATTGGATGTAGCTCCATGTGGCCAGAATGGAAATCTAATTATCTGCTCGAACACAGAAACACTAATCAAATCTTTAAAAGTGTGCATCTCCTCTGTCTTTTGGAATATGAAGACAATTTTTGTTTTGTTTTATAGTACAGCATAAGTGCTTCTTACTATGTCATTTTGATAGTTTTATCACTTGTCCCACATGACTTTTTTTGGGGGTGAAAAGTTAACCTATTCTCAGTAGTATGAAGTACTTTTTGTATTGCTTCAAAAAAAATTTGTATCGCTTCTGTCTTTTGGTATAACAAGAATTTCTGTTTTGTTTTAAAGTATAGTGCGAGAGCTTCATACCATATCATTTTTAGATTTTTATCACCTGTCCCACATGACTTTTTTGGGCGATGATAAAGCACATTTTTCAATTTTTTTAAACTAAGCAATTTTTTCAGGATGAAGGACCACCTGTAACAGCTCAATTTTTTTTTGTGCACATAGTATTGATATGTAAGTGTAATAGGAAAAAAAGTGGTTTGTTAAACTTAAAATCCTTCATTGTTTTTATTGCCTAAAATGACAAAAACATGAGTTTGTGAATGACTATGTTATGTGCTGTATTTAGGCTTTTAAACTGTATTTAGGCTTAGCATAAAACTGTTTTATTATGCATATTTAAAAGTCCATTCTTTTAGCTTTCCAGTAAGCCCTATCTGATCTTCCTCCTATTTCAAATAAAAATTTACAGCTTTTAGAAAAAGAGCCTAAAATGCAAAATTTTACTCATCCACGGAGCAAACAAATGGCTATATCTCAAGAACAAAATTTTTTTAAGAAATAAAAAAACTGCTTTGCTTAGCCTACCTACAAAAAAACCTACAAAATTTCGTGAAAATCAAAAATGGTGTTGCACAATTTTTTTTTTAAATTTGTCGATTTATATGGAATGACCCATGCTCAAGAAATGAATTCATCCTCATGGGAAAAAAAATAATAATGCATCATGTTACAGCGAATGTATAAAAAATCTTACTTTCTATAATATTATATGCTGAAAGAAAAAGTTGCTTGAAAAATAATTTTATGGCCTGTATACCCAAAGAAGTCAGATGCAAGAAAAGACATCTGCTTCTTTGCACACATTTCGCATACTACTGGATGTCAACACGATTGGGAGCCATATCGACATTGCATTAAGAGTGCTACACCAGACAAGAAGTAGATATTATTTGTGTTAATAAAATCTACCTTCAGGGAATCGAACCCTGGTCCTCTAGGTTATGAGCAGAGGCAGGCCGACACGGTAAGCAATTTAAGCACTGCATCGGGGTGCCATCTTTGAAGAGGCGTCATTTCAATGATTTGCATTGATCAACAGCATAAAATGGGTGCCGTTTTTACATTTCCAAGGGTCGTGACATACTGTAGGACCACCCATGGTTATGAGTTAACTGTGAACCCATTTCGCCATACTAGTTGTCAAAAAAACTGTTAACATGTTTGAGAAATAATTAGGGACCACCACTCCTTTGTTGCCCCAGGGCCTCCACAATAGATAAATCTGGCACTAAGAGAAAAAATACTCGTGCTAAATCATTAAATAAATAAAAACTTTGTGAAAAAAGTACACATAAAATGCATAAGAAGTTACGATCGTTTTGAGCAAAAAAAATTTTCGGTCTTTGTCAGACAAGCCCTTCGACTCGTTGAGCAGAGGGCTTGTCTGATGAAGACCGAAAGAATTTTTTGGTTGTAACGATAGTAACTTCTTATAAGTAATATTTTATATGTGCTTTTTTCACAAAGTTTTTATTTATTTTAAATCCGGCACTAGTTCGGGGTGTGGATCATCCAGTGCTTTAGTGTTTCCTTTTCAAGAATGAATTTTTTAACTGAATAATGTTGTTTAAAGTAAATATTAATGACTCTCCTTTTACAGCACTAACAAATATATATATATTTCCTATCAAAACATCCCTTGTTTCAATTTCATTATTACTATTATTTTGTATCATTTTCATTTATATTTGAACCTGCCATCCTCAATGGAATTTTTTCTTTAATACTTTATGCCCCTATGCCCTCACCTTGTATCCGCCCTTGCCGTATAAACAAGGGTTGTCCACATTGGTGATCCGCGGACCACATTGCGATTCTCCAGCTATATCTTGGACCCCTGAATTTCTTTTATAGGTATCTTATGGAATATAACTGCAGCACCCTAAAAAAGGTCTTCCCAACCCTGCCCCATCAGTTTCACTTGACCCTAGGTTATATGGGCGCAAAGAGTAGTGGCATATACAAGGGGGGAACTGGGGGTTCAAACCCCCTCCTTGTTAAATTTTTTTAAACAAAGTGCCCATAAATTTTGAATTTTTAGCTTAAATATTATACATTTTAACACAAAATTATGTCTATAACCCCTCCTCTCCCCCTTCCCCTTGAAAGAAGTCTGCATATGCCACTGGCAGAGTTAAATCTCCAGAACTGTGAATCAGCCTTTGAAAAGCCTAATCAGAAAGGGGGCTCATTCCGGGATATTAATATATATTGTATAATAATAGATACAAATTTACATAATATTACTCTCTTCCACCTACCAACTTCGGTTTGAGACTATTCGCTGCGACCGTTTCAGCGCGAAAATCATTTTTACTTTAAATAATGTACAAAAATAGTCTTTAATTTTTTTTAAAAAACTATTTTAATTCCGTATAGTCCTAACTAATATTATAAAAGCGAAAGTGAGTTTGTTTGTTTGTTTGTTTATGACGCTTTCACGCCTAAACCGCTGAATCGATTAGGATGCATTTTGGTTTAGATATAGAGGGGACCCTGGAGTTGGTTATAAGCTAATTAGAATTTTAGATTTTTAATTACTTTTTTAATTATTAATTAAAAACCATTTTTACATTTCCATGGTTGGCGAGTTTCGCCCGTATCAATCAAATGATTCATGTTTTGAGCCAACAAGAATGCTATTACTTCAATAAATAAGCGCGCGTGCATCTGAAAAACATTAAATACCACGGAAATTAAGCCAGTTTTATGCCAAATCTATCTATCTGTAATAATAAAAATGAATGTTCTTCAGACAAATCTACAGAAAGCAGAGCTTTGAAAATTTGAGCATGATTGAGCCCATAACTTCGGTAAAGTGCACCTGAGGCTCAAAATTTTGAAATTTTAACTACTTTTCAAAGTATTAATTAAAAGCCGTTTTATCGCCCGCACAAAATGATTTATGCTTTTGAAATAAAGCAGAAATTCTATTTGCAAAATCACATGCATTTGTAAAACATGAAAATTATGTTGATTTTACGCCAAATTAAAAAGCATAAGTAAAGAAAAGGGTACTTACGTATTATCCCGGCGGTCCGCCAAGACAATTTTGCGAAATAAAATTTTTTGCTGAAATAAATGCCGGGCACATGAAATTATTAATGGTTTTGAATACGATTGGCAACAGTTTGGCAACCCATTTGACGATAAAACAGTTTGGCGGGAATGACCGCTGGTATAATACGTAAATACCAAGAAAAATCCAGATGTGTTTCTTAAAGTTCATAAATTTCCAAATCCTACCAATAATATAAATGTGTACGTTTGTGTGTTTGGATGTTTTTGACTGAATCACACAAAAATGGTTGAACGGATTTGAAAAAATTTGTAATGAAAATAGCTTATGCCCTGGATTAACATACAGGCAGCCTTTCAAGCATATAGCATAAATAATTCTTTTACAAAGACACTCAAAATAATTCTAATGCATTGCGCTCTATGGAAATTTTCTAGCTTCTAAACCGATTCTAAAACTGTTTTCACTGATTAAAAGTTACATTATTCCTGAGTATCATTGTTTGTTTTTGGATTAAGACCGATTGACTGCACTAGGGTCCTAGGCCTATATGGAAAATTCCTCTGTAGGGGATTTTCTAAGGGATCCTAGCCCGTATTTATGCGAGGTTTTTTAGAAAACCACGGAAAACTGGGAGCGGCTAGGTCGACAGGCGCGACCAGGGTTTGAATCTGGCACCCCCCCCCTTGCAGTTTTGAGAGCAGAACTTCTTAGACACTGGTGGCATCCTAAGTGTTATAGGCTACCTTTAATGCATATATCACAGATAGTTCTTTTACAGGGATGCTAATAAGAATTACATTATGCTCTATGTGAATCTCTGTAAGTACTGAACTGATTCCTAAACTTTTTTTACTGATAGTAAGCTACACTATTCTTGAGTATTATAGGCTAAAACTCATGCATGTAGCATAAATAGTTCCTTTACAGGAACACTCAAAATAATTCTAATACATTACGCTCTCTGGGTATCTCTGTAACTACAGAACCGATTCTCAAACTTTTTCACTAATAGAAAGCTGCTCTATTCCTGATTAACATGGACTAAAATTCATGCATATAGCATAAATATTTCTTTTACAAAACAGTTCGCAAACACTGTCATAACTGTCTCTATTCGCCAAATGCCTGAAAAAAATATATTTAGTAACTCTGTGCATATTCTCTTATTTTAAATGAAGTATACTAACATGCATTGTACTTCATTTGAAACCAGTAAAAAGCAAATAATATTTAAATGCAGTTCCTTTTGTCGCAACAATATTTGTTATTCACACATGCTACATTTCTGTCGGGACCTAATTTTAAAGCCGACGCGGACGAAGTCGCGGGTAGCAGCTAGTACAATATAATCAGTGCTGGCCCCTTTGCGAGACCCCAAAAAAATCAGTGGGTCCGGCCATCGCTTCAGGGGGCCCTTAGAAAATATGCTAACTCTGGCCCGTTTGCGAGACCCCAAAAACATCAGTGGGTCTGGCCATTGCTTCAGGGGGCCCTCTCGTACATATACTAATGCTGGCCCCTTTGCGAGAATCAAAAAACATCAGTGGGTCCGGCCATCGCTTCAAGGGGCCCCCTCGAAAATATGCTAATGTTGGCTTGTTTGGTGCAATCGTAACTACTGTATTTTAATTAATTACTAAATATCTAATTACAATTTCATAAATTCTACACTATTGTAATGATGTATGACATGACATCTAACAAAGGGGAGGTTCAGACATTGGGGTCACCGATTTTGATGAAATGTTGGTGGGTTATAGGGGACCCATAGTAAAGTAAAATGCTAAAATTGTAGCTGCCAACTATCGCTTATTTTCGAGAAAATTCTATTTAAACATTTGACACATTGTTATATACTAATTATTTGGGAACCTATTTGTGTTCTCTGTGGTGCCATCGGAGACAGAGATCGGAAGGTCCCAGGTTCGAATCCAACTCGGTGCTCTCGATTTTTTTTTTTTTTTTTTCTCCCTTAAAAATTCATATAATACAGTTTAAAATGATTAGAAAATTGATGTGATTTATTGAAATAACACTATTTCTATAGAGTAGTGTTATGAAATAGCAAAACGTTTCAAAAAATATTTTGCTATTTTACAGATGAGTGCTTGAGGAAGGGTGATATTTGTCTTGAAAACATGCAAAACAAATTGTCTGGACAATTACTACAACTTATGAAATAAATATTTTTGTATTCACATGGTATTTTCATTTCTGCTTGTGGGGAGATTATTTCTGCTTTCATCAGAAAATTTTGTTGATGTCAGAAAATAATGTCGGTGATAGCAGAAAACAGGGGCGTAGCCAGGGGGGGAATATCGGGATATATCCCCCCCCCCCCCCCCCCCCGAAAATTTTGGATTAGTGATAAAACTCCGTCTATTTATACACATATAAGTTCATATCCCCCCCCCCCCCTGAAATTTTTTCCAGGTGCATATCCCCCCCCCCCCGAAAAATTTTCCTGGCTACGCGCCTGGCAGAAAATACATGAGTTGAATGAATTTTTATTGCATCTTATCAGGTTCCTATTTCCCGTTCATTTAACATATCAATATGGAGAATTTTGTAACTTTTAATTAATTTATTTTCTGTTGTTGTTGGGGTGGTGTCAGTAAAATTACACATCAAAGGGTTTACAAAGCGATGCACATTTAGTTGGAATTACTTTTAAGGGCAAGGCCATTGGCATAACTGGGTAGGGGCTAGGGTGGACTAAGCCCACCCTAGAAAGATTTTAGCCCACTCTGGAAAAATTAGATATTCCCTTACAAGAATAGAAGATGGAGACCCTAGGATGGGCTTTAACCCACTCTAGAAATATCCAAAAAGCCTACCCAGTTACGCCAATGTGTAAGGTGAATTACTTTCGTCATACAAGTATTTTGTTATGAATATCTGGATTATTATTAATTTCGTTATCTACTTCTAGCGAAGTTTGATAAATTTAAAATTAAATGCATTTTTACATTCTACATCAAATCATAAATTTTTTAATCATATAAAGAATTTCACTTATCGTTTATATCGAATATTGGATTTCTACTTAGTTAAAATTTGAACACGGAAATACCTTAGTAATCAGTAAAAACATTAAAAGCCTAAAATCTCTCGTAAAATGATTAAAACACGCACCATGAGCGCTTTCGACAGCCTAGCCCGCTGTCATCATCAGAACTGAGCAGAACTGAAAAGCGCTCATGGTGCGTGTTTTAATCATTTTACGGAGATTTTAGGCTTTTAATGTTTTTAACTGATTACTAAGGTATTTCTGTGTTCAAATTTTAACCTGATGATGACAGCGGGCTAGGCTGTCGAAAGCGCTCATGGTGCGTGTTTTAATCATTTTACGGAGATTTTAGGCTTTTAATGTTTTTAACTGATTACTAAGATATTTCCGTGTTCAAATTTTAAATACTACATTGGTGTTACAAAAAGAAAAATTAAAGATAGAATTAAAGAACACATAAACAACATAAAATACAATAGACAAAGTACCGCTCTATCCTGCCTAGCCTTAAAGGAAAATATAAAATACTACATTGGTGTTACAAAAAGAAAAATTAAAGATAGAATTACAGAACACATAAACGACATAAAATACAATAGACAAAGTACCGCTCTATCCCGCCTAGCCTTAAAGGAAAATATAAATATAGATTTCGTAAATGTCAAGAAAATAGCTAATTACAATAACCACAATTATGGCTTAAGACGGGAAGCGTTGGAAATAATGACACAAGAGGGAGCTGTCAACGACATGGCGCATGCGCAGATCGAGCAATCGTGGCAGGCCTTGGTGAAGAATAAGCGGTGAACGAGCCAAGCAGCTCAGTTCTGATGATGACAGCGGGCTAGGCTGTCGAAAGCGCTCATGGTGCGTGCTTCGGAGATTTTAGGCTTTTAAAGTTTTTAACTGATTATTGGATTTCTAATTTTAATTACATGTGTGTAACACGTTTTAGCTGAATGAAAAACTTAAAACAATAATTGCATTATTCAAAACAAAGAAAAAAGCGAATCCTTATTATTCCTTGCGACCTAAAAGTGTTTGGTAAATTATCAACTATATACACAAAAAACAACGTTATATCTGCAGTTTTACAAAATAATTCTCAATATATTTCTTATATAATCATTTTAAACTGTATTATGTATTTTTAAGGGGAAAAAAATCCAGAGCACCGAGTTGGATTTGAACCTGGTACCTTCTGATGTACGGAACTATGGCGCCACAAAGAACACAAACGATTTACCAAATAATTAGTATTTAAAAATGTGTCAAATGTTTAAATGAAATTTTCTCAAAAATAAGCGAGAATTGGCAGCTAATATTTTGGCATTTTACTTCACTATGGGTCCGCTATAACCCATCAACATTTCGTCAAAATCGGTGACCCCAATGTCTGAGCCTCCCCTTGCAAGTATTTTTTCACTTGGAAATGATTAAACTTTTACTGAAGCAGTGGTTGGCAAATTTAGCTAAATTTTGTAGAATCTTATTATTCTGGCTTAAAATACTGCTATTCGTCTGGCAACCCTGATTCATGCAACTTTGATATTACAAACTGTTGATAATAAACAAAAACTGAAGTAAAAATTCAATCAATTGGCAAAACTGAAGTTTTGCCAATTGATGGAATTCCACTTTACAAACTTTTGCAATCAAAATTTTTTCTTCCTTTTTATTTTGTTTTCTGCGTTGAGAGTTTTTACAGTCCACCAGTTATGAGATAAACCTAAATGTTATTTTGAAGCTCTTTATTGATCTATAAATTTTGACTTGGTAGTAAGTTCTATTCAAGGTAGGTCCCTGAACTGGCTAGGGGGGAAAAAACAAACTACCACATCAACAAAGAGTTTCAAAACAATATTCAGTCCCTGCAACATTGGTGTTTCTACTTTTTATTTTTTAGGGTGCACTAACTTGAAATTTTACTTAATAAGACCTACTTGAAACTTACTAATAGTCTTGGTTATGTAGTCATTTATAATACATTGTTCTTTAAGTTTTTGTATGTTTTTATTTGTGAATAAAATTACTTTACCAAATTTTCTCAAATTATCTACTTTTATACCCATATTTACTTGTGTGCATAAAATCACTGTTTCAGGTTCCTTAATAGCGGTATGCATACTGGTAAATAAAAAAAAAATATACTTTGGCTTCTAAAGCAACACTTCTCTTTTTAACACTTTATTAGTTTCACCTGTATGTTTGTCTGTTTGTTTGTAACCAACTCCTTTGAATTCGACTTTGACCCACTTTAAATGGTCAGATTTAGTTTAAACTTCGTAAACTTATCAAGGACCGATGACAATACAATAATTTGATAAGTTTATCCCATTATCCTGATTAGGATCGTCAGAATTAGTAACTTTCTTAAAGATCTTTTGCGTGAGAGAGATGGAGAGATGGATGGTACGCATGGTCTACGCATGCGTACCATTTCAACACTCGGCTCAGCCTAATGGAGTAGAACCTCTCTCACTATTGGTATTCAATGGTATGTTTGGGTAGTTACGTTTTAGAAATCCTGATGGCAAATCTAAAAAATTTACCTCGCTATTGTATATTATTACATGGATGTTTGTGTTTGTTGTAGTCGTTATGAAACTTGCTTGTTGATTAGAGACCTATTTTTCCCTTTTAGTGAGAGAGGTGGCATTTAACTGCAGGTTAATTAATACTTTGGTGCACAGCAGGGGCATAGCCAGTAGAGATGAGACGGGCTCGGGCTCAGTAATTCACAATTGCATTTGGGCTCGGACTCATGAAAAATTTCTCCTTTATTGAACATACTCCTTGAAACAGATTTTAAAAAGTGATTCACAAAGAAAATAAAAGTACTTGTAAAAAAAAAAAATCGAGGCACGGGTGCCTAGAAAGTGTGTGAATCTCTTTGGGTAATTCAGAATGGCGGCTTACATAGCTTAGTTAGTCATGAGATCAGACATTATTTGATAAACATGGATAAAAAGAATTAGAAAGTGCATTGAGAGTTTGCAACAATATTTGTCTTTAATTTGCACAAGCGGCAAAATTTATTGTATTCTATCAATGAAGTAATTGAATTTTTTGTAGCTTTAGCTGAAATTTCGGGTTCAGGCGGGCTCTGACTTTAATAATACTGCTTGGGCTCGGGCTTCAAAAAATGAGCCTGAACTCATCTCTAGTAGCCAGAGGGGGGTTCCCTCTGGCCTGAACTCATCTCTAGGTCCAGAGGGGGGGGGGGTTGCACCCCCCCCCTGAAATGGGACTCTTTACTTATTTTTAGTGAGGAAGATAGTATTTAACTGCTGGTTAATTAATACTTTGGTGCACAGCAAGGGCGCAGGCAGAGGGGGCTGTTGCCACCCCCCAAAATGGGACCCTTTACTTAGCTTACAATTTGATACCCAGCCCACCTCAAAATAAAATCCTTGCTACGCCACTGGTGCACAGTGAAAATAAATTATCTCACAGTTTGTACTTTCCTACTTAGTGTTCCTTAGTGTCTTAATAGATATCAAAACTTAAAAAAATATAAATTTCAAATAAATACAGTTAAAAAAAAACATGCTTTTATAGCAAATCGAACTAAAAAGTGAAAAATATAGTTTAAAAAAAATTAAAAATTTGCTTTAGTGATAAATTGAACTAACTACAGGGTTTCTTAACCTATGTATCACGACCCAAGTTTGGGCCGCGAGGTCTTTCGAGATGGGTCACCGAGTGTTCAAGGATACAATTTGTCTCATTTTTCTGTGTTTTTAACACGAAACAAAACTTTTATGTGTTAATTTTTTATGTGTCTTTAACTCGTAACAGTAAATTAGAAATCTGTTAAAAAAGTGAAACGTAAAATAAAGTCTAAAGCATTTCTTCGATAAATATAAATGCATGTATATGTTTAAAGTGTAGTGTTAATTTTGCTTCCCTTTCAATTGCCTGCAGACGACGCCAGATAGTTTGGCACTGTTCTCTAAGACATGCATCTCTCATGTGACCTCTACAAAAACAGAATAGGATAGCAAAATATGCTTTTAAAGGAGTTTCTTAAATATAAAGACGATTTCCTAGATTTTGGTTTTACATTTATTACTGACCGAGGAATGATAAAACCTCAATGCGTCATATGCAGTGAAGTACTCAGTAATGAGTCACTAAAAAAAAATAAGGTAGAGACACTTGGAGAGTAAGTATTGCACATTATTAACTAAAAAAGGAAGCTTCTTTGAAAGAAAAGAACAACAGTTGAAGAGACAATGTCTCGATGCTGGAAATAAGGCAGTTTTATCTGTGGAAAGAGCTACTCTTGCATCCTATTATGTAGCATGGCGAAAAAAAAACGCATACTGTTGGAGAAGATTTGATCAAGCCAGCAACACTAGATATGGTCCGCATTAGATGTGGAGAAGAATATCTCAAAAAAAAATCCAACAAATACCGTTATCGAATGACACAATACAGACACGTATTTATGATTTAGCAAAAGATATTAAAGAGGAAGTTATTTCACCTATTAAAGCAAGTGGACAGTTTAGTTTGCAGCTAGATTAAATTACAGACATGAGTGACGATGCTCAAACAATTGCTTACACAGGCTGTGCTGGTAACAGCGAAATGGAAAAATTATTTTTGTTTTGCTGTCTGCTTACCACCAGTGCAACACTTGAAGACATTTTTAAGTTAACGAGCGCATTTTTTAAAGAAGGTTTATTCTGGGAACAGTGCATTAGTCTTTGCACAGGTGCTCCGTCAATGCTTGGGTCACGCCTGGGTTTTTGTGCAAGAGTGAAACAAATTAATTCTGATGTAAAGGTGTTTCATTGTCTTCTTCACAGTGAAAATCTTGCATCTAAAAGACTATCAGAAGATTTGAGTACTGTCATGAAAGAGATTGTTCAAATCGTCAATTATATAAAATAAGATCGCTTAATAACAAAATATTTAGCCAAATTTGCTTAGAAATTGGATCTGAGTACACTCACTTATATCATTCTAAAGTCGGATGGTTGTCTCAAGGAAATGTACTTCAAAGGGCTATTGCTCTATGCAAAGAAATCCAAATCTTAGTAAGAAAAATCATACTTTACCTGCCCGGTTTTCTGACAAAAATTGGATGCTGAAATTAGCCTACCTTTCAGATATGTTTGCAGAACTTAATAAATTAAATGCGTCAATGCAAGGCCGTAATCAAACAGTAATTGGGTTAGTAGAGAAGTTAACAGCTTTCAAAGGGAAATTGAAACTGCGGAATAAGAAAATACAAGAAAATAAAATAGCTTCATTCCAAACTTTAAACCTGTTTTTAGAAGATGAAAATGCTGAATTGGGCGATAACAAAAATGTAATAGCTGAGCATATGAAGAAATTAATTATTGAGTTTGATCACTACATTCCAGAAGACATGCTCAAATATAGTTAGGTGCGCAATCAGGGGCGAGGCGTGAATATATGCCATGGTCATCGCTGCTTACAGATTTATCCCCCTCTTCCCCGCCAGCGCAAGCACACATCCACACACTGTGTTATAAGTTCTAATGAAACGACCGACGAAAAGAAAATTTTGATCATGGTGTGATGCAAATAGTCAAAAGGTGTGATGCTAATAGTCAAAAATATTATGTTCATATATTTTATCAACATTTAAGTTAAATATTTAGTACAAAAATATTTTTTTGAAAATTCCTATTCTAGTCTAAGCTGAATTTCTTATTTGATTCGGTTGATTACTGATTCATTTTTTAAAAGACACATAACTCAAAAAAATACTAGACGTTGTCATTGGACTATAATTTATTTTTTATGTAACACAATATACATAAGATCGAACACATTAACACAGTAAATTTGACTTACACTCGAATACTTTAATGAGGTGGTGTAAGAATAAAGAGCATTTTGGATGTACTTCAAAGCAAATAAGATAATCTAACGTTTGAAAAAAAACACATCCTAAATGGTTATTTGTATTATTTATTTAGAGATTTAATAATTAAAAATGAAAAATAATCTTAAATAGTTATTATTAGTAGTATTTATTTAGAAATTTATTAATTAGAAATGGGACATTTTGATATGTACAGATATTGTACTTATCAAAACAGTAAAGAATAATATTCATCCATTATTTGATAATAAAATCCATTCTTATTTTGGATGAATATTTTCCGATTATTATGTCGTAAAAATCTTTGTCTTAAGGATGCCAACATTTCTTTCTCGATCGATAGCAATGAAATATTACTCATCCGATTTTCACTTTGGGTGAATATCTTACATGTGTGAATTCTTTTTAAAGCATGGGTCTTCTAGCCTCAGACAAATAGTCCATTTTTTGAGATATTCAAATTACAAATGCATAGGACATTTTTTTAAATATAGAAATTTATTATTTTTTTCTTTTTTCGCATTAAAGTATTTATCAAAAGAACAAACAAAATATTTTCAACATAACAAGTAATTTTATTATATTCAGAATAAGTTACATGAAACAGCAGTGCATTTTCTTATTATATAAAGAAATTACGCAAGAATTTCAAGTAAGAAGAGACAAGAAATGATTTAATTTCAAAAATCATTTTAAAAAATGATTTTATTTATTTTAATTTAAAACCAAATTAAACGCATCCCACAGATAGACATTGCCGTTCTGTAATTCGTTCGTGTCAACTTTCACATGCACACGTATTTATATATTTTTTGTACAATCAATCAGTTCAGTCGCCTAGTGGTGTTAAAACGCTGGTTGGATGCTATCTTTTTAGAGATGACCTGGCTCACTTTTCACCGTACATTCCTCCCGAAATTTTCGCGCTATTTGATTGGCCAAGGAACTGCGCGCGTCATCGGACGAGATGCTCTGTTATCAGCGCATCTCTTTTCAGGTCGGGACGATTTCCTTTATGACCAAAAGATGGCAGCAGTAAGAAACTTGTATAAACGGAGGTTTCTCTGCGAAACCAAACAAGAAAATAATAAAATTACCTTATAAGCCATTCCTTTGCACAAAAAAAAAAGATTATTCTATTGCGAAAATTTTATAAAATTGGGTTTTTAAATACGCTGAATTCAAGTTCAAAGCTCTTCGCATTTTTCAGAAACCTGCTACTCATCTGCGCATCGTGTGCGGACTGAAGGCTTCGCCCCTGTGCGCAATCCATTTGACATAAATGTTGAAGAATTACCGGAATATTTTTCAAACACTGTAGGTCTCCAAGAAGAGCTTACTGATATTCAAAATGATGAATCTTTACGTCAAAGCTTTAAAAACTGAACACTGAGCTTATTTTGGATAAGTCTAAAATAAAGAAAAACCCATTCTCTTCACTGAAGCTATGAAAGCATTACTTCCGTTTCCCACTACTTACCTATCTGAAGCCGGCTTTTCTATACTTTCTGTCATGAAAACTAAAAATAGAAACAGATTTCAACCTGAATATGAGATGAGATGCTGCATTTAAAAAACACTTCCTTGGAGTGCAAAAAGTCTAAAAGTAGACTGCATCTTGAGTTGTAAAGTCGGATGGAAAGGACGAAAAGCAAAAAAGGTCCGTTCAATAAAGTGGGGGACCGTTAAGAGGCTTTTTTTGTTGAGTGGAGAATCTTCGATGTCAGATCTTCAGAACACTGTGTCGTCCATAATCGTAGTACCTCATGAGATTCAAGGCATACTCAAAAAGCTGCCGGTCTGTAATTTTGAATATGTCTTGAATCTCATGAGGTACTACCATTATGAATGGCATAGTGTTCCGAAGATCTGACATTGAAGATTCTCCACTCAACAAAAAAAGCCTCTTAACAGTCCTCCACATTATTGAAAGGACCTTTTTTGCTTTTCGTTTTTTCCATCTGACTTTACAACTCAAGATGCAGTCTACTTTGGACTTTCTGCACTGATTTACCGCTGTACTACAATTTTTGTGCTGCACTATTTACCACCATCCAAAACAAAAACATCCATTTTTCATATATATACTGGAGGTAAGCGTGCTGCACAAGGAACTCCGACAAGCATGACCTCAGTCAGTCAGTCAGTCAAAAGCTGCCAGAAGTAGTGCATGGCCAAGGATCGCACTAAAGAAACGTATTTAAATTTTTAATTTGATTAGTGAATTATTACGCAGGCTTTTTTCTTTTATAATACCTCTCTACTCTCTTACAAATACTTATGATGCTGCGTTGTTCTGCTAATTTTGATAATGAGACATTTTGTTAATAAGGAATATTAAGAAGCACTTATAATTCTAATATAGACCCAAGGGTCGCGAAACAAATAACGTTGTTGATTTTGGGTCGCGGAAAAAAAAAAAGTTAAGAACCCCTGATACTAAAAAGTGAAAAATAATTCTTAATGTAGAAATAAATAAATGAACGCAAAATAATATTATTGTGAAAAAAGTGTGGGGTGCTCCATATATCAGTTCTTGAAAATATTCTATCAGTACGATTAGTACAAAAATGATACAAAAAATATAACACAAAGCACCCACATTTTTTTTTGCAAAAATACTATTTTTCGTTCATTAATTTATTTCTATATTAAGAATTATTTTTCACTTTTTAGTTTTTTAAAACTATATTTTCTCTTCTCTCTCTTCAGGACCGACACTTCTTTTAATGATTTTTTACAATATATTGCTTCATAAACATATATGAATAGAACATATTAGTGGAAAAGTAAAGTTAGCGTCAAAAATTTGATGTCGATTTTGAAAGATTATTGACCTCTGGCACACAGATTACATCATAATGAAAATATAGTTGCAATTTGTGCTTTGAAAATTTCCTAGAAATCAGAATAGCTTGTAAGTTTGGCTTTTCTGCCACATTAAAATAAATAAAATGTTTTGTTCATGATCCATGAATATAAGCATTAATAACATGAATTAAGATATAGCTAAATACTCTCTTAATTTATCGGATACACATAATATACATGTATGTCTTTGTTTCATTTTCTTTTTATAAGAACTCAAGGCAGCAATAGATTCTGTTACTAAGGTAACTGCTACTCGGCAAGAGGGGCAAAATTTAAGAATATTCAGATGTAAACTATACGAAAGTGATATTTTAGTAGGTACTAAAGGGGACAAATGTTTCCTACGGTGGGAAACATTTGTCCCTTCAATGTTACATGTTGCCCTTTTGTAAGTACTAAATAAATTTGTAAATGTAAATGCATTAAAAATATTCTCTGGTAATATTTAAAATATAAAATATCGTAATATTTAGCCAAAACCAGGATTTTTTTTTTTGTAGTCTAGACTGCGTCACTAGTCTTTGTTTTTCATGCTCTAAAAAATCTGATGTGTCCAACACATGACTTCCTTGCACGTCCATTAGATCAAAAATATTTTCGACGCACTTCCTCTAAATTTATTTGTTTGAAAGAGATAAAATATCAATAACAGTAAGGTTTAGCGATTTCTAGCCAAATATTTCGATATCGCCAAGCTGAGTTCAATTTGAAAGATTTCCTTCTGACACTTTATTTGGCGATATTTCACCAAAAGCCGACAAACTTGAGATAGTCAGCGAGATTTTGGGGATAGCCAAAGTAGTCATTGACCACAGACCTTCAAAGAATTGAATGCATCTATACACCTCAATGTATTCAAAGTCATTTGGCTCACCATGTAAATAAATTCTCAGTTGATTGCTGTCAAAAAAGATATTGAAAACAGTTAGATATTACAATAGTTCTAAATACAAAGTTAAAAAATCTACGGGTTAAAGTTTTAGAGTTATACAAAATAGGAAATAATTTTTGGCGCCAAATTTGGCGATATTTTGGCGAAACTCGTCAATGTCGACGACATTTTAAGCATAAACCAAACAATGACAGATTATCGCCAAATTTGGCGATATTTCGCCAAAACTCGCCAAGAACGATGACAAATGGCGATACTTTGGGCATGGACGAAATGACTGACTATCGCCAAATTTGGCGATATTTCGGCAAAACTCGCCAAGGTCGAGGACAGACGGCGAGATTTTGGGCATGTACCAAACAATGACTGTCTACAGTTGTATTATAATGAAGATGTCCATAGACATTAAGGTACTGAAATTCTTTTCAGTGGTCCTGTAAATAAACTCTCCAGTAGATTGGAACCAAAAATCGAGATGCACAACTAGATGTTACAACATTCTTATATATGAAATTTCATAATAGTTTTTGAGATTTGAGAGTTAAATATGCACACACGTACACCAAAAGTCGCCAAGCTTGGCGACTTTTGGCATAGTTCTTGAGGGAGGCACGTGACCGTGGTCGGACCATTACCTAACTTATGTGGAAGGACGGTATTGTGCTTGAAATGGATGAATGCCCCTAAAATTGCTATTGACCGTAATGTATTGGAAATCTTTTGAGTGTTCCTGTAGCAGAACTATAAATGATAAAGACACTTTTTTTAATAGAGAAATTCATTTTCTAACTCTTTACAGCATATATCACTTCTGAGTCGTTTGAAATAGCCCAATACCTCTAAAAAACGCTTTGATGAATTTCGGCCCATAGAGCGTAATGTATTTCGAATCTTTTGGGCGGTCCTGTAGATAAACTATTCAGTCGAATGGAACCGAAAGGGGAGGTGCACAACTAGATGTTACAACAATCCTAAATATAAAGTTTCAACATTCAACGCCTAACAGTTTTTGAGATATGCGAGTTTAATGAATTTCGGCCCATTGAGTGTAATGTATTTCGAATGTTTTGGGCAGTCCTGTAGATAAACTATCCAGTCGAATGGAACCAAAAGGGGAGGTGCACAACTAGATGTTACAACTATCCAAAATATGAAGTTTCGACATTCTACGCCTAATAGCTTTTGAGTTAGGCGAGTTTAATGAATTTCGGCCCATAGAGCGTAATGTATTTCGAATCTTTTGGGCGGTCCTGTACATAAACTATCCATTCGATTGCCACCAAAAGGGGAGGTGCACAACTAGATCATAGAACAATCCTAAATATCAAATCTCAACATTCTACGACCAATAGTTTTTGAGATATGCGAGTTACATACATACGTACGTACGTACGTACAGACGGCATGGAAAAACTGGCCACTGTAGACTCGCCACTGGTCAAAATGAGTTGCAGACGCTTTAATATGATCGTACATGCTAGCCTACGATGAGATGCATCGAAAAAAATTTTTAAATTAAATTTAGAGGTAGTCAAAATCGGTTTTTATGTCGAAATTTGGCCCCCAAAATTTTTCGGGATCACATTACTTCCTTATACTACGTACAAGGAAGTAAAAAGGGTGTAGGTGGGGAGGACTTCCAGTTACAAATTGGTTTGTCACGCCACTTTAGTTGTACAAGCATTCAAATTTTATGCTAATATCTGTTAGTGTGTAAGTGGAGGGGTCATCTACTAAGGGACCCCGAAATTCGAAAGCTGCCTATGGCCCCTACAATCATAAATGCATCACTGCAGAAAACCGTGGCTTGAGGTGGGCCCTCCAAAGCTCTAAAGTAGTAAAATGTGGTTTTTAGGCATGCAAGCCTAATTTTTATATTTCTACTTATTTAAAAAGATGCCTGTATGTGTCTATCGGCGGTGTTACGGACAAACGGCTACACGTAGAAACACCAAATTTGGTATACAGAAAGTTCTAAACATGAAGTTGTGCATCCCTAAGTGATTTTTTCAAAATTTGGACTAGAAATTTTATTCTGTTTTATGCGATTTTTCACTTTTTTTTCTCACCTAATTCATAATAACAGCAGTAATTACTCTTGAAACAAAACGGCATTTGCATCATCAAATAGAGGAGAAAATTTTCTTTTAAATGCAGTTTTTTCTGAATATGTAATATAATTTGCAGGTTTTTAAGAATTTTTTATTAAAAGTAACTTTTGACAAAAATTATTGTAAAATAATTTTATAACTGTCACGTTTTGAACTCAATCCATCATAACTTTTTGATATTTTGACAAATGATAAAACATTCATTTTGCCCTCTTTTAAAATAGAAATGAAAAAATAATATAAATTATGTGATTTTTTACAAATTATTAATATAAAAATGTAATTTAATGTAAAAATGTGTAGAATTTAATAGCAATCAACACAGACGCCATTATATAAATCAATCATGGTATTCATGTTGGATTGCCATAAAAAGGATTAGAAAAACTGTTTTTTCAATCTATCGATAGTTTTTAAATGGTGCAGCAGATTTTCAAATTGTAAGGGAGAATCTACTCGGATGTACTTCTGCGATATCAAGTACCTTGGAAAATTATGCCGCGATCTTAACAAAATTTATTCCCGCTCTTTTTTTTTAACACAAGGAGGGAAAGTTTTGATTAAAACTTATGATAAACTAAGAAATTCACGATTATTATAAGTGGTATTTTAATCTGTTGCTTACTTAAAACATGAGATGTTTTATCGCAGCTAAAAATTTTCTTCATTTCAAAAGTTACAAAGTTTGTTTTAAAGAGCAAAATATTAAAAATTTTCTATTTACTTTTTTATTTTTGGTATTAACTTATACTGCAGCCACATATGTTTCCTGACATTTGCATATTGCGAGTATAGTTTTATTTTAACATTGGATTTCGTTCCTCCATAGCAGTCTTATATAAAGCAAAAAAAATTTTCTACTTCGTAAGTTTCAATAGTATACCGTTTGAAAACTACTTTGGTAAATAACCAAATTAACTTCCTCAACTACCTGGGGTATCTTTTAAGGCAGTTAAACAACAATGTCATAAACTTAAAAAAATGCATGAAATTTCTAAACACTGCAACACTAATGTCCTGTCACAATTAAAGCTATTCTAAATAGCTCCTCAAAATTACACAGTTTGATGTTTATCATGAAACAGAACAATGAAGGATTTATAAGGTATCGCTATTTTAGAAAATATGTTTCTAATATAGCGATATATATCTCTTATGATATTTAAATTGGTAATGTTTGGATATTTTCCACCATGGCGAGATGAAATGTTTTGCAGTGCTAAATATGTCAAACTGACAAGAATTATGCATAAATTAAATATGTATAGAGGGCTTCCTTAACCGTTTGACAGCTATCCATCAAAATCCTCATACATTCCAAAAGTGCTATGGATAATTTGGATATTTCAAAATTTTAAAAAAAAAAGTGTTTTTACTGAAAATTTTATAACTTTTGCAATTTTACATCGATTTACATATTTCTTTTAATGTTTTACAGATAGAGAATTAGCTTGTTTGGACTTGAAATCTGGAAGCGTGATAGTGCTGCATAGCTGTCAAGTGGTTAATGGCTACCATCATGTGAAATGATTATTGTTTATGCTAATGTGTAAATGCAAAGTATCACCATAAAATAAAAAGATACCACTTGTGCCAAATAATCTAAGCTGTTTCTTTAAATTGAGCATTAAAGAGGGAGAAGTGAAATTGGACAGTATTACTATATGTAATAGGTAGTATTAGTAGATTTGCAAGGATTATATGAATAAATCACAATATACCACGTTAATAAATATTTCATGAAATGAAAAGTGTTTTGTTCACTCTTTTTCAACAATTCACTTACAACTAACTAAATGATAAGTAATTCTAATTTGTGTTAATATATCCCACAGGAATTTCAACAGAGGCGATTACTTGAACTTTTTAAAAAATGTTCAAGTCATATGCTTATAACTGCATGTGAGAAATTCTTTTTTTCTCACATGCAGTTATAAGCATATTTTAGTAAAATATTTGCTTCTTCCTGTATGAAGAGCAGGTGCACAGGTATTTAAAATAAAACGGTTGTCCATTTCATGTAGTGTCTGAGGTATTTAATGCTACAGCGTAAACCTAAAAAACAGTATGATGTAGAAATAAGACATTTTGAAAGTGAGAAGTTCTCTGCAAACCATCATGCTTTATGCTTTTTTGATCGCGAATAACACTGACATAGTTTTTTGTGTCATTATTAACCTGAGATCATTGCAAGATACTCACGATGCAAACTTTTTTATCAAGGGTAAAATAATTTTGATTTTTTTAGATTCCATATCACTGGAATTAATTTGAATTACACATGTATAGAAAATTTTCGTTTCCTACTGTGCAGACTGGTCACGCAGCTAAGGGGCCCATTTTCAATCTCTAGCCGATAGCCCTAAAAGGAGCCAGTCTGGGCCAGGCTCATATTAAGCATTTGTTCGATCTATGTTATTGCTGCTGAGCAGACCAAGTGCTGTTTATCCTGCTTCCCTTCAGGTACTCTCTTTTGGGGTAACTGTAAAATGTAATTTTTTTTTTTGTTTAAATACCAAAGTGAATCCCCTAAGGGCAGTACCAGTAAGGGGGCTTATGGGGCCATGGCCCTCTCCAAAATTTTGTTTTACAACTTTGGATTAGCATACTTCACGATTCACACATTCAATTTGCATTTTGAACAATTTATAACCTATGTAAAAAGCCCAATGGCTCCATCCGAGAATTCAGTCTGAAATTGCCATTGGAATCCCCTCTGACCTCTTTCAGTTCTAGTTCTATGTTTGGACATTTGTGGGTCAGCATATGAGTGAATTAATCTGGGCTCTCTTTTTTGCAGAAAAACAAGGAGATTAAGACAAGGAGATGGATGGTCTTACGGAAATTTACAGTTATTTGAGCTTTTCAGATACTTAAATGCCGAATAGTCAAGCTTTTACCAAGAACATTTAATTGATTTACTGAAATAAAGCAAAAAAAGTTTATATTTAAATATGCTTGGGTATCTAGATTGAATGTTCAACTTGGTAGAATGCTATTTTTTTTCTCAGAACCATCAAAAAGGTGATGTCAAGCTAAATCTGACCAGCAGCAGCATAAAAATGATGTCTGTGCATCAATATGTATATTGTAGAGATCTTTAACAGTTTAATTTCTATAAGCTCTACAATGGTACTAGAGGGGGGTTAAAACCCCTAAAATTCTTCAAAAAGGTTCTATACTTGGCAGTGAGTACCTCAGTGCCAAGAATACGGCCTTTTTTGAAAGTAGTGGGTATTCTGAGCTTCATCACCCTCAGCTATGCCACTGAAGGTCTGTAGAACATTTGCAACTGTTTGAGGTCATGCTGCAGAATACTGGATATAATTCTGCCACATATGCATGTCCATTGTTATTAGCATTAAATTTCCACTGAATACATGATGCATGTCCAGAAATGATTAAGTGGATAGGCCATAAATTGAAGAATACATGTATACAATTGATGTGCCACAATATGGAAATTTGTTTTCCATTTAGCTCTATTATGCAGTTTCTTGTCACTGTAGGACATGTGTGGTTTTCAAGAAAATAAATTTTATTAAAACCAATCATTATGCTAATTTCTTGGATGATACTGTTAATATTTTTTTTTCAGTATTTGACTTGCCTGCTCTTTCTTACTCTTATATTAATTGGTAAATCTGATATTATTATAGCAGTCTTGCCTTTAGTAGATGGCTATAATTGTTTTAAACCTGCTGGAATAAATGCATGCAATGTTTAAATCATTCTGGTAATTAAGTAGATCTCTGATTTTTTAATTAGCTAAACTCAGCAAAAATTGCATAATAAAATAAAAAATTTTGGAAGATATGTTAATCTATACTTTTATTTTAAAAGAATAAAGTAAAGATATATTTTAATAACATAATCCATCTAATTTAAAATAATACATATGTAAAATAACACTTGTAAATAAAACAAATGAGCAAGTTCCATAGACTAGAAAATATAATGGTTTAACCATACAATAAAACTCCAAAAATCAACAAATATCACAATAAATTTTAACAAAAATACTTGGTTAAATTCTTCAGCAAAATATGGAATTCTTAGGACATAAATAAAGATATAGCAAGATATACTTCATTAAATTACAAACACAATGGGGTAAAAAAAAAAGTTCTATCAAAATCAAATAACTTTGTATAAAACACATGAGTAAAATAACTTAAATTTCTAGAGACACAAAGGTTTTTTCTTCATTATGCACATAATATTAACCAACATGCAAAAAAGCAAATACAAGACATAAAAGGGAATTCAGTGAAGATTGTAAAAAAAAAAGGGGGGGGGGATGAGAGATTTAAGCTAAAGTGAGATGGAAAAGTTTTACTCTTGTGTTTTATACAAGAAATACTTCATTTGAGCTAGTAGGAATGAAATTCCAGAATGTCAATCTCCTCATCTGTTCTTAAGGAAAAATATTTTTCACTTCTTGAATTAAAGACAGTTAAGCAGAGATTTTATTGGATAATTCAAAGTTAATTTTGTATTCACACATAATTACAGATGGAGCCCATATGATTTCAAAGTATCATCCTTTACCCAAGTGTCCTCTATTATCATATCTTAGTCCACTCCAACTAATGTTTTAGTTACATTCAAATTTGACTGTTTGACTGTCATATATATATATACAGGGTGTCACACACTGGCCTAGGCTTTTATGCCTTAAATATTGATCATAAACATATGTGATAAACTACTAAGTTATGTAAAAAAAAAAGGTAAAGAATTTCATGATATTCATTAAAAATTTTTTAGGAGATCAAATCTAAATATTATCACTTTACTAATGAAATACTAATTTTGAAGGGGTCCAATCCTGTTTCTGCCGAAATCCCTGATTTCAATTATCCGCAAAATAAACTGTAATAAACTTAACCATTATTATCATTCTCTATGTGTGTGCGCCTAATGTTTTTGAAGAGTGTTTAATTTCTTTTACTCAAAGTGTACTCTGGTTTACTTTTAAAGAAATCTGGAATACCTGATAAAATGCATAACATTTTTGTTTCTAATATTGAAGTTTTTTGTAAGAGTATGTTATTACTGCATCTGCTGTATGTAAAAAGTATACATGTATGTACTTTATACAAAAAGTATTCAAAATGCTTCATTTAAGACTATTTTAAGTGATATCATCTGTAAACTTTTACTAAGCTTTCAGGTACTTATTTTATTTCATCATCTGATGATAAACTTGTTTTTAATTTTAATGAGATAAGAATTTTCACTCAGTCGATTTTTCAAAATGGCAAATGTTATAAAAAAATATATTCAGCTTTGAAATTTTTATTATAAATAACATTTAAAAAAATTTGAATTACAGTTCTAATACAAAATTCCTAATGTGCAACATATAAAAAAAAATGGATCTATGCTTTCAGTACCTATCTATCGTATGCTATTTTATAACATCTTTATGTTTTCTAAATTTGACATATACAGATAATGAGAACATATATCATTAAAAATTCACAAATATAAAAGCAGAAAATAATAATAAATAAATTACGATGGGAGAATGACACCCTGAACAATTATTTGGAGTTTTATTTCAAAACAATCCTAAACAATTCTGTTCATTCAATGAGACTGGTTTAGCACAATAACAACTAACAAATAAGAATAAAGAAATGCAAAAATGTGATATGTTTAATAATGATAATTTAAAGCAATGCTCTGTATATATATAATCCTAAGAATTCTCCAAAAAAAAAAAAAAAAAAAAAGCATACTTTAAAATCAGATCATAATTAAATCTAGGCTATAGTAATATAACTGGCCCAAAACCAATTGAGCTTACTCTCTGGAAATATAGATTTTTTTTTTCTGGTGAAATTATTTAACTTTTTTTTTTTTTTAAAGATTTTACATAAATGCTCTAAAATATTTATAAAAACACAAATCGTATGTAATAAAGCTATCTATACATAGTACAGTGGTGACCAGAATTTTGCATATCGTGCCAATTTTTCCATAGAGAAATTCAGGTGCACCATACAACTCAAGCACCTATTTATTCACTTCCTTACTTCATGGATGAGTAAGAAAAAATGCATACAGGCAGGTTTTAACATAGGAGAGGAAATGCGATAACCTGTGAATATGTGATTAAAATAAAATATTTCCGGGAAGGAAATTATTTTGAAAGTCTTCAATCTGTCTCAAAATAATAAAGTCACAAGGATAAGATGCACCTTTTGAAATCATCCAATGAATCGGCGATTTAGCCACCCCTGCTTCTATGTATATATTATGTTAAATATATTTTGCTTTTACAAAAAAAAAAAAAAAAAGATTAATAAGTGTGAACACACAATTTAAATTAAAATGTTACATACCTTTTTTATTGGATAATTTAAAAAAATAAGCTATTCAGATATTTTTAAGTGGTTACAGCCTCTCCCCCCCCCCCCCCTGAGTAAACAAAATATTTTGTAAAATTCTGTCATATCTTTTGAAAGGAATTTTAATGTTAGAGAGCAAGCTCTATGTATGTTAAGACACAAAAATGCTCTTTCTTTGAAATGTATACAATATAATAAGCCACAACAATGTTCTACAGTTAAATAAATACATAAAGAAGCACCCTCATATTAATGATATCTTGAAATAGAAAATTTAATTTTTGTATTCTCATCAGGATTATAGCAAAACTATTTAATACATATTTCCTCTAACTTTTACAGTTTTGTCAGTAAAAATTCACAAATCTTTTTATCAGCTTAGTTTTTAACAAATTGTTAGTTCTAACACATTGTCTTATTTTCATGCAGATAGGCGATAATTTGTAAACTTTAACAAGAACATATAAAAAATTTAATGATAAAATATTTAAGGCAAAGAAAATATTTATACAAAAAGAGCACACACAAGATCCACTCTATTATGCTTTAAAATAAAATAAAAAAAGTTGCTGTTTTCAATTTTTTAAAAATGCATGTACTATTTCAATCCAAGTTAATTGAGACATTAGAAGTATCTCTTTCATAAATACTGTAATTTTCTACGTATTGCAGCTGAATTTTGACACCATAAAAAGAAAAAAATACTAGATAGTCTGCAATCAAGAAATTAATTTAATAAAATTTTCATCAGCATATAAGTTAATTACCATCATATAATTAAGTTATTTATTAAAATATTAATCAACCAAATTAGATAACAATTATTAATGCATCCTTTTTAAGACTGATTGTGTACAATGATGTTCCATCACTGCTACAGAAAAATATAGTCTTTCTGAGGAGCTTTAGCACGCAAAATTTAACTAATAAGACGTATTGACGCCTTAAATAAAATCCAATATTTTTATTAATCATTTATAAAAATCTTCATTGACTAAGGAAAAACATTACTTATGGGTCATGCGATTTTAACAACAAAATACTTAATTTAAACACTTAAATTTAATATTCCATTTGGATTACAGATAATGAAATACTAAATACGAAAACATTAAATATTCAAGTGTGTAATTGAAAAAAAAAAGCCAAATATGTAAGTTTCATTTTAATTCTTCACCAGAATTTGCTCTCGCTCTACGGGCCAGCATGCCAAATAAAGAAAAAATAGAAACGAGTTCCTCTTATAGAAAGATGCTCCATCGAATGCCAATGAGAATACATATAAGAAATGTCACATCAAAATGCTATATGCATGCTGTGCATACACATTATACAGATGTGATGTCACTTGAAGCACATCAATGTGTTTCATTTTGTACATAAATTTGTAAGCATCAACTTGTAATGTCTGTGCTAACTTTCGATCAAACTAGTAAATAATAAAAAGAGACAAATAGACTAATTTCTGTTGCAAAAAACTAATTCTGGCAGATTTTCCATATTTACGAAAAAATACCCTTTTGACACACATAGTCCATGGACTATACATACAAAATTACGATACAATAAAAAATTCTTCAATAAGTTTACCCCTGTAATTAATAAATATAAATAAAATTTTAATTAATTTTATATTCCTTTGAGGTTATGTACATGCATATTTTGTTTTGAATCAGCATGCAAGTCATAAGTGAGCTTATCTGCATGAAATTATGTTACTGTCAAAGGTTTATGAACAATCTCATACACACATACATGTTATTAATAAGCTTTCATGTTCTTTATTAGTTACAAATTTAAAAATATTCCTACAGTACAAAAAAAGAGAAATTCTTAAGGATTAATCTTCCTATAATTTTTACTTCACTGTGCCTTAGATCCAAAATTTTTTTTAAAAGACAGCATGAAAAATCCTCCCTGATGATTATACCTTTACAAGAGTTTATCTTTCATTATCATAATTATTTTTTACAATTTACGTATAAAAGTATTATTTATTTATGCATCACATGCTTTCAGCAGCATCTACAAATATAAATATATGTGTATATATATACTTTTTGTTAAACCACATTTTTAAGTAACACATGTATAAAAATTAATTTTAAAAATAATCTACAAATAATTTAACAGACACCCTTTTTTAAATTCACATGAATTATACGTTATTTACATATTGATATTATTCATATGAATTTTAAAAGCATATTAAAAATTTTAGTTCAACTACTTAAAAAAGTAAATTTGAAGTATTAAATTAAAAAAAGCCTTAGTTTAAAACTTTATTTGAAAAGAAAAACATATTCATTATTAAAAAAGTGCAATTAAATTAAGTTAAAAACTTTTAATAAGACATTCAGAAATTTTCTCACGGAGCTGAATGTCTACAGTTAAAAATAAAATCATATTTTGTATGACTAATATTTATTTGTGTTAAATAATAAATTATCCTTTTGGATGTGGACATAACAGATAAATTATTTTATAATGTACTTTCTTATAACCATAGGACTGTTATTTATGTTTTAAATGTTTTGTATATTTAATACAGCAGTAGAAAAATGTACATTTATGTTCAGATTTTAAATAAAGTATGCATTTGATTCCAATTTTGCACTATATCAAATTATCAGCTATAAGCACACTTTTTACCACTTTATGTGTAGGTATAATTTACAACTCATTTTATAGATCCATTTTTGATCTTTCAATAGTTTGAGATCTTCCACCAGGGCCACCAACCTGAAAATTACAGATAATTGAATTTTATCAACATAAAAGATAGTGTAGTAAAATAATAATAATAAAAGTACATGACTCATTATGGTTTTGGCAGTTTTGCTTAGATTTTCTACTTCATAATGGCCAGTTTCTGAAACTTTGTAAATTTTTATCTTACTATTTTTATACATTAGTAAAAGATGCCCTGACTGAATGAATAAATGAATCTACCAGGCATACAAACTTTAAATTTTAGGAATTATATATCTTTTGTGGTCAAGGCATAAAGAAGAAGGGATTTTTAAAAGTTTGCACTCAAATGGGGCTGGTGGACCAAAATTTTTTTTCTCACATTTTTTTCATATCTTAAAAAAAAGCACAAAATTCTTGCTTTAAAATGTAATGAACAGAAATACCAAAAACTATTTTCAAGATTTTTTATAATTCACACCTAAACGGGAGTGGGAGACCAAAACATTCTTTTCACATTCTCCTTCATATCCCAAACAAAAAAAGAGATAGCCATAAAATTGATGCTTTAAAATGTAGCAAACACAAAAGCCTAAAGATTGTTTTCATGGTTTTTTTAAATTCAAATTTAACCAGGGTAAAGGCTCAAAATGTTGCTTTGATATTTCTTCATACCTCAAATGTTATGATTCGAAAAAATAAGTTATTGTTCTAGCGATCTATGAGTAGTAAAACCAAATTTCAGGTTAATATTTTGTGTAATGTTTAAATTGTACTACTTATCTTTTTGGGTTTTTTTTTATATCCTGGTCACGGCACCATTTTCGTATGCCATGACTTCATTTAAAAGCTTGCCTGAATTTCTAAAGTTCCCCAAAATTAAGTTTAAATAAAATAGTCAAATATTATTAAAATATTTCCTTCCTAAAATCAAATGGCATAGAGGCCGAAAGAATCGTAACGTGTTATGACCCATTCCCCAAAGTCAAAATATGCAGGTTCTGTCTGTGTTAGCTGTAACCAAAGAAAATGGCGCAACGACGCTATGTAAGCTAAGTGAAGAGAAACAAGAAATAAACGAAGAAAATAAAGATAGCCATAAAATCTTGCATTATAAATGTAATGAACACACATACATAAAAATATTTTTCACAATTTTTTAAAAAGTTGACTTCAATACTAGAAGTTGACCAAAAAAAAGTTAAAAACTTTTTTTTTTTTTTTTTTTTTTTTTTTTTGAAAGAAAGTATCGGTGATGCTTTTGCTTTTAAATTTCAAATAAAATGGGTTACTTGCTTTAAACAGCCAAAATGCTTTTTCATGAACTGCCAAAACTAACATTTAAGACAGGGTTAAAAAAGTTGCTTTGAAATACAGAAAAAGCTGAGCTGAGTTCGTGCTGGTAATTTTGTTTTGGGGAGGCAATAATGCACAATGTCTGACAACACACGATTCTTTTAAGTTAAAAAAGACGGCAGATATAAAAGGGAAGGTGGGACACAGGGCCATGTACTCCAAAACTAAGTTTACACTGCAGAAGATTAATTTCTTTTGTAAATTCATATGAATTTATATGAAAAATGAGACAAAATAATTTTGTGCTTCCCCCAGAATTCTTTTCTTGATCCATAAGTGAAAAAGACTACTGATGACTAACTTTGGAGGATGTCATCATAGCGTACAAAAGATTTTAATGAGGCTTTGTTTTAAAAAGAAAAACTTTTTAACACTAGAACCGCGGTGTTTCAGATATACCTAAAACTGCAGACTGGGTCAAATTGACCCAACTTGAAGAATTCACGTAGCAATGCAACAATAATGTTATATTTCAACGGTAATGATATTAGTACAATCTTAACATTCGTATTAAGTTTAATATTACATTAAAAGTACAAAAATTTTGTTGCTATAATTGTTATTAAAACAGCGTCACTTGAGATAGGTATATCTAAAACCGCAGTATAGGTCAAATTGACTCGACTTGTAAAATTCATGTTGTAATGAAAATGACATAATGGTATGCTATTACACCATTTATTGTGTCATTTCCGTTCATTTTATGAATGATGATGACATTTATTTAATTTGAACTTCGGATTTCAGTCTTGTGGGAAGTTTTGGGTCAAAATGACCCATTCCGCGATATCAAGTATACATATTAAAAACAAAAACAGATAAAAGTTACAAGCTTAATTTTTTTACAGATAATTAATAACAAAGTTAGGAAAAGCCACAGTTTTTTTAAATTTTCAGTTCGTAACTTTTTGAAAAAAACGGAATCAAATCTGGTTTTGGGTCAAAATGACCCATCCCGCGGTTCTAGTGTTAAAGTAAGCAGTACTGATCTTCATTTTATTTATTTATTTTTTAATACAAAATTATATTGTGAGAAAGGTCAGAAAACTGAAATTGAAGTACAATTACATAAAAATTAAATTATGATTTAGTTTATGAAATACAATAAAAGATACATGCTAATGAAAAATTTGCAATATTATAAAATTTTACTAAAAATGAAGTTCAGTATTATAAATTTCTAGTCTTCCGATTCATCACTACCTGGAGAGGAAATCCAAGAAATCATTGTACAATGTAGTTTAAATGAGTCAAAACTCTTATCAGTGTTGGAAATGTCAGCAGGAAGATAGTTTTTATTACTCTCAAAACCAGTCTTGTGGGACATCTTTGAGCTTTCAAAAGAGTGAGCAAATGCTTATAAAACAAGTTTGTAAACTTCATAGAAATGGGGAAAGCTATCGCAGGGTGGCTACAGAAGTTGGGGGAAAAAGTTCCCTGATTTTTCCCTGATGGTCGCACACGTGATGATCAAAATTACTGTGATACTAGAAAACTCCAGATTGGAATACGGGGACAGGGGTCACAATGACCCAAAATTCCACCCTCTTCGCAAAAATGGCAATTTCCAATTGACCACTAGGGGTAACAAATTTTTACTTTTTAATATGACTCGTGACTGGATCGTTCAGATGCAGAAGTCTTGACCTAAAAGCAGAGTTTTGTATTTGCATTCATATGAATACGAAAGATTGTCTGATTGATTTACATGCGCACATGATTTGTATATCTGGTGTCTTGTATGACCAGTACCTTAGTACGAGACCAGTTCAAACACTGGTGATTTGAAACTCATATGGTGCTTACATCATTTGAGCCTTGATTCGTAAGGTTTTTACATCAGTTGAGTATAGTATGATCCAGAACAAACCCATGAATTGAGAGTCAAATACTGATCCACAACTAAAAACAGTCTCATTCATTCAGGAGAAATGAAAGTTCCCTGATTTTTTGGACATTTTTACAAAATTCCCTGATATTTTCATGATTTGTCGCTATCCTGTATTACCATCTATTAACCCAGAAATGAATCAACAATCAAACATTACAAATAAATGCCAAAATAAATCACTGAATGAGGAAAAAATGGGTTGTGCTTTTGAATAGACAAACTAATCACTGAGGAAATTCGGTTATGTAAATTTTACATTGCCAGTGGAAAAGGCCGAATGCACAGTGAGAGGGTTAAAAATGGATACAAAAAAAAAAAAAAAAAAAAAAGATAAATGTAATAAAACTAGTTGTGTTGTATTACAAAAGTAATTTAGTAATTTTATAGCAAATCAGGAATAAAAGTTCCTCTTCTTATCCCCACATAAAAAAATTACTTTTAATTCGAGCCAAAGCTGTGATTCAAATGTTGCATTTTACAGCAAGAATTTTACAGATAATATACTTTTTTATTTAAAAAGAAAATGGCCACCTTCCCATCTATTTCACATCTACCTTCTTTGGGGGATGAGAGGATGATATTCAAAATGTTTTGAAATTGCTTTTCTGATATTCATGAGAGCTGTAGAATTTTATGAATGTCTCTTCTTTCTTTAAAATTGTGCAGAATATGTGAAAAAAAGTTTTGCCCCCTACCTCTCTGGCCGTAGGTTATGAATTTCGAAATGTACCATAATTTCTGCAAGAAACGCTACAGGGTAACTACACCAGGTGTGGTGTTTCTACCGATGCAACGTTTATGTGCGAAAAAAAAAAAAAAAAAAACTAACATTCCATAGATATCATGAAACATTAGCTTATTACTTTTTTTTAAAATAAAGGGCGGACATTCACCGGTTAGGCATTTGTCATTACATCGGCCCAAATGTATTGCCCATTCTATTAGGTGGTATATAACATTATATACCACCTAATAGAATATAACAGGAATATAACATTAACCCCTATAAAAGGAAGAGCGAGTTAACACCCATGTCTAAGCTAGGAATTGAACCCAGACCTGGTTCTTTAGCCACTACACCACTAGGAGGGCAGCTTTTAACTTTGGTGCTCTACAGAGAAAACCAGTCAGTTGTTTCCTGGGAACTTTCCTATGTTTATTTGGTGTTTATATTTTTTCCAATAGAGTGCCAGATTCTGAAGATGAATCTTTCTGAGTCCATATCTCCCCTCTAATTTCCATTGTAAATCTATTGTGATTCTTTCTGAACACTGACACGACTTCACCTTTGCTGCAATTATGGATGCAATAGTGATCTACAACATTCATTCTCACCCTTCCCTCTTTTTAATCTTACATAGTATGAGTATCAGGCATTTTTACTTTCCGAACATGCACCATGCAAGGAAAGTATTGTAATCATGAAAAAATTAGACTTCCGAGATTTTGGTGTATTTACACGTTTTGAGGTCTTCTGAATTCATTTATGCTATTTTTACGAGATGCATGTATGTTTGTGTGTATGTGAGTGAACCCAATATCTCCTAAGCGGGGCATTCAATTGAGCTCAAATTGGGTATATATGTTATAAACCACCGGTGCAAGACCAGTATTGATTTTGGTATGTATAGGACTTATAGTTTTTCTACAGGGCTACGACAAAGATTTCTTTTACATTATGGCCTATGGGGGGAAATTCTTGAAGGTGCGCTATTGTTTAAACGGTACATTCAATTGAGCTCAAATTGGGTATATATGTTATAAATCACCATCATAAGACCGGTATTGATTTTGATGTGTATAGGACTTATAGTTCTTCTACAGGGCTATGTAAAAGATTGCTTTTACATTATGGCCCATGGGGGGGAATTCTTGAAGGTGTGCTATCGTTTAAACAGCGCATTCGATTGAGCTTCAGTTTGGTATATATGTTTGAATTATTCATTGATTAAAATTTATTTAAATGCTTGGTAATGATCTTAATTGTAAGTGTTCGGAAAGTCGAGTGGAGTCACTCCAGATTTTTTGTTTTAATAACACAGTATGAGTATTATGTATGTGGACTTCTTTAGTGTGTAAATTTAAGTACATTCTTGAGTGAAAGTACATTTTCAAAATTTCTTAATTAAAATTTGGTTTTCTGTTATGTTTTGATTTTATTCATTTCTCAAATGATATGCCATACAGGGCAAAATTTTGCAACTATGACGTTTATGACAATGCCACAAGCAATTTTAACTTGGTGCAGCATTTCTGTGCAGTTTTAATTATTTTTGTGTCATTTTCTTCAAATGGAGCATTTCTTTCAGAAATTATGGTAAAGATCCCAATAAGAGTGAGCTCTTAAATCTAAACAATACTCAAGAAGTTAAAAGTTTGTCAACAATAAGTACTGAAGTGATTAGGTATTATATTTCATACACAGCCTCAAAAAACTTTTATATTAAAATATTTTAAGATCACCTTTAATAATAAAATATATATGATACACATTTTCTAAGAAAAATATTAATACTTATACAAATTTTACACACAAATTAATTTTTTAAAACACAAACAGAGAAAATGAAACTAGCTTTAATTCAGAAATTAGCATTAAAATTGTACTAATCGATAAAATATAAAAGAAAATTTGAAACAAAAAATTAATAAATAAATAAAAACGTTACATGACTATTCCAAGTATCTTTTTTATTCATTTCTGTCTCAGAATCATCTTCAGATGCCTCAGAATATTCATCTTCATGTAAAAGCAGATTGTCTCGTGATGGATTAGAACCATCCCCTAATCTAAACATATATTAAGGTAGACACAGAATGGCTTTTCTTATTTAAAACAAGCAGCCTATTATATTATGCATGGCACTTCTAAAACAAAGAGAGGGAAGAATAAAATAAACACAAAATCTCTTACTATCCAGATTATTTGAAAATTTTAAAATAAAATAATTTTGTAAAGTTATAACATCGGTTTCTTAAATTAATAGTCAGCAAATGATTAATTATTCATTGTTTTCTAGACTCAATCGTAATTTCATACACAATGAGGAAAGTTTTCATGTAAAATCAAGTTTGATAAACCAATTATAAAGTAAATCATATTATCTGAAATGTTGATGAAATGCATTACCATAGTTTTAGAAAGAAACACCACACTGTCGACTCCCGTAATAGTGAACCTCTGGGGACCGGCAAATTTTCTTCACTATATCCAAAATTCACTATAAACGAAGTGTCCCCATATGAAAAAGGATTACATTATATACATAAGTAAAAAATAGTGTTTTATATCCACACTGAATATTTATGTAAATCTAACATAACTAATCATATTTATGTCTTATTACAACTAAATGCTACAATAATTTGGGAGATTCCACTCAATTGGCCAGAAAGTGCCAATAAAGCAATAGTGTGTAGTGGTAATCCTTAACCTGGGCTATTGCACCGGAAATAGAAAATGGAATCATTCAAGGAAAAGAGAAACATGTCCGTTTTTGTTCACCATGAAATGTACCCTACTTTTTAAGTGCTTAGTAGCCAAAAAATGCTATTGATTCTAACCGACTAAGACTTTTTTGTTGTCTGATCCCCATTTACAGATGCTCCCGGACAGCAAGCATGAATACAATTAGGAGGAGCACAGTTTGATGAATTGGATTGAAGCGCTTGTGGTCTTTCCTTTCTGGTCAAGAATGAGAATGAAAAAATTTGCATTTTTCTCTTAAAAGTTATTATTGCTGCCTTCCTCATTGTGGAAGTGTGGGTGCCACGGTCTTTTATTCAGGGTGGAATAGATGAGCTTACCTTTTAAGCACTGGGGGGTATCAGGCAAAAAGAGTACAAGGAGGCATATACCATAAAATTTGGGCTATTTTGCAAGGGAATCGAAGAACTAAAGATAAGTATGCATCACTACAATGAATAAATTCCTCGTTTCACAGCGATCAAGAGTCTAAAAGCCCTTTTTCTTGTGCGCTATTGTTACCCTCTCCCCTTCACCATGTTAGCCTTAGTCACTGACAATTCCCCTGTATTTCAGAACAGATGCTTGATAATCTCTCTGTGTATTTATCGAATGCAATACAGGCAACCTTTTAAAATGTAGACATAAAAAAACTTCTTTGCCATTTCCAAAATTTTTGAAGTTCAGTTTTTGGTTCACTATAACTGAAGTCATGCTCACTAAAACCAAAAAATGCTATGCCTATTTCTAATGTAAGTGAATTGGGACTAACGATTTGCATTCACTATAGTCGAAAGTTCACTATATCTGGGTTCACTATAACCGGAGTTGACTGCATATACATGTGTGTGTGTGTAATAGCAAAATAGCCTTTGACAATTTAATCTAATTGACCGTAATTTATGGGAGAAATGCCGTGGTGTTTATGAGTATAAAAGTTAAAAAAAGTAAGTGTGATGTTTATACCGGGTGCAGCGCTTACAATATTAAAAAAAATTTTTTTAGCCGATCTTCAACAAAAAATTGTAAAATTTGTTTAGTCATAATTGTCTCAAAAGATGGCGCCACTACCGATAATGTACTTTTTAGCGTGCACAGAGCACAGTGTAGCGAATCAGAATGCGAACCTACCCCGTAGAAAAGTAGTTTGATCCAGTTTTGGAGAAATGAGACGTGAGACATCGGAGCACCATGAGAAGGGTCCATGTCCCGCGCTCTGGACTGGATGGCTTCATAAGTCAAACCGATCCCTCCTCAATTAAGTAAAAACAAAAAAAATTGAAGTAAATATTTTATATCTACATTTTAGAACTATAATTAAATTTTAATGAAGGTTTAAATACATATTTTGATGGGTTGAAGTTCTGCAAAATACCGAAAAAGTGCACTGCCCTCGATTAAATGCATCCATTTTTCACATGAACCTCAATTTTCTTAAAATACTGAATTTCAGCCAAAACTACTCTATGTTGCAACCGGCATGAGTTTTAACCCTTCCCCTCCCCCCCAAAAAGTTAATCTATAAGTTATTTATGTTTTTTTTGCCTTGTGCAGCTTTACACCCTGTGCAAGAGCACTCTACCAAGTAAACGGCATGCTCAAGAAATGATGAGTACTTTTAAAATAAATTCCAATGTTATAAATATCAAAAGTAATAAATAAATAGAAACATCAAGTGTTATCACACAAAGTTTAAAACAAGCAATTTGCTGAAGCAAGCTCAGTACGTAATCAACAGCTGGCCGTCCAGGAAAAAAATGCTTACTTTTAACTGGAGCTTCTTCATTCTCCCCCTCCTCGCACTTGGCAGTGGCGTGTGGTAGTCTATCTGAACTTTTTGCGAATGCAAGAAGCTTTTTAGAAGTTACTTTTTTATTTCTATAAATTTGCCTTTGTGAATATAAACATTGTTTTTTTTTTATAGGAAATGGGGCACTGATCATTTGAAAATAGAAATCGTAAGCTTTGTAAAATAGCAGTAAATACTTTATTCTATGGGAAAGGGGGAAAAAAAAAAAGATTTTTTTAAAGCAGGGTTTGCGCTTACTCAGATTTTTGAGTAATTTATCCAAATTTTGTTGACTGCGATGAAAAAATAAGCACATAATTGGTTTTATATATGCAAAAACCTATATTTCTCAAGAAAATTAGCTTTCATGACCCATTTTTATAAAATTTTGGCGCAATCCCTGTTTTACATTTTATCCATCTTCTCCCGAAATATATCGGATCAACTTACTTATATAGCTTTTTTAATAAATTAGGTCTAAGTAATGCAACATATTTTTTTTATTTATTAATTTTTTGTTAATTAAGAAATTATTTTAGAAAGTATTGAATTTTAATCTGGCATTGACTTTGTCTGATCATGATCACCCCCCCCCCCCCTCTCTCCAATGATTGCATCTGCGGCATTTATGCCAGGTGCAGCATTTCTGATGATTTTCTAGTTAACTAAGCTCATTTTCGTGGGTGCGGTGTTTCTTCCATAAATTACGGTAATTTAAAGTCAACTGAAAAACCCTCTTTAATCTCTGTGAAACAGAGTACTTTCATTGTGAAGTTTGTTTCTCGGCCAAGCGAAGATAAATTTCAGAGACATTTTTTGAGAACAATTAAGAATCAAAAGTGCGAATTAAGCAAAATTTGCAGGCACTTGCGGTTTCCAGTCGATCATCTTAAAATTCTTGAGCTAAGTAAGTAAATGACATCACTTTTCAGAACAAATTAGAGAAAGGGTAACGCCCTTGACACCTAGTGACAAGTTCGGAAACTAGAGGGTATGTAGGTCTGTTGCCGGTCCTTCTCCAGTCAAATATGAAAAATAATAAAGATCTAGATTAACCTCAACGAGCCTTGATTGCCATTCTTTCGGAAAAGGTGAAGCCTTTGCAAAGAAAGTGTCCAGAAATTCTTCACACACATATATAGAATCATATTAAAAAAATTAAATAAACGCAGAAACACCACACCCTGTTATACAATAAAGGGCATTGCTATAATTCATAATACAGTACATCATTGCAAATCTAAATATTCAAAATTAATAATTACTCCAAAATACAGACACATTTTGCTAACTAGTGCTTATTTTTAACAAAATAGAATAGGGTTAATTATACGAGCTTTAACATACTTTTCAGCGTTTTACATTAGTGATTTAACCTTTATTCCAATAAGTGAACAGAAGTAAGAATAAACATGGAAAATGACACATACTGTCATACTTTAATGTTCTTGCTTTTGTATCCCCCTTTTATGGATAATTTAAAAAATGAGCAACAGTTCAAGGGCACCGAACACATAAATTATAAAAAAATTTCCAATAAAACCTTAACCTGATAGCACAGTGACTCCCAAGTGACAGTCACAATTCAGTCACAAGTTATCATTGTGACAGCAATTTGTATTCACTGTGAGGTCAATATGTCCATCTTGTGACCCGATACAGAAACCTCTGATAGAATTTTCAATTTCTGCCAAAAATATAAGAACTTGGATCAACTGGTTGATAGTAGAATACATTAGCGTTTTGCCACACAGCCACTTTAAAAAGTGAACAGATTACAAAAATTAGTTTTGAAAACTGAAAATTTAGTGGCATACTTTATAAATAGAGGAAAAATACATTTATTGATAAATTAAGATATAAATTAAAAACTTTTGGAAATATTTTTCTCTCTCTTTTTTAACTATTATTTTCTAGAAGTCTGGGTTTTCTTATTTATTTATTATATGTAAATTCTAATAATTTCTTAAACATTAGCAATGTTTGTTGCATTATACAGAAGTATGTTTTCAAATTCAAAAATTTCAATGTAATAAGTAATGATAGAAGTTAAATTGTCATAAATCCTCTCCCCCTCCATTCAAAAATCTTTGTTCAAAAATTATACTCTAGAAGTCAAGAGTTTTTTCTTTTTTAATTATTATTATTCATTAAAAAAAGGCTAGTAATTTCTTGAACGCTTTTGCTGTTAAAAATAATCTTAACAATATTTTTATGAGGTTTGATATATTATGCATACAAGTGCATTTACAAATTAATAAAAATTCAATTTATATTCTTTCAAATTATTTTAAAGAAGTCTCCAAAATTTTTCTAAAACATGATTCATTGTATTTTCTGGCGTTATTTATTACCAAAATTGCTTGTTAAGTGTGTACCATCGCTCACTTTAGGTTCTTGTGCAAGTAACATCGCGTCACTGTGAAGCATATTGTGACTTCAAAGTGCAGTCACTTGGTGATCGGTCACAAAAAAGCATCACAGTGAAGTCACAATGTGGATATTTTATGACACTCAGTAACTATCGTGAAATCCTGATAATAAGTGCCCGCTTCTGCAAATTCAAAATCAGTTAAATTAGGGGGATGGTTTTATATTTGGTCCCCTCTTCCAACCCCAAGTCATGGGTGCCGCCAGCTATGGGCAAGGGTGGGAAAATGCCCACCCTTACGTCAGGAAATCGTACAGCATTATAAATAGATATAAAAAATCTGAAATCTGGTAATTTTTTTTATTATTTGAAGCTAAGCAAACCATTAATTTTACTTAAATATGTTGTACAACAAAAATGTACAAAACTGCCAATCTTAAAATAACTTGGGAAAATAAATTAAAACAAGAATAGAAAAGTGGAATATGACTAATGGAATAAAAATTGCAGCTTATGTGGTTGCAGCGTACCACGTACTCATCCAAAACCTTTCGTATGAAGTGTCCCAAATCAGCATTAACTTTTTCTCGATGAATAATCTCTGATGAATCATAGTTGATTTTATCCAGGACTCAACTATGTAGAGTACTGAAAGATCTTTTTACTTTCCAGGTAGTAGCTGCAAATTTTAGAGCTATTTGCAAGCTTTTAGAAAGAGCAAAAGTGTGATCGCAAAGATGTGACAGTAGACATCTTTCTTGGGTTCATTATTTCAAAACATTGGCCTTAGTATGTTCTGCAGCCAAGCTGTATACAAGCCCAATGTTGTGTCCTGCAAGTTATGCAGACACCAAAGCTGGAAAGCTATAATAGGCTCAAAAGGAGAGCCTCTCTTATCTTATCTAGGCAAAAAATTGAATGAACAGAGTTCAAACGAATAAGACACAAGTATTTTTTAAATTGCAGCTCATAGATTAAAAAAAAAAAAAAAAAACGGAGTGTGGGGCTGTTGATGAATCTCTATATAGATAATAACTTTAGGTACCTTGCTTGCTTTTAATGATCAGTTATCAAAATATTTACAGGTGGGAAGATTAAAAACAAGTAAACATTTATAAAGAAATAATATGGAAAAAATGCTCAAAATACTGCAGTTAAACTTTAAAATAAATAAAAACCTTGAGAAAAAACACACATAAAATGATACTTATAACAAGATATGATCGTTTCGACTGAATATTTATTCAGTCTTCGTCAGTCAAAGCTTCCCACTGTTTTGTGAGACGAAGAGCTTTGACTAATGAAGACTGAATAAATTTTCAATCAAAATGATCGTATCTTGTTATAAGTATCATTTTATGTGTGTTTTTTCATAAAGTATTTATTTATTATAAAGAAATAATGTTGGTAATTAGTAATAAAGAAATGCAAAATTATTTTCAGTTATTGGCATTAAACACAAGGTTGAGGAAAAAATTACGGGTGAAAATGATCAACATTATATTGGGAAGCATAATGAAAAGTCATGCCTGCATAAACTGAAGAAAAATATCAGTTTTATTAACACTTTCCAACAAGGTTCAAAAGTGTTTATGATTTTGGTTTGTCTGTCTGTCCGTCCGTGCTCTAACTCCCGTAAATATGCATCGATTTCGACGAAATTTAAATACAATATTCCTATCTACTGTACCATGTATCCTATTGAAAATGGTGTATGTAGCATTTATAGTTTTTCTACAGGAGCACTCAAAATATTCCCAATACATTGCGCCCTATGGGAAGTTATTCTTTAAAGCGTATCATCCTTACTATACAGATGACCTGTGATCCCTGACTTCAAAATAAAACATTTTCCGCCATAATTGCAAAAAGATTACAAAGTTAACACAAAAAGCCTAATAACATCTACACTGTATGATTTGCTTGAAATTTTTCATAATTATGTACAAAAATATAGAAAACAATCTGCGCTACTTTAAAAATCTGAAAATCCACCCGTTCCCTCATTTTTAAACGATTTTTCACTCTTTTCAGCGCCATTGCATTTACGAGAGTCAATAAAGTTAATCATTTGTTTGACAAAATTAGCTGTTTCATATGAGAATGACTTCATACTGACGTCACACTTTACAAGCTCTTTCCAGATTTATAGATTTCTTTCTTTCTTTTTATTTTTTTAATAAAATAATTTCCCCGCGGATGTTCACAGTGAAAGGAAATCGTTTGAATGGGAAAAGATTCCGCACGTTCCCATAAGAGCATGAAATTCGATTCTAGTGTATGTAATAAAAATTGAATATGAAGTTAATTATTTCAGGTGGAAAGTGTAGACAGGCTTTCATAAAAAGTTTTTTTCTACAGCCTGTTGCAATTGCCTTTACAATGGGCTTTGACTTCTAGTTTTAGAGATATTCTGCTATTTGAAATGAAACAAAATGGATATATGTTGTTAAGGTTTACAACATGAAACTTTCCATCGAAAATAGTGCCTGTATAGTTAAATAATTCTTCTACAAGAGCACTCAAAGTATTTCCAATACAATACAGTCAATGGCAGTTTAGAGACAGGCATCTATTTAAAGCATATAATACTATAACCTACAATATAATTAGCTAATAATCGGACGACGATCTAGTGGGTTCCTCAAATTGCGCCAAAAGTCACCAATGTTGGCGACTTTTGTGATAAATTGCCAAATATGGTACGAAAAATAGTTTTTAAAAATGAACCGAGGTTGGCGATATTTTTATTATTTGGTGCTAAATCGAAAAATATCTAATGTGATAATATTAAGCTATGACGATTTCATTGGGAATTTTGAAAATTCATTACTGGTGCTGTAATCAACCGATTTAGTGTATTGTGTTTTGTGTTTTGTTAAGAAATGGCTAAGGGCTATCTGCATTGGAGTGAGAGGGGCATTGCATAGGTGGAGTTCTATGACTGACGGAAATCTGTTGATGTTTAAGAACCCTTAAAGGATTTACACAGAATAAAGTTGCGAAAATTGATTTTTTAGCACTTGGAAAAAGAAATTTTAGAATGCTAACCCTTAAAAGAATAAGTTCCTGGTTCTCCGTGTTCATCCGATACCGTTATGTTATATAAGTGAATATTTATGTTTTTAACTTAACAATAAGTTTGAATGATTTCAGTTTGTTTGTCCATTCTATTCTTCACATGTCCAGAGTTCTAACTGTCATAAATATACACCCATATGTGCGATTTTTTTTTCTACTTACAGTACCATGTACCCTATTGAAAATAGTGTAAGTAGCATTTACAGTTCTTTTACAGGAGAAAAAAAAAATCAAATACATCGCAATGTATGGGCAGTCATTCTTGAAAACGTATTTTAGAGATTCGGTTTTTGAAAGAAAACAATGTTGGCATGCATAATATTAAGGCTCTCAAAGTCATGCTCTCCATTGAAAATAGTGTCTGTATTATTAATAGTTCTCTACAGGAACACTCAAAAGAATTAAAATACATTACAATCTGTGGCATTTGAGAGACACTAATGCATTTCTAGCACGAGACAATGAGTATAAATTTTTAAATGTTTCAGTTAAACGATGGATTTTTTAAAAAATCTCTTTTACAGGCCTCATTGCACATATAGTGATAGTACAACATTATCTTATCTTCGAAATCTTGCCAGATTTAAGGAAAATACATTGCCAATTTGGCGCAAAAATATTGATGTGTTGGAAAGTGTTTTATAATCAATGCGTTTGGCATGATTTATCTTTCTTATTTTGTTTGAAATAGATTTATTATTTTGCAACACAAAGCAATAACTCTCCACAGATCATAATATATTCAAACTCTCTTGTATACTATTAAAATCATTATTTTTAAAAGAGTACATGATATAGCACATAAAAATAGTATCTTTCAATTCTGTAGCAATAAATGTTTAGTTACAAAAAATAAAGCATAGATAGACAAACAAACCAAAATCATAAACACTTTTCATCATCATTTAAGTAATATAAATTTATTTCAGGTAACATTCTTCAATAAAAAGGATACATAGGTTTAAATGAGCGTCTCTTCCTACGAGAAAACAGCTTGGCTAACTGAGTAAATTTCTTTCTTGAAACTAATGAGCAAAAATATAAATTATTTAAAATATAATCTAATAAAACACAGCTGTAACAAATACAGTGTACACTATATTTTTAATTTTCTTCTTAATTTTCAGAAGAAAAAGCTACAATGATGATCATAATGACACAAATAGAAACATAGATAGAGATTTTCACATCTTTAAATTATCCACAAAAGTATTAGCATCATCAAGCACATGCAGTTGGTACAAGAGACAAAAATTAGTAAGATATTACTTCCGTACCAACAAGACATCAGTTATTAGTTGCTATGTTGCTTCAAATTGTAAGCTGTCTCTTCTTACAACACAGAATGATATCAGGAGTGAATCTAGAAAACATTTCTGATGGTGAAGGTAATAAAATACTTTTGTCCCTTTTCTTATAAATGCAGTAGAAAGGCAATCTCGTCTAGATGGGTGGGTCATGCCTCAGTGAACTATGTGAAACTGCAGTAATAAGCCCAGTTATGATAAACAATCAAGGGGTTTAACTTTAAAAAATAGCCAATTTGTAACAGTTCAAGTAAAACAAAGTTAATTTTCTTCAAATCTTTAAAAGCAAAAATAAATACATCAGTAATGAAGTATAAAAGAAGTATTTTCTTTCTGTCAAATAATCCTGACATTGTTTTTAGCCATTGATGAAAATTAAACAAAATACCCTGAATAAACTGGTGAAAAAAAAATTCAGAAAAATAACTTGGTTGGCATATCTGTATGAAATATTAAAAATTAATAATGTAAAAAAAAGTTATCAATTTTCTACAAAAAACATGATTTTATATACTTATATTTATAGTAACTGTTTGTGAGTATAGATATGAGCTATGAATAACTTTCTTGAAATTATTTCCTGATCATCACTGAATCATTTGCGTCAAATAAAATGCTATAAACTAATCAAGTTTCTCCACTCCTCACTCCTCCCCACCCCCCTAAAAAGAGAGAGAGTGAGAGAACAAGGCCACTGAAGCTGAACTATGATACGGGATACTAGATTAATTATGAGAAGCAAAGTTACTGATTATCTTGAAATTTAAAGCAATTGACTTGTGGCAATACAAGTGCCTCTGCGCTCACAACACCCGGCAATTGAAGGCTGATAAAATGGGTACCTTTTGGCTCGGCTCGGCTGGATTGCACCTCATTCTATCACCCAGATTTCTCGGATTCTAAACCGGCTCCCGCCACATGCTCTCCCTACAAACCTTAAAGAGGAGTTTAAGAAAGAAAAACATCCCCGTCCTCTTCCTCCCCCCCCCCCCACACACACAAAGAGAAAAAGATTGAAAATTTTGATATTGTTAAGGAACATCTTTAAGAAAAGAAAAGTAATTATTTAAAAAAAAGTGGGAAATAAACATTATGGCCTAATTGTTTAAAAACAATAATCATAAGATAATGAAAGCAGAAATTCCTGTTTATTATTATTTTTTAAGTTAACTGTAAAAAATCTTTTACTTCCTAAAAAATAATTTAAGATTTTGGTAACACTAAGGACTGGAGTTCAAACCCATGTTTTCAATGAAAGCCAGATTAAATCAGAATTGTCAAGCAGTTTTAAGCAACCTGGCACACGTCTCAGATGAGCTCTTATTCATAGGGTATGTATAGGGCTAAAATAAGTGAAGCAAAAACAGATTGACAGAACAGTAAAGCTGAATAAAAGTTTTTAAAAACACAGCACTTGTAATGTTTGTAAAAGTTAAAAAAAAGTTTCTTTTCAGGGATATCTTATATGATAAAAAAGTTCATCAGGTCATCTTTAAGATAAATGTTGCACTTAAGATGGATTGTACTGATAGCAATTTTAAAAGTGTGTAATGAGTTACAAAATCCCTGTATCTACTCAGACACTGAAATCTTTACTTTGTGACAAGGACAGGCATTTTAAAAAATTACATCCCACAGTTTGGATACAGTAGAATGATTTAAAAAACAAAAGATGAATGCTTGTTATAAAATTCTCAGTTTTATATGAATTTACCACTACAAGATTGATATGAATAAAAAATAGACATAGATTATTCCTTAATTTCATAAAAGGAATTCTTTTTAAACAGACCTTTTCCCATGTTCTTTATTTTTTCCCTAAATGCAGCATCTGTCTCCTCTGAAGGTGCATTGTTGCAGTAAGGAAAATTGGTGTCTAAACCTTCTGCTGCATCACCCTCTCCTTCATCTTCTGGGGATGATACATCAGATGAAGCTTAATGTAGGAAGAAAAAGTTGTAAAAAGAAATAACTAAAATAATGAGGAAAGAATAATAAAATCAATCATATACTTGTAAAATCTAGTACTAGTATTTTATTTTTTTTTCAAACTCTGTTTTTCAACGTAAATACTTTTTACAATGTTCTATCAGTGTTTGAAATAGGTACATCTATTGATAATTTGTGCAAAATAGCTTTTTGGCTCTCAGTAAAATGACAAAAATTGGATATACAAGTATACAACATATTGTGGTTTTGTACTGTACCATGGTTCCAAAGGTATACATACAAATATACCACTGGAATAATTGTTATTTTATTACTGATTTCATAAATATACCTGTGTAAAGAAAAAGTAAGAATAAAAAATTTTACTAAATTCTTACTTTTTTAAAACAACTTTAACATGAAAAACTAGAATTTAATTTTTTAAAATAAATATTCAAAGAGAAAATCAATTCTTGATAAGAATGAAGAACAAAAATAAATCCAAAATAGAAGCTGGCAGTATCTACAAAAATAAAATAAGACTTATATCAGTGTATTGTTTGAAAATCAAAAAATATTGCAATTTCTCTTCATCATGAGCCTTAAAGATGCCAAAAGACTCGTTAAAAGAAAAATTTGACTGTTTATCATTCTTTCTTTTGTCCAAGCATCACAATTCAAATGAAATTTGGTTGTGTGTTAAATGCTTATAAAGTTTTTTTTTCACTATACATTGACAGTTATATTTGGCAATTTTGAGCAAGATATTGTGGTATTTGCCCAAAAGTATTTGTAACTTATTAGTATAGTGCCAATTTAAAAAAAAAAAGCTCTTTGATGGAGATTTTATAACTAATGAAACAGAAATCTAACGAATCAATTTACATCCAGTAAACAGAAAATTTTGACTATTTACACACACAAAATTTATTTTAGGGAAGAAGATTATCTTACAAATTTGTACTCTTTCCCTTCCCAAAGATATCAATACTAATCCAAAGGCGACATTTACATCAACATTTACTATTTCTGCCCACTAGCTCTAACATGTCAATCTACACTTCAGGGATTTTTAGAGCCTTGGCTTTTAGTTAACTTCTTACTTTCATTTGCTCTATTCTCACAAATGATTCAGATTTTGTATTTTTAGAGGGAAAAAAATCTCTCTAAACAGAGAATAGACACATAGCTAGTAGATCTACATAATTAAACACAATTGGAAAGCAAATATATATTAATCTTTATACCTCGCTCCAGAGTTGAAAGAAACTCCTTATTATCTTTTAATTCTTGAAAGAACTCTTTATTTTGCAAAAACAATGCAATTCGTTCATCTTCTAAATACTGAACAAGGTCAGGATCATTCGCAGAAGTATTACTCTGTCTTTTCCGTTCATTCTCTTCCATACGCTGTTGTAAAATCGTAGAGCTTAAAATGGTAACTTTCTGAAAAAGACAACTAAATCAACTAAACTACATTAACACAAATCAACTAAACAAAATTTAATAATTTAATAGAAATAAATATTAAAAGATTTGAACTATGCTGATTACATAATTTTTTGTCAATAATTATTTTACCCAAGCAACAAGTTATTTTCTTCTTCACAAAATATTTGTTAAAATCTCTACCCAGCAAATACACTACTGCCCGCAAAATAACGGCCGGGCACCGTCGTGCTGGCAAAGTGCCGTATACCGGGAGCAAGGTAGATTGCCATTGCCTGGAAGTCACTGGAGTGCCAGTGTCTGAAAAGTGCATATGCGCCAGTACATAACTAGTAACGGCGAACTGCCATGTATCTGTGACATGCACAGAAAAGTTAACGGCATGGTACTGCTTAAAATATACCGGACGAGCACTATTTGGCAGTAATGGGCCTGTATATATTTTGTAGTGTTGGCATATAATTTCGTTATTTTAATTAAATAATATTGTTTCACATTCATACTGTGTAGAAGTGCTAGGGTCAGGGGCGTAGCCAGAAATTTTTCATTGGGGGGGGGGGTTACGACTACTACAACTCATATATATGTATATGTGTGTGTGATAATGTAGTGAAGAGTATACATTTTGTATGGCAAAAATTTCTCATGGGGGGGTTATGACCCCCTTAACCCCCTCCTTGGCTACGCCCCTGGCTAGGGGATATAAGCTCCGGGTCCCCAAAGGCAGGTTTGCTGCTAAGTTTTTTTTGGGGGGGCCGGGAGTTCACAAGGTGTTTTCAAATATTTTAGTACTAAAAACTAAAATAATACAAACGAGTTCAGTATGCTATAAAAATGTTTACTACACCGACAGTGAAGCCCCCACCCTGTATATGACAGTATATAACCTCCACTATGTACCGAATTATAAATTTTAATCTTAAAATTTTTATAATTTATATTAATTTTTTACAATTGTGCTAAACTTTTCCTGAAAAACATATTTGGAGGCTTTTTTCTGCATTAAGCCCCTTTTAAAATCTACCGAATTAGGAGAAAATATGTTAGAGCGTATTACACGAAGACCAGGAATTTTATTTTATTTCTTTCTATCTGTTTCGATTACTCTCGAATCAAATGTTTTATTTATGCACCCTTTTACGGGGCCTCAAGTATGATACTATAGAAGCAAGAGGTCAATATATCTACCGAGGGTCAACTTACTTCTCACGGCTGCGAGATAAGCAAGAATCGAACTATTATCGTGGATTTGGCTATTATATTAATTCAGATTATTTATACGAAGTACAAATGAATTTTTTATGCATTTGAAGAAAGAAAATAATAACTTGCTTGTCTATTTTAATCTGAGATTTGCAAGATTGCCTATATATATATATATATATATATATATATATATATACATATATATGTGTGTGTATAATGCACATAAAATATTTCTAAAACGCAAAGTTAATATTAGTGTGTGTGTAGGGGGGGAGGGAGGAAGGTATCTAGTTAGCTGCTTTGTTGTTGTTGTTGGGTGTGTTAAGGCAAACCTGCACGCAGGGTATCTGCCTAGGATGGGGGTGCCTTGATAGGAGGACTTTCTCAGGGGTTCTAACGCGTATTCACGTTACATCTGGAGAAAACCTACCAAAACTCCAGACTGTTAGATCAACAGCCGCGCGATGGGACCGAATCCGGGACCTTCACACTTTGGCCGTCTACCATTTTCAGTGGCATAACCACTGTGCCATGGTGAGGCTAGCTGCTTTGAAAATTGGCGAGTTTTTGTGTCCAATAAGTATAGTAACCCATTGTTTTGATGCTTCATTTCGTTTCGCAAACCTTGAAACTTTGAGTGGGAGGCCAGTTACATCTGATGAAACACGCTTTTTAGGATACAAAGTTTTTCCGTTCGTTGTTGTAGACTTTTGAGAAGGTTAATTGCTATAGACTAGTGAGATTTCTTTTAGGAGCAATAATAATTTTAATAACATTTGCTTCTGCAGTGATATTTTGCTGGTTATGGATACAGAAAGTGGATTTTACAGTGTTACAGTTGGATTTTACAGTTTTTAAACAGTCGGGAAAATATTACAGGTAAATTTTTACTTGTTCATATATTGTTATATTGAAATTCATCTGTTTTTAATGTACACACGGTGCCCACCGGTAACTTTTGCAACTAATTTGAAGATTAGGTGACTTTTTGAACCAAAAAACGTCATTTTCATACTATTTTCAAGTTTTGGCTACTTGTACCTTACTCCAGGCGACTAATTTGATAATCTGGTGTTGGTTCTTGTCAACTCCTTTTTTTTTAAAAGTTGCTATTGAGCTTTCAGCAAACATTCTAATCTGTTTTTTTAATCGTGCTATAAAAATAAATGTATTATATATTCTGTTATATATATATATGAAGTTTTTAAATTTATCATTTTATTCAATTCTTCTTAAATGAAGCTAAATTAAGCATGCTTATTTCTTAACTACAAAATCATTCAAAAATGTTACTATTTTAGGAACTAAAATTGAGAAAATGGCTACTAAACTGGTGACTTTTTTTAAGTTGGTAATGTTACTAATGATACTTATTTTAGTGTATAAAAGTACTTTCCTCCATAAAATTTGAATCATGTAGTATACAACAGGTATAGATACAGAAAATTTCTTTTCAGAATAGCTAACATTTAAAAAATAATTTGATCTAAACAAAATGTACAATAAAGCAAAATGTTACCCTAAAGCTATGTGTGTAACCATAGTACAATTTTATTTATTATTACTTCCTGTAAGAATTTGATTAGTACACACACACACACACACATATATATATATATATATCAACCATAAAGTATTATAACTCATTTATAAAATCTTTAACTCTGAAATATTGAAATTGAACTGTTTATAAACGATTTTATGTTGGTTCTGAAATGTGTTACCGCCTCTCTCATAAAAAAATCTTTTGCAACTGCAAATTTGTAAGAAAATTGCAGTTTATAATAACTCCACACAATTCACTAATAATAGGTGCACATAATTTGTAAATGATTGACAACGGATTTTGCTGTTTTTTTTATCTTTTATTTATGTTGTTTTTTATCTTTCAAAATGTTACCATTACGGAATGTTTTTTTTTTTTTTTTTTTTTTTTTTTTTTGCGGGGTGGGGGTTGATGAATAAGCCCCTTAACCGAATCCGCCACTGGCTTGTATTTTAATTATGGCAGCATTACTGTAAATAGGCACTAATCTGGTACCGTGCCATTACATTGTAGTCACTGTTAAGATATCAGGCCAGTGCCTTTATTTTTAATAATAGCCAGCACCCAGCTGTTTCATTTTGGGCATTATAAACTTAGTGGGCCGGTGCCTTTATTGTGAGTAACGGCCGGCACATGCAGTATGCCAGCAGAGTGCCGTTGCCTTCCCGGGCTTCGGGCGACCACTTTTGGTATGATTTATTTACTTTTTGCAGTGCCAGGCCGGTGCTGGACGTAAAGGCAGAAAGGCACTGGCAAGGTACTCCGCCAGCAGGTGTGTGTTTGCTGGGTAGCTATTGTAATACAGCAACCAAAAGAATGGTACTAACTAACATTAAACACTCCCCCCTCCTCAAGAAATTAAAAATAAATCATTAAAAAACATAAAATTAATGGAATTATACAACTTCATGACAAAATATAACTCTCTAACACAAGCTTTCTATATAAAAATAAACTCTATGTACAAAATAGCCAAAAAATTTTTACACAAAATAAAAACAGTAATTATTCTGGTTGTGTGCAAATTTTAATGGTTAGTAAAAACTTATGTTGTGTCTTTTCAATCTGGAAGTATGTGTTCACCAATACAGCGATTTCTTTGAATAATGATCAGGCATGCCTAGTTTCTAAACTTAAAAAGCCTGAGATTTTTTATGCATTTTCTTTTAGCATAAAATGTACACATAATCTTAATTGCCATGTGTATTAATATAAACTTATCCCATTACTTGAATTATATCAATTTCCAAAATTTGCCAAAGAATTATCAGATAATATAAAACAACAATCAAAATGCATATGAGACAAACTATTCATAGATGTGTGTAAAGATAACTTACAATACTAAAACTTGAAATATCTTGAATTTTTTAACAAATTTTTTTAAATTATTTTCAAGCATCTTTTAAATTTCTAGCATATTTCTAGATAAATAAGGAGCATTCATTCATGTAATATACTTTTTTTAGAATAACTTCAGATGCATTATTTCAAATCAAATGCTCTCAGGCTGATAAACATAAAAAGAACAAGAATTCATCTAGTAAACCTAAAGAATAAAATTGGTAAGTTAAATCTCTGAAAGACTAAGAAAATTAAGCAAAATCCCGAGACGACACATCTGAATGAAGATAATGATTTTTTTAATGGGGGGGGGCACCACAGCTTAGTGGATAAGACATTGAACATGATTGACGGCTGAAGTGTGAAGGTCCAGTATTCTGGCCATCCACATAGCTGTTGATCTAATGATATGGAGTTTTGGGAGGTTTTCTCCAGATGTAATGTGAATATATGCTAGAACTACTTAAAAAGCCATCTCTTGTATCAAAAAGAAAGATAAAGCATATTTTCAAAGTAAGTCAAGTGTATTTTCAAGTAATGTTCATTAAAAAACACATATTTTGATTTCATATAATATGCTGAATAAATATGATGAATTGCATCAATTTCAAAATTAACTTCATCAATTTCAAAATTTTTAAAGTAATGGGAAACTGAAATTGAGCTTGGTATTCTATTTCAAACGAGTCTCAATAATATTCATCAAACAAGAAAAAAATCCAGAGTTACATTAAAGAAGTATAAATATGAATATTAAAAAAAAAAAAAAAAGAAAAATTATGGATCTTCTATTTACTTAAAGAAACCGTAAATGTATGCTAGCTGTTCTCCTGGACATCGATTTTTGATAGTGGCAAACATACAGAGTAATCATTTTCCTTTTTATTCATGATAATTTTTTTCTTAATTTTAATTTCCAGCCAAACATTTTATTTTTTAAACAAGAAAATTGATAAGGATTACAATGAATTTTAAAGATTAAAAAAATTTGACTCCAAATATGTATGGCTTATGTGGTATAAAGAATAAAAGATAGGATATTTTAAATTACTTTAATTTTAATTTTGATCATTGTTGAATTAGACAAAATAATTTATCTGTGGTATTTTTGCTATCATTTGCTTTCTTATTTTTCATTTATGTTTTTAACTTAAATGTAAATAATTTGGGTTATTTATCATTGGTTTGAATAAAGGTTAAACCTTTCATTACAAATGAGGAAATTGTTATATTGAACAAAATATAGAGCCCTTGCCGAACAGTTAAAATCCATGGTAATGTTATGTACCTGTTTTCTTTCCTGTCCTATTTAATATACAGATAATCGTATTTTCTTGATAAGTGACAAAATACCTCAATCTAAAGGAACTGCATATAAATGCTGCAGAAGAGTCCAATTACACGTATTTTCAAGGTTTTTTTTAACCCTTTCAGGATAGCTGCCAAATTTTGCAGAAGTTATGTAAATATGAAAACCTCCTCTGTGCAAATTATCCTGGATGAGGCAGATTACTGTAGGCTAAAAAATTATTGGATTATTCAAAGAATTACAAACCAAAACAAAATCAGTACTCTGCAACATGTCATCTTTTTTCCAAGACATAATGATAGAATTTTACTCAGCAGAAATAAATCATTTTGAAGATGAATAGATTAGTTTGAAAAATACTTTTTACATTCTTTCTTTTTCATTGCAAGAAACACTGACATAAGTTTTGTAAAATTATTTTGCTGTTGTATTGTGAGTCATCTTAATTTGTACTGATTAAGATAAAATTTATGTCATAAGTTAAAGAATTTTACATTTTTTTAATTTCAGCAACAATGGAATTAATTTCAATAATATAAGTCTGAAAATTTTTGTTTCTTTCTGTGCGAAGAATGGCTTATGCAGCTAGTATTATATAAACTCAAAATTTATACCTTGTTTGATTTTGCAATAGGCATTCCAGCTACTTTTAAAAATGTTGGGGGAAGTTCTCCAAGAAGAGGAGGGTTCCAGTTTTTAAGGACTTTTAAGGCTGTTTCTGGTTTATCTGTGACTACATCTTCAATAGGCTCTGGGTTCTCAGGACTTTCTGTAAAGAAAAATTCTTTTGTAGTAAAAAAAAGAAGAGTAGAAAAACTGATCAATTATGAAACAGTATATTTCAAATTAATAATTACTAGAGTTTAACTTTTTGGAATCCCCCTCTTTGGACACAAGCAGTACTAATCCCTGAAAACTTTTAGATTTCATAATCAAAACTGTAGTGAAGGTTATGGAGAGTTTTGTATTGGAGATTAGAGCAACAGCTACTTGCAATTTCTATTTCATGTATTCATTAAAAAGATCTATTTATTTGAGTGTACCTAATTTTCTGTGACTCATACAAGTTAAAATTGAAATATGTACACACGTTTGAAGCTCAGCAAATATGATTTTCAAAAATGTCATTAAATTACCTTTTAGGGTTTTTAAATGTCCTGGATTTTAAGGGACAGAAACTTTTTTTTTTTTTTTTTTTTTTTTAATGGCTGGCCTCTGCCTGTTGGTCTCTTTATTATGGGGGCACCTAGTAGGTGGACCAATGTCACCCCCTATGAACAGACAGACATGACAACCACACCCAGTAGGGGATCGAACCCCGGCCGCCGGGAGTTGAACTCAAAACCGGAGTACAGTGCTTTACCCACCATACAACTTGGTCGGCAGGAACAGAATCTTGCTTCAGGATTTTCTCCCATAATCTGACAATTTCTATACATGATGGCAACAGTCCCCTATTTTTCTCAATAGACAAATTTACATTATACAACAACTTTAAAGCTTATAATTTTTGACAAGCTGCCTGCCTTCCAACATGATTCAACTGTCACAAGTCGTCTGTCTGTCTGGGCAGACAAGCAACTCTACATTTTTAAGAAGCAATAAGTTTTTCAGCTTAAAGACAGCTTTTGACAGTTTAAAGAAAAGTCAAGACTTGAAGAAGATAGTGTAGTTAAAGACAAAAGATAATGCAAAGTCAAGTATCCAGTGCATTTTTTTGAAGAAATAAACTGTTTAATTGCATAATATAATAAGCAAATTAACTGGATTAAGAGAGAGAGAGAGAGAGAGAGAATCCAATGTTATTCTGAAGAAACTTTTAATAACTGAATGTTAATTCATTATTTTATTCTCAGAACAATTTCATTCCAATTTTTAAAGATTTAAAACTCTAGTTATATTAAATATATACTTATAATAACTGACTGTTAAATTATTATGTTTATACTTCTTTCAACACATGAATTCTAAAATAATTACTCGCTATTTAATATGTGATTCATTTTCTGACCACTACTATACTATTAAAATCTGCCCCTTATTTTTAGTGTTTTTACTTGACAACCTTGTTACTTAACTCTTAATCAGGGATAGAGAGGGGCAGACAGAGGTTACTGCCCTCCTCTACACACATACTTGAAATATCAATTTGTGCTAACAAAATGATGATAATTAAGACTCTTGGTGAGAAATTTGTACTCTCCCCTCCCTGGCCAGATTTTCTTTTTTAGACTATCTTCTACTTTTACTCTTAGTAAATTTAGCTTGAAAAATAAACTAATACTTTAATCTCTTTTTTAAGTTAAATTTCAAAATTATCTGAAACACTTGATGTATCTAAAATCTACCTTTTTTGAAGCTTGTGCTCTTTCAAGCATCTATAATAACTTTATTTTGGCCTACATATAAATCTACATAGATATATAAATAATAGTTTAAAAGCTATGAAAGATTAAGAGAAAGAAAAAAAAAAACAACCTTATAATTTTCTACTATAAAATGATAATCAATAGTCAGAATTACATTTTAAAGGATTTACAAATGTCTGTAAGAATGTAAAGGTTTTTAAGAGATTTCACCAACATTTTTTGGCAATATATTTCGGTTGCTTCGCAACTGAATTTCAGTGGCCATTATTACCCACAACTATCATTTATAATTTTCACACACACACAAAAAAAGCCAGATTTTAAAACATCTATGAAACAGCAAACTCTCTCACCTTTTTTTTTTTTTTTTAATGAACAAATTTTAAAGAAAAATTCAACAAAATAAGTATTTATTCTAAAACACAATTTGAGTTACTTTCTTCCATTCTTGTGCATTAATAAAAATGAGAATTCAACATGAGTTATTCAACTTCATTACCAGAAACTTCTGGGATTTTTGGTGGAACAGATGTTTTGACAGATGCTGCTTGATCTTGAAGTTGTGGCTGAGGAGATGTGGATGCTTGTTCATCAGATTGTGGTTCAGCAGGGGCTGCTGCTGCAGATGCTGTAGAAGCATGTGCTGGGCTTTGAGCAAAAGGAACTGCCTGATTATAAGAAGGAGGAGGAGTTGATGGGGAGTAACAAGGGGGAAGTTCATCATTCTCTGTAGCATCTAGTTCAGTTCTTAATCGCTCATTCTCATTATCAGTACTCATTGTTAGTAACTGATCAATGGTCGAGTCAACAGCTCCATTGTTTGATCGTAATACCACTTCAATTACATCTTCATCCATTTCAGGGAACATTATTTTGAAATCTCGCATAGCTTGACGAAATTCAAGTTGTGTTACTGGAGGCCTTTCCTGGCCTTGATCTTGGTCAACTGCAGCCATGATATAATTATGCATAAAACTCAGCAAGGAAAGCACATATAACTTCACAAAATAAAGTATGAAAAAAATTAGCTCATTTTCTTCAGAATCATTTAAACTGTAAAAGAAAAAAACTATTTCATTAAACTAATTTAACATTATGCTAACAAATCTTAAATCATATATTGCATCACAGTTTGCAATTCAAAACATTTTTTAAAATAGCAAAAAATAACATTGCACTAGCTGTGTACCTGTTTTCCGCATGGTAGGGAACGAAAATTTTTCTTACATGTACATTTCGAATTGATTCCAGTGATATGGAATCTAAAAATAAGCAAAATGATTTGAGTTTTGGCGTAAAGTAACTCATTAGTTATTCGTAAAGTTAGTATAAGTACTGACCTGAGACTGTTGTAATATTATGACACAAAAGCTATGTCAGTGTCATTCGCGATCAGAAAAAGAAAAGCTTACGGTTTGCAGTGAAAATTCCTAACTTTCAAAATGTCTCCTTTCTACATCATACTCTTTTTAGGTTTAAGTTATACCATTAATACCTTAGATACTACATGATATGGAGAATCGTTTAAATTTATAATTAAATAGCTGTGTACCCGCTTTTTGCAAGGCAAGAATAGAACATTTTCCTAAAATGTGATCATAACTACTTGTGACAAGACAATCTTTAAAAAAAAAAAAAAGTTCAGGTACAGTCTTTTCTGTTGAAACTACCACACAATATATTAACACGACGTACAATTACTTAATGTTTAGTTAGCTGTGCTGTAAGATGGCAGTTGAAAAATGAATAGAACTTTTAGTATCACGAAATATTTATTAATGCAGTATATTGTGCTTTGATCAATATTAGCCTAGTATATCTACTAACTATTACTTATACTATCTTTTACTGATACCAATACTATATATTTCCACTTTTCCCTCTTTAATGCTTAATTTAAAGAAACAGTTTAGTTATTTGCCACGAATGTAGTCTTTTTGTTGTTTGGGGATTCTTTACAATTTACGCATTAGCATAAACGATAATCATTTCACTTTATATAGTTGCCATTAGAACAGCTCTCCATGCATTTTATGCATAATTCTTGTCAGATTGATGTATTTACCACCTCAAAATATTTCTTGCGATTTGAAAACATGCCTCGTTTAAAAACTCAATCGAAAATAATGCTGGATAATTCATTGTTGAAAAAACAGCATTCAATTCTTTTTCTGGCAACGTAATATAAAATATGAAATTATTTCATGTGTGGCATATGTTTTGCTCGTGAGTCCGTTATTCTGATAGAGTTCCAAAGGGGGTTTTAAACTTGTTACATCAAAATGACGCAGATTTCACATGGAAAAATTCAGTCATTTTAAAGTAATTTTATTTATTTTTTTCAACTGGCAATTTTATTATTCATTGTTACTGTTTCAAAGACAACCAAACTGCAAGATATCATACTGAAATTTTTAAGCAGCTGCTATTGAATTGAAAATCCTTCTTTACTTAAAAATTCGTAAAAAATATCCTAATTTATATTTTCCTCTGGTTTTTCTTTTAAAAGAGGGCAAAATGCACGCTCTGTCACTTGACAAAATATCAAAAAGTTATGACAGACAGAATTCAAGATGTAACAGTTTTAAAATTACTTTACGAAAATCATTGTAAAAAGCGATTTTCTATAAAAAATTCCCAAACATCTGCAAATTATGTTACACAGTCAGAACAAACTGTTTTGAAAAGAAAATTTTCTCCCCTATCCGATGATGCAAATATAGTTTTCCTGCGAGTGTTATTACCGGCGTTATTATGTTCTATGCGAGAAAAAATGCCAAAAATCACATAAAACATAAAATAAAACAATTTCTGATTCAAATTTTGAAAAAAATCACTCGAAGGTATTTTAGGACATGTCCTAGGGAAGCTGTATACAAAATTACATAGGTCTGTGACCAACTGTCTAGGCCCTATGCGATCAAAAGGCGAACGCATAAGAAGATCAGAGGTTACAAACCTACCCACATACATCGCCAGTCTGCTACAAACTTTGTTTACTCTCGGATTTTATTTTATAAGATAATAGATATTCTTAGATTATTACCAGTGTCAAACACTAAGTGGACAAGGCATTTTCTGATGCAATGGATAAAAACTGATGTTAGAAACTGGTTAAGTACAGACATATTGAATAACCTGACAATTTCTTTAGAAGGACCAGAGCTTTCAGAATTTTATCCAGAAAGAGCTACTACTAAATTTTTAGACAAAAATGCAAGACGCCCTTTTAGACAACCATATGGGAAGAGGATTCCACTTTCTATGGATTCCAGTTTATAAGCTAATAATTCCAATGTTACCGAAGCATTAGACTAGAGGTTCCCAACCTTTTTACTACTTAGACCCAGTGGCAGACTTAGCTCTTTGAGTTGCCCGAGGCACAACTCAATTTTGAGACCCCCTCCTCAAAAAAAAGAAAAAAAAAACTTTCACTAACCCTACACCTTTCATTGCACATTCTATGCACACATTTTTTTTACAGTAATTAATGCTTTACTTAATTACTTTGATTACCCAACATTAAATTACAACTGTCTGATGGCTGTAAAGTTCCGATTTCAGTAAAAGGATTAAAACTACCTGATAATTCTTGGTAGGAAAAATACTTTAATTTAAATTTGCTATGAATCTTGAAATCTAAGAATAATAAAATAGTATTCGTAAATTATTATAGTAAATTTCACTGTTACAATGAAACCTCTCTGAGCGGCCACCCCTCTAAATGGCCAATTTTTCATGGCATGGATTTTTCGGCTCATAGACCTAATGTTAAAATAACCTCAATCAGCGACCACCCAACCTCCTTTAAATGGCCACCGAGTGGGATAGCCCATTTCATTTTTCGGGAAATTCTACTCACTGCATGCTTTAATTTTGAGTGGAAAAAATCAAGGTCAGGTTCATTTCCGAATATAAGACCCAGGGATAACTTGCGAAGTCCATTAGAGCAAAAATGCCATTCACGTCCATGTTCACGCCAGTTTCATTTTATTAGTTGGTCAGTGATCTGAGTTGCAAATTGGAAAGAAAATTAGCTGAATTATTTAACTGCATGAAAACGCAAATCAACAAAGTCATTAAAGAAAAGGATTTTATTTTGAAAGAATGTGAAGACTTCAAATTTCGTGGTGTTAAACGGATGGGATCTGCTTTTTAAAGTAAAAAACAAACTTGAAAAAATGGTTGCTTCAGAGAAAAGTAAAAACTGAAAACAGATACAAATTGTATCTTTTTCAAAAAAATGTAAGAAAGCATTAAATAAAGCACTAGTTTCACTTTAGATAAGTTTTGATTTTCATTATAAATAAGGAATATGTGTCAGACTTGCTTATATTACGCATTATAAGCAGTTATCTAATAGTAGTAAATAAAACCTTTCAGAGCGGCCAAATATTCCTGGTACGGTGGGGTGGCTGCTCAGAGAGGTTTCACTGTATTTGCATAATAGCAGGGGACATTTTAATAGCAGTAGAACATTAGTTTGAATTAATTTCACTGAAAACATTCGAATTTAATTTTTGGAATTTCTGGGAATGGACAGATTGATTAAGTCCAAACAAGAACAAAGAAATCTCATTTTTTGATTCTGTATTCTGTAACTGTAAACTATGTCTAAAATATAAACGCTAATTTATGTTTAAAATAAAATAATTTTAAAATGTTTTCACTACCTTCATATCTAATTTATGTCTACAAATGAGTGCTAAAATTTTAAAATAATTTTTATATTTATAGATTAGTACATTTAAAAATATCTTTTGCCTCATGAAACTTAATAATTTTTGAGCTATGTTTCACTTTTCATAATTAACTTTAAATAAACATCAGCATACCTCTAAGTATAACCTAGCAAATGCAATTTCATATTGATTTCATTAATTTTCAGTGCAACTTGATTCTATCGAATCACTTTTTGTGGACCGCTGGTATATGTTTTGTTTCAGTCATAAAAATTTTGAGTACTTAACAGGGACTTTTGAGGGTCAGAACAAGGGAAACTTTATCAGAAACATGACTTTGACATCACAAAATTTAGAAGAATTTTTTACTTGGATAAAATGAACCAAAAAATTATCATTCCTGCAAAAACATATTTATAAATATTTAAATATATTCATAAATTTCTGTTTGAAACTGCAAGCAGTTTAACAGTGAAAGTAAACTTTCCGTGTAGTCTAATTATTGTGTTTATTCAAAAACTGGCAATAAGTTTAGGACTGTTAGCAATGAGTAATTAGGTATGAATTTTATAAAAAATATACATATAAATACACATCATTCTATATTTTAAATAGAATGAAAAAAAAAAAAAAACTAGTAGAGAATTAGAAAAAATCATTATTTTAAGTAATTAAAATACAAAAAAAAAAAATTATTGAGTTAAAAATAAATTCCACTTTACACTGAAAATGTATATGCTCTAAGTTTCTGTCCTACATTTCTTATTAATGTTTAGCATTTTCATCTGCGGCTATAAAATACATGCTGTATTATAATTAGTTATCATAAATATTTTTTAGTTGAAAACAATACATTAATTTAGTCATTTTATTTTTTAAGCTTTTAATTAACTGATGTCATTCTAGTTCAAAATTTGTTTTTGAATTTTAACCCACTATCATCCGATTGAGCTGAAACTTTGCCCGCAAGTGCAAGTCTGGTGACATTGAGTACTGCTCTTTTTAATTTTTCAATATTTTTCTTTAACTATTAAATACTCCCCCCCACCCAAGAAATGTGTTAACGCACATGTATTAGCTCGTATCTGCTTAACTATTGGTTGGAAATCTTTTATCATTACATCCTCGGAAATTTCTTTAGATTCTAAAAAAAAAAAAAAAAAAAAAAGATCTGATATCTCTAGTTTAAATTTTTAAGTTTTAGTGATTTTTTGAAGAATATAAATCACTGCTTTAAATTTCTTTACATCGTGACATAAAAAAAAAACAAAACAAAACAACAACAAAAAAAAAAAACTATGCATTCTAAATATATTTGAAAATTTTATGAATACAAAGAATCCTTTCCAAAATCATTTAAATGAAGAACAGTTGAAAAACTTAAAATATTTAATTTTTGACAATTTTTTTAATCAGAGGCTGTTGAATAAAGCTGTTCAGGCTTTTCTCTTTTAAATATGAGAAATATTCTTATCAGCCTATACACTTTTTGATTGTAGGGATCGGAAAAGTCTATAAAGCAGATGTGTTTGAATGTCCTGCTGCAATACCAGTGACTCTACCGTAATCTGATTAATTCTGGGTAGGAAATGGGCATAGGGGCTCTCTGCATCTGCATTTTTTGAGATGAAATATAATGAACAAAATTTAAACTATGTAAAAAAATCTGGGAACTTTCCAATGAAATAATGGACCGTTTAGGTGCCCTAGAATTCCAAAGAAAGTTACATAAAAATACCAGGAACTTTACTGAACAACTCAGGAAAGCTTCACTGAATTATGTATTGTTCAGTAAAGTTCTTGGTATTTTCATGTAACTTTCCTTGGAATTTAGGGCACCTCAGCTGCCTATTATTTTCAAGGAATATTCCTGATTTTTTTTACAGTTCTGATGCCTTCTAAGCGAATTACGTGTTTTTAAGAGGATTGTGAGAGCAATATTCGGTTAAGGGATGGGTTAAAGAAAACAGTAAAGTTTTCAGATGAAAATGTTTACTTTCTGTATGGTATTTGTGAGTAACTTTTCCTATTATTTCCAAGGAGCATTTCTGTATTTTTTACAGTGAAATAAGGAATTAAAGCACCAATTACTTATAAACTAAAAGTATTAGTTATTAAAGTATTAATTTAGATTATGATCCAATGCTGTGAAGAGGGAAAGGGAGGGGCACCAAAGAAAAGATTGTTCAAGAGCACTTTCTACTCTAAGAGCAATTCTGGAACTGTGAACCTGGAAGTTTCTGTCTGTCGAACAGAAATTTATAAATATTTTTTCTTTTTGAGAATCAAATTTCGAGGCTCTTCAGATTTATGCAGCCCGAGGTATGCACATCATGCACCTATTAGGAAATCTGCCGCTGCTTAGACCTACTTGAAAGATTTTTTTTCAATAGACCCCCTATTTTTTTTTAATACATTAAAAATCGCTATGTATGAAGTTGAAGGAAATTCAATAACTAAAAAATTACATTTTATTAAACCACTTTCAGTTTTACAGAATTACATTTGATTGTAACAAATATATATATATATTAATGTGATGATTGTGGCTGATGCTTTTTCACAATACTTTTTATATTGGGTGCAAAATTAGTCAATGCTAATCTTAAATCACCCCGTTCCATAATATGTAGTCAATTTCTTGTTTTTCTCAATAAACTGTTCACTTGGCTAAATCCTGAATCAACCAAGTAAGAAGTAGGAAATGCTAAAAGTAATGGTTTGGTGATATAGGTTAAGTTGACATTTTTTTATGAATATCCTTAGAATTCCAAAATTTGTCGTAACCTTTTGCTTGAAAATTAATTTTATCGTCCGAATTCTCCGTCAACTCAATCAGTTCTTCTTGTAGCAATAACTGAACATTCATTGTATTGTTTTCAAATGGATTTATAATCCAAGACTGGATATCTAAAGTTTCTAAGTCTTTGAAACGGGCATTTGTATCTTCTTTTAATTGATGCAGGTGGTCAGTACATGTTTGAATATCATCAACATTAATCATATATTTTTCAATAACAGAAAGTTGCATAAAATTTTCAAAGTATCAAAAATTATTTTGGTTTAATGTGGTAATATACAAATCAAGTTTGGAGTAAAATCCAAAAACGACTGTTCGAGTTTGAATGAGATTCACACACACACGTTTCTCCTTTTAAACTTCCCTTTCTCAATTTATTTTGCATATTGCAATTTATTTGGTAGAAAAGTTTTCAAAGGGGTTAAAATGAAAATTTCAACAATATATCGATATTCAAATATACATATACATATTATAAAGTAAGGTATTTTGGCGCCCCATAGAGATGGTGCCTGGTGTGGTCACACCGTTTCTTCCACACTATAACTGGCTCTGGGAGCAGAGCTAGTTTAAAACGTGACGCATCATGTGAGCAAAATGCCATACTGAAGCAGAAAGAAAGCTCATCTGGTTTCCAAGAATTTGCGTGATGGCACGAGCGTCAGAGTTTCAGATGGTATGACACTCAAGTAAATCAATTCTACTCTAGACTTATTCAAGGCTTTTACAAAGAGCAAAATGAGTTTCGGCTTTAGATATGTGATTACACTGCCTAAAAAAATCTGTATTCTATTTATAAATAGTAAACTGGATATTATTTTCTATCAATTATATTCCTTAAAAATTAAATAAAAAATTTAAAACAGGAAATTCATCATCAACCGCCAATAGACCCCTAGAATAGTATAGACCCCTTAAAGTTTCATAGACCCCGAAGGGGTCCACTTGGACCCTGTTGGGAATCACTGCATTAGACAATCAGTAATAGTTGTAACTGCATTTGCACCAGTTCTGTTTTGTAAAAGTTTGTAATTGGAATTATTGTTCATGAAATATTAATTTTTTCTTTAAACTTGTTTGTTTTCTTGCAGTAGTTTAGCAAATGATGTAAAACTGCCCCTCAATTTTGCAAGATTGCACCTCAATATCAGAATTTGAGGAGTAGTACTGCTACTTAAAATGAAATATTTATTTTCACCAAGGCTGGATCAACAAAAAAGTAACAGTGAATTGGGTGATAGTTTTTCACTATTGACACTAAACTGCACCATTTATCGGGGGGGGGGGGATATCTGTGGAAATGATTGACAGATAAGCAACAAAAATTCCTTTCAAATTTCTATATTGTTTTTTGAAAATTGTACATTTATTAATGAATACATAAAATGTTTCAAACGAATCTATAAAGTAATTATTTGACAGCATTTTTCATCATTTATTACAAGTGGAAATTTACTACAGAAAGATCATATTTGAATAATCTGCTCTTTAAAATTTGTCCAAAAGTAAATTTAATTCTTTTTAGAGGAGACTTTTTAACATGACATTTGATTTTCAAAACTATAACATTGTGAACAATGCCATGCTATAGTGGGGGAAAAAAAGGCAAAACCATTTTATTAATTAAAACCACAACTCTATCAAGGGAGGTCTTTTACTGACTATTCTGTCTACTGATTTGATAAATTCAGTACAGCGAGTAAATGTATCTTAGACAGCTTTTTAAAATATATCTCATTTTCTATTTTTTCAGAAAAAAAAGAACAGTAAAAATTGACATTTTTGCATACTGTACATCCGAGAAGATTAACTTTTCTCATAATCTTTTTATATACATCAAGAAGAGCAATAAAAGTTTGAGAAATTGGTGAAAAATACTACAAAGTAATTAGGGACATACCCACAAAATTTTTTGAAAGGGGTCTAAATGATGTAAAAGGAAAAAACCCTTACCATTATGCTAACAAAAATCAAAATTTTGGGGGCAGTTTAGATGCCCTGGAATGCTTGTTCCTGAATTCACCGACATTTTTTTAAAAGTCAAAAACAGCCCAGTGGTTGAAGATTTTTGAGTCATTTTGATGTTTTCATCTGTTTTTGTTAGTGTAATTTGCATGCAATTTTAATTTATTAGTTAAAATGGTACTTACGTATTATCCCAGCGGTTCGCCAAGACAAGCAATTTTACATCAAGGTAAATGCTGAGACATAAGAAATTATTGATGGTTCATAATACGATTGGCAACAGTTTGCCAGCATATTTAACCCAAAAATAGTTTGGCTGGAATGACCGCCCGGATAATACGCAAGTACCGTTAAAATTATTTGAGCTTGCTTTCTTGATCATATAAAATTGTTGGCGATAGTTACTGAGGACTAGTGACTGCCAAGCCCTTGTGACTATCGCCATGTTTGCATATGGTCTATGCTGTTTTATAGGAAATAACCTTGGAATTAACTTTTTTTTTTTTTTTTTTTTAATTCAAGCTTTGCGATCTCCCATAAGAGGAGTTACACTTATGCTGGTCTAAGGAATGCATACAATCATCTATTTAGGATCCTTTGATGAATTTTAGGGATCTTTTTCCAATAATATTAGAAAATAACGGAAGGAAAACACAAATTTAACACAAAACATGTGAAAGGGGATATTTAGTACTAATGAGCTCTCAAAAAAGTGGTTGCAGAAACCTGGTAGTTTGAAAGAAAACTGCTAACTTTTTGATTAAAACATGCTTAAAAGTCACACACTTGTAATTTAATTGTACGTCATTAGGGTCTTTTTTAAATATAGTAATCTCTTAGGTAGAGTGCAAGCCGTAGAAAAAGTATTGATGCGCTGTTAAAAGAAAAATATTAAACTTCTTCAAAACTTTATAGCATTCATGATTTCATTGATTTTCCTCTAATTATGCATGTATTTCTATTTGATACATAATGTTATGGCAGAAATTTCAAATTTAAGATAACAGACCAGAATATTACGATCATTGATCGAAAGATATGCACTCTGGCTGGAGCAAGTGCAAAAATGATCTTCAGCCCAATTTTCAAAAATCATGCGTACATTACCAATTATATATATTTTTTAAACTATTAAAATATTCTGTTTAATAGAAGAAAATTAAAAAGTATACCTACGTTCCTAATTATTATACAATTTAAAACTTTGACGATTATTTACCTTTAAAACTCACAGAGGCACTGGATGCAGTCAATATAACTCTCCGTTAGGATGTTAATAACACATCAACATAGTATTTCATACACTCTTAACTAAGATTTTCATATTTTTTATTACAATATCTAAGGATGAAATAACGAATCTATGAAAAATAATTCACACATTCCTTAGCATTCGCATGTGGGCATTTACACTGTTGATGAAATTAGTATAATAATATCTGATGTTTTTTCAAACATTTTAACGAAAATTGTAGTTTAATAGCATATACTATAAAGTAAAATGATACAATTAATTAAAAATACCGTTTAAACATGAAATTATAAACATACGAAATAGGATAAAGCACAGCTTTAATAAATGATCTTACAACGCAGCTTGTAGCTGAATACCGAAACCGAAACTTTTGCACAGTCTACCAACCTCGGAGTAAAGAAGAAAAAGCTGGAAGGGACATTTTACACGTGACGTCACTTGGCGGTATTTGATACTCCATGTGCTTATCTTATGGTGATGATAGAGTTTCGGTTTCAGTTCGTTTGGACCTAAGCATTAGCGGATCCAGGGGAGGGGCTAGGGGGCTTCAGCCCCCCCAAAAGAGATTGCTCAAGGGTAACATTCTGCTTTATTATACACTTTAAATAGCTAAAATGGTCATATTTTATTACTTAGCCCCTCCCAAAAGCCTAATACATTGGTTTAGACTAAAATTTTGATTTATAGTACATTTTAATTGGGTGAAATAAGCTTTTTTAAAAATTTAGCCCCTCCCAAAAAAAATTTCTGGATCCGCCACTGGACCTAAGGGATTATTTGACACTTTCTAGAAATATAGCTGTTGCAAAAGAAGCTAGAATATTAGTCATTAACAAATAATAGCTTTTTATAAATGAATTTTATCTTCATTGTGAGATTTTATTTAAAATGTTAATAATAATTAAATACTGAAAATAATTTAAAAGATCGTAGTTTAAAAAAGTGTGGGAGGTTTTTAATGAATATTTGTACTATTTTAAACTCAGAAAACTCAAAATCAACTCAATGATGTATTATTTATACGTGTTTGCAATAACGTAATAATTTTAGAACACTGATATTCTTTTTATTAACAAAGTTTTGAAGCGAAATGCGATATCATCGTCTTCTAAACCATCTATTTAAGTATTAAAAAGACAGTAACTCATTCCGAGTGGATACTGAAATGGATACTGAATGCATTTCAATAGGAGCTGGCGGATGTAAATACCGCCAGCAGACGAATTTTAGCCTCGAACTCAGACACCATGCAAAATGTCCAGTAAGCAAGCTGATGTCTTGATGACGTCTCTGATGGAGTCTTAGTTTTAATGATTATAATTAACTGTATAATTAGTAATGTACTGCAGTAATTAAAAAATGCACAATACTCGTAACCATACAACATGTTCGTAAACACACAACCAGTGCCACTGGTTTTAGTTTTAGGTGTTCTTAAATGTTCATTTTTTTAACTGAAACTTGTTGACCTTTGTTAGAGTCAGTTGAGTTCCTTTAAAAAAATTAAATCAACTGATACAGAGTCAATTCATTTAGTTTTTGACTGTATGTCTAGCCTTTCCTTGGCAACACCCACAACTTTTATCAGTTTTTTGCCCTGAAACTAGTGGCAAGAGTTCGTAAGTATACGAACACGGCCTTACAATATCGTCTGCTCCATACTTCAGCTTCAGCTTCCAATTCCTGAGCGGTTTTATTTGTTCTATTGTATTTGTGGTCGTGGTATTAAATGAGAACCATTGCTCAAAAACGCAGTTTTTATGCTACAGAATGAGTATATTTATATTATTATTATTACTATACTTAAATCGTAAACTGATATAAAATTTTAATACTAGGAAAATTTAAAATCTGACATAAATGTCCAATAACACTCAGATTGTCAAAAGTTGCTGATTGTTTTATAGCATCATGTATTAATATTTTATTACTCACATAATGTATTGTAGTCAATCCAAGTACCAATTATTATTATTATTTTTATCCGTTTGAAGCATTTTTAGCGTGGTATTTGAAATACCAAGTATTATTGTATTTCAAATATCCGGCAGTTTACCCAGCTTAAAATTTTTGCTGAGAAATAACGCAAATATACGCAATAAAAGAACAAATTATCCAAAACCATACTAATAAAAATGTATCAATTTGGCCGGATACCGAATATCCGGCAGCAGTATGTTTTCTTTTTTATTCAGTTTTATTTTTACGAGGCTTCTTAAGTTATTCAGGTGTTACCTTATTATATAAATTTTCTCATTAATTTCAAATTACTTAATTTAAAAATCAGAAATCTTTTAGGCAGGGGGGACATCTGTCCCCGGGAGCAGCACCAAAGGGGCGCCAAATCTATGTTATGAAATTTTAGAAGAAAAAAAAATTGATTGTATTCGTATTTTTATTTGTTGACAGAAAAAGGAAAAAATAGAACAATCACAAATGAATCTATATAAATAAAACTGTCCGTTAGTTAGTTTGTCTGCACCTCGCATAGCTCCAAAACGGGTAATCGTAGACATACCAAATTTTGTATGGAAATTCTCCAGGACGGATCCCGACATACCTCGAAGCGATTTATTTTGGGAGATATCGATAAAAAATGTGTCGCAAAAGGCTAATTTTTGCTCCCCCATTTCACAATTGCAACCCCACAGTGGAAAAACAGAGAATTTAGCATATCTAGGTTGCCATATTTGGCAAGTTTATTAAATGATTCAGACTCTTGGAATAAAAATAAAAAAATAACGATTTTTTTTGTTTAGATTATTTGTATGGTTATTTTTTAATTAAACTATTGTGTGCATATAAAATCAGAGCAGGAATGAAATGTTTTATACTCAAAAGGAAAATAGGATTTGGGAATTTTTCGAAACTAAAATGTGCAACTTTTTAATTGTGAAAAATAAAATGGTTTATGTTCGAGTTTGAGGAGATGTGAGCCTTAAGCTTGCACAATTTATTGTCTGCTACTTTGCGTATGAATACACCTGAATAAGTTTTTGAGAAAATTTCACCCGTTCGAATTGTGCATTTTTCTGCACAGCTTTTTCCTATCTATTTCTAATGTATTACATTCAGAAAAAGGATGTTAGAAATATCAATTTTAATTTTGTTTAATCACACTCATGAATAATGATATACTTTCCAACTTAATGGAATAAGGAAAGAAAATAGGCCAGACCCATGGATTATAATACTCTTTTAATATATAGCGCTTTTTTAAAATCTGAAAGTGTTTCAGATTTTCTTAATTTTTTTTTTTTTCCTTTCCGTTTTTTGATTAAGGCCAATATATCCAGAAGCTCTTCAGAATTAATATGGATGAAAATAATTTATACCTTTTTGTAGGTTTTTATCATTAAACTCCATATTACTTTTGTAACCAGGGGCGGCCCGACAAGGTAAGCATCGCATCGGGGCACCGGCTTCGAAGGGGCATCATTTCGAACTTAAAAACTAAGTAGAGCATAAAAGGAGGCGTCTTTTTTATGTCAGCAGGGGTCTCTACACTTACCCTAGGGCCGCTCCTGTTTGTAACCATCTTAATTTTAAATTCCATTCAGAGAATCTAAGAGCTTTCAGTGCCAAGGAAGCCAGTGAGAAACAGGATTCTCTCCAAACAAGATTTATTAAGATGGTGAAAGAATTGGTCACCGCAGGCGGCTAGTTTTTTAATAAAATTGTAATCAAACTTTTCACAATGTCTTGTACAGGAAATGTTTGTAGCTATTTCAGAAGATTTTCTTTGGAAATCGAGTTGAGCTTCCCCATTCCTTTTTTCTTCTCTCTTGCGGGCTTCTGTGTGTTTGTGGGACTCAAAATGTCTGTTGTGTAACTGCGTTTTTTATATTTGGCCATTTTTGTCTCTGACTAAATTCCTAGGATATTCCAGAATTCTTGTATTTTATCTTGTTCAAAATTCTTGTATATGTATAATTTACAGTACTTTATCAAGGTCAAAACATTACTCAAGTTTCCCCAGTTAACTTTTAGAATGGTCTTGGTGGATGTAGTTTTGGATATTTATGGTGTTACAAATCAAACTTTGATGCATTAGCCATGGCTCACTGGGATAAGTACAGGCTGTCCGAAAACCATTTTCTCCCATGGGATTTTGCGTACAAAAAAAGTTTCGCTTCTTCGCAGATTTGTCGCTGTTACCTAACTGTATCACTGTTGCCAACTCTGCCGGAGAAAAAGATCTTGGTAAACTGGCAATACCGAAGTATTTTGTAAATCGGAAATGAATGTCCAAATGTCTCAAAGAGCATTAGCAGATAAGCATATTTCAGCAGCACAAGCACGTAGACGCCAAAAAAGTTTTTTTTTCTCAGCTTGAAAATATTGTTAGCCATTTATGGATACTTTTAACTTTGATTTTAGGCACATTTTCTCCGGCAGAGTTGGGAACAGTGATACAGTTGGGTAACAGCGACAAATCGGCGAAGAAGTGAAAATTTACTCGTACGCAAAAACAGAGCTTTTTCGATAGCCTGCATTTATCTCAGTGAGCCATGCATTAGCCATGATAAAAAAAAGCCTATATCTGATTCATCGGTAATAGATAATGGTATTCTCAAATCCAAAATAGCTTTCTTAAATTCAGATCAAGTTTTTCTCTGTTTTTGTGTTCAAAATGGCACCCTTGCTTATCTTGCTTACTGTGTCAGGCCGCCCCTGTGTTTGATCCACCCGTTTGGTAATTAACAACGTAACTTTTAATATAACTCTGATTAGTATAATAAAATGTAGCATTATTTCTAATAAGAACCTATAAAAAATCCACCGATGACTTTACTTGCATAAAATAATTCTTTTTAAATTATTTAAACAATCTTTTATTTTTGATAAATTTAAACTTGATTTTAACATTCATTAATAAAAATTATTCTTTATGCAATCGTTAGCAAAATATCAAAGCTGGAATCATTAAAGCTGTGGCTCGCTATTCAGTCTTGAAATTGAACATGAGGCAAAATATTTTTCAAAATCCCGTGCATGTTTATCTAGAAAGTGCAACAAATCAGTCATAAATTTTTGGACTCGTCAGCTACCTTGTTGCTGGAAGACTATCGACCAGAGGCTTCTGTGTATTCGTTATGTCTACGCGTAGACCACCTACTAGGTACTATCATCTGGTACTTGAGTCATAAATTAATGTTCTGGATGCAGTTGCGGCTCATCCATTTGAGCACATGAGCACGTGAACTCCCAAAGTAAAATATATAAAATAAATGCATTGACAAATTAATTTTTTTAAATATTAGGTACACTTCTAGATTTTTGTGAATTTAAAACATGAGTTTTATTCTCTCCCCCCCCCCCCCTTCCCCACTATTATTAAAATACTCTTATTATAGCTAACGCACTGTATGTAGGTTACTACAGCACAGCCTTTAATCGCTCGCTCGTATGAATGGAAAAATTCCCAGACTATGTTTCGTAAACGGTGCTTTGTTTACATATCGATGTTTTTGTTTACGATTCATTGGTGAACAATCTGATGCCAGGGTGAACGATGCACCACCAAAGTGAAGTTACCTGCTGGTGGTAGTTGTGACTGGCAACCATAAAGAATACGTCTATCGTCAGTTTGGGTTGATATTTGATATTGTTTCATGTTATTGGTGGAAGGGAATGAAATATGTTATGTTAATGTATGAAAAGAATTTGTGTGTGTTTGTTAGAAATATGGTGTGAATATAAAGCTAAATAAAAGAAAGCATGCTGGTGTTACGTTATAAGCCGGTGGGTGTTGGGGACATTTCTGAGTGGTTATTTAAAAAAAAAATAAAGGTAAGTGCTTTTTTAATGAATCTTTGCAGTGTTTAAGGTTTTTAATGTGAATTTTAAATTAATATTTGATGTGTTTATGTTTCGTGCTATTTACGTGCTATTCTAATCATACTGACTTTATAAGAGGTGTACAACTAGGTTGCTTAATCCACCGATGTTTTTTTTTTAGTTGAAAACAGGCCAGTGTTTGCCCAGTTTACATTAGCTGTACAACTAGGTTGCTTAATCCACTGTTGTTTTTTTAGTTAAAAACGGTCCACTGGTTGCCTAGTTTACATAGCTGAATCCACTGAGGTTTTTTTAGTTAAAAACGGTCCACTGGTTGCCTAGTTTACATAGCTGTACAACTAGGTTGCTGAATCCACTGAGGTTTTTTTAGTTAAAAATGGTCCACTGGTTGCCTAGTTTACGTAACTGTACAACTAGGTTGCTGAATCCACTGAGGTTTTTTTAGTTAAAAATGGTCCACTGGTTGCCTAGTTTACATAACTGTACAACTAGGTTGCTTAATCCAGTGTAGTTTTTTTAGTTAAAAACGGTCCACTGTTTGCTCATTTTAAATTGCCTGTTACTGAATTTGCAGACGTTCTTTTGGTTAAATATGTACGTTGTATTTTGTTTTAATGTTTTTGTAAGTGGAATATATGTGCAATTTTAATGTGTTAAAATACTTTGACTTTGCTGATCGTGCAAAATGGTTGGCGACAGTCGCTGGAGCTTGGCAACCGCCAAGCTCCAGCGACATGTGGTATTTACATGGGGTGCGCACCGGCTTGTATGATTTTACCAAATTCTAGGGATTCACCCAAGGGCGTAGCCAGGATTTTCATTAGGGGGGGGGGGCAGGACATGGAGTCTAACCGGGGAATGCCCGGTTTGGCATAATCATACCATATGACTAGCTCATTTTAGGGGGGCAGCTGCCCCACCCTCCCCTCGCTGGCTACGCCCATGGATCGACCGATACCACATTTTCGCTGATGACCGATACCGATACTTTACCTAAAAATTCATTTTCAGAAATAGCCGATACTGATACTTTTAAGTTACGGTATCGGCCGATACCGATACTTTACATAATTTAATGTCATTTAAACCTACATCTGTATTCTGGGCAGTTTTTGTAACGAGAGTGTAGTTCTCGTTAAAATGAATAACAGCATGATGAAATTTGAGCCCAGTAGAAAGCATTAAAAAGAAAAAGCAGTGGATACATTGAAGTGTGAATTTACAGTAGTTCTAGTCTTTCTTTTCTATTCAATCATGCCGACGAATGGCCGAATTTATAAAAAGCTGAGCACTGGGAAGCGTCTTAGTGTGCAGGTTCGGAATTCTTTCTCCTCGCGTGGCTGTCGATCTAGTGGTCTAGAGTTTTGGGCGATTTTCTCCAGATGTTACGTGAATATGCGTTAGACTCCCTTAAAAAGTCCTCCGCCCAAGCCCCCCCCCTATAGGTAGATGCCCCTCATTTAGGCTTGACAGAACACAAACACGGGGGGGGGGAGTTAAAGGGATATATTAATAAGAGAATCCATTTCCAGTGCCGACTGGTGCAAATATTTAAATCAATTTTTCTCAACCTCTATTTTGTCGCCTGTTTGTTGCTATGAGCCAGATAAAAGGTTTCCATATTAGACCCAAAACAGCTTCCTGCTTGCTCTTACTATATGTGTCTTTGTTTTTGGTTCATGCCTCGATTTTGTGCTTACAAAAGTAAACACATGAAATTTATTCAACTTCAAAGCTTGCAAGTTTTATTTAGATTTTCTTTAATTATAATTCTTTCACATATGAAAATATTTTTTAGATTACTTAAACTGCATTAAATTGTGATAATGTATAAACTGTACAGTATTATGTAAGTACATATGTATTTAAATATTGTTCATTAAATACGTATGTAAATTCTTCCCTTAAAATGCATAATAAGTTCACATTAATTAATGGTTTTATTTATCTGCTCCAATTATTTAACCACTAAGTGAATTATTAAATGTTTTAGCAAGATTTCTTTTTAATATGAACTCATATGATCATTTTTAAGTTCTTTTTGAAAATCCGAATATTTTGATTCTCCGGACAGGGTTAAGTCACAATTAATCCGGATGATCCATGTATTTGATCTTTTCCGTACGAAGAACAGGTACACACCGATTATTCCTGTGTTTTCCTTATATATAAACCAAATACTATTCACAAGAAATATGTTTTTTACCCCAAAATTTGAAATAAACTAAATAATAATTAGTATTACTAATTATACTAATACAGCTTCAACTTTTTAAATTAACAATATAAATAATTATTAGATATTGATAATTATTACACTTCTCAAAACAGAATGATACACAAATCCTACGTTCTCTCATTAATCTGATAGATAATAAAATCATTAAATGTTTGATAATTCGTACTTTTGATAGTGTGTAATGTTTTAAAAATGAATCATTTAACTTCTGGACCAACATAATTAAAGTTCACGGGAGTCGCCAGTTTTCAAGTCACTGCCAAAAAGTTAACTTCTTTGCGACACAAAAAAGGAATAAATTGTTTTTACATATAGGTTTCGTTTATAATTTTAGTATCATTAATTTTGTCATTGAAACAGCTACAATATGAAGAAAAATATTTTTGCTCGTTTTCAAGCTACGCCTTGGAGGGTCTAAATAAAAGATGCTTAAAAATGACGAGATTAAATGAAGGTTAAAGAAAAATCCAAAAATGATAAACTAAATTCAATTTTCAAGTCTTAAAAAAAAGTTGCTACTTAAAGTATCCATATTTAATGAAATTGATCTTCAGTGTTTTTGTTTTTATGATCATTGTTAACATGTTTTTCTGTGATTGATATGAACAAATTTTATCTGTTTTAATTCTAAGCTCTGAGCAGGGGCGGCGTGGCACGATAAGCAAGGTCTGGGTACCATCGTCGAAAGGGAGGCCATTTTGAACTAAAACTGAGAAAATGTTGATCTAGAGCAGTGGTTCCAAAACTTTTTGTCCTTCTCTTCAAAAAATCTTCAACTAGATTTTTTTTTTCGCGACCCACTACTACAAAATGACAACCAATATAGGCTATATAAAATAGTATAGTTTACTATGTATATAAAATACTAAAGTTTAATTTTTCCCACCCTTTTCAACCCACCAAAATTGCTCCCGTGACCCAACAATGGGTCGCGGCCCATAGTTTAGGAAGCACTGATCTGGATCACAAAATGGGTGCCTTTTTTTACGTTTGCAGAGGGGCATCATGAGGGGGGGGGGGATGTCCGACAAACGTTATTTGGTTCAAACCCTATCCCGTTTGCATGCGCAGAAATATCATTCACTTTCAATGGCAGAATGCTACTTTCGGTTTCAAATATTTCCGGCTGACTAATATTAAAATGTCTGTATCTGAAGTTCTATAAGCTAAATAGAAATAAGTTTCTTAAACGTATTTCGGAGGCTAAAATATTACGCTTTAACTCACATATGGGTAACTGCGGGCCGGATGTGGCCCGCCACGGCTTTTGATCCGGCCCTCGGAATATTTGAAAACTCTGTATAAACCATTCAACATCCCATATAAATCCCATTATACGGCCCGCCACTTTGCTAAAATCCGCTAGTTTGGCCCACGACTTCGCTAACATCCTAAAGTTTGGCCCACAACTTTTCAAAGGTTGCCCATACCTGCTTTAACACTTTAAAGGTCGTCATCCCCTGAAATATCAAACGATGTCAAGGACAGTCTCCCCCCATCAATTTTGATATCTATATCATATCCAAGCCGAATCAGATGTCCTTGCGCCAATTTTTTAAATAAAAATTTAAAGCATGTCTCTTAAGCGTGAAATCTATATCAAGAGATAGACTTTCTCCAATGATATCAAAAGCCCATATATACAGTAGAATCTTCCTATAACGAAGTCTCCTTACAATGAATTTCTCCCTATAACGAAATTTTTCATGGAAACGTAACTTTAAGGCTTAAATAACGCTATAAACATTCTCCATATAACGAAGAGGTTATCTTCCCATAGTGAATATTTCAGATTTACCTTTGATTTTTTTTGTTAGTTTTGAAGAAAATTTTAATTTTTGAACAGACCACTTAGTGGAATAGTAAAAGATGATAAAAAGAGAGGCCAGGAAAGTGAAACTGACTCCGATAATGAAGATACTTCACCAGCACCCGATTATGACCAACAGGGGCACCGGGCATTGATAGATTTGGGATCCCCCAATCTATGATATTTGTTATATTTTTCATAAAATTTTGATATGAAAAAGAATATTTCAGAAAAAACATTTAAAATTGGGGGCCCTTTCAAGTTGGGAGCCCTAGGAAAAGTCCCGATTTGCCCATATAATAATAAGGCCCTGCGCTTCATGACCAAAACCACATCAAACTTTAATGCTTCAACCTTTCAAAACCATTAAAAAGAGGTTTCCAAATGGAAGAAAATGTGCCTCACTCTATTTTCAGCGGACTTTGAAAATGTGAATATTTTTATGAAAATTTAAAATCACAGAATGCAAAACAATGTAAAATAACGGAATTTTGTAGTAAAAAAGCGTAAGGGTATTTACATTAGGGTGGTCACAAGTTATATGGGGAAATTTTTTTTAATGTTATTTTTTGGGGCACCCCCCTAAAAGTTGCCAATTGACTAGAAAATGAGATCGGTAAAGCTTTAGCTCAATTGCATAATATTAACCCGTGCCGCATCGAGGTTGAATTCTTGAAAAATTAAGATTCTTGCCAAAAATATCTAGTCTTTCCTTCATTTAGTATAAACTATTTGCTCTACAAACCTGGTTCATGTTTTATTTCATAAAAATGTTGTTGTTTCTAACTTCTGCTCTCAACAAAACCAATATTTAATGGCATTCAGTGTTTTTTAGGTCAGTTTGTGAATAGTAACACCAAAATCTACATTTTTGTAAAATTAGTGAAGAAAGACAACTTAAGAATTTTAAATACTTTTGACCGTTTCTTGTATTATTTGCATCAATAAACAAAAAATAAATCAAGAATTTTCATAACTTAAACTACAATTCATAAAATATTTTTATTTAGTTAGTTTGCATTTCTGCGTTTCAAAAGAAAGATCTTGATTTGTATTTCAGTTGAAGCACATCTAAGTCAAACCTCTCAAATTTACTTTATTAAAATGCTATTTTTGTTACCTGTTATTATTTACTTTTAGAATGGACATGGGTGCCCATACGTATTGGCAAGGAGGGGTTATGCCTCCCCTAGCTCGCATATTATCGTTATGATTTTCATTTCAAGTTGTTCAGCTCTAATACATAGTATCTTTCCGGTGCAGGACCCTTGACGTGCAAGAAGACTCCGAAGACAAGAATTTCGAAAACCAAGAATTGATCTCATCAAAAGCAGATTTTAAAATTCTGACTTAGAGAGTGCTGTTGTTCACTGGGATGGAAAAATGCTTCCTCATATTTTTAATAAAGAAATTGTAGAGAGAAAAACGATTCTAATTAGTTGTGGCGATGAAGAGCAGTTAATAGGAGTTCCTCAGCTTGAAAATAATGAGAATAACTCTTAGGCAAAAGCTGTATTTACAGCAGTTGAAGAATGGGAGGCAGTTGGTAAAATTCAGGCAATGTGTTTGGATACCACTGGTTGCCTTAGGGGAACGTGCATTTTTTGCTGCAGCAATTATAGAATCGAAATACTCTATATTTACCTTGTCGCCACCATATTTTAGAAATCATCCTAAAATCTGTTTTGATTGCAAAGTGGGCAAAGCTACTTCTCTTCATCCAGATAATTTTTAAAAAATATCAGATTGGGTGGTCTAAGTTAGACAAGACAAAGTACAATACTGCTATTGAAGATGAAACTATTACATAAAGAATACACAATTTGGAAGAAATTTCAAATTTTATTGGAGAACATTTAAGAAATCAACAGCTCAGGGATAACTATGGAATAATAACTAACTATAGAATGATAACAGGGATAACTAAATAATTAATCCAACATTATTTAATTTTTATAGGACTCTTCCCAAATTGACATTTCTTTCAGAGTATCTGTTGCTGTTCATTATGCCAGGTAGATGTCTAAGGCAATTTATTGTCTCAAAATACTTCTTTTCAGACATCAGGTCTCATTAGCAGATTTAGAAAAAGGAGCTATTAAAGACATTTGTTTATTTATAATAAATATTGAAAGAGGTCAGCTGAAAGGAGAGTAAAATTAATCCAAAGTTCAATTCCTGATTAACCGAGGATGAAGAACCAAAGCAGTTTTTACTATAGGTAGTATCCGAATGTAGAAAAACTTTTCCACACTCTTCGAAAGCCACATTATCTAAGCCTTGCCACTTTAACAAAAAATTGTAAACATTAATATTTTTTTTTTTTTTTTATAATGTGCTTGTTTTTAGATACATAAGTTTAATAATCAAATATAGCTGAATGTTAGTCGTTCTCAATTTTATGCCTTCTTTGACCTTATTTTCTGTTAATTCTTTTACTTAAATTTCACTTTCTTTTTAAATTTCAGATTTTTTCAAAAATAAAACCTTTATTTTGTACACAAAATATAAAAAAAATTAAAAGGAGGAAAGACGAAATAGAATTTTTTGAATTTTAATAAAAAAGCCAACTTTTAGATCATATCTAGTCCTGAAAAAAGCATAGATATATGCTTTTTTCAGGACTACATATGATCCGAATGTTACCCCCTGAGCGTTTTGGAAATGGGCAAATAATCTAAAGTTGTTTTCACGGTAAAATTTTCATGCACTTTTTAAATTATAAAAAAAAAAAAAAAAAAAAAAAAAATTAATAGGAAGATTTTCAATTATTAAAAAAAAGGCTCCTAAACTACATACAAGCTTTAATATCAAACATATTTTATGATATCTCAGTGTTATAAATAATTAATATTATAGATGAATTGCAGTGAAAACTGGAATAAAGTGGACAGGATTTGACATCACAACCGCTTGGAGGGTTAAATCTGTAAGTTTTTACATAAAAGTGATGTGTAGCTCATCAAGGCATTAAGTTTTCTAATGAAACGGGACCAACATTATGTTCCTAGACTCAATTTTATGATGCAAAAACTGCTTTTTTTGGCAAAAAAACGCGGTTTTTCTAAACTTTAACCTCAATGCGGCACGGGTTAATATTATGCAAATGAGCTGAAACTTTACCAATCTCATTTTTAAGCCTATTGGCAACTTTTTAGGGGGGTGCCCCCCAAAAAATTCGGAAGTTGATTTCTTGTGACCACCCTAGTATTACATATCTTATTCTCTAAATTCGTGGATTGTCTTTACTTTTGAACATTTCATTTATACGATGAAAATTAAGAAACCGTAAGTTTAACAATTTTATAATAAATACCAATTTATTTTTAATTGAAAGTCATAATTTAATACTTTCAAACATCGAATTAACTAAAAGGTTTGTAATATTTGCTGAAATAACTGCAAAAATCTCTAATCTCTGTACAATGAAATTTTCTCTATAGCGAATTTTTTTAACTGGAACTGAGCGAGTTCGTTATAGGCAGATTCAATTGTGTATATATATATATACATATGAATGAACTCTTTTTCGAGTCCACACAGTGAGAAAATAAACGTATATAAAAGTGAAGTAAAATTATATAGCTTACCTCTCGACATTTGTTTTTTGCAATCCTTGCAGATAGCGTATTTAGTGTTGGGCACCAATTCAAAATAATTTAGAAGATAGACGATTGTCCTGTTAAACTGTCATCTAACGATTCTTCGTCCATAATTTCGACCACACTTGTTGATACAACATCCATTTAGTGATGGTTAGAATTAAAAAAAAAAAAAAAACACAGTTCGAAAACACTCACACAAACAAATGTGCCAATGAAACGACGCCTCTCATCTCATTACCAAAATAAAGATTCTAGAATGGTGTTGCGCCTGCGTGGTTTCTTCTGAAAAGCAAAGTATCAGTGAAAATGGATGAAAGCAACAGAAACCGATACTTTTAGAATCGAAAGAACCGATACCTAAAAAAATAGAAGATATCAGCGCCGATACTATCGGTCGATCCCTACCAAATTCCCTTCTGATCCGTTCTCTGAGAACAGAAGTGGAGAGAACTGAGAAGTACGGTTCTACTGATATCATTCTGTTCGCACATTTTTGGTGTGCACAAGGGACATTTTTTTGCTGTTATCCCTTCCGGATTTTCCCTTGGCTTGTTACGTTCGGTTAGTTAATCCATTTTTATTTCATTTTCTTTTTCACTATAATATTTTTTACGAACTCGTGTAAATAATTGAGATGAGAGCAAAAAAAAGTGTTTCGGAGTTAAAGCAAGGCCAATTTTCAATACTATCCTTTGACAAAAAATTGAAATAAATTGACTCTACTAACACTTTTCTTGGTGTCGAAATGTATGACCAAAGATGATTTGTGTTCCTTCAGTTGTGTGCATTGTTTTCCTTTAACTGCTGGAAATGCAAATATATTTTAATTTGTAAGGTGCATCATATCTGCATATTTAATTTTCGACATTTGTTTTATGAACCTCGCGGTCGTGGGCTATTTAGCCCACGAGCCGCGACTGTCTGGATGCTCCCTTGTAATTCAAGGACATTTGAGGAGAACTGAATGTCCACCTGAGATTTTTTTTTCTCATATTCTTCTACTTGATCTTACGATTGGCACTAAGATTGGCTTTCATTCCTTATATAGTAATACTCAGCTGTACTTCTCTTTTTAAAAAGTTGCATATTTATACTGTAGAAACTGCTTTAAAATCTGCGTTTCTGGTTCTCCTTGGCAAGAGAACTTTCAAGTTAAGAAATACTGTACTTTTGCAATTTTCTATATTGCTGAATGCTAATTATGATTTTTTGAAATAAAAATGTGTGTTTAAAATTTGTCACTGCTTAATGTTGTCCTTTTAATAATATGTTTACAAGTAATAATACAATAAATAATACAAGTTTTGAGCATCTTCTTAAAAAAAAAAAAATCTGTTTATATCGAAACTGGAAAATAATTCAAAATGTCTTATTTTTCAAATGCCAGCAATTTTTTAAAAATGCCCGAAAAAAATTCATTTTGATCTTTTTGTTATCAGGTCAGTAAAATATTCAAATTGTAGAAAATGAATGCCATCATATGTACATTCATTATTAGCTGGTGTGCAATCCATCGAACTGCAAATCGCTAGACGAGATACATGGTAAATAAAGCAAGTATAAATTAGTGTTGGCCTGACATAAATATTAAATACAGTTCATTCAACTGCTGAAGAAGAGAAACTTTTTTGTATCACTGACCTATGCCCGCACCCCCCCCCCCAATGGAGGGAACTAAAGCCCCCCCCCCTTGAAGGTGGAGAGTTAAAAGGGAAAGTTTTTTAAAAATAGAAAATTGTCAGTTAATGAATTAAAATATTTTATTCTTAAGATTTGCCCTCAAATTATTTCTATCACATTTTTACCCCCCCCCCCAAAAAAAAAAGAATGCTTTTAAATAAATACTTGCATTTACTATAGTAAGTATATGGAGTGAAGTTGAACTCTATTAAGTAAATGAAAAGACCAGATCATTATTAATAACTCTACATAACGTATTGTGTTGATAATGGACTCCTATGGGTAAATGGTATGGCGTTCTGTGGACATATGGTACAGAAGGTTTTGACGTTAAAAGAAAGTAGCTATAATCGACAAACAACCCAAAATGCAATAAAGAAAGGAAGGGGGGGAGATTTAAAGTATTTTAAATAATTTTTTTTTAATCCAATTTTTTTATTTTAAAATTTTCAGATATTACAGTTTTTTGTAGCACTTTTATGGGTTTGCCCCCTTCCCCTTTTTGGGGGGAGGTGGACACAAAATCTTCAGTTGTCCCCGGGCACTGGTAACCCTAGCTACGCCTCTGCCCAGGGTGCACCATGAGGAGGCCTGCTACATTACACCCCATTACACATAGATTAGTCTAGGAGTAAAGTGTTTTCTGTTATGAGTCAAAAACTGACAAGTAGTCTTCCCATGGTTAATTCTCATATTGTTAGCAGAACGCCACTTCTTTAGTCTCTTAAACTCTGTGCTCCAGAGACTAGAGGAGTGGTGTTCTGCTAACAATATGAGAGTTAAACAGGGGAAGGCTACTTGTCAGTTTTCCTTTCTTAACAGACATCACTTTACTCCTAGACAAATGTATGAGAAGTCTGTTTTACACCAGACGGATGGTGCCACCTACCTTGGCTGTATTTTTGACAAGAGCTTAAGCTCAAGAAAGCATGCAGAGCATATCGTTGCTAAGGCTCAGTGTAATTTACCTATCCTTAAACCATGGCTCACTGAGATAAGTACAGGCTGTCTGAAAAGCTCCGTTTTTGCGTACGAGTAAATTTTCGCTTCTTTGCCGATTTGTCGCTGTTACCCCACTGTATCACTGTTGCCAATTCTGCTGGAGAAAATATGCCTAAAATCAAAGTTAAAAGCATCCACAAATGGCTAACAATATTTTCAAGCTAAGAAAAAAAAAATTTTTTTTTGGCATTTACGTGCTTGTGCTGCTGAAATATGCTTATCTGCTAATGCTCTTTGAGGCATTTGGACATTCATTTCTGATTTACAAATACTTCGGTATTGCCAGTTTGCCAAGATCTTTTTCTTCGGCAGAGTTGGCAACATTGATACAGTGGGGTAACAGCGACAAATCGGCGAAGAAGCGAAACTTTTCTCGTATGCAAAATCCCATAGGAGAAACTGGTTTTCGGACAGCCTGTACTTATCCCAGTGAGCCATGCTTATTCACTTAGAAGGTGTTAAATTGGGATGTGGTAGAGAGACCCTCAACTTGACGTATAAAATGTATATTTAACCAATACTAAATTATTGCTGTGAGATATTAATCTCTGCTATGGGAGATGTGATACAATGCCTAGAGGACTCCAAAATCAGGCATTGCGCATTATAATCGGAGCTGTTAAAACTACTCCCATTTTGGCAATTCAGCTGATATCGGCAAACCGACCTATGATAAACCTGATTCAGAGAAATGCTTTCATCCTTTTCCAGAGACTTATTCGACTGCCAAGTAATACTCATTGGAGGAACTATGATTACTATAATAGACAACGAAATTTGAAGACACAAAACGGTTTCTTGCTGTGTGTCTCTCACCTAGAACAATACAACCATATAAGAACACTGAAACCGGCACTGCTGTTTTTGCCTGATTCTTTGGATTATAGCTTCCTAGATGTGTGGTTGGGTCTGGAAATGGAAGTAGATAAGAAGGAAATGAGTCCAGAGCAAATAAGTGTCATTGCTTTGGAAACAGTTGAGAAATGTTTTCTGGCTAAGGAATGGATGCATTTATACATGGATGGCTCTCTGACTGATAGGGTACAGGGCGCTGGAGCTGGAGTTTTTAGCAAGCTTTTTAGTTTATATATTCCTGTTGGGGCTGACTCCACATATTTTTATGGAGAACTGAAAGCCATTCATGTGGCTCTCCAACAACTAGCATTGAGAGAGCTTATTCAGGAGGGCTGTTGTCCTATCGGATTCAACTTCAGCAATACAGGCTATGAGGCAGATTACCCAGGCTCTTTACCTGCAAGACGAAGCCATGATAAGCTCAACATAATAAAAGAGCAAGACATCGTCAAGTGGCATTTACATTTTATTTAATATGTCAACATATGCCGTAATTTATGGAAAAAACACCGCGGCGTTTATGAGTATAAAAAATAAAAAATAGTAAGTGCGGCATTTCTACCGGGTGCGGCGTTTACAATATTTTTATTTTTTTTAGTCGATCTTCAACGAAAAATCGTAAAATTCGTTTAGTGATAATTGTCTCAAAAGATGGCGCCACCACCGACACATACTCTTTAGCGTGCACAGAGCACAGCGTAGCGAATCAGAATGCGAACCTACCCCCGTAGAAAAGCGGTTTGATCTGGTTTTGGAGAAAGTGAGACATCAGAGCGCCCTGAGAAGTGTCCATGTCCCGTGCTCTGAAGTGGATGGCTTCATACATCCAACCGATGTCTCCTCAATTAAGTAAAAAGAAAAAATATAGAAGTAAATTCTTCATTTTAGAACTATAATTAAATTTTAATGAAGATTTGAATATATGTATATTGAAGGGTTAAAGTTCTGTAAAATACCGTAGAAGTGCACTACCCTCTATTAAATGCATCCGTTTTTCACATGAACCTCTATTGTTCTTAAAATACTGAATTTCAGCCAAATTTAGTCTATGTTGCACTCAGTGCAAGTTTACCCCCCACCCCCCCCAAAAAAAGTTATTTTTTTTTCCCGCCATGCCGTTTTGCACCCTGTGCAGGAACACTCTACAGAATAAACACTGCCAGCTAATTGGAATGCTCAAGAAATGCTGAGTGCTTTTAAAATAAATCCCAATGTTATAAATATCAAAAATAATATCTAAAACAAAACATCAAGAGTTATTACACAACATTCAGTTTAAAACAAACAATCTGCTGAAGCAAGCTCATTACGTAATCAACAGCTGGCCATCCGGGGGCATTATAATCATACTTTTAACTGGACTTTTACTTTTAACTGGAGCCCCTTCTCACACATCGATCACTAGTCTGTCCGAACTTTTTGCAAATGCAAGAGGTTTTTTAGAAGTTGTTTTTTTTTTTTTATTTTTTTTTTTATAAATTCGCCTTTGTGAATATAAACATTGATGTCTTTGATTATTTGAAAATAGAAATCATAAGCTTCGTAAAATAGTGGTAAATACTTAAAACATTCTATGGGAAGGGGGGGAAAAAAAAGGAGATTTTTTTACAGTTTATCCAATTTCTCCCGAAATATATCCGATCAACTTAATAGCTTTTTTAATAAATTAGGTCTAATAAGTAATGCAAGATATTTTTTGTTAAGAAATTATTTTAGAAAATATTGAATTTTATCTGGCATTGACACTTCTTCTGACCACAATCACCCCCCCCCCCACACACACACACACAAACTAACGATTGCGGCTGCGGCGTTTATGCCGGGTGCGGCATTTCTGATGATTTTCTAGTTAACTAAGCTCATTTTCGTGGGTTCGCCGTTTCTTCCATAAATTACGGTATATAAACTTCAAAAACATAAAGTCCTGCGGTGGCTGGGCAGTAGAGTGGAGTGAAAATGGCCAAAAAAATTTTTTTATTTTATTTTATTATTGCCTGACTCAACAAATGGTGCTGTATGGCAAAAAAGTCTCAGAAAAAAAATTCTAGTCGATTCACTGATTGTCTTCAGGTTCCACACTGGGCTCAAAGAAAGGAATGTTACCGTAAAAAGTAAAAAAAAAAATCAATTTTTTAAAATTGAATTTTAATGTTTACAATAACTTTATTTTCTGACTCAAAAACAGTTCTAACTAATAAAAAGAAACAAGTAAAAGTACGGCAATGTTTTATTGCCGTTAACAAACAAACAAACAAACAAAAAAGAAAGAAAGAAAGAAGAAAAAAAATAGTCACTAACTTGCAACCTCGCGTCATAAGTTTTGGGGTATATTTTGAATACATAGTTATTAAGTATTTACATATTACTTCATTTTTAAAGACAATTAATATTTAGAAAGCACACTAATACAGAAAAGGAAATACCAAATTTACCTTTCGAGTATTATTGACTAATAAAACACTTTACTTTAATCAGTCTTCAATTTTGGAGTCCACATGCCGGGCAAAATAATTAACTTTGGTAGTTCCTTTCGTGATTTGATTCCACAACGAATGTATCCATCTCTGGCTTTTGCTCCAGATGTTACGAATGATGCTTGCGTTAGTAGTCTTACATGCCTTTCTACTGCTTAAGAAGGGCAAGGAGCTTCTCTATTTCAAATTCTGAACCGTTTCTGATCATACTTGCTACATCTTCGTCACTGAGGTTCATGGTAGCTGGTGGTTCCAAAGGATTGTCCCAGTGAATCATCTGAAAATACTACTCTGCTTCGAAATTTATATTTAGAAGATCAAATTGGCATATTTTCCCCTTCCATTCAGTTTTTCTTGCATTCAATATTCTTCTTAGGTCAAATTCTCGAATATGTGATCCTTCATCAAACATCATTGCCAACAGAAAATTTTCAGAATGAGCAAAATAAGAGTTCTTCTGAATAACTTCATGAATGATTCACTTAAACTCTTCTGGGAAGAATGAACTTCTTTTCATCATTCATTTCTTTTCATCATTCACTTCTTTTCATCATGTGCTCCATGAGTAGCTCCTGGGATTTTCTTTATTTCAAACCAGGATGGCACGTACACTTTCATCACATAGTCTACTAGGAGTTTAAAGCATTCTGTTGGTTCGGCAGTCGACACGTACAGGCGCAGTATTCAGTTCGCTATAGTGAGTCAGCTTGAATGAGACATCCTTCCTGGACTTCTGTTTCCCAAATCTGGATGGCACTGTCCCAAGCATACTGCCCTAGAAATATCGAAGAGGTACTTTTGGTCTGTACTGAGGTCTTTTTTATCAATTTCAGGCAGAGCAACAGGAATAACAAAATTTGTCACAACAAACGTTTCATACGTTTCCATAAATTTTCCTATTGTTCCAGAAAACTGGTATGGCCCAGATGTCTTTCCCTCAATCTTATGGAAAAGGTGGCGGAGAGGTAGTTCATTAGTATGCAATAAGCATACAAACCAGTGCAATTTATGGCCAACAAAGATTTCAAGCTGTCTAACTACGCCATTTTTTTTCCCATTGTTGACTTTCGGTGCATCTCACCCAATGGCAACAAGATCCTAAAGTGCAATCTCTTTCTGTGTAACAAAGTTGATGATGCTGCAGGTAATATCAGTACTAGAGCCTGAATGCGGAGTCACATGTCCTATGTGAACAGAACCAGGTTCTGACAACATAACAATATGCTCTTCCACAGATACAGTAGCCTATAAAGAGCTTCACTTCTTACATAATAGTTGTGTCTTTTCTTTCATCGAAGTATATGGTGTACAAAGACTGTGCTACTTGTATAGAATTAAGTTGTGATCGTATCTTTCATTATAATTTTTAATAAGGGGAATTACTTCTAGGTGACTTACCACAGGCAAGGAGGCTTTCTTCCAAATTCTTTCAACGTCCAAAGAAATAATTTCGATGATCTCTGTTACTGAAGGGTCCTTTTTATTCCCCTGCTTCCACAGTATATCATATTTTGTGATTAAGAAATGCTTCAATAAATCAGAATACGTTGGTGGTAACACTGTCTCTTTCAATAGTACTGGAATTCCGAAAACACTACAAAAAGTTTCACTTCTAATTGTGGTCATATTTAAATTCAAAACTTCGTTTTTTTTTTTTTTTTTTGTCAAATATAAATCAAAATTAATGAAACATATGGCTTCAATCTTACGAAGGAGAAACAAGTGGTTGAAACAAAGGCAATAGCTAAAACGAATCATTCCACACAATAAAAGTGGCGTGCCTTATTAGGTTAGGATATAATAGTTAGATTAGAACATGCGCTGCCATCTAGTAGATTTTAGAGTATAATTTGCTTTTTTTATGTACAAAAAGCCATTTCTGGATCTGATATCTGGCAGTAATGTTCCAATAAAACAATTTATTAATGAGAGAGTAATTCATTAATATTATTTTATAAATTAAAGAATTATTTAGTAAGATATTAAATTAAAAAAAATATTTTTTACATAAAAATCATTAAAAACTTGAAAAAAAGCCAATATAAACATTCACTTGATGTGGAACCTCAAGATGTCAACATTTTAAGCTGAAATTTGGAGACAATATGTTTCAGCTAGTTTGGCACCATATAATGACTCAGGCAATATGAATTTCGAAAAAAAGTTTTTTCGATCCACCCTACTGGGCAGGCCCCAAAGAGACGCAGCTTTTCAGGGCAACAGCAAAGCGAGAAATGTGGCGATAAAACACAAGCCAAGGGAGTAGTAACAGAAGCAAAACACGCCAAAGGGCACTCCAAACAAAGTGTGAAAACAAAGAGGCGCCAGTAGGCGTTAAATACATTTCTATATAATTATTTTTGAATTCTCGATGCGTCAACAGGATAAAACAAAAAATCTACCAGCTAAATTGTAACCCAAAATGAAAGCCAATGTTGTTTATAGATTTGATGCCATATATGGTTATAAAAAAACCATTAAAACTGAAATGCTAGGCTTTACAAATGCAAAAGGGAAATAAAAAGGAAAAATAAATGAAAACAGAAGATTGCTTTTAAATAAGGCAGGTGCAGAAATAAAACTTTACAGGCGAAGCAAAGAAAATCGGAAGTGCAAAGAATAAATTTTGAACTTGGATTAAATTTAGAAGTAATTAATAATTAAGTAATTGATAATTAAAATAAGATATGTGATGATCTACATCACATATATCTCCCAAACACCCACAAAAAATATATATCTATATAATTATTTTTGAATTCCCGACGCGCCAACAAGATAAAACAAAAAATCTATCAGCTAAATTGTAACCCAAAATGAAAGCCAATGTTATTTATAGATTTGATGCCCTATATGGTCATAAATAAACCATTGAAACTGAAACGCTAGACTTTACAAATGCAAAAGTAAAATAAAAAGGAAAAATAAATGAAAACAGAAGATTGCTTTTAAATAAGGCTGGTGCAGAAATAAAACTTTACAGGCGAAGCGAAGAAAATCCAAATCGAAAGTGCAAGGAATAAATTTTGAAATAATTAACTATTAAGTAATTGATAATTAAAATAAGATGAGTGATGATCTGCATCACACAGACCATCTCCTTTTACCAAGAGTGTAAGAACTTATGCGTTCAACAGTGTCAGGAAGTCTTAAAAGAACTTTCCCACAAGATATCTTTTCAATGGGTACCTCACACTGTGGTATTTATGGGAACGAAATGACAGATATGCTTGCCAAAAGAGGGGCTGCAGTTCTCCAAAAGCCAAAAACGAGTGAGATATGAAACGAGTGAGAGCCTCCATTCTATTATGCTTCTGACATCACTCACATATCAAAAGACTTTTAGAGATTTTGCTAGAGCCTGTGATGGCAAGCCTTGGGGTGTTCTCTCAAAAAACCAAGCTTTTGTTCCTGACAACATGTGAACAGTTGCGGTTGCTTCTTTTAGACTTTTGACGGGGCATGACTGTCTACAGAATCACTTATTTCGCATTGTACTAGCAGATTTGTCGTTGTGTGTTTTATGTGATAGTGGACGGCCAATGACGGCAGAACATTTGTATGAGGTTGAAGCACTGACAGATGTTTCATATAGATTTCAGCGCTTTTGACAGAATAGGAGTTAAATGGTCTAATGGCCAATGTAACTGGCATTTGACAAATAAATAATCACTCCATTCTTTCTTACGCAAATAAAAAAACACTTTTACCTTGTTAGCATTTTGATACCAATATACTGTCTTTTTGTGACATGATTCTTATTTTTATTCATTTATTTTCTTGTGATATTGACATGTTATGCCCCCTGCATCACCGTTTTTGGTGTCTCTCTATCCTTAAAAAAAAGTAACAGCCGCTGTCGCAGCCACCACTGAGCCACCTTCAAGAGCTTGCTCGACTATGTTCTCCTAAACCGTGGGGATTTGAATTTCGAGAAATATGTCCATGGATTCGGAAAATTCTGAGGAACCTGATAAGCTGACTTAAATTTCGAAAATCCAATTATTTTAGAAGATATTAATAAAAAACTGAAAAAATAAAACATAATGGTTGCCAGATTTAGCATAAAATCATTCATTCCTTTGCAACAAAGCAATTCCAAGTATATAGAATTGTTTGAAATTCGCAAACATGAAGTGGAATTACATCCATATTATGCCAAATTAAATAACTCAAAGTATACATAAAGTTGACAATTTTCAAATGGTAAGTTTGCTTAGACAACAGGAATTTAGAATTAGCGATTATTCATTTTTTCAAAACAGAATAACTAATTCTAACTGATTTTAAAAGTGCCATCTTGGCATTAGGTACAATCTGGCAAAATGGTATCTTTCCAAGCATGGTGAATCTAAACTGTGAGTTCAAAAATGTTAGAACCCAATATCTTGAAAATGAGATATACCATTAAAATGCATATTATTTTAAATCCGGTTCGGTCCAGCTGGAGTATTTGCTACCAGTAGAAATATTTGGTGGCATTAACTATGCCATTATAGCAGTTATAGTACACTTTGGCTATTTGCCAGCGTGGCGAGATGATATAATTTGTTGTGCTAAATACACCAATCTGCAAAGGATTATGTATATGAAAATATGGATAATGGTTTTCCGGGAACCTTAAATGAGCATTAATTATAGGTTGTGAGCATGCGTAAATCACCAAATAATGAAAAGTCGCCATTGGTAGCAAGCTATCCTAGCTGTTCTGTAGTTTTTATCAAAGAAAATATGTGAAGTACTGTTTTCTTAGTGCTAATTATTAACTATACATATACGCAAGTCACCAAATTATGAAAATTTGCCATAATTGGTTAATATGCAAGGTGTTTCATGTGTTTCACATAATTAAAAATAGTGCGAAGTTTAAATTTTTATGTTCCAAGCAACATGCAAGAAACAAGCAATGGGTAGCTCGGTAACATTCTCTCTGATTTATTAACTTCTTTTTTATAAAAGTTCTTTTTTCTTTTGGTAGTGACAAAAAAATGTTAGTTATACTGGGGACAAAGTTACACAAGGGGCAGTAAAGTAACAAAGAGGACAAATTTATATAAAACAACAAGAATCTAACATCAGAAATCAGTTTATTTTAAATTTATTTCTCGCAGACATCAACATGAACACCTAACCAATAGAATACTTGGTCTCCTTTCATTTTAAAACTTGGGTTAACCTGTATTACCAACACCATGATAATGCAGGGGACAAAATGAAATGAAAATTTAATCTTGTATTTTTATTTTTATAGCAATAATATTAAGTGACTAAGAATCTTATAAATGGAAGTTTCTCTGCGAAAACGAACAAAAATGATAATTCTATGAACTGTGTTCCTTCGCAAAAAAAGATTATTCTATTGTGAAAAATTGATAGAAACCTTGTTTTTAAATGCGTTGAAGAAGAGTTCAAAACTCCTTGCATTTTTCTGAAACTGCCTTCTCATCTGTGCATCTTGCGCAAACCGAAGGCCTCGCCCCTGCTGGATATGTTGTTTTCTTAATACTTATTTGCTACTAGTTCTGCTAACTTTGGTGATTGCAGTTTTGCATAATAGCAACTTTATGAATGATGGATGAGTCACTTTCATGTGGGAAGTTAAAATTTCACTTTTTCTCACCATTTTTCCTTCCTAAATTAAGATGTCCCATTCCTTCCTTTACATAACATATCAACACAATAAATTATGCCTATAAATATGCTTCTGTCAGGCCTTATTAAACTGCTAATTTATAAAAGTTATGTTCTTAGGTATATAAAACATTATGAATAATTTTGTTAGTTAAAGAAATGAGGTTGAGAACTTGCATCAAAAATATAAGTTATTTACATTTGGGTTTGGAAAATACCTTTTTTTTTGGTGGGTGGGGTTTCATATAAATTGAAGAAGTTTGTTGCTGGAATGATTTATAGCAATAATTATGATGCTATGATTACTAAACATGCCAGAAAAATGAGAAATTAAAAAAAATGCTTCCTTAAGGAGTAATTGATAGTGTCCTATCCTTTTTGTCTCACTTCTTCCTACTCTTCTCTATAGTGTTGATTCTTTGTATAATTAATGCAATAAAACCTACATTCTACATGGTATTAATCTGAGCGATATTAATTTTATTTTCATCTCATATCCATATCGCTCCTGTGTTTCATCTCTGAAATTTTCTCTGAAACACTGTATGTAAATAAGTTTCTGTACTTTGATAATGGACATATTAATTTTTATAAAGTAGTTCTGTGTTATATATTTGATTGCTTTTGTTTCTTTTTCATGATTTGAAACTAGGTTTTCCTGAGATAAATCTTATACCAGTAACTGAAATACGTATCCTTTTTCTTTATGCTTATATAACATATATTGGCAAAACTTGCAAAGATGTTGGAGAAAGGGGCATCTAATGTAAAACCGATTCCACAACCTCAATTGAAACTTTTTATCTCTTTCTAAAGCAAATTTTCTATGAGAAGAAAGTTTTTCTTTCTAATTGTTTGATGTTATTTGCATATAATTAACAGATTTGAGGGAAAATATATATGCAGAAGTGGTTGATGGTATAATATGTAAGTACCAAACTTTGTTTTTGTAGGCATACAATTATTGTTGGTGATTCAGAGTTCATTCTAGGTGAGAAAAAGGGCAGATTGCAAAGGTTTAAAAAAAGGTCATCATTATTTTAGAAAAGGCATTGTATTTGTTAAAAAGGGCACTAAACTTCCTGATTAAAAGTACTGCTGATTTGTAAAAATGAACTCTTTTTTTTTTTTTACTTTGCAAAACTGAGTAAAAAAAATTAATACTTTCACTACCAGCATTTATTAATATATTAGCATCTTATAAATTTATGTAATGCAAAAGAGTTAATTAGTTTTGCAGTAACTTTGTTAATTATCTTATCTTATTAACACAATTTATAAAAAGATAATGACAATATTTATTTAAGATATTTAAATAAGGTGTTTTTTTCTTTTTAATAACAAAAATAATCACCCAAATATACCTAACAGGCAAGAGAATGTTTGATAAAGTAAACATTTTGCATAAGAAGCCGATCTTAATAAAATTCATTTGATCACCTTGTTAAGAATCATCAATAAAAATTTGACCAAATGAAGAACCCTCAGCGTTTTCCCCACTTAGGAGAAGCAGAGTAGAAGAAACACAAAGAAAGTTACATAATTTTTGTGCATGTAAACAGGGTCATTGCCTATGGTCGCGAAGGTGTGGTTGTGCAGCAGGCATAGGCGTAGAGTTATATGGGCCCGTGGGGCTCGAGCCCCCCCAATAAATTGTGAATAGGGGCTGAGCCCATCCAATAATTTACCACTAAATACAGAAAACTAATTATACTAACATGAAAAAAAGTATTTCGCGCCATTTACAAACGTTTAAAAAAAACCTTTACTTGTACTATTAAAAATTTTCTTCTTTTGATTTCAATCGTGATTTAGTATTCATTGTGACGCCACGTAACACACAATATTAACTATAAGCTGCCCTCGCCAGGCTCTGGTTAATTAAAATCAGATTATTCAATGTAAAGTATGAAATGAAGAAAAGTTCAGATGTGTCTAAAATGCACTATCTCATCGAAAATGTTTTTTTCTCCTTTGCTTCTTTTTTTAACTTATAACATGGTAGGAAGATACTAACATGGATACTTACCTTACAGAGGTGTAGAATTCTATGGATCCATAGAGCTCGAGCGCCTCCAATAATTTACACTTAAGTCATAGCTGCCAACTACTCCGGATTATAATTAACCGTACAGATTATAATTTTTGTAAACAGTATATTTTTTAATTACTTTTTTTCAAAATAGAAACCAGCTTGTGTGCGCAGCACAAAAATTTTGCTATATTTTAAGCTGAAAAATCATGTAGAAAAAGTGGTTAATTATATTCCTTAGTAGTTGGCAGCTATGAGTTAGTTATATGTACGTGAATCCGTGACGTAGCCAGAAATTTTTCTTGGGGGGGGGGGTTACGACTTCTGGAACTCACATATATGTATACGGGTGTATGATAAGGGAGTGAAGAATATACATTTTGAAAGGCAAAAAATTCCTCACGGGGGTTTATGACCCCCTAACACCCCCCCCCCCTTGGCTACGCCACTGACGTGGATATATGTGGTTGTAGGGCCCGGCCCCCCCAATAATTTTGAAAACTTTACGCTTATGGCAGCAGGCCTTGTTCCCAAAATGGGCTGTTGCACCAATGTTTAACTTAAAACAGGGCCATTGTGAAGCTGGTAAATTTTTAACATCCAGCTCTTAATACTTCAGTTAGTCAAAATTTGAAAATAAACAATGATAGCTAATTTTTTTTCTGGATTGTCATACAGCCATTATAAAGAACCACTCTGTTGATTTTAACTGTTACCTGGTCACCTACATAGACTGGCAGTATTGGATTGAAGCGGTAAAGGACTGCATAAAAACTATAGCTCCAACTGAACATATAAAGGGGTTAAGAAACTTACAGTACAGATTAAAAAATATATATAAATGGAAAGAAACAACAACAAACAAATAAACAAACAAAAACTTCAAGGACAAAGGAGGTCAGTTTTTCATCATTGGAGTGCTAATTGGAATCGCAGGGCAACAGAATGCAATTTTTTTTTTTTTTTTTTACTAAAAGGGTATCAGGGTGCTGCACCCCACTGACCCTGCCTAGAATGAGTCCTGTGGTGACTTGTAATATTCAATTAAAAATGGATATTTTCTTTTAATTAAGTTATATTTAACTAATTCATGTGATCAATGTGGTTTTTCATTGTAGCAGTGCCATTCAAGTTCTTTAAAAATATTTTCTCTTCTGGTACCAATATTACTGATTGTCAAACTTTATATTGAAAAAAAAAAATTGAAAAACAAGTATCTCTCTATTCTAAAAAAAAGTAACGGCCACTGTCGCCATCGCCCCTGTCAAGAGCTTGTTCGACTATGTTCTCCTAAACCGTGGGATTTGAATTTCGAGGAACATGTCCAAGGATCCGGAAAATTCGAGGGAACCTGATAAACTGATTTAAGTTTTGAAAATCAAATTATTTCAGAAGATATTAATAAAAAACTGAAAATATAAAACATAATGGTTGCCAAATTTGGCATAAAATCATTCAGTCCTTTGCAACAAAGCAATTCCAAGTATGTAGCATCATGTGAAATTGACAAAATTGAAGTAGAATTACACCCATTTTACGCCAAATTAAAAAGTATATGAAATAAATTACTCGAAGTGTGTTACACAAAGTTGACAATTTTCAAATAGAAGTTCGTTTAAACAACAGGAGTTTAGAATTAGCGATTATTTGTTTTTCGAAAACAGAATAACTAATTCTAACTGATTTTAAAAGTGCCATCTTGGCATTAGGTATGATCTGGCAAATTGGTATCTTTCCAAGCAGGGTGAATCTAAACTGTGAGTTCAAAAATGTTAGAACCCAATATCTTGAAAATGAGAAAGAAATAAAATGCAGATTATTTTTAATCTGGTTTGGTCCAGTTGGAGTATTTGCTACCAGTAGAAATATTTGGTGGCATTAACTATGCCATTATAGCAGTTACAGTACACTTTGGCTATTTGCCAGCGTGGCGAGATGATATAATTCGTGGTGCTAAATACGCCAATCTGCAAAGGTTGTGTATATGAAAATATGGAAAACGGTTTTCCATGTAACCTTACATGAGCAGTAATTATAAGTTGTGAGCATGTGTAAATCACCAAATAATGAAAAGTCGCCATTGGTGGCAAGCTATCCTAGCTGTTCTGCAGTTTTTATCAAAAAACATATGAAGAACTGTTTTTTAGTGCTAGTTATTAACTATACGTATAAGCAAGTTGCCAAATTATGAAAATTTGCCATAATTGGCTAATACGCAAGGTGTTTCATGGGTTTCACATAATTACAAATAGTGCAAGATTAAAATTTTTATGTTCCAAGCAAAATGCAAGAACAAAGCTATGTGTAGCTTGGTAACATTCTATCCGATCCAACCTTTGGGTTTCATTTGTTGAAATTATGCCTTTTTCACGAATAAGCCTTTTTAGGGGCCGAATGCTTCATACGAAAAGCGAACGTAGTGAGTCTAGGGGCCTTGGCCCCTAGTAATTAAAACAAATTTCAAATTCACCACTACGAAAAATTATTCTTGAACAGCTTTAATATTTGTCACCACTGGTGACTTTTGTCTTTGACAATTTGCACTTACACATAATCAATAATCATTCCCCATTAAGGTTGCCATTAAAACAGTTCTCCATATATTCTTATCCATAATCCTTAGAAGTTAGGCACATTTATCACCGTAAAATATTTCATCTCATGTCGTGTGGCAAATATCCAAGCTGCACTATTTTTCTCATTGTAAAATAGTAGGATTTGGCAATTTCGTACCAATATAGAAGATATTGCAAAGTTGATTTGTTTTGGGAATTGTTTTTAAATGTCAAACTTGGTTGTAAACTGTCATAAATGGCCAACTTTACCTTGGGGACTTTTGACTTATTACAACCAGTGTCGTCAGTGGCATAGCCAGAAATTTTTCATGGGAGGGAAGGTTACGACTTCTGCAACTGACATATATGTATACGTGTGTGTGATAAGGGAGTGAAGAATATACATTTTGTATAGCAAAAAATTCCACACGGGGGTTTGTGACCCCTCCCCTATCCCCCCCCCCTTGGCTATGCCATTGAGTGTCATCATTGGATCCATTTTCTAAGCAATGGTTTAAAAGCACTTTTTTTTCTGACTTTCAAAATGATATCACCAGAATGTGACAAAATTAATATGGAACTACCCCTAAGCTATCCCCCTTAAAAAGAATTTTGGAAATTTGTCAAAAACATAAGCATGTGGTAAAAAATTACCAGTGCATTACATTAAAAATGTATTAGTATGCATGTACAACATTGAACATAGTACTTCTTTGTTTGAAACCTGTAAAAAGTTTTTTACGAGTAGTTGCATTACATAAGGGAAGTAAAGTACTAAAAATTACACAAATATGCTCTAGGCAAATTTTAGATTTACAGAACCACACTGGTAGCTTTACTTTTTGACAAAGTTTTTGAGAAATTCCAACTTTTAATACACTGAAGTAAAATTAGTATTATTCAAATGTTATACTCTTTAAATACTTACAGCTGCAAAATATCAGTCGATCTTCCATTCATTTCCCTATTTTAATATTGTGCAGTCTACAGTTTTTGAAGATGTAAGTATAAAATTTTTATCATTTTAGAAAATATCTTTTTCTTTCATATAAAAAATTGGTACTCAGCTAGTTTATCATGTTATGCATAGTAAAATTGTTTTTGAAAATGTAGCTCATCAGTGTAATAAAAGACCAAAAACAAAATGCTGAAAAAAAAATTGGCTGACAAATTTTCTTAAATTTCAAATAGTGCACAGTAATTTTTAAAGCAGAATTATAAAATTATCATTCAAATCTGCTTATATAGTTAGAAGTATTTAAAATTTAATATAAGTGAACTAGGTAGGGATGCACCAAATACCATATTTTGCCAAATGCTAAATAACAAGTATTCGGTTTAAGTTCTAATCAAATACTGAATATCGTTAAAATTTATTAAATTGTTATTAAACTTTAGTTACAATGATCAATTTAATTAGTTTGTTTTTAAACAATATTTAATATTTCATGTGGGATAAAAATTCAGAAATTAGACTACTGCAAAATTTAATATTTAAAGCTTCCTTTATGTTATTAAATACCTTTTTAAATATTTGAAAAATTAAATTTTTTTCTCCTGCATGTTTTGTAAAAAAATTAGCAGTTATTTGACTTTACATATTTATGAACACTAAGTATTATGAGTTTTTTTCTTCTGGTTACTGTTTTATATTTACATGACTTAATAAGGTCAATGCAATGTGTCAAAAACCAAATATCTCTTAAAACACACTTTAAAGGATGACTAACCCTAGAGCTTACTGTATTGAATTTTTTTTTCTTTTGGCTCCTGTAAAAGAACTATAAATGCTACCTACATCATTTTCAATCTGGTACATGGCACTGTACATAGAAAAAATGTATAATTTTCTCACTAATCGGTGTATATTTATGGCAGTTAGAGCACGGATCTGTGGACAGAAAAATTAACATCATAAACAGCTCTCAATCTTGCCAGAAAGATGAAAATATAAATATGTATTCCTCTTATACAAAATAACGGCATTGCACAAACACTGAGAAGGATAAATTTATTCTTTTTAGCAGTCTAAAATTAATTTTCCATGTCTAAAAAATCAATGTTGGCAATTATGTTGCATGTCAATTGGTTCATGCATTAGAAACCCTTAAAAATTCCCCCTACCAATGCAACCCCCCTCCTATAGGCAAATAGCCCTTGCTTGCATAACTTTGTCTTAACACAAGACAATGCACTAAATCAGTTGATTCAAGCTTGAGTAACAAATTTTCAAAATTCCCATTAAATCATCATAGCTTAATATTATGACATTAGGTATATTTTTGATTTCTCACAAAATAATGAAAAAATTGCCAAGCTAGGGTTCATTTTTCGGAAAAAATATTTTGCACCATTTGGTGATTTATTGCAAAAGTTGCCAAGATTGGCGACTTTTGGCACAACTTGTAAGGAAGCATGCAATCATCGTTAGATCATTAACTAATTATATATAGTAAGTAGGATACTATTGTGCTTTAAATAGATATCTGTCTCTAAACTGCCATTGAATGTAATGAATTGGAATTATTTTGAGTACTCCTGTAGAAGAACTATTAATGATACAGACACTATTTTTGATGAAGAGCTTTATCTTTTAATCCTTAATAATATGTATCAATTTTGTTTCATTTGAAATAGCCGAATATCTCTTAAATACACTTTAAAGAATGACGGCCCATAAAGTGTAATGTATTGGAAATCTTTTGAGCTCTCCTGTAGAAGAACTATAAATGCTACATACACTATTTTCAATAGGGTACATGGTACAGTACCTACGAATAATATATAACCTGCATAATTATGCATCGATTTCAACGAAATCGATGCATAGTTATGCAGGTTAGAGCACGGACAGACAAACCGAAATCATAAACACTTTTCAATTTTGTTAGAAAGTGTTAACAAGTTGAGATTTGAAGTTATTTTAGATTGTTCCTCTCATAGTGAATGATGTGTGTGTGGATATTTGTAATTAAAGCTGCTTAATCTGTATACTTAAATTACTTTTAATAATAATAATAATTTTTACTTTTTTAGGCATTTTATACTGACAAACCTTTAGTTGTTTGTGCTCCTACTGGCTCTGGTAAAACTGTTGTTTTTGAACTATGTATCATAAGACTTCTCATCTTAATCACTGAACAGAACAATAATCCTTCAAAATTTAAAATTATTTATAGTAAGTAAAATCATAAAAAAATTAATAATAAATACTTTTGAAGAATTTATATTTTAAGATTTCGGAGTTCCTTTTCAATATTATTCAATTAAAAAAATTTTAGATAAAAATTGTATTGTTTTGCATTTTGAAAATTAATTTCAACACTGTCTTTCTATTAAAACTAACCACAATTTTTAATTTTGTACTATGAGTTTAGCTAAAGTATGCCACTCTGAAGTCAGACTTTCCATGTGCTGTTGCTTTATTATGTCAAACATCACTGGAGATTTACTTCCAGTATATGAGATTGTATAGTTTTTTGTTTACATTTATATACTTTCTGAAAACTTATTAACTTGCTTTCAAAAGTTTTTCCTCTACTAATTTTAGTGCATTCATTTCCATGACATATATTAACTGCACCAATTGCAAAGGCTTTGAAATTTTTATTTTCATTTATATGTATATTTGCCCACTTTAAGGTGAACAGTTTCATTTAATGTTTTGCCATTCTGTGGATTTTCTGAGACAAGATAGGGTGCTTCATTACATCTTTTCTCATGATCCATTTTTGCTTTGACATATTTAAAATCTTCATATCCTCTTTCTGCTATTGTTGTGTCCATAGTTAATTTAGGTAGGACTATAGGTGGATCACATAGATTTGGTTATTTAGAGGCAGTTTTCTTTAAAAAAGTCTTCATTGCAAGAGGCACCGATCTGCTACATTTTTGCAAATAGGGCAGGACAGGAGAAAACATGTTTATGGTCTAGTTCTCTATTCTGAATATTTTGAGAAGTGGCTTTTCTCATTTCATTTTCATTATATTTTTTCACTGACAAGCAGCTCAGTTTTGTATCAATTTAAAATATCCGCTGTTTTTGTATAAAATGGAAAATTAAATATGAGTTTCATTTGTAATAAAAGTAATGTTGATAGTGCTAAAACTAAACTCAATGTTCACTAATGCCAATGCCTGGATGGGGGTGATAGGGGTCTAGCCCCTTTACATGGTTGGCTTTAGGAAGAGGTCCAGTAGTGATTGATGCTTAGCCAATTTCAAACAGTAAGTATATACTTGTAGCTAGGGAATGCAATTCCGCACAGTTTTTCGTTTCGCAGGATTTTGGGATTGCTACTATTGATCCCCTTAATCCGGCGGGATTGGCATTTCATTCAGCTAGGAATTCATTTCAACAGAGAAAAATAGGAAAAAGTAAGATTTTATGCACTATGAAGTGTATTAGTAAGAATTAATGTTTTTTGATAATTAATACAATAACTTTCAGAAATATGAAAATTATAGTTATGATATTCCAAAATAATGTATTTAGTTCTTAGATGCTGTAAAAGGATGCATAAAAGGCAATGTAAAGAGTCATTCCTCTTCTTAGTGTAATTTTAGTAAAATAGTTAAAAGCATGAATTATAAAAAAAAAAAAAAAAAAATTAAAAAGAAAACTTTTTATAATTGATTCGTGATGGTCCATTAAGAGATAAATTAGCATGAAATATTTCTGATCATTCCGAGATTGGGAAGTTTGAAAAATTTAGATTACATTATTTGATCCAGACTCCCATTGGAGGATAATTAGAAAAATTAAAACTTTAAAATTTTATTAATTCATTTATTGTGAGATACAAGACATACATATGCAACAACATTTGGTCAATTGATGATCAGGAAGTTGGTGTAAAATTGTTATAAAAATAATATATTTCTCAGTTTCAGTCCCATGGGACTAGTCCCGCAAACATTTATGCAGGATCCTGCGGGATTGGGATTGCTTTCCCTACTTGTAGCCAGTGTTGGGCAAATTTTAACTGTAAGGACAATTAAAGATTAACAATTGATTAATTGTTAATTGTGGCTGTAACAATTAAAAATTGATCAACTGTAATTATCAAAAATGGCAATTAACAGTTTTTTAATTGTTAATTGTAGTAGCAGCAATTAACAATTAATTAATTGTCAATCGTCATTTGCTACAGTTAACAATTAATTAATTTTCAATTGTTTTATGAATTTAAATAAAAACTAACAATTAAAATATGACTGGTGTGGATCTCTTCATTTTTAGCGACAAAAAGTAGCATATGTCCATTCTCGAGGTCCCATAAATCACTGCACTAAAATTCATCAAAGTTGGTTCAGAGGATAGGCGTGAAAGGTAACAGACAGGCTTAATAATATAGTTTGGGTTGAAATGCATATCAATAAAAAGTAAGACTAATATTAATAATCATCAATAACTTAATTTAAAAATGATTAGACAGGTAATGAATAATAGGTTTAATTTCTTATATAGATTGCATTTTAATAAGACTCTCTTTTCGAACATACTGTCCGACAATTTGTGGCTATTCTTCAGATTTGTCATTGTCGTAAAAGAAAAAAGGCGTTCAACTGCAGCTGATGATGGTAAAGATGTTGTATTTTATAAAAACGTTTTTTTATCTCAGGATATCTAATGAGGAGTTACAAATCGTGACTTTCTTCTGCAAGTAAATGCGACATTAAAAGTTCTGCTTTAGTTATTGGTGCATCGGAGGAGCCTCCGCTTGTTTCTGTCGCTGAAAATGAGTTGGAGTCAGCGTCAAAATTTAAAAAATGCGTTCTTGGGTACTTTTTTTATTGCCACTGTTGCTACTACATATTCATTTGGAAATACCGGTTGTGAAAACTTTTAGAATTTTTGTACGATCTGCAGGCTTTAAACAAGCTGACTATTTATTTTTAAATCTGGGGTATGATAATGCAGCAATAATCACATTTTCCACTCCAGGAGTGCTGACATCAAACAGTTTTTCAAACATTTTTTCGACACCCTCTCTGTATGTCTTAATCAAATTGCAGCAAAAAGAAAAGTTTTCTTTTCAATTTTCAGTATTTTTAAATTAGTGCCAGAAGGCAGGGCAGAACTATTCCGTAGTATGCGTAAGTCTCACTTGGCATAATGTTTAGGACTTCTGCTACTGGCGCAATACACGTGAAATACTCGTGTATGTAATCCAATTCGTTCACTTTGATAGCATTTTTTATGTTGAATGACCTATATAAAAGCAAGCTTTTTTTTCTTTAATTTTGAAAATTTGCTGTAGCGTATACAAACTATATATAAGTATATTAGGTAAGTTGGAGTGTATAGGCTGATTATTTTACCAACTATGCGAAAAATTCCAGAGCTGGGGCTCGAACCCAGGACTACCACTTAACGTGCGGGTGCTCTAGCACTGAGCTACACTGGGATGATTCCCAGATGAAATTTCTCGCTTTTGAACCGTTGGCATTTATCATCTTCCTCTGCAAACCACAGATGGAACAGATGAAACAATTAATTCGCGACAACTCCATTACACCGCGGAAGTTATATACATTTTTAGAAAGTGAATATATCAACCTTTCAAGTATATTAGGTAAGTTGGAGTGTATAGGCTGATTATTTTACCAACTATGCGAAAAATTCCAGAGCTGGGGCTCGAACCCAGGACTACCGCTTAACGTGCGGGTGCTCTAGCACTGAGCTACACTGGGACGATTCCCAGATGAAATTTCTCGCTTTTGAACCGTTGGCATTTATCATCTTCCTCTGCAAACCACAGATGGAACAGATGAAACAATTAATTCGCGACAACTCCATTACACCGCGGAAGTTATATACATTTTTAGAAAGGTTGATATATTCACTTTCTAAAAATGTATATAACTTCCGCGGTGTAATGGAGTTGTCGCGAATTAATTGTTTCATCTGTTCCATATGTGGTTTGCAGAGGAAGATGATAAATGCCAACGGTTCAAAAGCGAGAAATTTCATCTGGGAATCGTCCCAGTGTAGCTCAGTGCTAGAGCACCCGCACGTTAAGTGGTAGTCCTGGGTTCGAGCCCCAGCTCTGGAATTTTTCGCATAGTTGGTAAAATAATCAGCCTATACACTCCAACTTACCTAATATACTTGAAAGGTTGATATATTCACTTTCTAAATATATATAAGTAAGTTAATTGTTAGTTTTAATTGTTTCATAGAATAATTAAAAAAGTTAATTGCAATTATTTTAATTGCGAATGATGATTAACATACATTAATCCAAATAATTTAATTGCAACCTGCAACTAAATTTAATTGCAGTTAATTTAATTGTAATTGATTTAATCTCAATTACTTTTTTAATCAACTAACGCATCGATTAAAAAATTAATTGATTAACGCCCAACACTGCTTGTAGCCAAATGTAAAATTTGTTCTTCATTATTTGATCTACAAGAAAGATGGTCTGATGTTGACATAATAAACTTCTTTCAAAACTTTTTTTTTTAATGTCTAACCTGGTATGCCACAAATGCTACTTATGCATATTTTTAGTTTACAAAAAAAGTCTGACATTCAAATGTTCAGATTCTTTTGACTGTATATTTCTAGTAAAATTTACAAAGAAAATGTAACATGTTATTTGTAAGTTTTAATAAATAATCTATATTTGTTGTTTTTTAGTGGCTCCTGTGAAATCATTATGTAATGAACGTTATCTAGACTGGAAATCAAAATTTGAACCGTTAGGTGTTTTATGCATTCAGTTGACTGGTGATAGTGAAAATGAAGATTATTTTGAACTTCAAAAGTATTCATTAATACTGACTACCCCTGTATGTGTATCATGTAATAACTCTTTTTAAATGTATATATGTGTTTTTAGATTGTATCTTTTTGGCTGTTAACGTATATTCTCTTATTAAGCATTTTAATTTGAATGTTGGGTTGCCATAATTTGCTTGAAAAAAAAAGAACAAGATTTTCTGTAAAATACATTAAACATGTGTCAAAACACACAGAATGACATAAATTAGATGTCCGACATAAAATTTTTGGAAAGTAGAAATATTCTTCAAAATATTGCTACGAATAATTTTTAAAAGGCTTAAAAATACTAAGAACTTTTTACTGCACAGAATCTTCAAAACCCGTATTAAATGAAAAACTTTTAAAATATTATCCCTGAATGCTGTTTTTATCCTAGAGCAGAAAGTCAGTGTATGTGCATTTGTGTGCATTAGGGTGGACCGAAAAAAACTTTTTTTCGAAATCTTTATCTCCTGAAGTCTCAAAAGTTGTATATCAATATAAATAATAAGATGTCTGTAAATTTTGAATATTCTACGACGACGTCTTGGGGTTTCGCATTGATCTTGAAATTTAGAACTTTTTGAAAAATATACTTTTTTTTAAAAATCAACCAAAAAAATTCTTTTCGGAATTATTAGGCTCTCAAGGATTTAGAAGTTGTTCTGAATTACATGTATGTAAAATCTGGAAAGAATTCGACAAGTTCTACGGGTTACAGATCAAACTTGAAATCTATAAATATCTGAAAATTATGCATTTTTTGAAAAAAATGATGTAGAACACAAAATTAATTTTTTTTTAGTGAATTAGCCATTGAAAAATAATCAATAACATTAGCAGCTCTTTCCTAGTACAGTTACAGTCATAACTACACTACCCAGGACCCACCTTGTTGATTTGGCTGTGACCTGAGTCCCTACCTGTGCCAGCCCAACCACCTAATTATGGAGCATGTTTTTTAATGAGCTCTGTAAAGCTGAAAGCTTGACTTCAATTCAAACCGTGGCATTTTATGTCAAGTGCAATAATCTAGATAGTATGAAACCATCATCATATAGATATGATGATGGTTTCATACCTGATGGTTTGCTGGTAATCACCAGCAAACTTCGGAGTAGCAGCGCGATGGTATGAAGTTGGTAAATATACCATCGAAGAGAATAGTTAGATTAGAGAAATGCTTACCTAGATTTCGGATGACACCTTTGTTCTTTCCAGAATTCGATAGTTCCCCACAATCACTAATGCATGTGAGGGTACCAAGATCAATGGATTTTGTGTCAAACTCTTCCAAATTTCCAGTGAAATTCTCTCTACCTTAAAATCACATGTCTAAAGTTATGTTGGACCAGGTTCCATGATCAGTGAAATATTTTCTTAGTGGCAAACACTTGGGTGTAATTTGCCGTTAACTAATTTGTCTATGTATATGGTTTTATCCTTCCTCCTATCAAAACACAATCCAAAAAAAAATTTTAAAGGCTTCTTCTGTTTCTTTCTGTAATTTACTGCCAGTCATCCCAGCCTTCCTCTAACTTTATGTGGGTGAGAATCAGTTGAGAAGCTTTTTCTCCATCCGCATTCTTTCTGCTTTCCAGGCCATGAAATAAAGATGATACCAGAGTTACTGCTGCCGATATAACTTTATGTGTCACAGACTTGTGAAAGCACTGAGATTTTTATTCTAACTGGTCACTTGTGAACGCCTTTCCCAAAATGGCAACAGATAGGCATTCAACGCTACCTTCAGTTTTTCAAACATCTTTCTTTATTTTCCCTTTCCTGATCAATGACTACAGTTGGAGACATGCACTGGATGTTGGAACTTTCACAACTTTCTCCACCAATCTCGAAATTTCTCTTTCCAATCTTTCAACTTTTCTCTCATTCTCCATACACTTCTTTTCAATTCCACCGATTGTTGCGACTTTAACTTCACTCTGGTCTGCCCGTGACTCTCGTTCCGTATAAGGTACGGGCTTCTCTGAGCTACACCTGCTTCAGGAAATGTACATTTGCAAGTTGCGATATTCAATAGTTCGGTAAGAGAGAATTTTCCCCACTTTCTTCAAATGATTCCTTTTGTCTGTCTCTAGCATACAATTTATTTAGCTACTGAACTTGCTCACAACCGTTTCTAACTATCTGTTGAATTTATGGATTGACACAGTGGGGATACTGATTCAAATGGCTTGATTCAAATTTCCTGTATTTTGATCGCCACAACTAAGGTTACTTCTCCTTTTGGTGGATCCTGCCTTTTATTCAAAATTTTTTCTTTTTAAGTACAAAATATTAATATAGAAGTACATCTCCTTGGGTTGGTAACTTGGTACAAGGTAATTCTTCTGATATTCCCAGCTCTTCTAAGAATGCTGATTTTGTTCCATATCTTGTAAGAGTTGAGTTTCGCTTTATTCCGAATCGTAGCAGTGCAAGGCAACCACCCCTTAGATTTTTTACGAGTAAATGGAAAACACCATCTGTCTAAAATGGTAAACTAAATACCTGTTTCTATGAAATATCTAGTGCTTGGTTTATCCGAACAAACATGAGTTGCCATGAGCTGGTTAATTGGCGTTAGTTGTCTACAGCACAGTTTGCGTATTGCACCCAAGACAAAACGACAGCATAACGTGTGTATTGTATAAAACTACTCATAAAGCTATTTTCTATGAAATTTATTGAGTGTCTCTGAATATCTTTTAACATATAAAATTATTTATAACAAATAAATTTTGCTTTCTACATAATTTCTCTAAAAAAGTTTATATTTTCAAATACTTATAGATTTCAAGCTCGATGTTTAACCCCTAGATATTGTCGTAGCAACTCCAAATTTTGCATAGATTTTATTCATAATGATATACAACTTTCAGACGTTCGGCATTCTAATAAATCAGAAAAGAATTTTTTTTGGTTGATTTTTTTAAAGAATTCATATTTTTCAAAAATTTCTAGGTTTCGAGCTCGATGCGCTACCCAAGATGTCGCAGAACATTCAAATTTAACATACATCTTATTTATATCAAGACACAACTTTTGAGACCTCAGGAGATAAAGATTTCGAAAAAAAAGTTTTTTTCGATCCACCCTAGTGTGCATGAAACTACCTCCACACCAGTGTCTGCTGATCAAAACAAAATATGTACTTTTTTGTGAACAGGGTACCTATGCTAATGTGCTGAGGGTAGCAACCGTGTGCCTATTTTTTATGTTTGTTATTTAATTCTTATCCATGAATAAATATAAAATCATGTTTTAGTTTTACTATAATCGGAGCCAGTATTTTAACTCTGTAACTCGCTACATATGAGTGATGCTCTGTTAGGAGAAAAGGTCTCAAAAGTCTACACTGTATAGCATTTAAGTAAAAATTTGTATGAAATTTCAAATGAAAATATTTTTACTTATGATTATTATAATGCATGAAAAAATGGAAGAAATTGTCTTACAGGGAAGGAAAAAATATAAAAGGTAGAAATCACCAAAACCCCCCAAAAAATATGGGGAAAACATAAGACCTAGCGACCCTATATGAATATGTGCCTGCAAAATTTCTAGTCAACCAGTCTAATCATGTAGATTTATATTTTACTCAAATAAAAACATATTTTACTTTGTAGATACTTAATAAAGTCACAATAACATTGTTATAAAAGAAGAAAAACCTGCTGTTTGCACAAAAATGTTTACATAAATTTTGAAATTTTTTAGCACGAGAAGAGTAGTGTGAGAAGTTGCAGGACATGTTTGTTTTGTAAGCACATGCTTTGGTAACTTGGCATTTGACCTTAGACAATTTCATTCCTCTTTTGATGCTGCAGATTAAAGGTTATTGTATGTCAGTAGTCAGTAGATGATAACTTTTTCTGACAAGAAGATAGAATTTCTGTGACCATTGTGTGTCTTTCAAAGAATATTGTCTGTCTCCTCATTCATTGTGTCTCATTTCCTGTCCTAAGGCTCTTGTGGCAGCATGAGATCATGTCCATGCACACAACATCTGGCGATTGAAGACTGGACAAATGGGTACCTTTTGGCTCATCTAGCAAACGCCACATTTGGCACGCAAATTTCTTGCAATCAAAACGAGTGGCAACATTCCATAACGTTTGGAAATCATTCGTCAACCTCCAACTGACTCTCTAGGAGGGAGTGGTGTGTCAGCAGAGAAAAGTGTAAAGAGATTTTAATCTCTGTGAAGTTAAATCTTAACAATAATAATTGATCTTGATTGATAATGAGGACAATAACTTAGAGAAGTATGGAAATTATAGCCATAATGTTCATAATAATATTACAGTTATTTCTTAGTTACTAAAGAAAAAGAATGTAAAAAAGGCAAAGATTCTATGAATCATCTCCTAATCTTGATATAATTTTGGGTAGCGAATTAAAAAGTATTTAACCAAAATGTTTTTTCCAATTCTACCACTATTAGTTCTATGGTGAATAAATAACCATACACAGCTTCAACTTTGCTACCATGTTATACACTTTCTTTTAAGATATTAATTTCTTTGTTAACGATACAAGTTTTATCTCTATTTCTCCTTTTTCTTTTATGGAACCCTGAAGGAGCCATGCAGTTTTGTATGGATAATTGAAGTTCACTTTTTAAAGACACCTCTGATTCTTGTTCTTCAATCTCCCCGTTTTAGATTTCAATATCACAGTCCATATTTTAATTACCCTTCTCTAGTGTTCTGATAATCAGGAATGCAATCCCTAACTGTTCTTAGCTTTGCAAGAAATTAAGATTCAGATTTATTGATACAGCTGTAAAACTGGATTCCACATGGGATCATCCATTGACAAACTTCAGTTGAATATTTCCTGTAAGCTTAGAATTAATTTAATGACAGATTACAGGGAAAAAATAGTAAAAGAAAGAAATTTTTATAAGTTACTTTTTGAACTAATTACTTTTACAATGACTGTAAAAAGGTGAAGTTTATGTAAGACAATAATTTAAAGACATGAAAATTATAAATACATTTAACATCTTACAGTTATTTCTTAGTTGTTTAAAAACAAACATAATAAAGGCAAATACAATGAATAATTTCCTAGTCTTGATTTAATTTTAGTAAAATATGTGAAAGCATGAATTATAAAAAATTTAAAACTTGAAATTTTTTTATAATTGATTCATGATTGTTCTTTAAGATACATTAGTATGTAATATTTCAGCTCATTTGCAAATTGGGAAGTTAGCAAAAAATTTAGATTACAGTATTTGATCCAGACCCCCTCCTAGAGGATCAATAAAAAAACATTTAAATTTTAATTTTTTAAAAATTATTTATCCTATATACATAAATATGCAAAATTTGTACTCTATTGGGAAAGCAGTGTAAAATAGCAATAAAAATAATTTACTTCTAAATTTCGATCCTGCAGCATTATGGTTCTAATCCAGCAAGACATGTTCTGTAAATATTTGTGCAGAATCATCCCATTCCCATGTGATTGGATTCCCTAGCAATGTAGCAATGCCTTTTATACGTAACTTTTTTAACTAGTTGTTTTTATAATGACAGTAAACGTAAAATTTATGTGAATATTTTCATGCAAATCTCATTTCTTTGCCATAATATTTCTTTATTTAGTACTTTTTAAAAAATTACAGATATTTATTATTCATCAAGTACATAATTATAATGTTAAGTTATAATTTACATACAAAATGCTGAACATATCTGCAATAGGAAAAAAAATGTCTATTTCATAATTCTTCTGGAAAGGATTAAATACATAATTTCATGTTCATATCTCAAAATAAAAAAGTAATTAAATTCAGGCAGTAATGTTGAATTATTTAATGTAATATATTTTTCCACTTTCATGGGCATAGGATACTGAGCACTTTTCCCTCCCTCTATTTTTGTATGCTGTTTTTTCCCCATGTTTTTTCTTCTTTCCAATACAGTAAGTAACCATGTGTTGAAGTAATCTTTGCTTGCGGCCCCCCACACCCTTGGAAAATACTCTGCCAATCTATGTCTATTTTCAGTTATAAAATTAAAAAATAATAAATTTGAAATATTATGCAAAGTTTTTAAAAATTTATAACTATTATTTAAACACCACCTATACATTTTCAACAATATGACAACTGATAAATCTAATTTACTCAATTTCAAACCTGCATTTCATTTATAGTTGATATATACTACATTCTAGAACTTTTTTCTTCTGTTTATTTGCTTGTTTCATTGTATATACCATGTTCAAATGAAAATTATAATGAAATTTTAAATTTATATTATTTGTTTTACTTTAATCAATGATAGTAAACTTAACAGCATGACAGCAATTTTAAAAATGTCATCTTATAAAATAAAGATAAATTAGAGAGTATTGTCATTGTAATATCAATATTAAGCTTTGAATTTACTATGCATTCAAATTTAGTTATGCTTTTTTTTAACTGCTCATATTGCATTCTATGTATTAATTTATTAATTAATAGGAGAAGTGGGATAGTATAACAAGATTATGGAAGAACAACAAAGTTTTAATTCAGATGGTAAAACTTTTGCTAATTGATGAGGTATGGAATACAATTTACTTTGTTAAATCATGTAATGAACTTTTCTTCTTTAATAATCAACAATGATTTATAAAATATGAAAATATGTCTACAAACAAACATTAAAATAATAATAATAAACTTATCTACTAGAATTTGTAATCTATATTGCTCATTAATAATTCCAATTAATTTTTTTCTGTTTATTATTATTTAAACAGATTCACCTTTTAAATGAAGAAGAAAGAGGCGCTACCATGGAAGCTACTTTAAGTCGTATGAAAACCATCCAATTTGTTTTATCTTGCAGTTCAAGCTTAGGTGAAAGTCAGAAGCCTAATTTTAGATTTGTTGCAGCATCTGCTACATTTCCTAATGTTGAAGATGTAAAATGTTTATTTAAAAATTCATACTATAATCTACAAAATTTATTTTTTAATAAAATTTTTTATAGTATTAAGTAATATAATATATTTATTAATTTATTTTGATATGCAAATTGACAAAATCTTCACCTTTATTTGTAAAAATGGTTTATCCTCTTGGCCAGCAGTTCCCAACTTTATAACATTGTGCACCCTAAAATGTAGGAACAATATACCATTCTGTGAATCCTGGATAGTAAATATATACAGAGCCTGATTATGACCAATGAGATCCCCCGGCCATTGATGAATTTTGGGGCCCCCATCTATCAAATTTGTTTTATTTTTTATATAATTTTGATATGAAAAAAAATATTTCGCAAAAATATTTGTAATTGGTGGCCCTTTTGAGCCAGGGGGCCCTGGGCAAAGTCCCAATTTGCCCATGCAATAATAAGACCCTGAATATATATAGCAGGCACAAAAATTCTCAAAAAAGAAATTTTACTGTTACGCATTGGTAAAATAATTATCAAAAAATGCTTTTCGTTATTTTTTTACCACATTATTTTAAAACAGTATTGAAAAATCATGTGAAAAGAGAATCTGGTTTACGGGTATGCAGACAAACATAGCAAGTAACAGCCACCCAGGTTGTGTAGTGGTTAGAGAGATATTCTACCACACCATGGGTCCGGGTTCGATTTCTGACACGGACTTGGGTGTAATTTTGTCCATCCCTTCATAGGAGACAATGCTCGTCTACGTACTAGGTGCCACCATAATAAAGAGACCAGTACTTCTAGCCTTGATAGTGATCAATGCCTATAAACGGCAAGCACCCGCCAATATTAAAAAAAAAAAATAGAAAGAGACATGCGCTACATTAAAAGCCTGAAAATTCACGAAGTTTAGTTTCCTGAATTTTAGCAATCCTTATAAATAAAAATGAAATTCTGTTTGTTTGTGGATTTGATTCGTATACAAATCCACAAAAATGGACCTATCAGCCTGAAATTTTGCACAGATATGTAAAATAATATAGAATAAATTATAGTCCACTTTAAAACTTTGAAAGTCCACCCGTTCCCGGAATTTAAGAGATTTTTTATGTTCTCCACGCAAAAAGCTTTCCGTAATTGTAACCCCTGTAGTGAAAAAAGTGTGAAATAAGCATCGTGGTTGCCATGTGTAGCGATTTTGCCGAATAAAATGTTTTAAATTCTCAAAGTAAAAATAAAAGAACAATAATGATTTTTTTTTTTGTTAGTTTATATTCGTAAGGTTATTTTTTAAAAAATTATAATATCGTGTGCATGGGAAATCAGAGCAGGAATGAAATGTTTTATACGCAAAACAATAAGTACTAAAGATTTCCGAGGCTAATATGTAAATTTTTTTAGTTTGGCGAAAAAAAAAAAATGGCTGAAATGCCGAGAAAGTGAGTTCTAGCGGTTTGCACAGTTTTCGGCTTGGCGCAATTTACTGAGAGGTTAAGAAAATAGATTTTTGAAAACAAGTGCAAAGGTTTTATTAGAATACAGCTTTAAATTTTAATGATCTGTGCAGAAATAATGCAGTTATTAAGGGATTTCAAGCAATCTATCTTGCCAATTGGAATACAACCACATTCTTGCCAATTGAGTACATTGATTTAAGTTGGGGGAATTCCGCCAAATTTCAGATAATTGAAATCTTTGCATATAGTACACCAGAGTAACGATGAATAAAACACGTTTTATAGTTGATAATTTAAGAAATGCGGCTGTATTAAGGGATTCCACTTTTCAAATAAATGTGTGCTTTACTTTTTGGCGGTCGAACCATTTCCCATATTGATTGCTGCTAAGTCAATGCTTCGAATGATTCCCTGAAAAAACTCTTGCAAAATGGCGTATGTTGGCACTTTGGCGAGGCTTAGATTTGAAACAGGATTTTATTTGAGCCTGGTATATATAAAAACACTGGTAATTGATTAAAAATGAATGTTGGTATGTGTGTATGAGCAGAGCCCGATCAAGACAATTGTGGGCCCTGGGCAGAAGAAAAAAATTGGGCCCCTTGCAATAACCTCCCGCTCTAAAAAAAGCAGATTATGATTGGTTTATACTGAAAGTTTTAAATATCTTATCCCTTCCAAACACAAATTTTGTTTTAAGTAATCTGAAATAAACGAATATAGTTACAGGATGTCAAAGAAACACAGATAGTTAAACGTTGATTACATCGAAAAGCTATATTCCAATTGTTAACATGTACGGAATACAACCACTTTTTGTAAACTGTCATTTTTGTAAATATTTCTTAATAACAAGTAATTCAAAATTTTGCTATTTTTTAACATTAAAAATACTCTTTACAAACTGTGGTTAGTTATTTTCTTACATATTGTTGGGATGAAAAAGGTTTTGAGTAATTTGTAAATTAATATTTAAAATTCTGTAGTACTAGTATCTAAAAGTGGTGCCGTAAAATAAACCATTCATTATATTTTCTAAAATACAAAGAAATTCGAAATTGCAACCAAAATAATCATTCTTAAGGCTTAGTGATCGTATAGATTTAAAAGTGTTACATAAACGTTGTGGTTTTACCTAAAAAATTGCAAAAACCCTATGAAGTCCGAGTGAAAAAGAAAATGCACTGAAGAAAATACTCTTAAGTAATATAAAAATAACTTGTTTATTATCATATTGCCACAATATAAAATTACAACAACACAAACCAGTAATTATTTAACAACTTAAGCAAGCATCTTCTCGCAATCATAAGATTTTAAAGCTTTTTACATCCACTTGAAAATTCTATATTTTAACAATATCTTGATTAAATTTTTTTTTTTTTTTAACGATTATCACCTATTCATTTTTACTAGATCTCACATAACTCAGAGAATATTTACACTGATCAATAAATAATCAATTGACATGAGGCACGCTAGACCCTAAATCTTAATCCTTTTACATCAATCTTAAAAGGACCCATAATTAAAATTACTAATCTTAATAGCCCTTATTAAGCCCATAATTAAACAATACAACCTATATTTTTTCGAATTTGCCTTTATCCATTACTTTTACTCTTTACTTATCACCTCATGTCACAAACACAAAAAAAAAATTTAAGTGGCTGACAAAAATAAACTACCCAAAAAAAAAGTATAAAATATTAGTTTAAAAGAAACATGCATAGAAAAAGACTTAGCTAAGGGTTAAGGATTGGAGGGCCCTCCTTTCTTGCAATTATGTCATCATCCTCGTTCTGAAGTCTTTACGGGTGGTGATTCCATCCTCCACCTCTCTTGCTGATGTCGTTGAGACCCGGAGACTCAAGTGCCGAGAGAAAAGAAGCAGCCGAAGAAGCCCACCGCCACCTCTGGCTCTGATATTTATTGCGATCGTCATACTCTCGTACTCAGACTTCGATTGCTGTAGCGAAATATCGGCCATGGAGTCGATGTTTGAGTCAGCACACTTTATCGACTTCGTAATTACGGTCTCAAAAAATTTCTTTGTAAAGAACGATATGTATATTTTATTAAACGTATATTCTTTGCACTTCCACTTGAATTTAATAACTCTTTATTAAAATTTTGCAAGATGTAGAACACATCGTGAACGGCCGTAAAATTTCTTGTTACTTGAATCTGGCAACGCCAAAGATGCGGGAACGCATGTATCTGCCAAGATCGTACTGACTCCAAAAGAAAATAGCTACCCGGTAGCGATTGTTGTAAATCAAAAGAAAATTAGTAAAAGATTAGAAATGTTAAAATTTATTAATGTTAATATATTATATAAGGGAACTAAAAGATCGTTATATAAAAAAAAATATTTGTCAGCCACCAAAAACACAAAAATTATTAAATACAAAATTAATTATCACAATCATTAAAGTAGTTTTCAACATATGTGTAACCCATTATGGAAGAACTATATCAGGTATTTCACTTAGAAAAATATGTATGTCATTTAGCGCACAATTAATGACAAGCACATGGATCTCTAAATTACAAATCCAACCGACACAAATCCCTCATAATGTCCCCACATACCCAAAAACTTAATTTCTCTGGGCAAAATTATCTTAAATATAAACTTCTTTAATTATTTTAATTTTTTTTTCAAATCAGAACTTTTAATACAAGAAAAACCCGTTAATTTTCCACTTAGTCTAAATGTTATTTATTCTTTACGACATAACAATATTGGTATGCTATATCGACTGTAGAGCATTTCGAAGAATTAAAACTGAGTTTAATTTATACACACAAATGTAAATTTGAATTATTTATTTTTTATTGTTCATACTTTATAATTAAAAAATAATTTAACTTTTGAAATCTTTTAATCCTTTGTAACTTTATTTTAAAATTATAAAAGTGTAACAAGTAAGATTTTTGGGCCCTAAAATCTGTGGGCCCTGGGCAGTTGCCCCATTAGCCCTGCTGGTAATATGGTACTGTGTATGAGGTTGAAAAACTCCAGCACCGTTTGACCGATCACCATGAAATTTGGTTCATCTAAGTCTTTTATCATGGAGAAGGTTTTTATGCTATCCGTTTTCCTCTAACTTGCCACTAGGTGGCGCAGCAGAACGTCGAATTCTATTCCGTTTTATCCATTTGCTATGCGAATATCGTCCAACCGATTTCGATGAAATTTGGTACACGCGGATATTAGAACACAGAGAATATTTTTCACTATCCATTTTGCTGTAACTTGCCACTAAATGGCGCTGCAGCGCATCAACTTCTATACTGTTCGACCGATCGGCATAAAATTTTTTATACTTACACATTTGAGCACGAAGAATATATTCTAACTGTGCTCCTTTTGATGTTACTCACCACTAGATGGCACTGCAATGCATTATTATTTTAACTCGCCACTAGATGGCGCTGCAGCAGGCCAATTTCTTGACCATTCAAACGGTCGCTATGAAAATCAGTATGCATAGCTATTTGAACAAGAGAATATTTTGGCGTTATCCATTTTACTATAACTCGCCACTTGGCGGCGCTGTAGCAAATCATTACTTTAATTAATCACTAGATGGCGCTGCAGTGTATCACTTCTTGACTGTGCAACTGATCGCTATGAAAAATAGGTATACATAGATAGTTGAACACGAGGAAGAGTTTGGCGCTATTCATTTTCCTATAACTTGCCATTAGATGTCGCGTCAACACATGAACTTCAGGACTGTCCAGCCGATCGTCATGAAAATTCGTATACATCGATTTCTGAATGCGAAGAATATTTTTCCCATATCCATTTTGCTAAAACACTCCAGTAATTGCGCTATGCCGCATGGTCTTCTGCACCGTACAAACGATTGCCTTGATATTCAGTATGCATGATTATTGAACACAATATAACGCGATACCCATTTTGCCATATCTCTTTATTACAATAAATAGTAATTGCAACACATCGCAATATCAAAAAGTCCATTCATTCCCGTACGAAGAACGGGTACTTCAGCTAGTTTTTCATAAATTTCAGCACCAAAACCCTTCTTTAGCAAACTTAAAATCGTGTCTGCTGGAAATCAAATGTTGAAAATTTCATTTTGTTGGACGTATCCCCCTTCTTTGGAATCAACCATCTAAAACATATTTTTTTATCCCTTAGCATTAAGCAATCGTTTAATATCTAAGAATAGGTATCCTCTATGGAGCTAAAGCTTTTAAAATGGTTCAGTTTTTCCAATACCTAGCATCGCCTTCTCAGCTAAGAAGTTGGAAGAATTGTCTCGCATGCAAAGGAAATAAAATAGAAAACCGAGAATAATATTAAAAAATCCAATATTAAAGCACAAATAAGTCAACGTTCTCTTTGTTTCACATTTGTGTAGTTACAACTACAGCAATCCACAAAATAAAATTAATTCTTTAAGTTAGATATTCCGATGCAAATGTTAACGTTAGGAGTAAAACAATTTGGTAATTTAAAAAATCTAATACTATCAAATAAACTTCAGTTACGAGTGTTAGTAAAATAACTATAACATATAAACCTTCTTCACTATGAAAAATGGATATTTCAACTAATAATATATGTAAAACTACATGACCTCCTAAGGTACTCCTAACTTTAATATAAATGTTCAAAGGATATTAGAAAAATATTGTTTTCTTATAAAATGTGTGCAGTGCGTGTTGCATAAAATTTAATACTGATTACATTTAATTGTGGGTGTGAAAATCCCCGATTCTGGCCCATTGGGCGCTGTCGAAGAGTCTGGAGTTTTGGGCAGTTTACTCCTGTGAAATGTGAATATGCATTAGAACCTCTTAAAAAATCCTTCTTCCAAGGCACTCTACCCGAAGATGCTCCTCATGTAAGCTTGCCATAACACAAAACATTACATTTAATTGCGATATAATTTGCCGATTTTAGTATGTAAAAATGCATGTTCAGTTGTTAAATTTTTGGATTATATTTCACTAAGAATTATTACTTCTTTAGAGAATACGTAATCAAAATTAAAATATATTGCCATTTATTTGAAACGTGATTTTTGCAATTAAAGATGCAAGATTAATTTACAGAATATTAATTAATCACGAAGCTGATAAAAGTATTAGTTAACCTGACACACTAAATTAATTTGACTTAAAGGAAAAACCTATTTGGTGATTTTTTATGTAATAATTTCGACGTATACCAAAATTACATTGAAAACCATTGGCAAAACACAAACTGAAGGAAATTCATTTCCACTGTGTGATTCTACCAAGAGGAGAAAAGAGAGATCAGATGACTTTTTTCTTTTTTTCTTCCCATGAAAATTTTCCCAGACATTCTTCATACATTTATCATAGACACCAGCCCTCAAGGGAGTGCGAATTTTCACCACCACCTACGGTGAGTACCCATCAGATGGTTTCCGAAAGGGGGAAGGAAGTCTTTGATTTTCGGCCGGGACTGGACTTCTTGAGGCTCAGAGAAAAAGTGCTGCCGAACGTCAGAGGGTTAAATTTGTATATGACCCCACATACAAAAAATTTTTCCAATTAGTAAAATGTGCCCCATGCTCTAATGAGATGATGCACAAAATTTTAAAATTAAATCCTAAAAAGTCTGAGAAAGATGAAGATAAATATATGCAAACTTAAACCACTTTTCAGTGTGTCTTAAAGGAAAAAAATTACATCAGATGGTCGTATTTCAGGGCTCATACACAAATTATGAAAGAAAATAATTTTTTTACACTTAGCATTAAACTTTGACATTCAATTCCTATATAGCTCCTGATCATCTTTTTTTAAAGGTATCTAAGATGTTTTATGATGAAAGGCTGAAATTTTTTGCACATTACCACATTAATTTATAGGACATATTTTACTAACTTGGAATTTTTTTGTACAGAGATCATGTATAAATTTAAAAAGTATAATTTTTTTGGAAAACTAACGAGAAGAATTTTTTCTTAATGCAATCTTTTCCTACCTTATTTTGAACAGTTTTTTTAATTTACTTTGCCCTCTTATCTCTAATAGATAAAGAATTAAAACACGTGACTACCTTTTTTTCGGACACCCTGTATATACCACATAAAAATTTCAATTATAAAAAATTTCCTGGCTTTATAAAATTTATACTCTTTTTAATATTCCTGCCATGTGAGCTAGACTTTGATGAGGATGTGACTTTTGCAATAAATTGATATATTTTTGTTTCTTTAGTCTATAAAAATAAACCATTTGTAATATACTTATATTTCCTGACTTTTCATGATCATAACAGTGGTAATCAAACTTTGAACACAAATCCAATCAAAGTTACATCATTTAAAAGAAAATGGAAGTCATAAAAAGCACTTCTTTGCTAGATAGAACATAAATTATTGATTTAAGTATGAAAATGCCATCAAATGTGCTGTATATATGAATTACTTATATAGAAAATAATATATAAAAAATCATGTGACCCTAGGTAATAAAGTGTGACACCATGGAGAAAAGGAATTTTTCTTAATCTCTGTGGCCACATAAATCTGTGCAAAAAGCAATTAAAATAAAATCATGTTCTGTAAACCAAGGAGTGTTGATTAATTTATGTAAGACAGTCACACAGCTGAGAGGATTGGGGCCCTGCTACTGCCATGTCCCACAGAATATTGTGAAGCCTGATCCAGCCTACAACACCAACGAGTGGCAGCTGGTCATATCTCAACATAACATGTGCTCCACAAATTATTGAAATTAACAGTGTGCCCAGCTCAGGTCTTAAGTATTCTGACTGGCACCACTTTATTTCACACACACACATACAGTTTGTTCCAAAAACACTGACGTAGTATTTTATTACTTAAATATTGATCATAGAGATAAACAATAAATTACTAAGTTACATAAAAAAATTTAAAAATTTGTGGTATTGATTAAAAGTTTCTGAAATTTCTGGAGAAAAAAAATACGAATTTAAATTTTTAATCAGTCCTCATACAGAAAAATTCCCAATTTATAAAATGGGCTCGATACATTGATGAGGGGATGTATAAACTATAGCTTTTTATAAAGAAAAGGCTCAGAGGTATATTTAAACAAAGTTGGTGAGTTACTGCACAACACCAGTAATAGCGAAAGTATCATGTATTTATGCAATCATTATTTTCTTTCATAATTTGGGTATTGCCCCTGAAATGGGATCTTCTGATGCGATTTTTCCTTTTCAAGAGTCCTTAAAAAGGTGTTAAGTTAGCATATGTGCATTTTCATATATCTGTGCCTTTTTATGATGAAAGGCTGAAATTGTACACATCATCTAATTAATTTATGGTGAATATTCTACTGACTAGGAATTTTTTTTTTTTTTAGTGACCACATAATTTGTGTATTTAGATTTAATCTTGGGAAAATTTTAATCTATGTCATAAAATTCTGTACCTTTTTCTTTACACAATAGTAATTTATTGTATATGTCTATCATCAGTATTTAAGGAATAAAAGCCTAGGTTAGTATTTTTGGTACACCCTGTATATGTGTATATACAGGATCGTCATAAAAAAACTTCCCTGATATATGGACCAATAGCCGCCATTTTGTTCAACCAATTGAGATAAGATAGAATAACAGTTCAAGAGAGGCGAAGGAAGTTATTTTTTTGGAACTAAGAGTTTTCAGGTGCCCCATTGTTAGTTTAACATTTCTAGTGTCTATTCCACTGAATTAATGCAAATTGTGTCAATGCATTTTCTCTCTGTGTTGATTTTTTACTACGCTCTTCTTTGCAAATGTTTTGTGCCACTAATTTTTGTCATTCGTGTATTGTTTCAATGCCATTTATGATTTTTCAACATGCACATCAACTTTTGCCAGAAAAAAGTGGGTGTTGCTTTGGGAAAATTTTAACTTTTCATTGTAACTGTAACTGTGAGAGCTCTATTATTTTAAACCAGGGATTCAAAGCCGAAAACTGAAAAAAACCATTATTTTGGTTGGAATGAAAACCAGTACTGAACCGGAAAAAAAAATATCTGTTTATTTCAGTTCGGTTTATCTTTAATCATTTTGTTACTGTTACCAACTTATCAATATTTTCTAATTTAATGTCAACCATGTAATTATCATCATTACATGTACAGTCTGTTTTTGTTTCTCAGAGCCTTCCTCTCATTTACACATGCATCAGGTTCAAACAAAAACTAAAACGGTAAAGGCTTCAAACTGAGCATATCCTTCCTTCTCTTCTCTCCTCATTTGTGTGTTTTTGAAAGGGGAGGGGGTCCTTCAAGTATCAACTATAGTTCTATGCTCAGAAGAAAGAGCAATCTCACCACATGATTAATTGCTTAAAGCGATGACATGGAAAAATTAATGTTAAAAGTAGTTGCCAAAAGTTGGTACAAAGTAGTGATTTTTGTATTGCACCACATATTACACTAGTTTTATTAAAAAGCAGTGAGCTACACTACAAAAAAGTAGGGACTACTGTAATTTTGCTACTTGGTATGCGTTAGTTCCCACCCCTGTATATATGCATACAGGGTACCCCAGGATTTGTGTTCTTGGGGAGGTAGACAACATTGTTAGGAACCATAGTCACACAGGAAAGTATAGGTAGAAATCAATAGGCGGTGCTGTGCATGAGCTCTCCAGATTGGCACATGTAACTTTTTGTTTGCCATATCTGCCAACTTATATGTTTTTTTTTTTTTTTTTTTTTTTTTTTTCCCAGAAGATACACTAATTCTTTTTTTTGTGATTTGTTGTTGAATAAATCCAAATTTTTATGTAAACTGTTATGGTTGATAATCTGAAAAACAAGTTGGCAGAAATGTTTGTTTTGCTTTGTTTTATGGTATGCCTACAAGAGGGGCATAGAGGGAGGGGCTGTCTTGGGCAGAGGACTAACATATATTCATGTTACATCTGGAGAAAACTGCTCCAGACTGTTAGATTAACAGCCATGAGACATGCCCAAACCCAGGATTTTGACACTGTGGCCAACTACAATGTTCATTGTCCACTCGGCCATGATGGGGCAGATATGACAATTAGGAAGCTGCATGTGATGACTTTGAGAGTTTGCATACAGCACTACCTATAGATTTCCACCCATGCTTTCCTATGTAATATGATTCCTAACAAAGTTGCCTACCTTCCCTTCAAGTTTGTATTCTAAGTTCCAGGACACCCTCTATAGATCTGTATATTGGTGTTAAAAATTGTTAATTGTTGAAAATTGCTTACAGGTTGCTGAATGGTTAAGCACACCAAATGTCAAAGGAGTGTATTACAAGTAAGTGTTCTGCCTTCAGAAACTAATTATAAACAAAAAAAAAATTGTTATATTTAAATTAAAGTGTTTATTGATAGCTTGCACAATGGACTTTCTCATAGTGATGTCATTTTTCAACTAACATGTAACTGTCAACCAATCAACTGCAGTAGTAGAGTTTGTCGACACTCAATCCTTCAGTCCGATTGGTCCAAATATATATTTTCCTCTGGTATGTGACCGAAATGGCATCGTATCGATATCGTCCATTATAAATCTGTATTCTTTTTGTGAATTTTCTAAAAATTAATTGGACTTATAATGTTCCTGATTTTATTCTTTTTAAATACCTTGCAAGAAAATCATAGTGGAATACAAAAATTCCCATGCATAATACAACTTAGAAAATGCTATCAAAACTCTAGAACTCGCCATCCTTTGAAATAAGACACTTGAACAACAACACTTTTGCCATCACTTGAGAAAATGTGTTGTGTTGTTTACTTAAAATTGTGTTAAATAAATATCATCAAAACATTTATTTGATCTAAATTTTGGATTTGAATTGTTATTAGAGAAATAAATTATCCAATCTAAATAAAATCCAGTTTTTATAATAGTTTTAAGTTGGAAGTACATTTAAATTTAAAATATTATTTTCTGCATAAAGAAAGGGAAATGCAAATAATCTTGATTAAATACATTGACAAAATACCTTTTAGAAAAAATAAATATCATCTGAGCTGAAGCATGATATGCGAACAAATTCTCAAGTAACGCTCAGTAAATCATCTAAAGACACACAAATACTACCAGAACAGATGATCCATCAACTATCACCCAGGCAGATATTCCCATGGTTGAATGGACTGCTTATGCCAAGATTAATCTTGGCATAAGCAGTCCATTGGCTGCAGATGAAATTGGAGTCCCATAAAGACAGTTGACTAGATGCATTATGGGATTTTTTTTTTTCTGTCGGTTAAATTATGTATATTATTTTGCATTTTTGACAGCTTATTGTATCATTCCATTAAGAATGATTCAATATACTACATATATATGTGTAAAAAATGTTTATAAATGTCTATTTTATTTCTACTGCTTCAGTGTTGTGTGTTTAAATTTAGTTTTTTTTTTTTTAAATAATTTATTCAGAGGATTGATAAGTAGTACTTGATCAGTGTCAATTATGTCAATTAATGGTGTGTTACTTTTTGTGTAGCTGTAAAATCTGAATGATCAGTGATAATTAAAATTAACTTTTATTTAAAATCTTTGAGAATTGATCTCAAAAATCAGTAATTGAAAGATATAATCTTTTAAAGGGAGAAATTCTACAGTGTAAATCTTTTAAAGGGTGAAATTCTATTGTTTAATTCTACTCCAATATTGCATGTTTTTCAGAAACATAGAAAAATAAGTGAAATCCAAAGAAATTTGTTTTATACTTCAAAGACATACCCAGGGTAGGTGGTCCAGGGGGTCCGGATGTCCTCCATCCCCCAAAATTTTAGTTTTTGCTAACAAAATAATAATGATGAAGTCTTTTTCACCCCCTCCAAAATTTTTGGACCCTACCCAAAATGTTTTTCTGGGTACTTCCCTGTCCAAAAAAATATGTTTTGTACTAGAAAATTTCTATTTCCTGTAACATTCTCTTTTGTTTCTTAAAACTTGTATCAAAAATAAATTTTCTATATTGTATTTTTAAATTGAATTATGAATTACACAGTATTTTAAATGTTTTATTAAAGCATTTTTAACTCACTTTTCAGATTCATTCTACAGATCAGTGACGGTCATAACATGAGCCTTGTGTGTCTCTTATGCAAATAAAATATGTGTATGAAATATGATAAATTAAAACTATTTAATGTTCAAAAGAAATTAAAATATTTATTTTCTTTCAGAAACTTAGCAGTATTGCTCAAAAATATTTTTGTAGATGATATTGATTCTGTCAGTTGTCTCTTATAGCCTTTAGCTATCGAAGCCTGGTTTGCTTAAATGCTAGAATAGAGCTAGCTATATTTGGTGCCTATTTTTATTAATAAACTTAATTGATGAATTCAAAGAATCACAATAATATGAAATAATCAAATCTAAGATTAGTCACCAGTGCACCCTCTTTGGTTTTAGGACATTTTTGTTCCAAAACCTATTTTCAGAATGCAATAAAACAGCCTTTTTTGTTTTATCTGTTTTAACCTTAAAATTATTTTTCAAATGACATTGGACTGGGGCATTGTAAAAAAAAAAAGTTTAATATTAATATTTTTGTTCTGATTTTTTTATTAATACTAATTTTTATTTAAAAAATAAGTAAGGTTAAAACACAGTTTCTCTCCCCATTCATGGTTTACATTTTTTATGGTTTATCCCACAGTTTAAAAAAAATTATACCACTTTGGAACATCTGAAGTTCATCATTTATGTCTCTTACTAGGGGACAGTCAAACATGATAATCACCAACTTTAATGATACATTGCTATATATTGTAGAGTTTACACCTAATAATAAGGGCAAAACATTTCATCTGAGTGCTCATTAGTTTTTAGAAATGAAAGATTGAATTTTAGAAATTCAGCACTAATTTTAAATAGGAAAATTTTCCCTGATTTCGAAGTGAAACCTTGGAGTCAAGGTTGAGTACTTGCCTTTGTCTTTACCTCTGGATATGTATATTTTTGTACATAGTTTTTTTTTATGCAATATGTTTCTAGAACACTTGAAAACTATTTAGGATGTGCTGTTCTGTTACAAACTTGCATTATATTTTACCATAAAGGTTATATCATTTATCTTGTTAATGTAATTTATGACATCTTTCATCTAACAAAACAAACTAATATACTGAAAAAAATACTGGTGTTAAACGATAAATTAAATAAAAAACTTTGTGAAAAAACACACATAAGATGTTACTCCGATATATATATATAAGCTAATAATATAATAAACTGCACATAGGCAGGGAGCCATCTCTCCCCCTTCCCAAAGAAAAAAAAATGAAGCAAGTAGTTAATAAATGTGTCTGTGTGGGAGGAGGGAACCAGATGGACTCTAATCTCTTCCTTCATGATCCACCCTCCCTAGTATAAATCCTGGCCATTTTCATGCTAATTTATAAGGAAATAATTTCAACAGCATAGGGTAGATGCACCAGTTACTGACACTTTACCAGATGATTTATTATATTAAGCTTTTATTTCAGAACTATTATCAAATGGTGGAGAACTATTACGCTCTAATATTAAGGGCCACTGGTGGTGCCCTTATAATTAGATTAATATGGGATTTTAAATGGTTTATATGAATTTTATGTGGTGTTTTGATATGTTTGCCGGCCATATCAAAAGCTAAGGAGGGCCGGGCCAGAGGTTGCTCATATGTGGTGTATAGGAAAGTTATGTTGGTTTTTTATATAAAATTCAAACAAATAAATTTTCAATAAGAATTGAATTACAAACTGTGCCTAAGTGTACTGCTCATATTTGTTAAATTTTAAAGTGAGAATTTTTTTCTATAGAATTTCATGTGAGGTACTAATTGGGTAGAATTGCTGATTAAGACCTGTGATGCGGAGTTTCTTAATGAAATTGTGGAAAACCAGTATTCTTGGTCAAAGGACTGCAAAGTATTTTTAAAGGCTACACATTTTATGAACTAATAGATATAACAGTAAAATAATCTTTTTACAATGACATTATAAAGAAAATAAAGATATTCTATAGAAATTTGAATTACCAAAAGTGGAACAGGTGAAAAGATAATTTAGCTTTGATAGGGAAAAAAAGAAAAAAAAACCCCTCCATGTGTGTTTTTTATCAATGTATTTTTAATTACATTGATTTATTATATTTTTATGATAATAGTTCTTATAGCATTAAAAAATATTTCTCTTTTAATTTCTGTCATGGTAATATCTTACTGGAGCTCCTGCTATCCTACTATTATTTGAAAGTGACATTTTTATTATTCTGTAACTGTAATATTTTATCTAATGTTTTCCTTTAATTTTACAAAATAATTTAACATTCATCAAATATCATGTTTAAAATTATATATTCATGTTTTTTCCATTGTCACTAAAAAACAAATGATTAGGTTTTCCAATCATTTCATAAATGTCAGTTACTAGAGCCAAAATTTTTTTCTTGGTGTCAGTTACTGGTAAATGACAACATAAAAAAATGTTTTAACAATAGAGAATTTTAACATTATTGAATAAATTATATCCTACAAGAATTTTGGAAATGCACTTAAGTTTTGAAAAAAGGTTTGTTTCAGGATAATTTTAGTAAGTAGCAATTTACTAGTTAATTTTTATATTGCTCTTAAAGTCAGTTACTGGTACACCTATCCTTTGTGCTATGAATTATCCAAGCGATAACAAACAATCCAGATCTTTAAAACATTAAAAAGGCTGGTGTTAAGAACAACATAAAATAACTCTGGTAAAGCACACTTGTTAACAAATAAATCAGTACATACGTTCAAATAGAGCCTTACTCTCCTGCATGGGCTGTGATTTTACAACTGATGAAGGGTGGAATTCTTTATCATCCAAACTTTATTTATTTCTGTACATGTGCATTTTAACAAAGCTATTTATTTTTATTCTGTTCTTTGTTTTTAATTGTTCTCTAGTGTTTTTCAAAATTTTTAAGATCTTGAGTGTTTGTTATTGCTTAAATATTTAATGGCACTTTAGCATGCATGCCATTGAAATCATTTAGGTATGAATTACTTGCTTCACCAGTAGGGTTTTATTAATTACGTCACACAAATTCATGGTAAAATGTAGTTCATGGTGTTTACAGATAATATAACAGAACAGCATATCCTAAATAGTTTTAACGTGTTCTAGCAACATATCACATAAAATCATGGAGAATGACAGTTCTACGAGTGATGCAGTCTACACCAACGAACCACCCTAGTAGCAATGACTGCTTGTTTTCTGCTTGGTCGTTCATCGATCCATCGTTAACTCATCGACTCATCGAATTCAGTCATCGGCAAGTGCACTTTTGTTTATTTGCAATAGATGAATTTTTATTCATGGATAGAAGTGATCTAAACGAGCAGTTTCCCCGATGGGAAACTGAAAAACAATATCTTATCCGAAACTGCAGCTCTATAGTCAACGGGCCTTGCAGGTGTCCCCAGTGGTTTACACTTTACCCAAATTCCTATAAATATTTGCGTAATTTAGATATGCCTTTGCATAATCTAAGGGAAATTTTGAACAATTCTTGAATTAATCGCATAATTTACTTCAAATTTCTTGTATTGGGGTTGGGAGGGGGCAGGGGGTGGTACCCCCCCCCCATGCCCCCTCCCACAAAATTTAAATTTGAAAAAAAATATTTACAAAAAAAAAATGTAAGTATTTATTATATAAAAATCGTTTGTAATATTTAAATAATTAAAAAGTGTTTAAGAAAAGAAAAGAAAATCTATTTGAGCGTCAGCTGCATTATAAGAAAAACGGAAACTTCATTACAATGAGCAACTCTTTTGAAACCTCTTTAATGTAAACAGCAAGAAGAGAAATCAGTTAATTTTTAAAAGTTATCCAAGAAATATTAAAGTTAAAATCACACTAAAATTCCTATAGAATTGGCAATATTGTTTTTTAATTATTAATTATGAATGTTGTTGCTACTTACATACATTGGTAAAAAGTGAAATTAATTTCTTACCAATTGAATAATTTGACTATTATTAATAATAGCTGAACAACACTTTGTCAAAATTTAACCCTAAGTCCCAATCTGAGACTAAAATAACGGGTATTTCACACTTTGCCTCGCACATGACAAAATTTGATGGTCTAGGGGTAGCGCGCTTATCTCGTATACAGAACGCTCAGGGTTCGGGCCCGGGGGAGGAAGAATTTTTTTTTTTTTTTTTTTTTTAGAAAAACGGAAATTTAGCATACAAAAAACGAAAACATAATAAATAGAACGGACATTTTTTGAAAATTTTGCTGCCAGTCGTTTATTTTTTATTACCTAATATATTTTAAACAGTTTATCGGTTTCTTTTCGTTATTTCATTGGAGTCATCGGGAGATGGTGATCGGCTTTATGGACCCCCGAGCGGACATTTTGAACCAGTTGCCGATGAAATTTCCCCTTTTTTGGATGAAAAGCCGTGATCGGCCATTGCTCCTTCTCCTCGGATTTAACTCACCCGCCTCTCATCGACCGATGGGTTATTGCTACTAGGGCAACTGTCAACAAACTTGACACTATATATACGGCTAGAATCAGTGCTGAAATCAGTGACTGATGTTGCCCGTTTATTTAGGAAAACTTGTTCATTTTATTTAATCTAGTTTGAAGAGGGGACCATTTAACTCACTTGTAATAATACTCAAAACAACTTCATTGGAGTAGTAATAAGGCTGGATGTATGAATACAGTGCTGTTCACTCTGTGGTACTTGCAAAATATTCTTGATTGTTTTAATCAAAGAAATACTTCAGAAAAACCTCATCTATTGATACTCAAAGTTAAGAATTCCTGTTTGTATGTCTGTTAGGTCCCCAGTACAGAGTTAGAATCTGAAAACTGCATGCGCTGTACTGAAAACATTCCGAAGTTTCGTTTCCAGTGATTTTCAGCTAGCTATTCAACTGAGCAGTGCAGTCGCGATATATTAGTATTACAGAAAGTTATTGAATACAGCAGTATTTTACGATTTTATCAGGGATATGATTTTCTGAGTGAGTATTATTCAAAATATAAAATTAAACATTAAAAAAAATCAAATAACAAAAAATATCTTTCAGTACAGATAAACTGCACTAGCATTTTTTTAGATATTGTGTTTATCGAGACATGAATTATTTTAATCATAATTTTTAAATCATTAAAAAAAAGTATATTTTATGTACAGTGAAAACTTTTAGCAATATGTACAGTAGAAAATGCAAATTTAAGTAAGTTTATCCAATTTATTTACTTATTTATTTTATAATACATTCTATATTATCAAATACCTTTAAAAAAAGTATCTAGAAAAAAAAAATGGTTTGTAAAAATACCAAAACGAAATTAAATACCCTCCACCTCCAAAGATAGATGATCTTTTGTATACTTTTTAAAATATGGTTAATTAACAAATACACAATGAGAAATGTTTGAATAACCAACTCATAAAATTGATAAAATATATAAAAACTTTGTATAAAAAAACCACATAAAATGATATTCATAGAAAGGTGTGATCGCTTCGAACAGATTTTTTTCCCCAGTTTTCTTCACTTCAACTCAGGAAACAGTTGGAATTCAGTGGTGGGCTTAAAGAAGACTGGAAAAAAAGAAAAGAAAAAATCAGTCTAAACGATCATACTTTCCCTTAAATATCATTTTATTTGTGTTTTTTACACAAAGTTTTTATATATTTTATCTTTTAACACTGTATTTTGGGTGTTTTTTCTGTCATAAAAGTGATGTCATGTATTCTGTTGTTCTATACACATATAGAGCTTTGTTCTGACTTTTTTGACCAAATACTCTGATACGGCATGAAAACAGATTTGTATAGTTATTTATATACCTTAGTGTAAAGCAAACTTCTTAAATTCATACATGAAACTAATTTATTATTTTCTGATCATACCCCTAAAAAGTAATGATATCTCCATACAAAAATCCTTAGTGGGTTAAAAGTTTGTGATGCTGCATTTTACTTTATAGCTATACAAATTTTAAATGTTGGTCTTAAAAATACTGATATCAAATTCTGAGTGAAGCCCGTGTGTGACTTTAAGACTTGCTTTTGAATTCCATTACAATTACTTTTGTTTTATTTTCTAAAGAAGATTTACACATTCAAACAATGTTTTTATCAAATACTCTGTCAAGTATATCACACTTTCACTGAGCCTATATTATGTATTCAGATGAATTTATTTCAATAATTTAATTTATCTTTTGCATCACGCTGTCCAAAAGGGCAAGCAAAATTTGCAAGAATGTTTCCTTTGTAACACACTATGTATTTGAATACATTTTGGATACTATGACACAAAGTAAACATGTGCATAAATTTTGCTTGCCCTTTCAGACAGCTTGAACCAAAAGATAAATTATTGAAATAAATTCATTTGAATACATAATATAGGCTCAGTGAAAGTGGGATTTATTTGACAGTGTATTTGATGATTAAAAGCATAGCTTGAATGTGAAAATCTTCTTTAGAAAATAAAGCAAAAGTAATTGTAATGGAATACAAAAAACAAATCTTTTGAAGTCGCACCAGGGCATCACTCAGAATTTGATATCATTATTTTTATGATGCATATTTAAAATTCATATAGCTCTAAAGTAAAATGCTGCTTCACAAACTTTTAACCTGTTGAGGCTTTTTGTATGGATAAACTATATATAAAAAAATAGGAAAAGATATGCATATCCAGAGGTTAAGATAGAACCTGCTGTCTTCAGTTCTAAATACTCTACCTTGATGCCAAGGTTTCACATTGACAGTAGCAAAAATTTTCTGTAGTTAAAATTAATGCTAATTTTCCATAATTAATTCTTTTTGTTTCTAAAAAATTAAAGTACATTGAGATGAAATACTTTACCATAGGGATAGAATTAGATCTATCAATTTTACAATAACATCAAAATCGGTAACTATCATGCTTGATGCAGGGATGTTAATTCTGCGCCGAGCTGCTCCAAAACGCAAATCTTGCGCCGAACTGCGCTTTTAGCCAATTTTTGCGCCGAGCTGCACCGAATATGTCATTTTGACTCTTTGTTAATTTTTTGCCACGCTTGCAAACTTTGCTTTTCTTATCTGCATTTATTGTAAGTGTTGACTCTAGATTGATTTTGCAGGGCACCAGAGTCCAGCGGCACTTTTATCGTCTTTTTACTGCCCGGCGGCCCTATTTCTCTTCTTTATGCGTCCTCCTGCTTTTATATTTTTATTATTATTAGTTAGCAATCACCACTTTTTATTTCTTACATACCATTTGCGGCCCATCACGAAAATACGTTAATTAAAATGGCTCCTTCATAGAAATACGATTGAGTACAATAACTCCATCATAAAAATAGGTTCGATTGAAAGCGGCCCTTTCACGAAAACTGTCTATGAAATCGGATCTTTCCCACAAATGCCTTTTTTCAAATATTCTATTCTTTCAGATCGAAATACTGTTACTGCCTTTTTCATTGTCTTTGCATTTGCACGAGCCGAGTAAAAGGGGCCTCTCTAGTATGTTTTGTTTTTGCTAACTCAATGAGAAGTCCGATCGGCCGGGCAAAACTACCTGGGCATTTCACTTAGGAGTTGGGGGAAAAAAATACGGTTGGGAAAATCAAAATTTTCTTAAGTTATCTAAAAATTTGCGATTCCATCTGTCAATCCTCAAATATCGGTAGCTACGTTTGATAAATAAGTAGTTGCGAATTACCAAACATTATCGAAAATTTTGCGGGATTTGCTTGTTTGTTATTCCAAGCCTACACAAGGGATATCTCCTAACGGGGGGGGGGGGGTATGCCTTGGTTGGATGACTTTTTAAAGAGTTCTAACGCGTATTCACGTTACATTTGATGAAACCGACAAAAACTCCAGACCGACACTTCAACACTTCGGGCATCTACTATGTTCAGTGGCTTTATCCACTCAAATCGATCTAAAAAACGTGCGATTTGCGATGTTTTGCGAATAAAGCAATTAAAAAACATTATACTTTTGCCAAAAAAGGAGCGTAATAATGATCTTTTGCTTTAGCAGTGTAGCGCTAGGGTTATTGGCGCCCGGTGCGGTCCTTCAGTTTGCCGCCCCATTCATTCTAAGTTTCAGCATTCTGCCCCCATTTCGGTCCTTTAGTTTTCCACCATATTATTTTTAAGTGTCCTGCCGACCACCATCTTTTTTTTTTTTATCTTGCTACCCGGAAGCCCCCCACCCTCTTATTACGCCACAGTTTTAATTATATAAAATTAGAGTAACTGCAGAAGTTAGTAAATCAGACTATTGATAAGATTTGGTATGCTAAATATTCATATTATATATTTTCTGTGTTTTTTTTTAATTCTCAACATTTTAATGAATGTAGAAAAAATATTAAAAGCACAAAATAACTAGTTCTGGGAAAGGATGTCTTAAGAAAGCAAACTGTGTCATAAGTTAACAGCTAGGTTATTCATAAAACAAACTGTCATCTCAATTTAAGCTTATTTTCAGCTTTTAAAAACTAAAAAAAAAAAAAAAAAAAAAAAAAAAATTGAAATAATTTTGGAAGGTTTTTTAATATATAATTTGTTTGAGTACTTCTGGCAAAAGGATGTTAATTATTTTAAGCTGATTAAAAACATTTGATAGTTAAAATAAAATATTAATGCTTTTTTCATTTTCAAAAGATTAAAGCAAGGTTTAAGAAAGAAAGTTTTTAAAAAGACCTTTTTAAGTATGTTACAAAAAATTAAAAATAAAGCTTTATGAAAAATAAATTATTTAAAATATGTTAAACTGTATTCCATACCTTTGGACAATTCTGTGAGTTAAAAAAATATTTATTTTATACCTGCTAAAAAACTTACATATAGTAATTATTTTTTTTTTATTATTTTAAAGAATAGTGCTTTTTAAAAATCTTATATTCACTTTTCATGAATGAGCAAACATTAAATTAGAAGTGAAAGATGAAGAACAAATATATTTCAGTGATTTGATATGGTGTTGTACATTCCAACCATTGGATGTAATACAAAATTTGCATGACTATGTCATTTATTCTAGCAATCTTCTGTGTTCTGAATTCAATTTTTCCAATTTCTATAGTCATGGCTCACTGGGATCCCAGTGAGCCATGCTATAGTTATCAATTGATGGATGAGTTGAATTGTTTGATGCAATTCCAAATAATGTCTAATAGTAAGAAAGGTTTATATTCAGTAACTTAGTGACAATCTTTACTTGGTAATAATTGAATAATTATTGCGAACAAAAGAATTTAATTAAAATTATGATTTATATTATTAAATTTTATACATCCTGCACTGCAGAAATTTTATTATTTTTATTACATGCTAAACACATCTATCCTAATCCACTTACACTGACAGTCCTTTTCTGTTTTAAAGTTTGTACCAATATAGGTGAAATATCATGTATGAATGCGATCCAGTAGTGATAGTGTGATAAAATTGAGGAACAAAAATTAAGTCCCTCTGCCTTCCCCTATTGCCTAACAAATCATGTCTGGCAAAAAATTTCTGAAACCTTCTTCAATAAATGTACTATTCTTATAAAGATAAACATCTACATCACGCAATTTTGAGAAAAAAAAAATAAGCAGAAAATTCAAAATTACTTAGATTAAAACTTCTTTTTTTAAATCAAAAACTTCAAGTTATGTACAGATTTAATTCACATATTTATGTCATGTTTAGAGCAAAATATTATCAACAAATCATTTTTCCTATTTTGCTTACACTTACTTCTACAGGATATTTTCTCCAAAAGGGCGGGGGGGAACTAAAGACGAACTGGAAAAAATCTAACTGCATTGTAAGTCAGAACACATATTACAACTCTACATGTTAAATTTTCGGGGATCAGATAGTTTCAAACCAGTTTCTAGATATGTTATCTACTTGTACATTCTCGTCGAACCCCAAAGTGCCCTTTTTGAAATTTCCCCCCAGGCGGCCCTTTTTTCTAGAGTCAACACAGTGAAATCTTCAATTTTATGCTCCAAAATCATGTTAATTCTGATCCCAAATCTTAGTTTTCCTCGCGGAAACTAATTTTTTGTGCTCCCAAGGTGCTCCCAAATGGAATTTTTCTGCTCCCAAATAGAATTTTTCTGCTCCCAAATGGAATTTTTCTGCTCTCGAGGTGCTCCCAAATGAAATATCTTCTGCTCCCGGGGTGCTCCCAAATCGAATGTTGGAGTTAACATCCCTGTTGATGGTTCCTTGTTAAACCAAACAAGTTTGGCCATCCCTGAAATAGATTGATCAAAATATTTAAAAATGGTCTTTTTTATTTACTGTTTTATACATTTTTAATAATAAATCATAAAAAGTTAAATGGGGAAATAATTAGAGAAGGAAAAAAAATTGTTTTCCAATGTTATTTCATTTATTTATTCTTTTGGCATATTTCAGAAAACAACACGAAAGATACTGAAAAATTTATGTTAATTAAGACTAGTTTTAACTATTGTTGTTTCTGAAATCAAGCTTTTTTCTCTTTTAGATTAAATGAAAACCTAAGACCTGTTTGTTTAAAAAGAGTTGTTATTGGGTATCCATTTGATTCTAAATCTTCTGAATTTAAATTTGATCTGATGCTGAGCTATAAGCTAAATCATGTTATTCAAACATATTCAGAAAATAAGCCAACTTTAGTGGTATAAGCTTTTTGATTTTAATTTTAGCATTCAGATTATGTACATTAGTGATGAACTATTAATCTTTGACATGTTTTAAAATTATTAAGAAACTGATTTAAAATTATTAAGAACCTGCCTCAAATATGTTGAGGCAGGTCTAGGCATGTATTACATACTGAACACAACTGACTATCATCAACTGCTTATTTGTATGGTATCATCCAAATAAGGAGTTGATACATCCATAGTTGATGTTGTTTACATACATCCAATTTCAGATGCTGTAGCTTTTTTAAATTTTTATTTTGACTGTGTGCATGTTTAATCTGTGAGGATTTAGACTTTAAATTCATAAATTTATCACAATATGATGACATGCCTTTAGTTGTATTTCTGGCAGGCTGAAAAAAACCCAGCCGAGGTGGGTTTTTTTGGGCTGAACTGGATTTTTTTGCTTTAATCGGGCATATTATTAGGGCATATAATATTTCTTTAAGATTACTAAATTAAATTTTTATATTAAAATCTATAACAGTATATTTAGTCATTATTCAATTATATAATAAATTAAAAATTATTTTTAAGTACATATTGGCAAACAAAATTATCATAGATCTTATAACATTATTGTCTTTTGATGAGAAATGGGCAAATGGAGGACTATGTATGATACTTGATCCTTGTTTGGCACCAACATGTCTTAAATATGTGAATATATAAATAAATAACACTTTAACAAACTTTTTTAATAGAATAATAACATTACATGCTCTAATTTAATTATTTAACCTTCATTATAATATAACCATAATTATAAATTCATAGTGTGAAGTAGGTAACACTTTTTATCTTCCTTACTGTGTAATAGTATTTTATTTAAAAGTAGCTACTTCAAAATAATTCAGTCCCTTTAGTAATTATTTATTTTAAATAAATATTAATCCTAACTAATATTATAAATGCGAAAGTGAGTTTGTTTGTTTGTTTATGACGCTTTCACGCCTAAACCGCTGAATCGATTAGGATGCATTTTGGTTTAGATATAGAGGGGGACCCTAGAATTGGTTATAAGCTAATTAGAATTTTAGATTTTTAATTATTTTTTTAATTATTAATTAAAAACCTTTTTTACATTGCCATGGTTGGCGAGTTTCGCCTGTATCAAATGATTCACGTTTTGAGCTAACAAGAATGCTATTACTTCAATAAATAAGCTCGCGTGCATCTGAAAAACATTAAATACCACAGAAATTAAGCCAGTTTTATGCCAAATCTATCTATCTGTAATAATAAAAATGAATCTTCTCCAGACAAATCTACAGAAAGCAGAGCTTTGAAAAATTGAGCATGATTGAGCCCATAACTTCGGTAAAGTGCACCTGAGGCTCAAAATTTTGAAATTTTAACTACTTTTCAAAGTATTAATTAAAAGCCGTTTTATCGCCCGCACAAAATGATTTATGCTTTTGAAATAAAGCAGAAATTCTATTTGCAAAATCACATGCATTTGAAAAACATGGAAATTATGTTGATTTTACGCCAAATTAAAAAGCATAAGTAAAGAAAAGGGTACTTACGTATTATCCCGGCGGTCTGCCAAGACAAGCGATTTTTAGCCGAAATAAATGCCGGGCACATGAAATTATTAATGGTTTTGAATACGATTGGCAACAGTTTGGCAACCCATTTGACGATAAAACAGTTTGACGGGTATGACCGCTGGGATAATACGTAAGTACCAAGAAAAATCCAGATGTGTTTCTTAAAGTTAATAAATTTCCAAATCCTACCAATAATATAAATGTGTACATTTGTGTGGTTGGATGTTTTTGACTGAATCACAGAAAAATGGTTGAACGGATTCGAAAAAATTTGTAATGAAAATAGCTTATGCCCTGGATTAACATACAGGCAGCCTTTCAAGCATATAGCATAAATAATTCTTTTACAAAGACACTCAAAATAATTCTAATGCATTGAGCTCTATGGAAATTTTCTAGCTTCTAAACCGATTCTAAAACTGTTTTCACTGATTAAAAGTTACATTATTCCTGAGTATCATTGTTTGTTTTTGGATTAAGACCGATTGACTGCACTAGGGTCCTAGGCCTATATGGAAAATTCCTCTGTAGGGGATTTTCTAAGGGATCCTAGCCCGTATTTATGCGAGGTTTTTTAGAAAACCACGGAAAACTGGGAGCGGCTAGGTCGACAGGCGCGACCAGGGTTTGAATCTGGCACCCCCCCCTTGCAGTTTTGAGAGCAGAACTTCTTAGACACTGGTGGCATCCTAAGTGTTATAGGCTACCTTTAATGCATATATCACAGATAGTTCTTTTACAGGGATGCTAATAAGAATTACATTATGCTCTATGTGAATCTCTGTAAGTACTGAACTGATTCCTAAACTTTTTTTACTGATAGTAAGCTACACTATTCTTGAGTATTATAGGCTAAAATTCATGCATGTAGCATAAATAGTTCCTTTACAGGAACACTCAAAATAATTCTAATACATTACGCTCTCTGGGTATCTCTGTAACTACAGAACCGATTCTCAAACTTTTTCACTAATAGAAAGCTGCTCTATTCCTGATTAACATGGACTAAAATTCATGCATATAGCATAAATATTTCTTTTACAAAACAGTTCGAAAATACTGTCATAACTGTCTCTATTCGCCAAATGCCTGAAAAAAATCTAAATTTAGTAACTCTGTGCATATTCTCTTATTTTAAATGAAGTATACTAACATGCATTATACTTCATTTGAAATAAGTAAAAAGCAAACAATATTTAAATGCAGTTACTTTTGTCGCAACAATATTTGTCATTCACACATGCTACATTTTTGTCGGGACCTAATTCTAAAGCCGACGCGGTCGTGGGTTTTAATTGTTTTATATTCCTGAAAATACTTTAAATACATTAAAGAAATTAGGTTGCTGTTACAAAAGAAAAATGAATATTTACATATTTTCTCTATTTTATCTTTTATCTTTTATTTCGTATTTTATTGTTACTAATACAGTAACTCAAAATAATTTAAAACATTTCTTTACGTCCACCTCCCAGAAAGGAGGAGAGGGATTAAGAACTGGACAAACACTATACCAAGAATTTTGAGGGGATTGCAGTGGGAAGATCACAAAGGAGAGTCACTTTCTAACTGACTTAACCAGTCAAGCAGGTGCAGTACTTATCTGTGATCAGGTGTTAGTTTTAGTAGATTGGTGATATGTAGTGTAGACTATCAATGGAAGAGATATTCCTGTCTTTCTTAAATTTACTTAAGTAATAGCTAGACTATTCGAGATCAAATAAAACTCCAAAAAACCCACTTAAACTGGGTTTTTTTTTTGGCTTTTTTAGATGTTTTTTTGGCTTTTTAGTTAGGTTTTTTGAAAAAAACCTGGGTGGTTTTTCTTTTTTTTTTTGACAGGTGGGCAGGTAGACAGCCCTGATATCTGGCTAAGCTTCAGTATACATCCTACTTTTTTTTTGGCTCCAAAATTTCTGATAAATGTAATATTTGACCTTTTTATGGAAATGCGAATGAATTTCGTGCTACATTCTGTTTTTAATCTTTTTCCCAACATTTTCTTATCATTTTTTAATTCTTTTATGTTGTCATTTTTTAGTTATCTGACTATTTTTGTCATTAAAATGCAACGAGGAGGTGGAAGGTTGCAGCACCCCCTCAAATAAAAATCACTTGTTAGTTAATATTTTTGAAATTTTTGTTGTTAAGATTCTTAACCCTAAATTCTTGTAATAAATATTCAAATTTTATTAGTGTATCCAGCTAGAAAATGCGAATACGGTCATCAGTTCTTAGTTAATTTTCTTGAAATTAAAATTCTAACCCTAGAATTAGATTTCTAACCCTAAATTATTTTAACAAATATTCAAATTTTATTAGTGTCTCTGGTTGGAAAACACATTTAGAAATGTGATTTTGCTGCTACTTTGTTTGCTTGGCACTGTCAAAAATGGCATTTTTGGCACCAAAAATGCCAAAAATGCACAAGGTAGGATGTATATTGAAGGTGCGCTGTATTTCCATTTAAAACTTAATAATTTTAGTTGTATTTCCTTGAATTTAAAAAAAAAATCTGTACGATAAAGCTCTTTTTTGTATGAATTGTATTATCTAAATTTTAATTTTTACAATATGAGTCTCACTCTTCATAAAGCAAATAGCAGACAGTATTTTTTATTTTGGTAGACTAGGGGCCAAGGCCCCCAGACTCGCTACGCTCGCTTTTCATATGAGGCATTCGGCCCCTAATAAGGCTTATTCGTAAAAAAGACATAATTTCAACAGACAAAACCCGAAGATTGGATCAGATAGAATGTTACTGAGCTACACATTGCTTGGTTCTTGCATGCTCATTGGTACATAAAAATTTAAACTTCACACTACAGTAGACCGCCTCCCCTTCATAGCACGGAAGATATTTTGTTATGGGAATCCGTGTTGTATGGGTCCTGAGCTGTACTCCACCTGGAGTGCAGATTTCGGTTATAATCGCTTTAAAAATTATTTGCACTCCTCAGAAACACCATGATATTTAATGTTGCCACTCAAAGTTATATTAATTAGGAGCTAAAGCATAATAAAATCAGAACATCTGTTTCAGCTGTATTTTTAATAATGTAAAACCTATTGGACACCTTGCGAATTTGCCACCCATGGCGATTTTTCATTATTTGGCGACTTGCGTACATGTAAAGTTAATAAAAGCTACGGAACAGATAGGATAGCTGGCCACCATGGCGACTTTTCATTATTTGGCAATTTAAGCATGCTCACAACCTATAATTACTGTTCATTTAAGGTTACTGGAAAACCGTTATCCATATTTTCAATTACATAATCGTTTGCAGATTGGCGTACTTAGCACCACGAATTATACCATCTCATCGCGCTAGCAAATATCGAAAGTGTACTATAACTGCTATAATGGCATAGTTAACGCCGCCAAATATTTCAACTGGTAGCAAATAATTCAGCTGGACCGAACCGGCTTTAAAATAATCTGCATTTTAAATATTTTTCATTTTCAAGATATTAGTTATTATGTTTTGGAAAAACGAATAATCGCTAATTCTAAACTCCTGTTGTCTAAGCAAACTTACTATTTGAAAATTGTCAACTTTGTGTAACACATTTTGTGTTCTTATTTCATATAGTTTTTATTTTGGCGTAAAATGGGCGTAATTCTAACTCATGTTTGTAAATTTCACGCGATTCCAGATACTTGGAAACGCTTTGTTGCAAGGGAATGAATCATTTTATGCCAAATCTGGTAACCATTATATTTATTTTTTCAGTGTTTTATTAATACCTTCTAAAATAATTCGACTTTCGAAATTTAAGTCAGCTTAGCAGGTTCCTTGGTATTTTTCGAATCTGTGAGCACCTTAGTCGAAACTCAAATCCCCAAGGTTTAGGAGGAGATAAGCCAACAAGCTTTGACGGCGACAGCGGCCTTTACTTTTTTTTAGAATAGAGAGATACCCAAATTAAATTTCATGCTGTTCTGGAAACTCGCGGAATCTTTTCGCAATCGAAAGATTTCGTTTTGTGTACACAGCTATTCTCATGTCCATGCAAACGATTTATTTGTGAAAAAAAAAAATGATAACTGTGTAATCTGAAAAAGCTTTTTTAAACAAATTTGAATCCCAATTGTATGACGTCATATTCACTTGAAAAGGGTAATTTTGTCACGCAAATGATTTACTTTTTTGACTCTCGGAAAAAAAATGGTGCTCAAAATAGCAAAAAATCGCTTAAAAAGGAGGGAACGGGTGGATTTTCAGATTTTTAAAGAAGCACAGATTCTTTTCTATTTTTTTATACATGATCATGAAAATTTTCATGCGGATCGTGCAAACGGTGAAGAAGTTATTAGGCTTTTTGTGTTAACTTTGTAAATTTCACGCGATTCTAGATACTTGGAAACGCTTTGTTGCTAAGGAATGAATAATTTTATGCCAAATCTGGCAACCATTCTGTTTATTTTTTCAGTTTTTTATTAATATCTTCTAAAATAATTCGATTTTCGAAATTTAAGCCAGCTTAGCAGGTTCCTCGGAATTTTTCGAATCTGTGGGCACCTTAGTCGAAACTCAAATCCCCACGGTTTAGGAGGAGATAGGTCCACAAGCTATTGACAGCGTCAGCGGTGACAGCGGCCTTTACATTTTTTTAGAATAGAGAGATTTATGTATACTTTAAAATTTTTTGGCATTAATTTTTAGGTACTTCTGTACTTTGTGATTCTTTGGAGCTTTTTCATCAGGAACCAATTAAGGTTACTGGCTTTCATGATATTCTTCTTTTAGGGGCTTTTTATTTTTTTCCCTTTCATCAGCCTTCATTTTGATGTCAACTAGCAATTAACACTCAACAATGTTTCTACTGTAATGTCACTTGACCTTGAATCTTTCATGCCAAAATTTACTTCCGTTTAATTTGGGAAAGTTTTCAACAAACCATTTTAATATATTTAGGTTATCTTCTTCAGTAAAATCTATAGATATATAGTATAGAAACTTACTAATAAATAAAGTAAATCAATAAAAATTTAAGTAACACTGTATGGTAGTCTTTAATTTATACACATTTAAAAGGACATTAAAAAATTACTTTAATAAAAAGAGGTTTAAGTAGTATTTCCTGTTCCTTATATTTTAAAAAAATCCACGTATACATCTCGTGGTATTTCTCTCGACTGTAAGTGAGAGAGCATCATATATGCTGATAATGAGATGAATGTTAAAGAATTAAAGTATGAACAATATTTTTTATTAACTCTCAAAGAACTTTCAAAAGATAGTTTTTTCAAATGTAGGGAAAAACGTGAATGAAAAAAAAAAAAAAAAAAAAAAGGTAAAAACACGTACTGGAAAAAACATGAATGGTAAAAACATGAACAAAAAAAAAAAAAAAAAAAAAAAAACCCACCCCCCTCAGAATAATAATTTTTATTTAAATATTGGACATGAACTTATTTTGTTTTGTAGTAAATCAGATAATGGTATTTAATCAAATATTGGCCTGCTCCACAATTCTTTTGTTTTTGAGGTAAAGGAGTCACTTTTATATTTTGAGAACATATATTTTCATATTAATCAGGAAAATTTACAACATTAAACAAAAGGAATTAATTGCTTTTAGCTAATCAAGCTACATGCCAAGGTCATGAAGGTCGTGTCCCTTCCAAGAAATAGGGGAGATTCCTCCGACAAAAGTACAAAAGTTACTATGGTAATGGTCGGAGATAGCATACAGGAAGCCTAAGGCAAATTGAAAACACAGGTTTTTTTTTTTTTTTTTTTTTTGAGATTGAGGTTCCTGTTCCACAAGGAATGGTTTATGTACTGTACATATTTTAGATTCAAGAATATTATATCCAGAAAAACATTTAAAAGCTATGTGATAATAAATATGTTTTATCACATTTTAAAAAATTAATTTTTATATCAATTATTCTGTTAAGAATTATACAATCATTTTACTGAGATTTTTTTAAAACAAAATATTCAAAATTATTTAAGAGGAAATTTTTAAGCGCTAAATAGAAACTCAATTGATTTCAAACGATTTATTTAAATTTGACTGAAATTTAAACTCGTAATCATTTGATCTTTCCCTGCTAGAGTATTTAAATCATTTTTATTTCCTAGTTTTATGTGACATTTAAACAGTAATGAATTATATAAATGACATTAAAACATATGCAAATTAATATCAAAATATTTAGTAGATTAGTAGTGCCTTTGATTAACTGAAATTGCTCATATTTTTATTTTTAAGAATGGGGTGGAGGGGAGAATTTTGTCTTTACACCTTCTCACCTTTAAAAGGGGAGACTAAAAATTCTCTTGATTCACGGAATTTAAAAATTCTCTTGAAAATAATAAAATAGAGAATTAATAATTCATCGTTAAATTAACAATTCATTAGTTTAATTAATGAATTATTAATTTAATAAGTTTAATTAATGAATTATTAATTTAATAAGTTTAATTAATTAATTATTAACTTAACAAACTGATTGTTCAATTTGTTTGTATTCTTAGGATAAGGACCAGAATTAGTCATTCCGCAAGAAAGTTGTAGCAGTTGCGAAAATTTTAAGTACCATCTCTCACCTACCAAGACCACCCTAAAAAAGAATATCCTATCCCACAGTTTTAACAGGCACGTTCTCTGTAATATATACTGATCTTCAGTTTATTCCTAATCAACCATGTCTTATGTTTACTATCTTTCTTTTTATAAGTGCAAGATTTTATTCTGACTCAATATAATTCATCTTGTTAGCTTTTCGGTTTTAAATTATTAAAATAATGAATGATTTATCAGTATATATTTATGTATAAATATTTTTGTTTTTTAAAATATTCAGTTTAAATTCAGTTAAAATTGTTATGGTATTAATAAGTCAATTAAAAACAACTTGCAATAAACTCTTCAAATTAAATGTTAGTGTAATTGTAACTTTTCAAACAAATTCTCATTTCTAAATGCTAAAAAAACCTTTTTTGCAGGAAACTTTTTTTAAATGATTCACTTATTTCTTAAAATATAAAATATTGGCTATTTATAACTGTGGTTAAAATTGATTGTTAATTAATTAGTTAAAAACATTAAAAGCCTAAAATCTTCGTAAAAAGATTAAAACACGCACCATGAGCGCTTTCGACAGCTTAGCCCGCTGTCATCATCAGAACTGAATTGCTTGGCTCGTTCACCGCTTCTTCTTCACCATGGCCTGCCACGATTGCTCGATCTGCACATGCGCCATGTCGTTGACAGCTCCCTCTTGTGTCATTATTTCCAACGCTTCCCGTCTTAAACCATAATTGTGATTATTGCAATTAGCTATTTTCTTGACATTTACGAAATCTATATTTATATTTTCCTTTAAGGCTAGGCGGGATAGAGCGATACTTTGTCTATTGTATTTTATGTCGTTTATGTGTTCTTTAATTCTATCTTTAATTTTTCTTTTTGTAACCCCAATGTAGTATCCGGGAAGGTTGGAATCTCTATATGTGAAATTTATTTAATAAATACCTGCGGTTTCTAGAGGGTTAATCTTGTCTTTATCTGACCGGATTCTTTTAAATATATTGCTATTAGGTTTAATTGGGATACGGAGGTTCATTTTACGTGCCCTGTTGGATATTTTTACAGCCAGACCGCAACAGTAGGGAATCGGATGAGTAAATGTGGATTTTTCTTTTTGTGCGTCGTTGATGATGTTAAGTTTCTTTCTTCTATTTCTGATTAGGCGGGGGATGATATTGCTGGGATAATTAGCTTCGCGTGCAAGTTGCTTTATGAATTGTATTTCTTCCTTTAGTAATTGTTGGTTGGAGCATATTTCCAGGGCTCTATTGACGTGTGAACGTAAGATTGATATTTTGTAGTTGTATGTAGTTTTTGAGGAATAATTGACTGTTTTATTATTATTGGTAGGTTTACGATAAACGGTAGTTTCTGTATTGTCTGGGGTGGTTCTAATTACTTTAACATCAAGGAAATTTAGGCTATTATTCTGCTCAACTTCTATAGTAAATTGTATATTTTCATCAAGTGAGTTAAGTTCGTCAAGGATATTATTTATGCTATTGTTATTTGCTATTGCAAAAGTAATTCTAACATAACTGATTGTTAATTAGTTTTGTTAGAATAGTTTTAATAATTATATTTTTGCTATAATTGATATAGCAAAGCTTATTGCCCCTCACCAACTTTGATTAAACATATTTGTAAGCCTTAGAAGAAAATTTGAAACTTTCTGCATCACCTCATTAATGTATAGGGTATATTTTACTTATTGGGAATTTTTGTTAGAGGGCTGTATAAAAAATATAAGCTTGTATTTATTTATATTTAATCTACAGAAAAATTTATTTGATACCATAAAATAACTGTGTAACTTATTCTATATGTCTATGATCAACATTTAAAGAAGAAAACTCTAGGTCGGGGTTATTAGGACACCCTCGATAATAGTGTTTGGAAGTGATTATGATCTTTATTTAATATTAAAAATATTAAACTTTTTACTTTCACTGTAAATTATCATGAAAGTTATTTATGTTTTGCTGTATCTACACAAGGATTGACAGCTTAATTTAGGCATGCCTTGGGTGGAGGACTTTTTGAGGGGTCCTATCCCAAATTCACATTACAGATGGATAAAACAGCTGTGTGGTAAGCCAGACCCCTAGACCTATACACTTTAGCCGTTTACTAATTGTCATGAAATTAGTAAAAATTATTTATACTACAATGCAAAAGGTACTTGATTAATTAAAAAAAAATTTTTATTAGATAAATTTATATCTTATAAAGCTCTCATCTTTATAAAACTTATAGCTTATTAAACTTTTAAGATAAACTGAAAAAAACTTGCTGAAATATGCAAGACTGATGAAGTATAAATATGTAGAAGGATAACTTATCAAATATTGAACTTCATATATGAATAAAATACAGCAAGAAAAAAAAAGGATGCAGTAAATCTATTATAACAATTAATATAACTTGATGTAAAACTGTGAGATTATTATTAAGAAAAGGGAAAATACTATTCAATTCCACTCAACAAATAAAACATTTTTTGCATAAAATACTTTGTATTGCATTAAAAAATAAAAATAAAAAAATAAATATTTTAAAGAAAGCCTAATATTTAGGAAGCATTTAAAACCAGAACCTATTGAGAATGAGAACAATTGTTTAAATGAACCGCTTAAAAAATAATGTTGCGGAAATACTCCGCTACTCCTGGGGGTTCGTCGTTCTAAAGTCCAGTTGGTGTAAAAAGTTCAAGTAAAAAGTCACTTGTCAGGATGGAACACAAACTTTATTGCTTCTAGAACTTCGTAGAACAATCAGCTGTACACAATTCACAAGCACAATCTAGCAGTAACGTGCTTTTAACAATCCGCTTAGATCAGAAGCTCTCACAAATGCTGTATTTCTCACACAAAATAAGTCACTTTCACAGGCAAAAATTCAATGGAAATAATCAAGGGATATCGTACACAATCCCATAAGACACAGCAATGAAGAATTTACACACAGCACTTTAATAACAGCTTCACAAAGCAAGCTAAAACACAGCTTTTATAGCACTATCAATTCACAAAGCAAGCGTACTGAGAGCTCTTCACACATTGAGCGTTCAAGTCGCACTGAACTTTCGGGGCAGCGCGCGGTTCTGTATATATCCGAGGCAGAAGCTGTGAGCAGCTTCCAGAAGTCTATTTCTCGAGGATTCTACATAAAGCGTGAATTTTGATTATGTCATAGAAGAGAAATGTTAGGTTATTATGCGTTTTTAATGCAGGAAAAACAACTTCCAGTTCCCATTGGGAAAATCGCGCCAAATGACCAAAAATTCGCCAAGCTTTTGGAAAAATATCGCCAAATTTGGCACCAAAAATAAGTCCCCAAATGTGAAGAGATCGAAGCCCTAGGACTAATATTTCTCGAGATTTCTAGAAGCCCCATAGAAAAACATATGGGAAAGCGAAACCTCCGTATCTCCGGTTCTAATTGGCCGATTTTGATGCAACAAAAAGCAAAATTTATCTTTGGTTCAGCTCAAAGCGCTGATAAGAAAATTGGCAGCACCGTTGCCATGACAACGACTGTGTAAGCAGTCCCTCCGGCATAGGCTGTAATGGGGGTACGCCAGTGGCGGCCCGTAGTCAAAACTGTTAGTGCAGCCGGAAGCAAATGTGCCACCTCCCCCCTTTCCTCCGGACAGGATTGGAAAATCTTTGTTACTGAATTCGAAAGCTGGCGGATTAAGCCCTCACCGAGGAAAAAAAAAAAAAAAAAAGAAATTACATAAAAAATGTAAGAGATCCTATTTTACTTCCATAAAATGGACATAAATTTCAACCAGCCGCTCTTATCCTCAAAATTGCAATTATCCGTGTCTGATTCGAAGTTTCCTTGAATTTTCTTTTGTAACGATAACTTGAGAAGAAAAGAAAAGAAAACTTACTTATTTTTTATAAGTCAAATCAATCCTCCTTTCTTTTAAACATGCGAATCGGTCAGTGAAGTCACCATAAAAAGGGGTTGTTTTAATTCAGATATCAATAATTTTAAAAGCTCTTTAAAATTTCCCATGTTTAAAGAATTTTCTCGCTCGCCATGTCCTCTAAATGCCAGTTCTTGCTTACTTAAAAACAATACTGCTTTGATGGGTAATTGTCCATTCATAAGTGTCTATTCAGGCTTACCTTCTTGATAAATTCAGCAATATAAAGTCGAGAGTTTGCCGAACATATATTCTCCTTACCCCCTCCTTCACTTCTCGTCCGAATCAATCAGTTAGTCGAGTTCTCAAGTTCAGCCGTCATTAAAAAAATCTTTCATCGGCTGTATCAGCTGCATACTCCTTATGCCGGAGAGGCTGCTTACGTAGTCGTTGTCATGGCAATGGTGCTGCCAATTTTCTTTTCAGCGCTCTGGGCTGAACCAAAGATTTTCCCAATTGAATTGCGGGAAGATTAAAGTGCTTTTTTTCTGAATGAGCGATCCGGCCACAATACGTTTTTTTTTTTTTGTTTGGTTTTTTTCTGAGATTTTTTAAATTTACCATAGGAATTCCACAACTATAATCTGAATTTAGGAAAATTAGTAGAATAAATTATTTTAAAGTATGTGCTGATAATTTTAAGTGCAGCCCAGCTAGCTGTACTTGCTGTATCCCACGAGCCGCCACTGGGGTACGCAGCTAAGACTCAGCTCATGACAGATTTCCAAATGTCGGCAGTACCTGTGAATTCGACCCACGTATTGGTTCGAGAAGTGAGGGAGGGGGGGTAAGGAGAATACTTGTTCGGCAAACTCTCGACTTTATATTGCTGAATTTATCAAGAAGGTAAGCCTGAATAGACGCTTATGAATGGACAATTACCCATCAAAGCAGTATTGTTTTTAAGTAAGCAAGAACTGGCATTTAGAGGACATGGCGAGCGAGAAAATTCTTTAAACATGGGAAATTTTAAAGAGCTTTTAAAATTATGGATATCTGAATTAAAACGCCTTTTTATGAGGGCATCACTGACCGATTCGCAAGTTTAAAAGAAAGGAGGATTTATTTGACTTATAAAAAATAAGTAAGTTTTCTTTTTTTTCTTTTCTTCTCAAGTTATCATTACAAAAGAAAATTCAAGGAAACTTCGAATCAGACACGGATAATTGCAATTTTGAGGATAAGAGCGGCTGGTTGAAATTTATGTCCATTTTATGGACGTAAAATAGGATCTCTTACATTTTTTATGTAATTTCTTTTTTTTTCCTCGGTGAGGGCTTAATCCGCTAGCTTTCGAATTCAATAACAAAGATTTTCCATTCCTGTCCGGAGGGGGGGGGGGGGGCTCATATGCTTCCGGCTGCACTAACAGTTTTGACCACGGGCCGCCGCTATTGTCCATTCCGAGAAGTTGGCATAGTCCTTTAAAGATTGCAGAGGTAAAGTTCGTTCCTTGGTCGGAATGAAGTTGCAGAGGGGTTCCATAAGGGGGCAAACGGAGCCCCCCCCCAGATGGTTTTTCTGGATCTGCCCCTGAGCGCACGTGCACGTATAAAGAATGACTTATGATTTATGGAGGGGAGGACCACAAGGGGCCAGGCACCGCGACCATGGGTCTATTGTACCAACCCCAAGTCCTGAAAAAATGGAAAGTCCTGAAGGGCCCTATGAAAAGAGCCCAGTAGCAGATGCGAACATCAGCATAGACCTAACAGACATTTTGTGAAGCTCCCAGGGCTCAATGACATGGCGCCCAAGATGCTCAAACCTGTAAGCCGAAAAGTACTCACACTCACAGAGGATGTGCAACGCAGTTTCCTCTTTAAGAAGACAACCCCGACAAGTGGGATCATCGACAATCTTCATTATATTTAGATGCCTTTTAAGGCAACAGTGCCCAGTTAACAGACCAATAGCCCTACGGAGACTGGACCTATTGAGACGCAGAAGTTCCTTGCATCTGTCACCAGGGAAGCCAAGATTAATCTCTTTAGCCTGCCTCTGGCCACCACAGTTAAGCCAGTTAGAATACTGAAGCCTCCGAAAGTGGTTAAGAACAGTATCCCTATAACTTTTGCCCGAGATGCCAAGAACCGGCTCAGGGCCAACAAAAGAGGAACTAGAGCCCGCCCTGGCAAGGAAATCAGCCATCTCATTGCCGGGAATGCCAGAATGGCCAGGAACCCAATACAGAGTAACCTTATTGAGACGAGAGAGCTTGCAAAGCTCCAAGTAACACTCCCAGACCAAGTAGGAGGAGATAGCAGTGCTTTGTAAGGCTAGCAAAGCAGCCCTACTGTCAGAGCAAATGAAGATATGCTTCCTGGAGTATCCAGCCTTTAAGCAGAAAACACTACACATAAGGATAGCATAAACCTCTGCCTGAAAGACAGAGGCATGAAGACCCAGAGAATAAGAGAGCTTAATGCCATTGTCCAGACAACAAACTCCAGCTCCAGTACGATTATCAAGCTTGGAGCCATCAGTGTACCACACGATACACCTGTTCTTACTATAATTGGGAGGCTTTCGCCAGTCATCTCTAGAGGGGAAATGAACAGAGAAAGACCCATCAAAAACATGCCTGACAAGCATATTATCAGAAGGCATACAACAGAGAGGATGCGTCAACATAGATGAATCAAGATCACCCCATGAAAGGTATTGCGAATAACCCTTCCAGTACCCCAGGTCCATAAGCCTCTTTCTGCAGACCAAGGCCTCAGCCTCAATAAAAGAATGCAGAGGCAAAAGGTTTAAAAGCAATTCAGTGATTGCAGTAGGAGTTGTACGAAGACAACCCGTGATAGCCAAACACGCCATCCTTTGAAAACGGGTAAGATCCTTCCTAGATGAAACTAAGGAAGATCTAGACCACCAAACAATGGACCCATACGCAATGATCCGGCGAACAATCATGGTGTAGATCCAATGAATAGACCGAGGGCTCAGGCCCCAAGTCCTGCCAATAGCACTTCTACAAGCCCAAAAGACTCGTTTGGCCTTAGCAAGACAGTAATCAAGATGATTCTTCCACCCCAAATGGGAGTCAAAGTAAACACCCAAAAACTTCACCGAAGAAGAATATGCAATGGGCTGTCCAAAAAATGAAAACTTAGAAGACTTGAAGTGCTTAGCACTAGGAAAAGCAACCAAACATGTCTTCAGGGGATTGACAGAAAGCCCAGTAACAGAACACCAGCTCTCCACCACTTTCAAGGCCGAGTTAATGAAGCCAGTGACCACCGGGCCAAACTTGCCCCTGGCCGCAATGGCAATATCATCAGCATAGCCAATACAGTGGACCCCAATGCTAGATAACTTAGCCAACAAGGAGTCCACCACAATACACCATAATAAAGGTGAAAGAACCCCACCCTGGGGAGTACCAGCAGAAAGACGTGCCACCAAGGTGTACCCCAGAAGCGAAGCAGAGATAAGCCTGTACGAGAGTAGATTATCAATCCACTGACAGACAGTTTTATCAACACCCTTGGAGGCAAGGACAGACAAAATCGTACCAGAGGGAACTCTGTCAAAGGCTCCCTCGATGTCAAGAAAAACAGCAATTGCCACTTCCTTACAGCAGACACTTTTCTCGAGAGTAAAAGCAAGATCATAAAGAGCAGTAGTAGTAGATCTGCCAGGCTGATAGGCATGCTGATTTACAGACAAAGGGGAACGACTAAGCAACGTATCCCTAATGTGCCTATCAATAAGCTTCTCAAGAGCCTTTAAGAGAAAAGAAGAGAGACTAATAGGTCTAAAAGACTTAGCCTCAAAATAGTTGTCTTTTCCGGGCTTAGGGATAAATACAACACGAGTGTGCCTCCACAAAGTGGGAACATACCTTAAAGCAATGCAAGCCCTAAAGATCTTGCATAAAGAAGGAGAAAGCAGTGCAATGCCTTCCCTGAGAAGGATAGGAATAATACCATCCATACCCGGAGTTTTATAAGGTCCAAAAGACTTAATAGCCCAAACGACCCTATCATAGGTTGCAATCTTGCGTGCAACATCCCAAGCCTCTTTATCACTGACAAAAGCAGGAGCAGGAGAGGGGATACACACATTGTCAAGAATGACACAGTTTGGGAAGTGAATCCTGAACATCTCAGACAAAGTCTCACTGCCCGACTCAGAGAAGTGACCATTATGCATCTTAACACAGTTAAGGTTAGATGATTTGTTTTTAGCCAAAAGTTTAACCAATTTGGCAGAAGCAGACAAATCATTGATGTTGCTGCAGTAGTCATGCCAAGAAGATTTCTTGGCACACCTAATCGCTTTATTAAAGCTGGTGAGAGAAGCTTTATAAGCTTGCCAGTCACCCGTTTTCTTGGCTTTATTGAAAAGCCTCCTGCAATTTTTACGCAAGTGAGTGAGCTCAGTCGTCCACCAAGGGACATGCCTCCGGGCAACAACTGTGCTCACCGGACAAGACTCATTATAACAAGAGCAGATAGCCCCAGTTAGGGAGGAAACGGTGTCATCAATATCAATAGGAGAGGATAACTTACCGCTGATATTCCTCAAACAAAGTTTGAGCTTCTTTCTGTAGGAACCCCAGTCAGCTCTGCACGGGTTCCTACCTTGACTCTTCACAGGGATGAGTCCTTTAATGGAAAAAAGAATTAGTTTATGATTTGATAAAGTAATATCATCCGACACATGCCAATTCTCAATAAGATCATAACAATGACCATTACAAAGTGAAATATCAAGAACTTCACTTCTATTACTGGTAACAAGCGTAGGTCTGTTACCTACAAGCGTAGGTCTGTAACAAGCGTAGGTCTGTAACAAGCGTAGGTCTGTTACCCTTGTTAAGAATAAATAAATTATACAGCAAAATATATTCCAAAAGCTCATCACCCCGAGGATTGCAGTTAGTGCTACCCCAGACAATGTGGTGAGCATTAGCGTCACAACCAATGATAAGCTTTGTGTTCGCAGTACAGTACTCAATCAAAGATTTAGCACTGACCGCAAGAGGATCACTGCTATCAAATGGAAGATAAGCAGACAAGAGAACCACGCTGTCGTCGTTCAGACTAATCTTGACCGCAACATCATCAAGATAATTGGCTAAGGCATGAAGCTTGGCATTAGCTACAATACAGGCTCTAGGCCTGACAGCAGTAATATCATACAATATATTAAAGCCTTTAACATTAAGACCAAGGATCTTCCCATTGAGAGTCCAAGGTTCCTGAACAAGAGCTATATCAACCAATCCATCAGCAAGCCGCTTGCACAGGAGTGCGGAGGCACCCTTACTGTGATGGAGGTTAATCTGAGCAACATTAATACAATCCATAGCACAAGCAGGAAGGAAGAAAAAGCACAAAGCTATAGTAATTTAGCTGGTAGGATTGGGGCAGTGCACAGACTCCTTCAAACCCTCGACAGCCAAAATCTTATCAGCCTCATCACCAGAGAGAGGCTGAAGAGTAGAATCAGAGTCTGAGTGAATACCTAACTCACCCAGCCCAGAAAGACCAACACTACTCACCTTAGAGGAGGCGTGGCCCTCGTCGGATGACATAACCACCTCCACATCTTCCGCAGCAGCAGCTTCCGAAGCAGACGCAGGCTTCTTATTAGGGTCCCGGAGTATCTTGAAGACACCCCGGTCCACCCCCGTATGAGCACTGAAGTCTGCCTTCCAAATCACTTCAACAGCCTCACAGTCAACCTCAAAGATCCATCTAGTCGAGTGGGGTTCCTCACTAAAGTGAAGAGCGCGCCACTCGGTCGATTTCAGCAATGGGTTAAACCGGTTCAGCCGCTTCAGCAAAACCTCTGGCTCCTTCGTGACTCTATCCTTGGTTTTAAAAGCAACCTTAACAGGCTTGGGCAGTTCACTGGCCTTCAAGACCTTCAAGGCCTCACCATCCAGAACCCGAGAGTTGCCATCAAAGGCAGATTCGACCCACTCAGAGGTGAATGCATCATCGCACTGAACAATCAGTGCTCCGCTCTGCAGTCCTGTACTAGAGATCCTCGGCAGCTGCCCGTCCAAAGGGATCGAGTCCACTAACCGAAGGATCTCAGCATTAATCTTCTCCTCACACTCCTTGAGCAATTTGCTCTTGGGAAAGGAGACCTTGACAATAGCCAACTTGACTCCGCTGAGGACCTGAGCGAAAGAGCCAGATTGGAGAGACCCCGCACCAGACTTCTTCCTCTTTGCCACAGCAGGAGATAGGGTGCCTGAGCCAGGCCTCTGCCTCTTGCGACCCTCATCCTTCTTAGCAGCTTTGGACTGAACCAACTGGTCAGACCGGGGCTTCACAGCCTCAGCCATGGCCTTAGCCTTCTTCCTTAGCCGCCTCTTTTTGGATTTGGAAACAACACTCTGCCACTCTCCCACAGCCTCAGGAGGCTGCTCACTTTCGTGAGCCGCACTACCTTCATCCGTGGTGGGGCAGGGTTGTGTAGAAGAAGGGAGGGCAGTGGAAACCACCGCCGCAACCCCCGTTTGAGAGCCGAAGCCCTCCTTTGGAGACTGTAGAACATCTGACGAAGAGGACCCTCTACCTAAATCCTCAACGTCGGGAGACTGTAAAACATTTTTCGAAGGGGGCCCTCTGCCTAAACCCCCAACGCGCTCCTTTTTAGACTGCGCGACGAGCGATGCAGTATCATCAATGTTAATATCCACGTCCATATTAACAGGTAAGGCCACTTAGCCGTTGCCGTTGCCTGCAACGTTACCAGGGTGTACCACGAGGAGGCGGACCTTGCGCACCCCACGTATAAAGAAAGTTTCATGATTGGCTCAAAACTTCTGAATAGCGTTAGCGTTAACGTAGGAAAAAACATAGAGCACAAACTCCCTAGTAACAGGATGAATGATTGTTTAGGGAAATTTCACAGTTTTAATAAAATTATATGTATAGTGGATATTACTTGAGTTAATCCATTCATCTTGCCAGGTATTTATAATTTCCTGTTTAATGAGTAAATCTATGTATGAAGTAGGATATGGAATATTGATATTTACATTATTATGATCGTGAAGTAATGGCTCTTTAGCAAGCTGGTCCGCTCTTTCATTTCCTTCGACTCCGATGTGAGGCCCTAACCCAGGCAATTACAAATTCTATATGGGCGTATCTGGAGGGCGACCAAACACTAGATCGGAGGGAAGACGAAGATCTGTTCCAAATAGCATGTGGGAAGGTGTGAAGCCGGTAGTCTCATGAACGGCACTCCTATAGGCTAGAAGAAAGAGGGGGAGTTTCTTGTCTCAGTCCTCTTGATTCCTAGAGACCGGGCGTGAGAGGTTGTCAAAATTGTGCGACTAAACCTCTCCACCATGCCGTAGGATTGTGGGTGTAAAGGCGTTGTCTGTGTTTTGTTGATTCCAAGAAGTTGAGATAGTCCTTTAAAAACTGCAGAGGTGAAGTTCGTTTCTTGGTCGGAATTAAGTTGCAGTGGGTTTCCATATCTGGAAATCCATTCTTGCACCAGTACCTCTGCTACGGTCGTAGCTTATTGATCGGAAATAGGATACGCTTCGGGCTATTTATAGAAATATTCAATGACAACTAGGATGTATTTGTTGCCATCCGAAGTTCGCAGAAGAGGTCCCAGGATGTCGAGGGCAATCCTCTCAAAAGGCGCTCCTACATTATAACGCTGTAGTCTTCCACGGCTTCGTTTCTTCGGGCCTTTACGGGCGGAACAGGCGTCACAAGCTTGACACCACTTTTCGACGTCGCCTCAAGCCCTAACCCAGTAGAAGCGCTCGTGAACTTTCTGCAGGGTCTTCATTACGCCAAAATGGCCTCCAGTGTAGCCATTATGAAGTTCTTCTAGAACCTTCGGAATCCTCGAACGAGGGAGTACTAACTGCCATCGGAGACTCTTACCGTCGTCAGACTCCCATTTACGATACAGGACACTATTCCTCAGGCGAAGCGAATCCCATAAAGCCCAGTACTGTTTTGTTGCCGGACTGTAAGATGATATTTCTTGCCAACTGGGCTTAGCGCTGGATTTTTCCATAAATTCCACAATAGGTTTGATGTCGCTGTCTGCTAATTGGTCCGCCCGAACATTTTCGTCACTCCAGGGATCTTGAGATGGTGCCGATGATGTAACTTGGCGGACAACGGGATGTTTCAGATCGTAATTTTTCTCTGCCCTGGAGCAATAGCGACAACTGTCTATGCAGGGCCTTCTCGACAAAGCATCTGCATTTCCATGAGATGACCCTTTCCGATGACGTATCTCGATGTCATATTCTTGTAATCGCTGTATCCACCTGGCTATTTGGCCCTCTGGATTCTTGAAATTTAGAAGCCAGGTTAAAGAGGCATGGTCCGTTCGGAGCAGGAACTTTCGGCCGTACAGGTAATGATGGAAGTGCTCCACGGCTTTAATGATAGCAAGAAGTTCCTTTCTCGTAACACAATAGTTACGTTCTGCCTTTGAAAGGCATTTGCTCCAGTAAGCAATGACGTGTTCTTGGCCATCTATCTCTTAGGACAAAACTGCTCCAACACTCTCCTTACTTGCGTCTGTGTCCAGGATAAATGGCTTGTCAGGGTGAGGATACGACAGGATCGGCGAAGATGTTAAAGCCGTCTTCAGTTCGTTGAATGCGTCTTCACATTTCTCAGTCCATAGAAATTTCCGTCCAGTCTCGGTCAATTTGTGAAGAGGTCTTGCAATTTGAGAAAAGCCCTTCACGAATTTTCGATAGTAAGTTCACAGACCGAGAAAACTTCTTAAGTCATGGATATTCTCAGGACGACTCCAGTTCTGGACTGCGGACGTCTTTTCGGGATCGGTTCGGACTCCGTTGGCGGATATTATGTGCCCGAGGTAACGTACTTCCCGACGAAACAAATTGCACTTCGATGGACTTAGTTTCAAGTTTGCCTCTTTTAATTTCTGCAGTACCTTTCGAATGTTCTCGAGATGCTCTTCGAAAGTCCTTCCGACAATGATGATATCGTCCAAATAAACGAGACATGCTTCGTAGGAAAGTCCTCTTAACACTGTCTCCATTAGTCGCTCGAATGTAGCAGGTGCGTTGCAGAGTCCAAAAGGCATAACTTTGAACTGCCATAATCCTTGTCCCGTGGTGAACGCAGTCTTTTCACGGTCGTCGGGATGAATTTCCACTTGCCAGCAGTAGCAGATCCATGGGAGGGGCTAGGGGGCTTCAGCCCCCCCCAAAAGAGAATGCTCAAGGGTAACATTCTGCTTTATTATACACTTTAAATAGCTAAAGTGGTCCTATTTTATTACTTAGCTCCTCCCAAAAGCCTAATACATTGGTTTAGACTAAAATTTTGATTTATAGTATATTTTAATTGGGTGAAATAAGCGTTTTTAAAAATTTAGCCCCTCCCAAAAAAAATTTCTGGATCCGCCACTGCTTGCCAGTAACCACTTTTCAGATCCAGAGTGGAAAACCATTCGTTTCCCGATAAAGTGTCCAAAGTGTCGCCTATCCTGGGAAGAGGGTAGCTGTCTTTCTTGGTAATGTCATTCAGACGTCTGTAGTCAACACAGAACCGGGTGGAACCATCCTTCTTTCGCACCAAAACAATTGGCGAGGCCCAGGGACTAGTCGATTGCTCGATGACGTCATCACGCTGCATCTCCTCTAAAAGTCTGCTCACCTCATCCTGCTTAGCAAATGGCAGCCGCCTAGGATGTTGCTTGATGGGAGAATGGCTGCCTGTATCTATCCTATGTTGAGTTAAGCTCGTACGGCCAAAGTCACCCGAAGTTCGGGAGAAGAGGTCTTCAAATTCAGCTATTACTTTCTCTGCAGCGCTTCTCTATTCTGCCGTTAACTCCACGTCTTGTATTAATTCCTTCGTCAGGCACTCGGAAGATTTAGCTGTCATTTGGCTGATGTTCTTGTTAATGCAGGTAACAGGAGTGCATGTCGCCAACACTTCATTTTTCTTTATCTCCTTCGACTTGTCCGTCACATTTGCTACTCTAACTGGAATTTTTGTTCTCGACAAGTCCACAAGTGTTGCTCCCACAAGTACTCCTCTGACAGAATCACTATTGTTTGGGTGTTCGATTAATCCAAAATGGAATTTATTGCTTTCTTTTACTGTTACAGAAATTATTGAATCAGTTCTGGGAGGTAGAGTGATATCAGTCTGGGCTATTATTTGCTGAACAGGTAAAATAGTTTCATTTTTAATATCGAACGCAGCTATTTCTTCTGAGTCTGAACGAAGCTCATTATTCTTAAAGTCCAAGTTAAATTTGTGCGATTTTAAAAAGTCAAGTCCGAGAATAAAAGAGTCTGTAATATGGGCGACATATACCACATGGTCGTATCTGGCATTCCCAAACGTGATTTCTACTTGCGCTTTTCCGCCCACTTCGATCTTGTCACCTGTCACATTCTGGAGGGTCAGCGAGGGCGGAGTCCAGATAATCTTCAAATTTAATTCCTTGGCCAGATCCGTCCTTATGATGGTTACGTTCGCTCCAGTATCAATCACCATGTGGCATGGGGAACCATTTACGTATCCTAGAACGAAGAGTCCATTACTGCCGCCATTCACTGAGGAAATCTGCAAGACTTTCAAATGAGGCTTTTGAATATCCCTCAGCCTCTGTTCCTGAAAGTCGTCTCTTTTCTGTCTTCCTTCAAGGGCTTCTCTGGTGCATTGATAACTGCGATCTTTATGACGAGAGTTCTTTTGTGCGTCGCAGTATTTTTGTAAATGCCCCTCGCTGTTGCACCTCCAACATTTTACTTTTCTTGACTCTGACTGTTCTTGCGTTCCACCAGATTTTCCAGGGTCTTTAATTTATTCTCTAATCTCTCCATTTCTCCATCCGTAGGCTCCTGGAATGACACAGCTCTAACATTATGCCGCTCTTTTCTTATGGCCAGCTGAGCTGCCTCTAGCTTCATGGCTAGCGTTGCCGGGCGTCCGGATAAAGCCGGACATAGTTAGGCTTTTTGATTGCGTGTCCGGCCAAACTGAACGATGTCCGGCTTTTTACTGGTGACTTTGGCTGATTAGTAATAATGTACTTAAACTGATTTGGCATTGGATGTTATTTATATTTCCTTAGGATTTAACAAGATTCATGGTAATAATCAAAAAAGCTTGATTTTACATACAATTTTTTTGTTGTACCTATTAATACCGAGACAAAATCCTCAATATTGTAGGCTGTCTGGCCTTTTTACCCAAATGTCCGGCTATTTGGTTTGGCGACATGGCAACCCTATTCATGGTGAATACGAGGGCAGACCTGAGATCTTTATAATCCGCCAAGATCAATGCTTTCTGAATTTCAGAGTCAAAGAGGCCTTCAATAAAATGTTGCACTGCAACATCTTCTCGAACATTATCAGGATAACTGCCATAGGCTAGATGACACAGCCTATCTATGTCGGAAGCAAGCTCTTGGAGGGTCTCGCCAGGTCTCTGCATCCTTGACTTAAGTTGGATTCTACTATATTCTTTCTGGCACTTCTCTCCGAATTTCATCTCCAAGGCACTTGTAAGGGCGTCAAAATATCCTATCTTCGTCACTCCGATAGTTTGCAATACCATGGCTGACTGGGATCTTCCCTTCCCCGGCTATCCAGACGAAACCGAGAACAATAGGAAACCCCGTATAAGCGGTAGTTCGCATTCCTTCCGCCGTGGCGTAGTTATATGTCCTGAACAGAGCGATTTAAAGGGCCAGTCCATATGATTAAAAGGGCATTAAAACTGTCAAAAATGCTTGATTAAAATTTTTTTTTGTTTTGTTTAACCAGAATGTATCTTTGTAAATTCTTCTATAAATATTTTGAAACGTTTCTTCATCCATGCACATATTGAAAAAAAATTTAAGAAATTGTTAGTTGGTTAATGCTTTTAGGAGCTTCTTCGACATGTAATAAATTAATAATAAATAAATATATTAATTTATGTTTTATTTAAATCTTCAGAAGACTGTAATACTTTTTAAAGACTTGTTTTTCGGAACTCCTACATATTTTAATATATTAATACAGCATTCTCCCTATACGTAAAAAAGACTCAAAATACTGGGGTTAAACGATAAAATAAATAAAAACTTTGTGAAAAAAACACACATAAAATGTAACTTACAATAGTTACGATCGTTTCGACTAAAAAATTCTTTCGGTCTGCATCAGAAAAAGTCCGAGACGCAGGGGCGTAGCCAGAGGGGGGCTGCTGCCCCCGCCCCGAAATGGGACAATTTACTTAGCTTACAATTTGATATTTAGTTTACAATTGAACTTTAGCTTTTTAGCTTTAAATTTAATACCCAGCCCACCCCGAAATAAAATCCTCGCTACGCCACTGCGCGAGACGAACGTCTTTGTCTGATGAAGACCGAAAGAATTTTTTGGTTGAAACGATGGTAACGTATTATAAGTTACATTTTATGTGTGTTTTTTTCACAAAGTTTTTATTTATTTTATTCTGCCTATACTTCCGTGTATACGTATGTTCGTGTCAGTGTCGTAGCCAAGGGGGCATAGGGGGTCACCAACCCCCCTCCGATGACGAATTTTTTGCCATACAAATGCATATGCTTCGCTCCCTTATCACGTACACTTATACACAAATGTGAGTTGCAGTAGTCGTACACCCCCTCCCCTCCATGAAAAAATTCTGGCTATGCCACTGGTTCGTATTAATAGGTTTTGGTTTATTTATTGAGGTTGGGACGCCCGACCAGGGTAGAAAATTTCTAGAGGCGGTATAACGCCTATGGTTAACTTATTTTAAAAAGATTAAAATATCATGGAGTTTTGGGCAGTTTTCTCCAGATGAAACATGAATATGCCTTAGAACCCCCTTAAAAAGTCCTCCGACCAAGCCCTCCACCCTTCTGCTTAGGTGTATTATTTTAAAAAAAAGAGGAAAATTCTCTATGCAAATTATTCAGGAGTTAAGTTAAATTGTTTAAAATTACTCTAACAGATTAAAATAATAATAAATAAAAATATGAAATTTTCTGGAGGATGGATTCAGTTATCTAAACAAATTATACTGCAACAAATAAATAAGTAAGTAAATAAATAAGACACTGAACATGGTAGATGGTGGAAGCATTACGGTCCCCCGTTCGGGCCTACCGCGCGGCTGTCGATCTAACGGTCTGTAGTTTTGTTCGGTTTCCTATAGATAGAATTTGAATACTCGTTATTCATAAGGGATGTTCGCAGTGGCGTAGCGTAGGTGGGGCGGTTGGGGCGCTAGTCCCGTGCAGAAAATTTTTGCGGGCGGCAAAACACCTATCATTGACATATTTATTTTAAAAAGATTAAAATGACATTTTTAAATACTTATATATATATATATATATATATATATATATATATATATATATATATATATATATATATATATATATAAAGTAAATAAGACACTAAACATGGTAGATGGTGGAAGCGTTACGGTCCCACGTTCGGGCCTACCGCGCGGCTGTCGATCTAACGGTCTGCAGTTTTGTTCGGTTTCCTACAGATAGAATTTGAATACACGTTATTCATACGGGATGTTCGCAGTGGCGTAGCGTAGGTGGGACGGTTGGGGCGCTCGCCCCGTGCAGAAAATTTTTACGGGCGGTAAACCCCTATCGTTGACTTACTTATTTTAAGAGATTAAAATGACATTTTTAAATCTTTATATAAATAAATAAATAACTAAATTTAGACACTGAACATGGTAGATGGTGTAAGTGTTTAGGTCCCTCGTTCGGGCCCACCGCGCGGCTGTCGAGCTAACAGTCTGTAGTTTTGTTCAGTTTTCTACAGATAGAACGTGAATATATTATTTAAACATATATTATTCAAAAGAGCTAAGAATAATTAAATTTCCCACCTACCAAAATTAACTTTATGATGAAGAAGTCGATGGTAAGGAGGGAAAACAGAGGATAAACTAGCAGAAGTCGCTGAAAAAACAAAGTGACTGTTCTTCCATGCAGATGTGCAGCAATGGACATGGAAAGGATCCACTGTTTTCAGATTTCCAATTGGTCGCTGACCTAAACATGTGTCCAACACATGTATCCCCAGGGATGTGTCTATCCAGTTTGAAGACCAAGAACGCGATTTATCCCCGCAAACTTAAATTATCTGTTCTGGGACATGTGCGAATTTGAAGCAGAGTTTTTCATTTGAGTCAGTGGCGCACACCAGGAGGGGTCCGGACCCCCCCCTGCAAATACCATGTACAAATTGTTATTTATAATAAGATTTACCGTAAATCAAACTTTAAAGTAAGAATGCCCCCCCCCTTCCCAGTAGCTGAACCCCTACCATTAGAAAGCCATTGCTACATCCGTAGTAATAATGTTAAATGCAAATCATCAAAGAATTGACGAAACAAAAGTGCTGCATTGGAAACATTTATTACGTAATTTCAATAACAAAGAATTATTAAAAAAAAATTACAAAGGTTTCATTTAAACTTGAAATGAAAACATGAATTCATTTTGCTTATTGGTAACACTTCCACCATCTACTATGTTCAGTGTCTTGTTTACTTACTTATTTATTTATTTATATACATACATATATATATATATATATATATATATTATATAAAGATTAAAAAATGTCATTTTAATCTTTTTAAAATAAATAAGTCAACGATAGGAGTTTTGCCGCCCGCAAAAATTTTCTGCACGGGGCGAGCGCCCCATCCGCCCCACCTACTCTACGCCACTGCGAACATCCCGTAGGAATAACGTGTATTCAAATTCTATCTGTAGGAAACCGAACAAAACTGCAGACCGTTAGATCGACAGCCGCGCGGTAGGCCCGAACGTGGGACCGTAACGCTTCCACCATCTACCATGTTCAGTGTCTTATTTACTTACGTATTTAATTATTACGTATTATTTATTGCAGTATAAATTGTTTAGATAACTGAACCCATCCTCCAGAAAAATTTCATATTTTTATTTATTATTTTTGTTAATCTGTTTAAAGTAATTTTAAACAATTTAACTTAGCTCCGAATAACTTGCACAGAGAATTCTCCTCTTTTCTTTTTTAATAATACACCTAAGCAGAAGGGTGGAGGGCTTGGTCGGAGGACATTTTATGGGGTTCTAAGGCATATTCATGTTTCACCTGGAGAAAATCGCCCAAAACTCCATGACATTTTAATCTTCTTAAAATAATTTAACCATAGGCATTATACCGCCTCTAGAAATTTTCTGCCTGGGTCGGGCGCCCTCCCCCTTACGCCACGCCACTGCGAACATCCCCCACTAATCTGAAATTTTGTTTCTGATTGAAATGTAAACGCATCCTTTCACAAATCTTTGAAAAGCGAAAGTACTACAAAATTAGTTTTTCTTTTAAATATTTCAAAATGAAAATTGGCCTAAAAATTGGATTATTTCTTATCTTAAAAATTCTCAGACGAATGAATAAGGAGTCCCCGAAAGGGGAGGGTCACTGGCTCCCTAACAGGGGGCACGTGCACCCCCCCCCCCTGGATCCCCTGCTGGCGCCTATTTTGATTATTAGAATAATTCGTTAAAGCACAAAAAGATTAAAACTTATCCTTGCCATGGGTATACTAAACCAAAACCTAATAATACGAACCAGTGGCGTAGCGAGAATTTTTTCTTGGGGGGGGGGGGGGTTACGACTACTGAAACTCACATTTGTGTATAAGTGTGTGTGATAAGGGAGCGAAGCATATGCATTTTGTATGGCAAAAAATTTCTCATCGGAGGGGGGGTGACCCCCTATGCCCCCCTTGGCTACGCCACTGACACGAACATACGTATACGTATTGCAAAATAAAAACTTTGTGAAAAAAACACACATAAAATGTAACTTTGTTACGATTGTTACGACCAAAAATTCTTTTAGTCTTCATCAGAGAAAGACCTTCGTCTCGCGCAGTGGCGTAGCCAGGATTTCATTTCGGGGTGGGCTGGGTATCAAATTTAAAGCTAAAGTTCAATTGTAAGCTAAATATCAAATTGTAAGCTAAGTAAATTGTCCCATTTCGGGGCAGGGGGCAGCAGCCCCCTCTGGCTACGCCCCTGTGTCTCTGACTTTTTCTGATGCAGACCGAAAGAATATTTTAGTCGAAACGATCGTAACTATTATAAGTTACATTTTATGTGTGTTTTTTTCACAAAGTTTTTATTTATTTTATCGTTTAACCCCAGTATTTTGAGTGTTTTTTACATATAGGGAGAATGCTGTATTAATATATTAAAATATGTAGGAGTTCCGAAAAACAAGTCTTTAAAAAGTATTACAGTCTTCTGAAGATTTAAATAAAACATAAATTAATATATTTATTTATTATTAATTTATTACATGTCGAAGAAGCTCCTAAAAGCATTAACCAACTAACAATTTCTTAAATTTTTTTTTCAATATGTGCATGGATGAAGAAACGTTTCAAAATATTTATAGATAAAGATACATTCTGTTTAAATATAACAAAACAAAAAAAATTTTTTAATCAAGCATTTTTGACAGTTTTAATGCCCTTTTAATCATATGGACTGGCCCTTTAAATCGCTCTGTTCAGTACATATAACTACGCCACGGCGGAAGGAATGCGAACTACCGCTTATACGGGCTTTTAGACCCGTTTGGAAAGCCGGGGAAGGGAAGATCCCAATCAGCCATGGCAATACATTAATTGCATCTCCGCTAAGGTAAGCGGCCAGTTGGTTCACTTTCTCGTCCTCGCTCCAACCATTGGCTCTGGCGACGATCGAAAATTGGGTCTTGTAAGCTTCCCAGGGAGTCTTTCCGTCATAGGTAGTAAGTTTCACTGCTGGGGCTCTAGCACGATCTTCTCGGAAACCTTTCCGAAGCGGAAAAACAACCCTTTTCTCACTCATGACGTCACATTCCGAAAGGGCGTCAATTTGGTCTACCACGATGCTCTCGGGAACGTTCCGATATCGGAAACCCTATCGGAAATTCCACTTTTTTTCCCGGCACTGTAAACGCGAGTGAGAAGGTCTTTCCGCTTCGGATAGAAGTCAGCGTGCGTGGCTATTTGTTCTGATGGTAGTTGTTTACATCAAAATAATGGCTCGGTTTTAATTGTAGCAACTGTTGCACAACAATAAGATGCTAGAAGGGTTCATAGGAATCGAAATTCGATTCCTAGGTGTAAATCCTTTGAATTAAGCGACGACGAATTTATCAACAATTTTCGGTTGAATAAATCATTAGCATTCCAACTGATTCAAGAGTTTAAAAAATATTTAGAGCCTAGAAAAATTAGAATATAATAATGCTAATTTTTAATGATATTTAAAATTTATAAAATAACAGTCTGCTTATCTTTTGCCAAGCTTTCACATTTTTAATAAAACCTCCACTGCTGTTTAATTTTTGTGCTAGAGATTTCAAATCCTCATTTCGTTTGCTGCGCTCTATAAAAACTGGAAAAGTTGTTTTCATTTAAGTAATGATTTTCTTCCATTGCTTGGACGATAATTTCAATCTGATTTGTTTTTACTCGAATATTACCGTTTTTATTTTATAAGGAGGAGGCACGGCTTCAGGAAAATGCGGATTTCAATGATCTTTGGCATAATGGTAGTATACCATGTGAATATACTGAGTGTAAAATAAAGTTTATAAAAGGTATTGAAAAACTGTCAGCACTTCATCAGAGGGTCGTTAAATCGGAAGGGTCGTAAAATTGTGAGTTGACTGTATATTTATTTATATATTTTTAAAATTTTATTTCTGCTATTCAAAGAATATATTTTTACAATTGATGATGCTTAAAAAATTAATACTCTTGCTGTTGCATCACGAACGGGTGAAAATTAGGGGAAAAATAGTCTGTCTGACAAAAATTAATGTACCTTAAAGAAATATTGAGTTTTGTGGGTGTTAAAAGTGATTTATTTTGAAAGTGTAAAATTCTGATTCCACAAAGTAAAGATTTTACAAAAAGAAATAAAATTTAAATAATAATATAAAATCAATAAACAGGAAGTAAAAAAAAATGATAAATAAATGAATAAATGAAAAAGTAAATAAATATTTACTTTACTAAAAAATGAATTAATTACCAGGATTCGCGTATTTAAAAAAAAAAAAAATGTGCAGGAAAATATTGCGCAGCGCGGGGTTCGATCACATAACGCCCTAGTAATAGTCCCGCGTCTTACCGATTCAGCCACCGAAGCGCAACTAACTTTGCACGCAACTTACAATTAAAGTTTTGGTAAAGCGGTTCGAAAATCGATATTAATTTTTTTTTACTGTATTTGAGTACTGCGCATTAGTATCAAAGATTTAGTATCTTACACGTTGTATATTCACATGGTATAACACAGCCAGAGATCGACTAACAAAATAAGACAAGACATGGTACCTATTTAAGTACTATGTCATAAACTTAAACTACGTGCTCGAATGCGGCAAAGAGTGCCTTGTTTTGATTGGTTGATAGCGTCCCCTTCCGATACTCTCGGAAGAGGCATAAAAATTCTCACTTCCATTAGTCGAAACCATGGTGGTAGAGTCAAAATGAGGGTATCGGATATTTATCCGAAGATTTTCAGTATCCGTGAGTGAGAACTATCCGTGACGGATGCTTTCCGATAAGATCGTGCTAGAGCTCCTGGGCGGTGTGAAGATAACCTGATGTTTTCAGGTAACTTTCCCAGCTTTACGAGAGAGTCCAATTTTTCTTCAATTTTAGCTTCACATTCTTCATGTATTTTCGAAACTATATTTTCTTTCCAGTCTAGTTTCTCCCCAATTTTATTCTTAAATTCTTCCCGCATTCTGCAAATATCTTGCTGCAATTCTTTAACATTTCCTTCAATTCTTTGTTCATATTCGTTTGAGTTTCTTCTATGAGCGACATTCTTTTCTCCATTATCTCTTGATTTTCCTGCACACTCTTTTCGAATTCCTCTATTTTCCTAAAGCAGTCTCCATTTTTTCCAATCCCAATTTCATTTCTTTTTGTCCGGCTTCAATTTTCTCTTCTAAATCGGTTTGTCCGGCGTCAATTTTCTTCTCTAAATCCGCTTTCATCTCTTCTTGTCCGGCTTCAATTTTCTTTTCTAAATCGGCTTGTCCGCACGCTTAAATCTATTGATTAAAACTAACACTCCTTTATTGATTAAATTTCTTATCGGCTGATTTAAATCCTTTTACGCTAAAATATACTCATTAAAGACAATAATTTGTTATCTCCTCAATTCCCCTCAATGCTCAGGATTCACTAGATTCTATTATACTCCATTTTTCACTAAAATCTTGTCTATTTGAGAATTCTGTCTCTCCCCCACGAAAGATGCGTAGTAAGATATCGTATTACTATCACGTGACCAAACCCCCTTCAACGGAAAACGGTACATAAACATAGTCACCACAGACAACACAACGCGGGAAGCGGGAATTCGGCGAGCATCGAAGAGCAAACATGTCGTTATCAAAATATGAATTAAAAGAGTTTCTGAAGAGGATACCCGATGATACTTTAGAATGGTGATAATTTTATTTTATATCCGAATACCAAATACATCTTTTTCATATTCAGAGTTGTGAAATAAATTCAACCTAAATGTGGAGAGGATGCTTTCGGTAAAAATTTTGTTTTAATGGACATAGTTTCTTACGATTGGATTATAAAAATCTCGTCGCTCTTGTAAAACAAATGAAGTTATGATATCTTCAGTCAAGTGAGTAAGTACTATTTTACCTTTTTCATGTCAATAAATTGGGTTGCTGCTTTAATTAAATCTTACAGCTGGTTTAACCATGATTGCATTTGTGTATTCTGACTGTACTGTGAATTCGTTTTATAACTAGAGACTATAGTGAAATTATATTCTATTTATTAAAAAATACTTTTTTATAGTGTATTAAGATATATGTAATGTATTTGCCTTGATTTAAAATTTATTTTCTCGGGCTTATAATCATAGATTACAGCTCTGATAATAAAAAATGAAGAAAACGAATCATTCAATATATTAATCAAAAACAGCAAATTTTCATAAGACACCCTTTTTCTAGCTTAAAATAATAATATTGAGTACAGATATATTAATTAAAAAAGGTCTGATTTTGTAAAAATGCTCATTCTATAGCTTAAATAATAATCATAATTGAGTACAGTTATATTAATCAAAAACGGACAGACACTCCTCATTTTTGATTATTATTTAGCCTAAATGGAGCTGTTGTATAATGCTCAAAAATTGAGAATTTTTCGCTCCATTGATATTTGTCGATTAATGGAGCAAATTTTACTCAATCGGGAGAATGGCTGTTTGAAGTCAATAATTGAGTAAAAATATACTCCATTTGATTATTATTTTACTCAATAGATTTAAGCGTGCGGTTTTCATCTCTTCTAATCCGGTTTTGATTTCGTCTTGTCCGGCTTCAATTTTCTTTTCCAAATCAGCTTGTCCGGCTTTCATCTCGTCTTGTCCGGACTTCATCTCCTTCATCATCTGCATGAGTTTTTGAAGTTGTTCTTCCATTTTTCGTCTAGTCAAAACCATGCACTAGAATCCCGATTCTGACACCAAATGTTGCGGAAATACTCCGCTACTCCTGGGGTTCGTCGTTCTGAAGTCCAGTTGGTGTAAAAAGTTCAAGTAAAAAGTCACTTGTCAGGATGGAACACAAACTTTATTGCTTCTAGAACTTCGTAGAACAATCAGCTGTACACAACTCACAAGCACAATCTAGCAGTAACGTGCTTTTAACAATCTGCTTAGGTCAGAAGCTCTCACAAATGTTGTATTTCTCTGACCTGATAACAATACCTGAACCTGAACTCTAAAACCTGATAACAATAGCTTTCTAAAGTAGGATTATCACTGCTCCCAGACCAACTGAAAATTTTGAGGGGCACATGAAGAGTTGAGGGGATCACATGCCGAATTTAAGAGCAGAAAAAGGAAATTTCTTTTAAATAAAAAAAAAAAAAATGTCTGTTTAAAAATTTTTAGACGAAGTGGGAGGAAAGGGGATGCTTGCCTCCCTGTGCCCCCTACCTTCATATGAGCATTACTCCTGAAACAAGTCATGTAATTAGCTCATTGAAACTGCTGCAAAAGCTCTCTCTTGCACGGTGGTAAGTTGCTTGCATCAAAGTTTTTCACATTTTTTTTATTGAACCCTTCGTTGACATCAGAAACCATGTAAGTGTTGATGAATAGTTGAAGTCTGGCAGCACCAACATCAGTTATTCCGGCCACGTTGTAAACTTCACAAATAAATTTCTGTATTGTGTTAAATACATTTTGCTCTAGTTCTAAGTCGCTGAATAAGTCTGGATTGCGGAATTTCATAAATGCTTCTTGGTACTCTTCATTTTTCTTCAGCATATTGAATGACCTTTGCTTGCCTTTTTTGAAAAAAGCAGGATTGTAATCACACCCAGTGAGCGCATGAAATCTGGGCAAACAACGGCTTAAAGAAGGTCCTAAATGCTCATAAACCTTAGTGATATCAACATATCTTACTTTATTTCCGATGCCAGTCAATATCCACATGTGGGAATTATCGTTTTTTAAATAATGCATATTCCTCCAATGTCAGTATCAGAACATCGATAAACGAAATTAGCTTGAGCATCACTATTGCAGATATGATGAATAATTTTAGTGTCAGCTCCCTCATGGTCAGGGCAAGTTAGATTTTCATCAATATTAGGTACTACTGTATTGTTAGTGATGGAAAAAGAATGACATTTCTTGAAATTAACAGCATTGTTTTTGTTGATAATAAATGGTACCATCTCTTCAGGAGACCAATGCAGTTTTTAAAAAATCAACTGTTATCGGCCATGTTTTTTGGAAGGGAAAATTGTGATTCATTCGTTTAAAATAGATTTTCCAGATTGCACAATTTAATTTTTTATTCAGAAATAAATCATCTGCATGAATCTAAGAATTGCTTCGTACACAAAACGAAACCGTTTGAATGCGAAAAGTTTCCGCGCATTTCCAGAGGAGCATTAAATTCGATTTGAGTAAAAATAATAAAAATTGAATATGAACTTATTTACTTTAGGTGAAAAAAGATGAACTATATTGAGTGGAGACCTATTTTCGTCAAACGTTTTTTCTAGAGCCCGTTGTAATTGTGCACACGACGGGCTTTACTTCTAGTAGGAGAAAGAATGATGATCATAGATATCTCTCTCACGCTCAAGTGGATGAGTAATGACCTTGCACACATACGCATAACGAACCATTTAGGGGTGTCTGAGGGGATGTTTGGCCCATCCGATTGGTCTGGCAGATTACGAAAAGTATTGAAATAGTTCACCGAGCATCATATATAAAAATCGAGACTGAGAATATAAGTAAAGTTACATTTTTTTGGGGGGGGGGGGGCTTCAAGGCGTCTGGTAAAAGTTGCTGCCGATGGAAAGTGTCTGGCAGTATTGACTATTAATTTTTAACAACATTTTCTAAAACATAATCAAAAATCAGCTTTGAGAATTTAAGTAAAGTTAGTATTATTTTTACGCACCTGTAGCAATTGGTACCTGAGAATTGGCTGTCGGCCCAAGCTAGCAAGTATGCATACGTTTACTGTACGTTCTAACTCTACTCTATCGTATACATTTTGAAAATGAGAAAATAAATAAGATCTGGGGGCCATGGGATCTTGATCCAAAATTGCTAAAGTAGAAATCACACCATGAGTTGGATTATGATCAGTGCACCTAACACTATAAACAGACAGTCAAAAATTCATCTGATTTATTCATTTTAAGTCAACGTAGTCATGTTAACTAACAAGGATATGGTTTTACTAAATCTGGAAACAACACATGTTCCTTTTTGTCTGAAAGGAACTGCTGTTTTTACTTTCCGAACATGTACCATGTAAGGAAAGTATTGTAATCATGAAAAAATTCGAATTCGAGATTTTGGTGTATTTACACGTTTTGAGGTCTTCTGAATTCATTTATGCTATTTTTACGAGATGTATGTATGTATGTGTGTGTGTGTTTGTGTGTATGTGAGTGAACACGATAGCTCCTGAACAGGGCATGCGATTGAGCTCAAATTGGGTATATATGTTATAAACCACCGTCGCAAGACCGGTATTGATTTTGGTGTGTATAGGACTTATAGTTTTTCTACAGGGCTACGACAAAGATTTCTTTTACATTATGGCCTATGGAGGAAAATTCTGGAAAGTGCGCTAGCGTTTAAACGGTACATTCGATTGAGCTCAAATTGGGTATACATGTTATAAACCACCGTCGCAAGATCTGTATTGATTTTGATGTGTATAGGACTTACAGTTTTTCTACAGGGATAAAATAAAGATTTCTTTTACATTATGGCCTATGGGGAGAAATTCTTGAAAGTGCGCTAGCGTTTAAACGGTACATTCGATTGAGCTCAAATTGGGTATACATGTTATAAACCACCTTCGCAAGACCGGTATTGATTTTGATGTGTATAGGACTTACAGTTTTTCTACAGGGCTACGACAAATATTTCTTTTACATTATGGCCTATGGAGGAAAATTTTGGAAAGTGCGCTAGCGTTTAAACGGTACATTCGATTGAGCTCAAATTGGGTATACATGTTATAAACCACCATTGTAAGACCGGTATTGATTTTGATGTTTATAGGACTTATAGTTTTTCTACAGGGCTACGACAAAGATTTCTTTTACATTATGGCCTATGGGGAGAAATTCTTGAAAGTGCGCTAGCGTTTACACGGTACATTCGATCGAGCTTCAATTTGGTATATATGTTTGAATTATTCATCGATTAAAATTTATTTAAATGCTTGGTAATGATCTTAATTGTAAGTGTTCGGAAAGTCGAGTGGAGTCACTCCAGATTTTTTTTGTTTGTTGTTGTTGTTGTTGTTGTGTGTGTTTTTTGTTGTTCTTGTTATTGCTGTTTTATGGTATTAGAAAGAAAAAAAAAAAAGACTTGAAAAAAGAACCAAGTAGATTCCTCCTGCATAGCACATGTAAATGTTGCAAAATAAGTATTAGTTTTATTACAAATTCTGATGGAACAATTTTTTTTCATTATTGAGAATTTGCTTAAAAACCTAAAATTTTACATAGGGTTTTGATAAGTGTTTTTATAAATTTAACTGTATTAGAGTAGAGCTTATTTAATGTATATAAAACTCAGTTTTATGCAAAGCAGTTTGCTCAGTTCTAGTGGCACACAGAACTTTCTCTTTAAGGGGATCTGGTCCAGCTCATAAAGGTTTGAGTCCAACCACCTGAAAAATGAACTTTTTTTTATTGTGACCTCCTTTTTATTGTGCTTTTGTTTAGTTACCTTAACTGCTAAAAATAAGGATTTGATAGTCTTCTAACATATTTAACTGTCAAAAATTACATGATTTAACAAAGCAAAATTGATAAATCTCCCTTGTGTGTGCCACTGTGAATAGTTCTGATACATGATAATAATTAAAATACAGTAGACCCCCCCCTCCTATAACACCGATCCCTGGAACATGGTGAAAAAATTGCAATCATTTTTGTATAATACATTAAAAGGGACTTGTCAGCGCAGTAAAATGAGACACATGATCTGATTTTATAAAGCTTTAGCTCCTAATTAACCCCTTAACAGTTTCATTTTTTCCAGAATTCGGTCCCAAAAATGTCACATTTTTTTGTTCATTTTACATTTTTAAGTAAGGATATGTTATTAAAATTAACATTTCTAATATTTTTAAAAATTTATTACAACTTTTTTTCTTTAATGAAAATAATCTATTTTCCCTGCAAGTTGGCCTCACCATGGCACAGTGGTTATGCCACTGAAAACGGTAGATGGCCGAAGTGTGAAGGTCCCGGGTTCGGGTCCCATCGCGCGGCTGTCGATCTAATGGTCTGGAGTTTTGGTAGGTTTTCTCCATATGTAACGTGAATACGCGTTAGACCCCCATAGAAAGTCCTCCTACCCCCCCTGGCACATCGCCCTAGTGTAGCGTTGCCATAATCACACACAACAACCCTGCAAGTTGTTTTTTTTTCCTACATGATCGATAAACAAGGAAGTCACATTTACAAGTAAAATAGTACAATTACTTTATTTTCGATTTCTTACAAAACATCTACACGAATAATTTGTTACTAAAAATAGGACAGATACGGGCGAAACAGTGAAAGCCAAATAGAAATCGGATTGCCCTTAGGGTGTACGGGCAAATCAGTAAAGGCCCGATAGCCGCGCCCGTACGGCGTACGGGCAAAACAGGGAAGGGGTTAATATAACTTTTGAATGGCAACACTAAATATCATTGTGTTTCCAAGAAGTGCAAATAATTTTTCCAGCGATTATACGTGCATTTCGCACTCCAGGTGGAGTATAGCTCAGGCCCTGTACAACACGAATTCCTATAACACGAAACGTATCTACCATGTTATAAGGGGGTTTACTGTAGCTATTACTACTTTTCTTATAAAACTAATTATCTAAAAACAAATATATGTAAAGTAAAACTTGTTTTAAACAGACCCTATATTTATTGAAAATTTGTCTTCCTGAAATAAACATTCTTTCTGAATTGCTAAATTGCATCTTTATTCAACAGAAACTTTACAAGTTTTATTGTACATATATATTACCTGTTCAATTTTTTGAATGAATCTGTATAAAGACAAACCATCTAAACTGGAGAGGCAAGAAAGTTGGAACTGAAATATTCCATTTTAGACAAATTTTGTTGTATTTATTAACTTTATATGTCAAAAAAAGGGAATTTGAACTTCTTAAAACTATTGTATTTTATTCTAGTTTTGCTCTACCAGAAAAAGTGCTATTCTGACTGCCTGTACCTTGTCCAAGACATCAAAATTTGTTGCTAGTGCTAGTCATAAAGCACTATTGATTGATGCTGCAAATAGGTTGCATGATTCAACTTTAAGAGGTAATTTCTAGGTTTTTTAATCTATAAAACATTTTTTTAAAAATGCATAAATGTTCAAAAGGACTAAGCTTGAATGAATTGAAAATATTTACTGGCATTACCTAGAATCTTTTTTTTACTCAAATAGATTATTAGTATTTATTTCTTGTAGACTGTATATTAAGTGGCATTGGCTTTCATCATGGAGGATTGGATGTTTCTGACAGAAGATTACTTGAAGATTTGTTTCTTAGCTCACAACTTTTGGTCTTAGGTACCTTTAATTTTTTTTGTATTTAAATCTATATGTATAATCAGTGATCACGATAACTCCTCTAGATGCATCTTTCAGACCTTAGAAATTCAGAATATGCCTTAAGAATTTCGGAATGCGTGTTTTTATGCATTGTTTTTCCATATAAAATTCCATTTTATGATCGGTGATTATGCCAAAATTTTCCATTGAAAATGATTTTTATTTATAGTCGACTCTGAAATCTGTGATAACTTTTAATGTAAACAGTGAAAATTACGGTTAACACTAATAGTTACCATAAAATATTGTTCAAGTGCCCCGGTAAAAGCTGAGTATGAGATTTTGATAACTTATAGATAAAATAAGGTAGGTAGGTATATTTTGATAAATAAATATAACTTGTTGATTTTAAATTTAAAAAATTCAATTATTGCACTAGTTTTTGTTGAATTGACATTTATGTACCTAGATGTATAATCAGTTATTATTCATTTGTTAAACGCAATTTAATTGTGCATTTAAAAATTTAGCATAATTGTTCATTGTTTTAATTACTCCTTTGAAAAGGAAAATACTCCTAAAAAGGTTAAGGAGTATTTATACTCTTCTGAAAAAATCTTAGATCAATCACTGTGTATAATATACCATAGGTTAAAAAAAAGGAAGCTATGCATGAGAGGTAAAGAGAGGGAAGAGGGGATATTAATAAAGCAATGCACAATACCCAAGTAAAAATTTGAGTCATCACATATACACATCATTCTTTTCTACTTGCTCATTAGATTTGATGAGTCTCATTTACACTAGATATAAAATTCCACTGCTCTGTGATAAAAAATTTAACAAGCTAGCAAATGAGCATTGCATCATTATTCGGCTACACAGTTCGGAAGATAAATTAAGTCATTTTTGAGATTTTAGCCTTAAGGTTAATAACAGGGTGTCCACCAGCATCTTAAAAGGCGACTTTTGCTACTAATTTAAAGATAAGGTGATTTGGGTGACTTTTTTGAATGAAAAATGTCATTTTCATACTATTTTCAAGTTTTTCGATACTTGTACCTTACTCTAGATAACTAATTTGAAAATCAGATTTCACAGGGTGACTAGCAGTTGGGAAAGTCGGGAAATGTATTCGAATTTTTTCATGCAGGGAATTATGCTTGAAAATATAGAATTTTCGGTTGGTATTGGGAAATCTCTCTTCCACCAAACATGGCCAACTTGGCAACAGCTCTGCTGTAGAACAATTTTAGGTGGAGAAAAAGCTGGAAGCTGTCGATACAAACAAAATTTGTGTCTGTTTTGCGGCTGCTCTGCAAAATTGAAATTGGTGATTGCGAGAATGCAAGTCTTTCATCACCTGCACGTACCCCTGAGATGTTTATTTTCACTGTACTTCACGCCCAGCAAAAGCCCAATTGACAGGGCGAAAATGCCTGGTTGCAGAGCCGTTTAGATTTATTTGAACTAATCAATTGGGAAATTCAAAATTTGGGCAAGAGGGCTGGGGCAAATACATTCGAAATACATATAAAAAATACATTCTTTGCGATTCCTGAAATGCTTTGAGTTGTGTTTATGTAATTATGAAATACTACACAAACACAACAATAAATGTTAAGACTTTTGCCTCATGTCTCCTCCCTTCATTCTATTTTGATGTAACAGCACGATACCGGGGGGCACAATGCCCTCCCTTAGTTGGAGGCCTCTGCACATGCGTATTGAGAAAAATTGCAGATGATGCCATGCACAATAACAATTTGGATCTAAAACGAAAGGGTTTGGTCATTTTCAGGTCTGAGGATTTGCTTGATTTTGGAAAATTTGTTGGCTAACTGATCAATTTCTGTTATTTTGCGATTAAAAAACTTGAATTTTTCATGTTTGTTGAAATAAAGCATAGTGATCTTAAAATTTTTTTAAAAACTTTAGAATTTATTAAATGAAAGAAACTCTTTATTTTAAAATACAAATTCCACCACACTTTTTAATTTTTAACGCAGGAACAAAGAGTAAAATCATTAAGGCAGCTTAAATATACTTATTTATACTTGCCAATTTTTACGCTTTTGGCTTAAAAAGTTTAACGCTTTTACGAGAAACATCCGTTTCTTGTGGTTTTATGAGAAACACACGCTTTTTACAGATTTTACAGGAATCTTCCGTTTTATTATGCTTTTTTAATAAATTTTGCAATTCTTTTTATTTTAAAAAATCACAACCCATATTTTGTTTTCAAAAAATATTCTCTTGAAATTTACCATTCGTACGATTTTTCAGTTGTTTTCATAATTTTAAGATTACTTAAATTGCCAGCAATCGGGAAAAAAATAAAAAGTAAAATAAATAAATAAAAACGAGAATCTATGGTAAATCAATAGATTCCAATTTTTTGCGATTACAAAACTTGAATTTTGAGGGGTTTTCTTGAAATAAAGCATAACGGCATTCTTGCACAACTTTTGCAAAGTGTAATAGATTTTAATAAATTTTTTAAAATCTGATGTGGACAACACATGACTTCCTTGCACGTGTATTAAATCAAAAATATTTTTGGCGCACTTCATCTAAACTTATTTTGCTTGAAAGAGATAAAATACTGCAGTAATATAGTAAGATTTAGCGATATCTAGCCACATATTTCCAATATTGCAAAGCTGGGTTCAGTTTGAAAGATTTCCTTCTGACACTTAATTTGGCAATATTTCAACAAAAGCCAACAATCTTGAGATAGTTTACAAGATTTTGGTGATCCCCAAAGTAGTAAATTTTGAAGTTCTTATTTTTGTGGGTCATGATTTTATGTTTTGTTTTCAAAATTTATCTCTTAAAATTTGTCATTCATAAAATTTTTCTGTTGTTGTGTTTATCTTAAGATTACTTAATTGCCGGCCCCCCTACTCCTTCAAAGAATCGACTAAATCAGCTGTTTGTTCACTAAAATTTTGGGTAGGAAACATTTTATTGAGTATGCAGATCATTCCAATTTCAATCTTTTCCCATCTGTCTTGAGTACTGAATATTTTCCCTTTAGTATATTTTAATTGGAACCTCCAATACCATAACAGTAAAAATTGGTTCTTATTTTAAATTTAAATTATTTTTTAATCACTTAAAAATGTAAAATAATCAAGAAAACGTTTCATTGAAGATGGGAGGTTCTAATATAAATGAAAATGATAAATAATAATAAAAATGAAATTGAAACAAGGGATGTTTTGATAGGGGAATATGTATGTCAAGAATGGCCTTTACGCCATCCCTTGTTGAAATGATTGACGCAAATCCATTGGGGTTCTAGGTTAAATAGTTTATTTCAAAGTTCGGGCAGAGGGCAGGAGTCAGGCCGGTGACCTTTTAGCTCCGGGGCTATCTTCGTACATTGCAGTCTAACAGCTAAAGCTGGAAGCTCCTGCAAAAGCTTCACGTTCCAAACTCCTAAAAGCTAAGCTAAATCTCTAAAGCCCCTGAAATTTCCGTGCTCTTGCTTAAATACTCCTTAGTTACTACACCTGCTGGCAGGGCGCAGCACGATCGCGAAGGCGTTACTCTCAAACGTAATTAGTTAACTAGATTGTCAATCAAGACATGAGAAACACCTGCTTACCGAGGAGTTCTAAAAGCACATCGTAATGAAACCACAGGAAACTGCAGAAGCTGCTGAATCAACAATTTTCTCCTTATGGAACTTCAAAAAACGTCTCCGAGCGTAATATTTGTATGGCCAAGAAACAAACTTTACAGTAAAAGATTAAAGAAGGATTTTTCAAATAACATTAAATTAAATTAGGTTAAATAAGCAAAGTTTATTTTATTATTACATGTATATATATTTGTGAAAGCAAACTAGGGATATGTTTGAGATTTTTTTTAATTCCTTTTCAGGTATAATATTGCAATTCTTTTTTATGTATAACAGAATATCTTTTTTCCATCTCTAATGTGTTTAAGATTATTTGAATTTTGTATCCAGTATGAATTTCAGATGAAAGACACTAAATTTTAATTATTTTTTTTAAAGAAATATATATTACAAGGATGTGCCAGCTGCTCCAATTGCTCCAAATTGTGCCAAATCAATCCTGATGTGCCAATCTGCTACAAAAAGATCATTTTTGGACATTTTTGCTCCAAATTCAGCAAAACTGCTACATTTTTAATTTTTCCATATATGTTTAAACGTTTGTAAATCTCCCGAATTTTTACAAAAGTCATCACACATTCTAATTTCAATCTTTCTCTATTAATCTTAAAAAATGAATATTTTTTCTTTGGCATCCCTTTGTTTAAACCTACAATACCTTAAGAGTAAAAATTGACCTCTGTTTTAAATTTAATTTTATATAAATTTGTAATTTTTTGTTACCAAATTTTTTAATAGCTGCTGATGGTAGTTAACCCATTTGTGCCCAGATATTTTTGAGACTTTCTTTGATTTTTGCTAATACCAGCAATAATAAATTTCTGATGTCAACTTCTTGAGCAAGGGATGATTTCTTTTAAAATCATTATGTATAAAAATTGAAATGTTAACATCCTTACTGGGTCATGTTAAAATATTATATGGAGTTGAGGTTCTATACTCGTGAATAAAGGCTAGAAAAAATAAATAACACTTTCGACTGATAGCGAAAATGCCCTCCCAAAAAAAGAGACGCTAGGCATAAATGGGTTAATATACTTTAGTAAATATTGTAGTTTTGATTTAAAATAGATATTTTGTGTAGCAATATATAAAATAACAATTTTTTATTTATTTCATAAGCTTCTGATTCCCCCCCCCCCCCCCGCAAAAAAAAAAACTGGTTCTTGTTATAAGCTAAAAGTTTTTAAGAACCTCCTTAATTTTCATTTTTTTGATTGTCATTCTTTAATGACTTAATTTTGTATTTCAAAATTGACATTCTTATGCTCCAAAAGTGACTTTTCCTTGCTCCAAATTGCTCCACTAATCTGTTTTTCTTGCTCCAAAAATGTCTTTTTCTTGCTCCACAAATTGCTCCAAAATTTAATTTCAGCTGGCACATCCCTGTATTAATTGTGTGTGATGTACATTTTATTATTTTATACTATTTAAACTATGCAAATGGATAAAACTCAAGAATTTATTTAATGAAAAACATTAAAATACTGTTCATATGCTATTTAGTAAAATTTCTTGAAATTTTCATTCACACATTATTTAGCAGAACTCATCAGAAAGGATTTCTGCAAAATAGTTGTATTTTGAGTTGCCGATAGTTCAATATGTCGTTTGCATATTATTTTGCACCTTGGGAAGATACAAGACATTTTGTTTTTTTAAATTGTTGTGTATAAGAGTAATGTTTTTTCTTCCTTATTTCCTTTTCAATGTGAGTAAATTTTGAAATTTGTCAGAAAAGAAAAATAATTTCAGAAGATTTTCAGTTCATATTTTCTGAAAAGGTAAATAAATAAAAAACCAGACTGTGCTCCTTGCAAGCACATTTGCTTGAAGTATTTACTGTATATGTGTTGATTAAAATAATATTTGATAGTTTCATTAATATGAGATTCATGAAAACTGTTATTTTGTGTTGTACAGCTAAAAAATAAAAAATAACAATCACATGTTGTATGGTGAAAAATATAAAATTGTTGCTCCCACGCTGCTTCTTTTTTTTAAACATATCTGGACTTTCCATGAGCTGGAATTCTAGAAGAGGCCCGGGCCAGCTAAAACCAGACAAAAAAGCTTGCTTAGGACATCTTCTAAAATGCACTTATTGGCAGATAGATGTACCTGGCCTTTTTGTATTACTCTTATGTTGTTTATACTTTTTTTTTACAACTACAGCTTTATTACTAACTTATTTGCAACTTACTCAAGCAAACTTATATTTTGTTTAAAACTAATGTTAGAATTTTTATTTGAAATCACTTTTATTTGACTTTAACATTCAGAAGAACTGTACTTATAATTACTTTCAGAGCTGCCCAGGTAGTGTAGTGGCTGGCTTAAGAACAATTCTATCACGTCTTGGGCCCAGGTTCATTTCCCAGCTTGGTTGTTAAATTGTCCGTCCCTTCATAGGGGGTAACTCTGGCAGACCATTGGTGCCCCAAATAAAATAGCTTGTGGTTTGGGCCTTAGTTGTGGCAAAGGCTTGTGGCTTGGGAAAAAAAAAAAAAATTATAATTACTTTCAAACCATGAATTGCATGTAAAGTTGAATTTTAGCTTTTTGCTCTTATGGTATTTGAAAGGTGGGTTTTAATCTGTAGCAGATGCCTTGTAGTGTTTTCACACCAAAAATGGAGATTGCGACTTTAGATGTCTACTTAAATACATATGGTAAAGTTAGAAACACACATATCTACTTTTTCTGCCTGAATGGATGACTATTTTTCTCTACTAGGGGTAAGGTTTTCTTTGTTTGAAAAATGTGATAATTTTTTATATGAGGGTCCTCGAAAAATTTAGAAATGAGACTTGAAATCCTTGAAATGTGCTTGAATTTTTACTAACAATTTTGGTGGACTCCCTGTTTTGTTTTTTGTCAACTCCCTTTTCTTTTCAAAGCTACAATTAATTGTTCATCAATCATTTTTATCTGTTTTTTTAATCGCGTTATAAAAATAAATGTACTACTTGCCCTGTTATATAACACATGAAGTTTTTTAACTTATCATTTTATTCATTCCCTCTTAAATGAAGCTAAATGACGCATGCTTATTTCTTAATTACAAAAGCATGCAAAAATGCTACTATTTTGGCAACTAAAATTTAAAAAAATGGCTACTAAACTGGAGGTTACTAATGATACTATTTTTGCCTCCTGACGTTGGTGGACACCGTATAATAATGATAGGTCTTTTGATTGAAAGTGTTTGTTTTTGAAGTAAAAATAAAACAACACAGTAATTATAATGTCACTAGTTTATTAAAACAAGAAAAGAAAAAACATCACATGTTCCACAGCATCAGTACGATCGTCAATCTTGAAGTGGAAGTGGCAGTAGACAAAAAATAAAATAAATGTTGCCAAAGGTGGCAAAAGGGAAACATGCCAAGAATACCAGAATTGACGAGATATCGCTCAAACTCAACACTCCTTCCCGATAGAACGTCAATTATGGTTACAAAATCCAAAAAATTTAGGCACATAAAATTATAAATAATACACTGCAATAATACAAGCACAAAAACAAAATAGATACTTCCTGTCAAAATCACTTATAAAAAAAAAATAGTCTTAATATTTATCAGTTCATAATGTCCATAAGTACTCATGGTTTGCACAGTCCAAGTTTCGTCACAAGGTTAACAAACGGAGTACTTGTTAGGGGTTTTGTAAGAATGTCGGCTAACTGTTCAGCTGAGGAAACATACTCCAATTTCAAAACTCCTCTCTCAACCTTTTCCCCAATAGAATGGTATCGGATATCAATGTATTTGGATCTTCTATGATGCTGAGGGTTTTGCGCCAGCGTTATGGCACTTTGGTTGTCCATGAACAAAGACGGTGTATTATCATATCCAGTTAGCTCCTTAAATAGCAATTTGAGCCAAACAAGCTCATTAGCAGCTTCACTGGCAGCCACATACTCTGCTTCAGTTGAAGAAATTGCAACAGAATGTTACAGTCGGGACCACCAGGTGATTGCAGCTCCAGAGTTTACTGAAACCATACCAGAAGTTGAACGTCTGGTTTTCTCCTCTCCGGCATGGTCAGCATCACTGAAGACAGCAAATTCTGCCTGTACTTGCTTCCTATACAGAAGGCCAACACTACTAGTGCCACGAAGGTATCTATAAATTCTTTTGACATTTTTCCAGTCATCTTTTGTAGGGTTGGACAAGGCTAGAGATACTAGAGCTACAGCAAAAGCTATATCTGGCCTGGTAGCAACTGCTAAATACTGCAGACAGCCAACTGTTTCTCTGTACGGAACATTAACTGGCTCTTTATCTCCTTCCTGAACTTTAGGCACTTCACAGGGTGTTGAGACAGCTTTGGAATTCTCTAAGCTGAATCTCTGCAATATCTTTTCAGCATACGGACTTTGGCAAATAAAAATATCACCATTAGTCTTCTGATCAATTTTTACTCCTAAAAATGAACTGAGAGGTCCATCAGTGATTTTAAATTCTTGTTTCAGATCAGAAATTAGCTGTTCTATTTCTGAAATACTTGAACCTGCAACAAGTCCATCATCTACATATAAAGCGATAAACAATACAGAATTATCACTGCTTTTGATAAATAAACAAGGATCAGCATGAGACTGCTTAAACTGCAATTTTTGGATTGCCTTAATGAACCGACAGTTCCAGCACCGTGGAGATTGCTTCAGACCATAAAGTGAGCGAATCAATTTGCACACTCGACCAGATCCATCATCAAAACCTTCTGGTTGCTTCATGTATATTTCTTGTCAAGAAAGCCATAAGGCTGTTTTCACGTCAAATTGATGCAAGTAGAGTTGTCGCAAAGCAGCAACACTAAGAACAGTGCGCAAGGTGTCAAATCTGGCAACTGGTGCAAACAATTCATCATAATCGTAGGCAGCTTTCTGGGAAAAATCTCTGGCCACAAGTCGAGCTTCTGCTTTCGAAGATAGCCCTTTTTCATCGGTCTTGATACGATACACCCATTTGTTATCAAGTAGTTGATGATTTTTCGGAAGCTCTGTAAGCTTCCACGTTTCATTTTCTTCATGAGACTGCATCTCTTCAATCATGGCTTGTTTCCACAGCTCTGCTTCTGGTGACTTCATAGCATCTTTATTACAAGCAGGCGTCTCAATTCCAGTTAAAGTACTTATGAAAAGCACATAATTTTCGGAAAGAAATTGTGGCTTTCTTTGGTCTCTTTTAGGATAGCGCCTGGCGTTCGATTCTTCTTCATTTTTCTCGTCTTCACTTACTTTGGGACTTTCATTTTCTTTTTCTGAAAAAGCATCACTGCAAGTGATTTCCACTGTCCAGGGCTCATAAGGGGATTCATCACAGAAAACGACATTGCAGCTTCTTTCGACTTTGTTTCTGGAAGGTATAAATACTCTATATCCATCATGAGCTTCATAACCAACAAACAGTCCCTTAACAGACTTCTTGTCCCATTTTTGGCACCTTTGTTTGGGTTCATATACATAACATCTTGTACCAAATATTCTTAAGTGCTTTATATTGAAATTTTCAGACTTTCCATACCATAATTCAAATGGTGTCCTACCATCTACTGGAGTAGGACCTGTGTGATTCCATACATAAGTAGCTGCATTACATGCTTCAGCACATAACTTCTTCGATAATCCTTTTTGGTGAACCATGGCCCATGCAGCTTCCACAATCGTACAATTCTCTCTTTCAGCTCCTCCGTTTTGTTCTGGAGTTTCGACCATTGCTACCCTCAATTCAATACCTCTATCATTGAATCTTTTTCACGGACAGATTGACAAATTCTGTGCCATAATCACACAGTAATTGCTTTGCAGTATGCCCAGCAGTCTTTGCTTCATTAAGGAAGGTCTCTATACAATTCGGTACTTCATTCTTTTCTTTCATGAAGAAAACTCGACGAAATTTTGTATAATCATCTTTAAGAACTAGCATAAATCACGAACCACCAACTAAAGCTTCTTCCATTGGTCCAGCCACATCAGCATTAATTTGTTCTGCTGGTTTTGTTGGTCTAACTGGTCTAGTCTTGAAAGATTTTCTGTGGGCTTTTCCATACATGCACCCAACACAAAATTCCCAGCCTTCTTTTGATAAAGAAAGTCCTTGTTGTTGCAGAAACTTCATACAGTGTTTCTTATTTTGATGTGCCATTCTTTCATGCATCACTTGAAATGTGTCACTTGTACTTGAAATAAGCACAGCAGCAGGTTTTCTAGGATTTATGGCAAACATTTTCATCAAAAACAAACCATTTTCTGATCTTTGGCCCATTGCAATAGTTTGGCAGCCATTCTTCACATAGCACAATTGATTTTTAAATTCAACAGAAAGCCCTTTACTTAATGCATGAGAGACAGAAAACAACTGATATTTTAAATCAGGCACATACCATACATCAGTTAGATAATGCTCCTGCCATTTACCAGAAACTTGGGTTTTCACAGCAATTTGACCACAGCCATAAGCAGCCAATGTTTGACCTCCTGTTGCATTAACAACTTCTGGAACGGCAAATCTTTTGAAGCTTTTAAATACAGTACTATCAAATGTCATATGCTGAGATGCTCCAGAATCAGCAATCCAACTTTTATCATCTTGAAAACCAGCCGACCGAGTTGTATGGTGGGTAAAGCACCGTACTCCGGTTTCGGGTTCAACTCCCGGCGGCCGGGGTTCGATTCCCGACTGGGCGTGGTTGTCTATGTGTCCGTCCCTTCATAGGGGATAACGTGGCCGCCCACTGGGTTCCCCCATAATAAAATGGCCACACCTTCGGGTAGTTATGGCAAAAAGGCTTGTGGCCAGTGCCTGCCCATTAAACCAGTACATGGCATTGTCACACCATACGAGGAAGAATTCTTTTGTTTGTTTTCAGAGCAGTTCATTCGCTTATGACCGACTTTTCCGCAATTAAAACAGGTAATATTTTGAGCTGCATTTCAATGTTTTTTTACATTATTCCATTTCTTCCCTTTATTCTTATACATTTTGACATTTCTACCGCTGGCACGATCTTTTTCCGAATTCGGCAACGACTCTTGCCGTCTGGATCTTTCTATTTGTAAAGCTGTACTGCTTTCATGCTGCCGGTGAGCTATTTGTTGCTCAAAAGCACACAATCTCTCAGTCAAAAGTTGAATGAAGCGCTCTTTCAGTAGAATTCCTTCCCACACAGTCTTAAATGCTATGTATTCTTGAGGCAGCATCGAAATTATTCTAAACAATAACATCGCTTCTGGAACAACACAATTTAAGATACGTTGCAGTTCGTCATTAGCTACACTAAAAATATTTTGACTGCGACTGATAAAAGATGCAATGTTCTCACCTTGTTTCCATTCGAGATGAAAAAAATCAGTCCACAAGTGATCAAGTCTATGCGTTGACGATTTATCATAAATGGCAACCAGTTTTTCGTAAGCCTCTTTAGCCGTCGAACATGTTTTAATATAATCGAAGTTACTATCATCCAGAGCCTGCGAGATGAACAATAATGCTTTTGAATCAGACATTTCAAAGCTATGTTTAGCTTTTTCTAAAGTGGCAGCATCCGCGTATCCATCACTCATTTCCGGGAACTTCTTATCACTCGTCCCATAGCCTGATAATTCTTGCGTTTTTAACAGCAGTAATAGTGACATCTTCCACAGAGTCCAATCTTTCGCCAATTCTAATTTTTCCATTGTGAATTTTAAGTCCACAGGTGCCATTTTTATTTTCTTCTTTTGCCAACACCAGAAAGAATAGAAAATGGCTCGCTTTCACTTCACGTACTTCACAAATAAAAGTCCGTTTTCACAAATAATAAATACGGCATTTATGCAGTTGAATCGTTGCTGGGGCCCATAACCTGTTTGTTTTCAAGGTAAAAATAGAATAATACAGTAATTATAATGTTACTAGTTTATTAAAACAAGAAAAGAAAAAACATCACATGTTCCACAGCATCAGTACGATCGTCAATCTTGAAGTGGAAGTGGCAGTAGACAAAAAATAAAATAAATGTTGCCAAAGGTGGCAAAAGGGAAACATGCCAAGAATACCAGAATTGACGAGATATCACTCAAACTCAACAGAAAGTAATTGCTATAGATATTTTATGTTTGCTATAAAGCTATGAGCTGTAAATACAGTACATAGTTAGATACATAATAAAACTTTTGATAATTTTTTCCATTTATTTATTATCTTTTACTTGTTGGAAGAATTTCAAGAATAGTACATTCTGTAATGCTCAGGGGTAGCAACAAATGCATAAATAGCATCAAAATTACAGTAGTTGCTACTTTTTTCATAGTTTGTTGTGTAGTGAGCTCTTTTTTTTTTTTTTTTTTTTTTTTTTAAAGTAGCATATTAAGTGATGTTATACAAAAAATTGCTAGTTTGCAGTCAGCTCTGGCATCTACTTTTAACTTTACTTTTGTCATGTTATTGCTGTTGCAAAATAGATCACAAGGTGCAGTTGCTTTTTCTTTTGAGTGCAATGTTTAGTAATGGCATAATGCATGGTGATTTTATTCACAAAACTTTTCTTTCATAAAGTATAACCACAGAGTGCCAGCTTCTATAGAAGTAAGTGCAGAATTCACACATGCATAGCACTGCTAAATATTGTTACTGTACAAAAGTAACATTACAAGGTTCAGACAGAGAATCTATACTATTTTCACCCCTCTTTGATTTAAATTTGCTCTTTTAATTTCTAGGTTATTTTGATATGGGAAGAATTCATAACCGGATTTAAGGAAGGGCAACTGGGGCCGTGGCCCTGGGACCTCCACAGACACTTTAGCTTAATATTTCTGAAAGAATGCTGAATGATATGCAAAATTATAATTTTTAAATTGAAATTCTGATTATGGAAAGGAATTCCACTTTTTCTACTCATGTTTTGGTTTGAGCATTTCAAAGTGATTTCTTGTCAAAATTAATAGTTAATATTTATCTTTGACTACAAAAATTATGCATATATGCAGGAAATAGTTTACAAAGTAAATCATCATTCTATTATTTAGGCTACAACCTAGAATCAAGTGTAGCTGCCTATTAAAGTTATTGCTTCTTAATATTGACTTTCTCTAAAACCTGGATTTTACAGAAGTCAATAATTTTTCAACAGAAAAATCTCGCGAGGATCCATTCGTCAACCCTTTAATTTAATTGGGCTTATCTCTTGTATTGTACTATTCTTACAAATGCCTATTTTGAAAGAATTTGATTTGTTTTACAACTATAAATTATTCAAACACTTGAAAGAAAAAATATTTTAAAAACAGTATCACAACCTTTATCTTCCAAGGGATCAGATAAAATGCAATTACTTCTTTGAACACATTTCACATACTACTGGCATTCAGTGTGGTAGATTGCTAGCCACATTGATGTTACATTACTTGTGCAATACCAGGCAAGTACTAGATATTTTTTGTGTAAATAAAATGACCCCCACTGCTAATCAAACACAGGACCTGTAGGCTATGAGTTAATGGTAAACTCACTTTGTCATGCAGGTCATCAAAAAAATTGTTTAGCTTGTTTGAAAAATAATTAGGGACACATTGACATAGTATGATTGATCCTTAAATATAACTTTGTGCAACAATTAAAAAAAAAAATTAGATATTAACCATTAAGAAGGTATAATGCAAAATTTACATTCAAACACGAAATAGCCTCACAAAATCAAAAATCATTTGGGCATTGAGATGAAGATTTAAAATAATTTAATAAAAATAAGTAACAGGTGTATTGAAAATGGACAAGGTAATAAAAAAAGATTTATAATACCAAAATGCACCATAGTTTACAAATTTTAAAGACAATTTTCTAAAATTATTTTATTTAATTAAAATTAAATAACTAGGGTTAAAATTGTCTTTTGCAAAGTTTTTAAATTGTTTATAGAAGTTGTACTTTAAATCCTAAAAAAATCTCTAAATATTTCTATATTCATATCAAGGACTAAGGCTATGCAAATTTTATGTTAAATTTCTCCAACCATTTTTAATGCTACACAGATTTTTATAAAAATTATATATTTAACATGTAAAATTTATTGTAGCTTGTATATATTATAGTTTCTACAAGCACTCTTTCAATGGGTGTCAATTTTCCGGCTCATTTAGTTGTGATTAAATCAACTTCCCAGTATGTTGCTGGATGTTACAAAGAGTACAGTGATACACAAATGCTTCAAATGATTGGCAGAGCTGGAAGACCACAAGTATGTATATCTGTTACAACAGAAATTCAGTAAATATAGAATTCATTAGTTTTTAAATATTTTAAATTTTTAGTGTCACTAGTCACTTATAAAATAAATCTTTTTTCGGGCATTAAGTTCACAAAATATGCATGTATCATTGTCAAACTTAGCAAGTTTGTGGTTTTAGTTCTGTGTTATGGTAAACCTACACCAGGGGTATCTGCCTACAGGGGAGGGAGTGCCTCTGTCTGAGGACTTAAGGGAGTCTTATGCATATTCATGTTGCATTTGGAGAAAACTGTCCAAAACCCCTGACCGTTAGATCGACAACTGTACGATTAACCCCTTTGCAGGACCTTCACACTTCAGCTATCTACCATGTTCAGTATTTTATTCACTTGTCCATGATAGGGGCAGCAAATTTTTGGCGATAACTTCAAAACAGCTGTACATCACTAATTATGTAATTTTGTGAAATCCTATAAAAAAGCTTTAAATGGTATTTGCATCCTTTAAATGAAGAGTAAGCAAGTATAATTGTTTATATACAGTTAGCTCTCTATTTAACAACACTCTACTTAATGATGATCTCTATTTAAAGATGATATTTCAAAGTTCCGGACCCTTCAACATAAAAAATCTCTATTCAGAGATGACTCTGTTTCTGTTTAACCACGATTTTTCTTCTACATGATAAACATTTTTTTTTTCAACTTCTTATCTGCAGCAGGGGAACCTTCTGTGGGTGAACAAGTTTGGTTTCAATAAGAGAATAGGACTTTCCTTGATGTTTGCAATGTTTGAATTAGACTTCTTGCAATGAGAAAAAGGGGGAGGAGAATTACTGTTTCTCGGAGATGGAATATCCTTCACAGAGCTCTTGGTGTGGGAGTCAAATCAATCAATTGAACCTCCCTACTGTCCTGTACAATAGCAACCCTTTCTCACTCCTTCCAAGAAGCAGGTCTTTGGTTATGTGTTTGTTTTAGAGAATTCATGGTTGTGTATAGCAATTCATTCTTGTACAAACACAAGGCAAGCAGAGAAAAATGGCATTAAAGCGAAAACATCTTGCGCTACATGGAAAGGGGAAAATAATTGAAGAGTGGGAGAAAAGTTTTGGAATTTCAAAAGTCCAATTTACAAGACAATTTCAGATACCTTTGTCTACTCTCAAGGGTATTTTAGCAAGTAAAGAAAAAATTCTTGAAGCAGCAAAAAAAATTTGGTTTGGGGGCTTATTCTACAATATGATGCCTAATAAAACTTTAACGTATAAAGCCCCGTTTCCACTAGGCTTTTATTTTCGCTATTGCGCTTACCGCCGCTAAAAACTTGACCCCAATCTGTTTTTTTCGTCTCTACGGAGGGTTTTTATCAGAATAAAAATGTTTCATTCCCAACCTCTAAAGTCGTAAGAATCTCGTCACCCCATTGGCTGGTTTCACGCTCTCTCAAGGAAAGGATTCCAATATGGCGGTCGTGAAAGTAAGAAGTACGAGAGTTACATATTTTTTAAAGATAAGTAGGCTCTTAATTTCTTTTCTTTTTTTTTTTTGGTTCAATTAATCATCAATTTTCAGCACAGTATTCCAAATTGTTATAAATCCGCTCTGGACAAAATTGATGCAATCAATTGACCTAAAAAATCTAAGGGGAAAAAAAAGACTGTGCTCAATCTCTCTCTCCATGATTTCATGCACACATAATAATAATTCGGCCATCCTTCCCTTTGAGTATTTTTATCCCTTATGTTTTAATTAGTCACTCTTTTAATAATATTTCTATTTCTTTTTGCTTTTGGCTCTCAGTTTCATGTAGATCTGTGACAAGATTTGTACAACTTAACTAATAACATAAGTCAGGTTGTGCCCTGCGTGGCTAGGAGGTATCGCTCGTGACACTTGTCTGGGCGTCCTGGGTTCGATTCTGGCCACCGCTCTTTTGGGCTTTGTTTTACTATCGTTTTTGTTTTATTTCAGTTAAAAAAAAACACATTATTATATACTTTACTAATTTTTTTGATAATATATTTTGCGATAATTAATAATTAAAAATAGTTATGACTTTGAATTAAAAAATAGTTAATTTAAATATTTTTTGTAAAGCTCCTTCCTAACTTTTTCTTTAAGTATTTCATGTGATATTCTCATGATCTCTAGTATATTGACATCTATTTCTAATTAAAATTAAGTCTTTATTCTTCTAATATTATTGACTGTATGTGGAAAATTCAATATATATAATTAATATTTCAATGAATTTTTTTTCTCTTCAGAAAGCTCACATAATTAATTAATAATAGTTATTATTTATTATTCAAAGGAAAAAAATAGTAGTTTTACATACTAACTGGTTGAATGATAATGCTTCTACTCTTCATGTATGAATAAAATTTATTGTAATTATTGAATTTTAATATTAAGACCAATATTTTTTCCAAATCATAGGTTTTCTCATTTTTATTTTGTATTTCTTTAAATACCAGATTAAATATTTTGTTCAGTACTTTTCAAATAGAAATTTGATTAATAAATCTAAATTTATGCGTGCGCTATCTTTTGTATTAGACATTTAAAGGCCGGAGATGGCATCTAAAGCAAGATGTTGTGCCCACCCGAGCCAAGTTGATAAGATACTGAAGATGGTAGATAACTGAAGTATGAAGGTCCAGGGTTCTGATCTAGCGGACGGCTGATTATCTAAAAATTCGGAGTTTTGGACGGTTTTTCTCACGATGTAACGTAAATACGCTTCAGAAGCACTAAGAAAGTCATCCGCTAAGGCACCCTCCCTTTCGATAGGCAATACGAAATACTCCTCGTGTAGGTTTATCATGACAAAATACAATACAACCTTTTCAGAAATAGTTATATGCTTTTAGTGTATGTTAGAGATAACTAAACTTAAATTAATAGCATAACGTACTTCTTAAATTTACAAAACACACAAAAAGCAGATATTAATATTCTGTTAATTACTTATTTGGTGAAAGACAGCATGTAGTACTTAAATTTATGGAAAATGTGGCTGCCTTTTTAATCTATCAAAACAGCTCAATTAATTTAGTATTTTAAAGCCTCTAATTTATGGGAATCATTGACACCCAGTTTTTTTTTTTTTTTTAAGCATCCTAAAATTAGTATAATATGTGCTAACTAAAAAAGTCCCTTAAATAAATGCAGTAGAATTTTTCAAATTCAAAATGAACGGGACTTACCGATTCTGCATAATACAAATTTCTAGATTATAAAAAATCCTGCAGTATTATAAAAAAATCATTGTAATCAGGTAAAGTTAAAAAAAAAAGACTTACATTTTTAAAAAATAGAAAAATGTATTAAAAATAAAATACATTTACTGGGAAATTGCTCATTAGAAAGATGCTATTCTTTTAAACATTTTTAATAAAATCTAAAACATTTTCCTTCGAATACTGATTTATTGTTATTTTAAGGTCTAATTTCATAAATTGGAATTCCAAATGTAAGAAATTCTTCTGTATTTAAAAATAACAAATGGGGATATAAATTCAAAAGAAAAACGGGAAACAGATAAAAGTTTAAGCACGCATGCACGAAATCACTAATAGCCATTGGAGGAAACGCACCATTCTAAAAAGAGCTAACAAAGCTAGTGGAAACGGAATTCTACTTTAGTGTTACGACTTTTGAGTTCGTAAACACATTAAGGACATTAACGACACAAGTGGAAACGTGTCTTAAGAGTGGGAAATGCTTTGGTGGAAAACTCAGTAAGGAATGATTGACTGTTTTACTATGCACTAATGCTGGTGGATCAGAGAAATATCCACCTCTAGTTATAGGCAAATAAAAGCATGTTTCAAGAACACCACTAAGAAACCTTGTGAATACCAGAATAACAGAAAAGCATGGATGGCATCATGATTTTTATTGACTGGATTAGAAAATTTGATGCAAAAATGCATAAAGAAAAGAAAAAAGTTTTAATCGACTGTTGTACAGCACATCCTCCAAATACTCCTGGACTTACGAATTTGACTATTCATTTCTTACCAGCTAATTGCACTAGCAAGTTGCAGCAATTAGACCTGGGTATCATTCGTAGTGTGAAAGCATACAAGCGAAAGTCTTTAGTAAGGAAATTAATAAACAATTTGGCCAAAAGAGACAGTATGCACATGGTAATAGCATCATGGAAAGAAGTTTCTTCATTCACAATAAAAAACTGCTTTCGCATTGCTGGAATTTACAATGAAGAACTTGGACCTGCTTTTGGAGTGGAAGTGCAAAGTATGGATATGGAAATCAACGAAGATGACATTATCCCTGAAGAATGGAGGAGTCTTGTGGAAGATGATGTTACAATTCAAGATTTCTAAAATTGTGATGAATCTGTTTTAACAACAGATTTCAGAAATGCAAAACGAAAACACAGTGTCAGATGACAAAAATGAAATTGAGAACACAGACAAGACACCACCACCGTCTTGCACAGATACGACATCTGTTCTAGATGTTCTCTGATTCTATATCATCTCATCAAACATGGAAAATGACACATTTAACATTTTAGAAAATCTGGAAGAGAGAATAACGAAAACAAGGAAAAAAATGGAGCTATCAGCACTTTTAGATTTTTTAAAAACCTAATTTTACTGTATTGTTTGTTTGTATTCTTTTTTATTGTAACTTAAAATATTTTTTGTGAATAAAATAATATAATGGTAATTAAACAAACATTTTTAAACATGCCAATAGATTAGGAAATATATTGTTACGAATTTTCGGGGCAACCCGCTGCTCTGTGGCTTAAAATTCGTATTCTACGCTTCAAATAGATAAATTTTGCTTTTTGTTGCATCAAAATCGGCCAATTAGAACCGGAGATATGGAGGTTTCGGTTTGCCATTGTTTTTCAATGGAGGTTCTAGAAATCTCGAGAAATATTAGTCCTAGAGCTTAGATCTCTTCACTTTTGAGGACTTATTTTTGGCACCAAATTTGGCGATATTTCGCCAAAAGTCACCAAGCTTGGTGAGTTTTTGGTCATTTGGCGCGTTTTTCCCAATGGGGCCTGGAAGTTGTTTTTCCTGCATTAAAAATGCATAATAACCTAACATTTGTCTTCTATGACGTAATCAAAATTCACGCTTTATGTAGAACCCTCGAGAAATAGACTTATCTGGTAACTTCTTGTACCTTCTGCGTCAGCTATTTATAGAAGCGCGCGTCGCCCCGACAGTTCAGTGTTGATCAAGCTTTGAGAGAGTGAATACGCTTGCTTTGTGAAGGAAGCTGTGTTTCACGCTGTTTGTGAAGCTTTGAATTTAAGTGCTGTGTGTAAATTCTTCATCGCTGAGTCTTGAGAGACTGTTAGTGTTATTTCTCGTGTATTTTCGCTGAATTCTTGTCAGTGAAAGTGTTCTATTTTGTGTGAGAAATACAGCATTTGTGAGAGCTTCTGATCTAATCGAACTGTTAAAAGCACATTACTGCTAGATTGTGCTTGTGAATTGTGTACAGCTGATTGTTCTACGAAGTTCTAGAAGCAATAAAGTTTGTGTTCCATCCTGACTAGAGACTTTTTACTTGAACTTTATACACCAACTGGACTTTAGAACGACGAACCCCAGGAGTAGCAGAGTAATTCCGCAACAATATTGACAGTCCTGAGCCTCTAAAGTGTGAAGGAAATGTTATTTTTTTACAATGTTTAAGGACAATCTCTATTTAAGGATGATTTTTTGTGGTTCCTTGAAAGTCGTTAAACAGAGAGCCAACTGTACTTAATTGAATTTTATAAAAATGGATTAATGTTGTTAATTTGCCATATACTGTAATGTACTGGAATTCCTCTGAATGCTTCTGTAAAAGAACTATGAATATTGCATACAACATTTTTTATGGAGAGCATTATTTTGTTATCTTAGTAACCTACGTTAAATTTGTTTTCTTTGAAATAGGGGAATGTCTCAAAGATATACTTTAAACAAACTGCTCAGAAAGCGTAATGTATTGGATTTTTTTTTTTTTTTTAGGTGCTCCTGAAAATGATGCTGCATACACTATTTTGTAATCCTTAATAATATATATAAAGTTTGTTTTGTTTCAAATAGCCAAATACCTCTAAAATAAGCTTTAAAAATGATAGTCCATAAAGCACAACGTATTGATATCCTTTTGGGTGCTTCTGTAAAAGAGCTGTAAATGCTACATGCACCATTTCAAAAGGGTACATGGTACACTACATAGGAATAACATATAAATTTCATAGGAATCAATGTATATCTATGGAAAATAGAACATGAATGGATGAACAGACAGACAAACCAAAATCACACACACTTTTCAACCTTGTTGGAAAGTGTTAGAAAAAGATATAGTTTGTGTTATTGTATTTTACAGACTTGCATCTCTGTTTAATTTGAAGCCATCTGCAGTTGTTACAATTAGGATAAGATTTTTTATCATTTGTTTAATTAACTAGGGGCCAAGGCCCCTAGACTCGCTTTTCGTATGGGGCATTCAACCCCTAATAAGACATTAGTAAAAAAGGCATAATTTCAACAAACAAAACCCAGAGGTTGGATCAGATTGAATGTTACCAAGCTACACATTGCTTGGTTCTTACATGTTGCTTGGAACAAAAAAATTTAAACTTCACACTATTTTTAATTATGTGAAACTCATGGAACACCTTGCATATTAGCCAATTATGGCGAATTTTCATAATTTGGCGACTTGCGTATATGTATAGTTAATAATTAGCTGTGAGAAAACAATACTTTGTTTTCTTTGATAAAAACTACGGAATAGCTAGGATAGCTTGCCACTAACGGCGACTTTTCATTATTTGGCAATTTACACATGCTCACAACCTATAATTACTGCTCATTTAAGGTTCCCGGAAAACCGTTATCCATATATTACATAATTTTTTGCAGATTGGCATATTTAGCACCACGAATTGTATCATCTCGCCATGCTGGCAAATATCCAGTGTACTATAACTGCTATAATGAAACAGTTAACACCACCAAATATTTCTACTGGTAGCAAATACTCCAGATTGGACCAAACCGGCTTTAAAATAATCTGCATTTTAATTGTTTTTCATTTTCAAGACTAGGGGCCAAGGCCCCCAGACTCGCTATGCTCGCTTTTCGTATGAGACATTCGGCCTCTAATAAGGCTTATTCGTAAAAAAAGACATAATTTCAACAGACAAAACCTGAAGATTGGATCAGATAGAATGTTACTGAGCTACACATTGCTTGGTTCTTGCATGTTCATTGGTACATAAAAATTTAAACTTCACACTACAGTAAACCCCCTCCCCCTCATAACACGGAAGATATTTTGTTATGGGAATCCGTGTTGCACGGGTACTGAGCTATACTCCACCTGGAGTGAGGACTCTGCTTATATTCGGACTTTAGAACTGAAAAATTATTTGAACTGTTAAAATTATTTGCACTCCTCAGAAACACAATGATATTTAATGTTGCCATTCAAAAGTTATATTGATTAGGAGCTAAAGCATAATAAAATCAGATCATCTGTTTCAGCTGTATTTTTAATCATGTAAAACCTATTGGACACCTTGCGAATTTGCCAATCATGGTGATTTTACATTATTTGGCGACTTGCGTACATGTAAAGTTAATGAAAGCTACGGAACAGATAGAATAGCCTGTCACCCATGGCAACTTTTCATTATTTGGCGATTTACACATGCTCACAACCTATATTTACTATTCATTTAAGGTTACTGGAAAACCGTTATCCATATTTTCATTTACATAATCGTTTGCAGATTGGCGTACTTAGCACCACAAATTATACCATCTCGTCGCGCTAGCAATTATCCAAAGTGTACTTACTATAATTGCTATAATGGCATAGTTAACGCCGCCCAATATTTCTACTGGTAGCAAATAATCCAGCTGGATGAGAACCGGCTTTAAAATAATCTGCATTTTAATTATTTTTCATTTTCCAGATATTAGTTATTCTGTTTTGGAAAAACGAATAATCGCTCATTCTAAACTCCTAAACTCTGTGGGCAGTAGATAGTAAGCGAACTTACTATTTGAAAATTGTCAACTTTGTGTAACACATTTTGAGTTACTTATTTCATATAGATCTTATTTTGGCATGAAATAGGCATCATTCTAACTCATCAATTTAAAAGCAAAGTGACGGATAGTTAAAATCATTTAAAAACAGGTAAAAACACATTAAAATCCGTATGTAGCACTATCGGTGGCGGCCACCACCTTCTTCAGCATAGGTCTTGGTTCCAAATGGCCAGCTCTCTTCCTCAGCAGGGCGTTCCACCCAGGATCGATCTGCGCATGCGTCATATCATTCACCGCGCCATCTGTGGTTATAATCTGTAGGGCTTCCATATTTAGGGCATAATGACTGTTTTTGTAATTGGCGAGTTTTTGGCTATTGTTAAAGTTGATTTCTATGGGGTGTTCCTGGGCTATTTTTGCGAGGGCAGTAGTGGTTTTATTGAATTTAATGTCAGTTTGATGTTCCTTTTTTGGTCTTTGATTTTTTGTTTTGTCATGCCAATATAGTAGATTCCAGATACTTGGAAACGCTTTGTTGCAAGGGAATGAATGATTTTATGCCAAATCTGGCAACCATTATATTTATTTTTTCAGTTTTTTATTAATACCTTCTAAAATAATTCGATTTTCGATATTTAAGTCAGCTTAGCAGGTTGCTCGGAATTTTTTGAATCTGTGGGCACCTTAGTCGAAACTCAAATCCCCACGGTTTAGGAGGAGATAGGTCCACAAGCTTTGACAGCGCCAGCGGCCTTTATTTTTTTTTAGAATAGAGAGAAACTTATCCTACTATATAGTTACAGTGATCCCTGACTCATTGACTCTGTTACAGTTCTGGTTCAATTACTTGAAGATAAAACTTTTGCCATCATTACTCCAAAAAGATTAAAAAGTTAAGCTCAAAAAAGTATTAAAATCCACATCTTTTGTATGATCTGCTTGAAAATTTTATAATTATGTATAAAAATATAGAAAACTGTCTGCTTGTTTTCTATGTTTTTCCTGTTCAATAATTTTAAAGTAATTTTTCACTATTTTCTGTTCAATTTTATTTTTGAGTGTAAAAAAAGTTCGTACTTTCATATTATCCTGATGGTCTGCCAACAAAAGTTTTTGCCTAGATAAATGTTGGACACATGATATTATTGATGGTTTTGAATACGATTGGCAGCAGTTTGCCAGCACATTTGACAAAAAAATGGTTTGGTAGCAATGACCATCAGGATAATACGCAAGTACCAAAAAGTTAATTTTTGCGTGACAAAATTATCTGTCACAATTGACATTGATGTCATATTGAAGTCATGGTTATCAGGATTTGAAAAGAAAATTGAGAGTTCTAATTCATTTAAAATAGTTTTTCCAGATTATGCAGTTTAATTTTTTTTTTCCACAAATAAGTGATTTCTGCAAGAGGCATTGAAATAAGAGGGACTGTTCCCACAAAATTAAACTGTTCGAAGGCAAAAAGTTTCCCCATGTTTCCAGAAGAGCATAAAATTGATTTTCGGAATGTATTAAAAATTGAGTATGAAGTTATTTTAAGTAGGAGTGTAGACTTATTTTTGTCAAATGCTTTTTCTAGCCCCCATTGCAGTTGCATCCTTAAAGAGCTTTATCTTCTAGTAGTATGATATTTATTTTGTTACTAATTATCAAGCATAAGAATATTAATTTCTTTGACAAAGTATATTTCTCTACCTCTTGAAATTCAAAAGTAAATAAAAGTTTTTTTATATAACAGTTATTACATATTAGTAATACTTCATTGCATATTTCTGTGTCTCTTAAAGTGTACAACATAATTAATTTTAATTATTAAGTACTAATAATAACACTTTCTTTGAAAATTGTCATTCTTCTGCTTGTTTTTCTTTTTTTATTATTTTAATTTTCAGTTTGATAGAAATGCTACTGCTGTGATAATGACTAAGTCGTCTTTACAAGTAAGACTTAATTATTTTTATTAGTACTATGTTTAGGTTACTTAGAATCATCATTTGGCACTTACTTCAGTGATAGCTATGTAAGTGTTAAATGCTTTTTCTTCAAGATAACGTGAACATTTTCATTGTAAAAAAACTCAATTGCAACACTGCTATAAATGTTGTTTCAGTTATAAAAATTCTGGAGTGACTCCATTCTATTTTCTGAACACTTGATTGTTGCTAAGCATTAAATAAACTAGTGGTCGCCCAGTGGTCGAAATTCAACTGAAAATATTAAACCTCTATAAAATCATGGCTTCTGTAATCATTGCTTATAACATTTTTTTATTTTGTTCTATTACGTCAGCTGCATGCGTATACAAATACGTCATTATGCATTAATTTTCCAGTTATTTGAAAAATGTGAACGATAGGAAAAATGAGATATAATTTTCTAAACCATATTTAAAAAGTGACAATGGGTCTTTGACATTTCCCTGTTTATTTTACTTATTTTATTATTTATTTTTTTATTTTATTTGCTATGCTGGTCAGGTTTCATCAAGGCTACACAGTTATTTCATCTGTCTTTTTCAAAATATATAAAATATAAATAAAAAATTAATATAAAATCTCAAACCATGGAATGATCGAACACTACTTTTCTGCGACGCACAATTGAAAAACTGGCCTCCCCAATAATATTCAATTCTTTTTCGAATGTTTGTCCTTGAGACTTACTTATTGTCATCGAAAATGCAGGTATAATTTGAAATTGGTTTCTTTTGAGAGATAAGTGAAAGACAAAATAGCTACAGAATCAGAGCCTGATCAAGACAATTGTGGGCCCTGGGCAGAAGAAAAAGAATTGGGCCCCGCGCAATAGCCTCTCCCTTAAAACAAAAAAAAAATGGTTTGTTATGAAAAGTTTTAAATATCTTCCCCTTAAATTGGTTTATTATGAAAAGTTTTAAATATCTTCCTTAAATGTAAATTTGAAATATTTTCATTTTTTATAATTAAAAATTGTTTTCTAATAATAATTTTTGAAATATTTTTCTCCTTTGTAATTATTTCTAAAATTATAACAATGTAAAATGTAAGATTTTGGGGCCCCCAAAATCTGTGGGCCCTGGGCAGTTGCCCCGTTTGCCCTGCCGGTAGTATGGCACTGTCCAGAATATGTTGTTCATGGGACATTCTGAATTATACATTTATTTGTAATCCAAATTTTCCTACTGCATGCAATTCCAGTTAAAACTTCACTATGAATAGCATTATGGTGTATAAACTTGAAGCGCATTCTTGTCCATTGATTAATGCTTCCTTTGTATGGGAATGTGTTAGTTGCACCGTACGAAAGGAGAAAAGAGCGAGTTGCACCATTGATGAATTTAATCCATGGCCGCGAAATGAAAGGGAGAGGGACAATCATAGAGGGGGCCTGTGGTAGCATTTTTTGAAGAAGCCCTACAGGAACGGCCTGACCCAGTGATGTTTTTTTGGGGTCTTGCAAAGAGCCAGCAATAGCATATTTTCGAGGTGTTCCTTTACAGCGATAGCCAGACTCAGTGATGTTTTTTTGGTTGGTGCTAAGACCAGTGGTAGCCTATTTTCGAGGGGTAGAAAATATAGATTCAGATGCAACTCGCCCCTAGATTTGATTGATAGCTGTTGGTGCGGGTACAATTGACACTCGTCCCTTTGTATTATTTAAGTTTCTGATCAGTAAAACTATGCAGTTAACTTTCAACACTAACATATGTGGTGACAAACATGGCACTTTTCGATTCGCTGGTATAAATCCCACTGATTGTTCATTGGCGACTAAAAGACTACTTCTAAAACATCGTTGTTGCCCAAACAAAGCCAAAAATGTTAATCAGTATACAAAATAATACTTATATACAAATTACAATGTTTAAAAGTATCAATATACTAAAAAGAAATTTGTATGTTTATTGGATTAACTGTTTGTTTAAAATATGGTAATTGAAAAATTATATGGAATGAAATTAAAATTCCAGAATATAGAAATGCGGATGAAAGAACTCTGTATTGGAAATGGTTGCTCAGTGATTCTCATTAGGTTTGTTTGCAATTGGTGCAGGTTTCAATTATTTGGCTTTTTATCGGCTGATTGAAAATATTCAAATCACTAATAGTGAAAGAACTCGAAAACTCTACTGGGTAATTACTAATTTTACTGTCATCATGGCAAATTATTTTATTGTAGCTATGATATGTTCTCAGTTCACCAAGTATTGGATTAAGTATATCAGTATTAACAAAAGTACAATCATCATTAAAATAATTGACTTCAATATATGTTACCCGAGAGTCTGTTTTGTCGGAAATATTTCTATGCATCTCATTAAAAATGTAATATTATTTTCATCTCCTATTGATTGCTGATGTATTTCGATAATATTTTCACTAAACTGAAGATTAATTTCATTTTTTGCGAATTTTGTTGGAATATTATAACCCTATTGTACCGTTGTAACTTAATGATGTTATTTCATAATGGACACAAGAATGGAACCATCATCCGACTTGGTGCAAAATATTGCTCGCCAATTTACTTCTCTAATTTTTTTACGGTGCATTAGCATATTACATGAAAATTTTAACATTCACACAACCACTTCCATACGAACTTTTACTATACTGAATTTCACTTTCCTCCATTTGTGCAATTTGCTACAAAAGGGGCACAAAGATTTTCCTTAGAGTATTTACATATAAATAGATGTGAATCTGAATAATTTAGCCAAAAAGAAAAGTCAAGATTATAATATGGTATTTTCTCCCAAATTTCTATTTTTTTGTCAGTAACTTAATATATTTTTAAAAAATGGTAATTTGGTACTTTCACCAATGAACTATTGATTATCTAGAGGATTTTAAGCACAAACTAGCTGGAACCCGTCCAATTCGACGGTCACTTTATTGACTGTAATATTCAAAAATAAATGGGAACGATCAAGAATGTCACCAAGGTCTTGAACAAAACTAACAGGAAAAATCAAAGAGCGACGCGGACAGAACATGACTTGTGACAGAAAGTAAACAAAAGGTTTCACGCCAGTTCTTAGCAACTGTACAATGACGATGAAATGATTGAAATCTTTTAAATTTGTTTTTAACTACCTTTATTAAGTAAAAAAAAAATATAGTAGATATTAAATGACGAATGAGCAAATATAGTTACAAATTCTAATTGAGCATTTCGTTGAAGACTATTTTGGGTAAAGTCATCGACTACGAAACGTCCAGGTGAATTCTCTTAAATGATCTTGACTGCCACAGCCAGGTAAACGCCAATAGTATGTAGCGAAAATAGTGAAAAATTTCGGAATTCTGCAAGAGACAAAAAAATCTAATCCACCAAATGGCAATCGCGCGCTCCCTGCTTTATTTGCCTTTTCTCAAGCTACCCTCGATGGTAACGATCCAGTATCAGACAGAAAACTGAAAAATTAAAGAAATAAAAGATAAATTGCTAACTAAAGAAGGAGTTTATAACTGCTGTCAATGTCGTTAACAAACCACAATGTATTTGTATGGAGAAAAGTTTGAAAAGAATGTGAAAAGACTTTCATATTATAAATACTCACTAAAGTGCTGTATATTAAAAGCGTATCATAATCCATGCGCCGTCCCTATTTTTCTTCCTTGTTTCATTAAATTGAAAAGTGTATCAGTAATCATGGCCGTGCCGTATTTTTCTTCCTTGTTCCACAAAACACTTCTTTGGAATCGAAATCTATAGCTGCTAAAACTGTTTTGCAATCTTCGCCAAGCATATTCCAACTATACTTCACCATTTTAAATACTGTTCGGAATGAGCATCATAATCCATGAGTGTGCTATATTTGTCTTTCTCGTTGCATAAAACACATCTTTGAAATTAATATCTATATTAAATTTGCCTACTAAAGCTATTTTACAACCATTGGCAGGCATGGTTCGGTTTTTAAGTTTTTTTTTTTCCGCAAACTTGGCGATCAATTATCAAAAATCGCAAACCTTGTCAGACTTATTCCCCCCCCTTTCCGCGTTATGTGGCAAACACATTTAAAAAGATTTCCACCGTGACAGTTCATCTCTACAGAACCTGTCTACAAATCATATCGACAGAATCGAGTAGACAAAGTCTGGGCGAGAATGAAATAGCAACCTAGTGCTAATAAGCAATAAAGTGCTAAAATAAAGAAGGCTTTTTATGACAGCAAAATGCATTTAATAAACCACGTTATTTCTATGGCAAAAAATTGCACATTTGAAGTTCCACTGCACCTGATCCCTCCGACTTTGAAAAATTTTCTCTTTAGATGACACATCTATGGACCAAGACCTTTTTTTAGACCTCTCAACCAAATTTTTACACATAGCTGTTCTTTCAATTTAGTAGATACCGGAAAAACATGTTTCAAATTAATATATAGAAAAAATTAAGGAAATAAGCAATAAAGCGCCAAAATAAAGAAAGTTTTTATGATTTCCAGATGTATTTAATAAACCACAATGTTATTTCTATGGAGAAAAATTGCACATTTGCCTTTCCGCCATGCTTGATCTGTTCGACTTTTTCTGTTATGATCACACATCTACAGGCTAAGGCCTTTTTTAGACACTTTAAAAATTCTCTTACACCTAGCCATTCTCTAAATTAGTGGATTCAGTAAAAACACGTTCCAAATTATCAGATAAGCGATAAAGCGTCAAAATAAAGAAGACGTTTTTAGCTGCCAACAATGAGTTTTAATAAACCACAATGTTATTTCTATGGTGAAATATTACCAGTTTTGGCGAGTTATCGCCAAGTTTGTCGTCAAAAAATAAGTCTCCAAGACTAAACTCAATTTGGCAATATCTGTTATACTTTGTGAAAATTTGGCCAAAGCCTTTTAATTTAGAATGCGATTAATTTTTATTTATGGTGAAGTAATTCGAAGTCGGTTTTCATTTTTTTTTTAAATCGCTCTTATTCTAATTAGAATTTAGAACAACACATTTATTATCACTACACACTCTTGCCACATTTGCCACACAACATTTACAAACGGATGCAATTTCTAACAAATATTTTTCCAAATAAATTAAACCTTACGGAGCTAAGGCAATCGTCTGCATCATCAATCGTCTGCGTTAATAAACCACAATGTTATTTCTATGGCGAAAATTTGCACCTTTGCCGTTCCGCCACGCTTAAACCGTTCGACTTTTTCTGATTTTCTCTTTTGATGGCACATCTACAGGCCGAGATCTTTCTTCAGACACCTCAACCGAGTTTTTACACCCAGCCGTTCTCTCAATTCGGTTGTCGAAAGAAAAACATGTTTCAGAATAATATATAGATATATTTTAATCTAAACACCACCCTTGTAGTGTTATTGCTTAAGTATCATTCTATCACGCCTTGGGTTTGGGTCAATTTCCAGCTTGAGCCTGCTTATTAACTTGTCTGCCCCTTTTTAGGGGATAATGTTGGCAGCCTATCAGATGACCTCATAATATAATGGCCAATTCTTTGGCCAGTTGTAATCGTGATTGCCTAACTGGCAAGTGGCCACCCATTAATAAAAAAAGACACGAAAAAACTTGCTTGCATTATATTGGGTTGTTCAGAAAGTCATTTCGCTTTTTCGTACGTCAATATTTTACCTAGACAAAACTATTGAAGATAATAATACAAAATTTGGCAAGTATGTGTGTTAATTAGCGTAGGTGCTAGATTGGAAAACATTTTCCCAAATTCTTAACTTATGGGGGGATAGGGGAGCGAAACATTCCTTTTACATATCCTGTGTGATCTCAAAAAAGAAAAGAGATATCCATAAAATTCTTGCTGTAAAATACAGCCCTCGCGAATGCCTAAAAATCGATTTCAGAAGATTTTGAATAGGATTCCTCTTGTGGGGGGATGGACATGGGGGGAAAGGGGGGGGTCCTTTTTTTTTTTTTTTTTTTTTTAGAAAAAAATATTATTTATAAAATTATCCCTTTAAAATTTAACAAATATGGGTCCTATGCCTAGGTACAGCATGTTTGTAAATCAGTACTTCTTGAAAATTTATTTGTTTTAGTTCTATGTAAGGAAACGAAATTACTTTCCAAACAACCCAATATAAGAGTACTATTTTGTAAAAAACTGTAAGTAATACATTCACCAAAATCCGTACAGTGTGTAAGACTGTGACCTATAAAATGCATGCTTAATTTATGGTCAATCGAATACACTGTGTAGACATTAGCATACTTTAAATAATTTGTGTCTTTAGACTGTGTAATTTATAGGACTTCTTTTTTGTACTAAGTAGCCCTGTGCAAAAATTATAAGTCCTACAATACCAAATACACCAAAACATATAAGTCATGTGTCCAAAATCTGCAGTATGCATAGCGAACTTGTGCTCAATCAAATGCAGTGTTTAGAGGCTAGCATTCTTTTAAGAATTTGCTTCCATAGGCTATAATGTGTAAGAATTCTTTTTTGTAGCCCTGTAAGAAAAACTATATGTTCTATGCTCACCAAAATTAATACTGGTTGTATCAGGGTGGGTTATAACATTTTTACCAAAGTTCAGTTCCATTGAATACACTGATTAGGAGCTGTCATGTTCAGTGGTAGCTTGTACATAAGGACTGTGGAACTGCAGCACTCCCTACAATTTTTTTTTTCATTCTCTTAATACATACTTGTACTGCTTAATACTTGGAAGTCTGTAGGTATGATGTAGCAATGTCAAAAAATTCCCCCATAGTATAAAAAATCCAACAAAAATCTTTGCATGGAACTGTCTGTGACACAGCACCTGCATAGTGCATTTGATTACTCTGAGTTTGTGTGAACTCCCAGGTGATGCACTTCAAGATAGAAAAAAAAAACAGGAGGGAGCTGAAAAATTCATAGCTCCGGCAGGACAATATGCAGTTACAAGAGCTGTAATAATGTAGCAGATGAAAGCAATTCAAGGTCTGTTTTAATCAGTTTCTTGGTGGCTTAGGCCTGGCGTTTTTTTTTTTTTTTTTTTGTAAGTCCTTTTAATGTTCTTGACAGTGAAATCTGTTCCCCTTTTAAAATGAGAGAATTCTATTAAACTGAGTAAAAATTATTATTATTTAATTTTTTTTACAGGAACTGCCCAGATATAAAGTTAAAATATTGCTGTGTCATTAAATTTAATTACATACTCTTTCTATAAAAAATGTTAATTATATTCACATTTTGGAAAACTAATTTCTTGTGATATTATTATTCCACTATCGTTTACATGCAAACATTGCAAAAACAATTTATCAAGACATTTAAATGATTTTAAGTGCATATTTTGTGAATTTTTATCAGTCTGAAAATTAAAAATATACAAATTTTGCTCTTCTTAAAAGCAGATATTTTGTAAAATTTCATACTTCTAATTAAAAGATTGTGCAGATCTAAAGAAATATTGAAGTTTATTGAATTGAGGGAAGTTTAAAGTTCAATTGAAGTTCAATTTTATCTAAATATTCAAGCAAGCATTTCTGAGCTTTTATAAATTTTGTATTAGCATTCATGGCCTTGTGTAGAATAAAAATTCTAAACCTATAAAAATTCTGAACTGTCATAGAAAACAAATTATTAATTAAAAAAATAATATCTTAGGTGACTTTCGAAATAATATATTAAATCTATAAATTTATGAAGAAATTATTATTTTTAAAGATTTTGATATACCTTCATGCTACTGAATTTTGTTTTCATGACTGCAGTTTATTATTATTATGTTTGCTAATATGTAAGTGCAAAACTTAAAAGTGTACCATTTAATGTAAAAAAGTATCATTTTGTTTTTTCCTTTAACTTCCTTCATTGCTTCGAATTTATTTCTATGTTTATCTGTTTCTTTTTAAACAATATTAAAATGTATTAAGCAGCACTTCCCATAACTGAAGCTATGAACCACCACTGGTTGTGTTCACTTACAAAACACATATTCATACACATGCACGAAAGATAATGAATTCTTTCATAATAAATTTAAAAATCAATTGCAGTTCTAGTGGTGTTCGTTAAATATTTATATTTACCTTATATAAAAACATTCTATTTTAAAAAAGATCAATTTATCAGAAATTGTAGCTACAGGATCTCTAGTTGCCAGGGCAACAATGCACAAACTTAATCCCAGAACCCTTTTTTGATGTCAAATGTCTGTGATGATGATGTCTGTTTTGATGATGATGTCTGTTTAATCTATGGACAGGTGAAACTGTCAATTCAAGTCAAAGCCAATTAAAATTAATGCACCTCCTTTGGCCCTCTTGCAATGAACTGCAGAAACTGGACTATTTAACCAAAAACCCATGGGAAAGGGGGCTTTTTGCCAAACAATGATGCAGTTTGAACTTGATAAAAAAAAATTTTAAAACTTTTTCACCGTTCACAGATCTCAGGTACTCTGTGACTTTGCTGACTGTGCTGAGAAAAGATAATAAAGAATTGTTTATTCTGTAAGACAGGATCATCCTTGCCTAGAACTCAAAACATGACTATGCCCATCTCATATACATACAGAATCATCACATACATACATACATACATATTTACATACATCGTAGAAATAGCATAATTGAATTCAGAATACCTCAAAACATGTCATTAAAAACTCATAGTCCAATTTTTTCATGATTGCAATACTTTTCTTACACGGTACATGTTTGGAAAGTAAAAAATTCAATTTGAAGTTGGTTTAAAAACAGAAACATTTTCCTCCTGAAATAATTCACTAAACTGTACTCTTTTTATATTTTTGTTTAATGTAATATTCTATATTTTTGTTTAATATAAGAATCATTAAATAAGTAGTAAATCATGTTATTTAAGGCCATTTCTTTTACAAAGTGATAGGCATAACAGGCTTTTTGAACAGCTTTAAAAACAAACCACTGATGTTAAATCTATGTATATACTAGCTGACCCGGCAAACATTGTTTTGCCATACGAACCATTCCTAGGATTATTTTAGTAGAAAGAATTGACTAACTTATTGTAAGTGGGTGAGAATGTGATATATGAGTGGAAGAGGCATGGAGCATTGTGAACGATGCTGTAAGTATCACATCTGGGCACTGGCTTCGAAGGGGCGTCATTTCGAACTCAAAAACTAAGTAGAGCATAGAAGGGGCATCTTTTTTACATTAGCAGGGGGCGAGACTTATCGTAAGGCCACTCCTGTTTGTAATCATCTTAATTTTAAATTCCATTCAGAATCTGAGAAATTTCTGTGCCAAGGAAGCCACTGAGGAACAGGATTATCTCCAAACAAGATTTATTAAGATGGTGAACCAACTGGAGGCAGCTAATATTTAATATTTACTATCATTTGTTTTCAATTTCTTAAATTTAGTCTGTTTAAAATCAAGCATTTTAACTTTTATTTCTGTTCTCATTTATCCTTCTGCTTTCAAAATTTGTATTTTGCTTTTCCCTGTATGTAGTAGCCTTTTACTGCATATTCATTTGAGACTGGGTGGCTTCTCCTGTGCTAAAAAGAGTTTTTCCTGTGTTTGTTTACAATAATCACAGGAAAAGGGATTTCACTCTCTTCCTTCACCTCTCTTCTTGTGTATTTCACTCCCTTCTGCCCACCACTGTTGGCTATCATTTTGGCATATTGTTTTTGATACCATGCACCAGCTTTCAAAGCTATCTAATGGCTGCTTGTTTATTTTAATTTGATTGGTCTAAATTTATTGCAACTCTGTAATTAGCATTGGTTATTTCAGCCAAGTGTTTGTTCTCGCCATGGTCAGGTCCTGTCAGTATCTGAATTTTCTCACTCATTTCACTGCTATTTAACTGTTTAGGTAATATGTCTTTTATTATGCTAGCCATCAATTGACAATCAAACTGCGATGTTTGATTGTCTATTAAGTTGCATTTCAGTAATATAATTTTTGAAAGAAATAAAGGTCTACCTCTTCTATTGCAACTGAGTGTTCTATTGAACCTATGTTTTGCTGCCTCAGTGCTAACTAAAATTATGAATTTAAAATAGTTTGTCAAAGTATTTTCTTCACTACACTCCCTAGCATTGAGGACATGACAGTTAAATTGAGGTGTGGGCTTTGATCAATTTAACACAGTCAGTGTGAGAAGATTTATCATTCAAAATAGACCAACGCAGGATGTCCGCTGCCTGGATAAACCTGTAAAAAAACCTGGATTGACCAAAAATGTGTAGATAAACCAGGAAATTATGCTCAAATTAAAAAATAAAAAATAAAACTGATTTTGTCACTTATCCCTCTTGCAAAACTTTGAATGCGAGACAGTCGCCAAATACTCAAATTTTTCTAGCTTTCACCATTTTTCTTTACACTAGGGTTGCCAGGCTGAATTTGCTAAACTTCTAAACAAATAATACCAAAAAATTTCAAATTTGTTAAATGATGCTGTATTAAAAAATGTAAGGGATTTTGTTAATTAACCAGTCAGTCATTGTGATATCAGCTATTTATGATGCTTGTACGCTTTTAAGGGCTTATGATTATAAGAACTGTAATATGATACCTACCAAGGTAGTTAATCCCAGCACTTCATAACAGGGATGTCTTAAACTTCTTTGGGTGGAGCCTAAGGTGGATGTTAAGTAAAAGTAGGCTCCATCTGTGACCCTTTTATTGAATTTGGTGTATATACAAGGTGGTCATAACTAAACTTGCCCCATAAACAGGATTCTACAGCAAAAACGGATGAATGGATTATCACAAAATTTGGTATATTATATACATAGTTATTAAACATAAAATGTGGCGCTCGAGGAGTTTCGAAACAAAATTTTAGTTCAAAAAATGTCTACTAGATGGCACTTTTCTTAGAAAAACAGCAAATTTATAATGGAAATGATTAACTCGAAATGTAGAAACGATTTCAACATTTAATCAATAGTTTGTGGACATTTATTAACTAATTTGAGTCATTTTTTGTGCTGATTTTACCATGCAAAGTGCCACACCACCTTTTTTGAACTGAATTTAAAAAAAAAAACTCCTGCAGTGCATCTCGTGTGCAATCCCTTTACCAAACTTGGTGGCAATCTGCTCACCTGTTTCAGTTGTAAAATGCTGTTTATAGGGGAAGTTTAATTATAACCACCCTGTATATGTAAGGTTGAGCAAAAGCAATTCATAATAAAATGAAACACTAGTGTGATATTTTAAGCCTAGACACAAATGACAGACGGACATAATAATGCAGTCTTGCCCCTGTTGCCAGTTGGCATGTAGTTTGAAAATCCCAGTTTTTCAGATAATATGTCCAGAAATTACATTTGATGATTAAAATAATACAGATTATGATACTATCAACTGGATAGTTTATAATTGTGATGTCTATAATACTTCTGGTAAAAAAAGTTTTTTTTCTTCTTCTCTACATGAGAGAAAAAGATTTATGGACTATTGTGATAAGTATATTTTATATAATTAAGTATTGTCAAATGAATGAAAGTTTAACTTATAATCTCTTAATTACGATTATCTGGAAAATTAGTGCTTGAAGTCTGGATAAACCTGAAAAAACTTGTCAAATTTGAGTGGACACCCTGCACATCAAGTTTTTTTTCAAATTAAGCAAACTGATGAAGACCAATGAAATGTTACTGAGAGTGTACAATTTGGAAGCAGTGAGTAAAATGTGTGTTTGTTAATGTTTTAAATGCTTTAAAAGTTGAAAAGATGATGTCAAGGATCAGTTGCACTTGGGTCAACCATTAACAAGTGAAGGGAAAGCGTGTGGGGAGAGCTGGGTTTGAACCCAGGGACTTATGGGTGGTAGAATGAGGCGCAATCCGGCTCGGCCAAAAGGTACCCCTTCGACCGGCCTTCAATTGCCAGGTGTTATGTGCGCGAAGGTGATCTCGTGCCGCCACACTACTCCCCGACTAGAGAGTCAGTCGGAGGCTGACGAATGATGTTCCAAGTGTTATGGAATGCTGCCACTCGTTGTGGACTTTGTGAGGTCGCTGCCACTCATTGCTTACTTTGTGAGGTCGCTGCTGCTCATTGCGGACTTTGGTGAGGTCGCTGCCGCTCATTGCGAACTTTGAAAGAGAGTCGAGCGAGAGATGGAAGAGGTCAGTGCTGGTGCCATCTATCATTATTGGTGAGAATGAGTGTTCTTAGTCCGGGTCACCAATGTGGAGGAGAGGGTGTGGAGAGAGCTGAGTTTGAACCCAGGGACTTATGGGTGGTAGAATGAGGTGCAACCCGGCTCGGCCAAAAGAGTACCCCTTCAACTAGCCTTCAATTGCCGGGTGTTGTGCACGCGGAGGTGATCTCGTCCGCCACACAAGTATAACCCCATACAACATTCAGCAAGTGCAGTGGATTCTTATGGATGGTTGGTGACTGTTTTCAAATATTATAGCAGAAGAGAACTGAAGATAAGCCTGGACAATGTAAGCAGCATTGTTCATGAACATTTGCAAAAACATAAGATTTGAGGTCAATTTGTGCTCCACAAACTGTCAGATGACCAAAAGCAACACTGGATGGAAATTTCTACATATTTCATCAACACGTTTAATCGAAATCCACTGTTCTTGGAAACAGTCATTACAGGGAACCTATGTCAAAGTTGTTGCTGCTAATGATGATTACTTTGAATAACCAGTTCAGATATTTTGTTTCTAGCTCTTCTTTCCTTTATTTTATGAGACCATTCATTGAAATTTTTGAACACAGCTTACATTTTAACAAATATGTCTTGCAATAAAAAGGTAGGCATTTTCCTGAACATTTACCAAATTTTATTCCATTTGATTGAGTGTGTGATTCATAAATTAAAAACAATGTGATAGACAAATATATATATATATATATATATATATTAGTTTAAATCATTTTATCCTCTTCAAGGCTTGAAATGGATAGAAATAACAATTTTTTTCAGTTATATTATGAATAAATGCAAGTCTTATTTAATTATGTAGTTTAAATTGTATTTTAGCGTCTAATTTGGACGCTAGATTTGAAAGACTTGCAGATTTGAAAATAATTTTTCAAATCTGCAAATTTCTCATTTTGGTAAATTACTGTAGTTTCCTACTCTTGCAGATTTTTTGTTGGGCATAAATAATTTTTTTTTCCAAGGCTGTATATTAAAGATTCAGACAAACTGTTGTAACTATTATATATTTCAATATAATTTTTCTTTAATTTCAGGCAAAGTATGAGTCTCTTATCAATGGTACTCAATTGATTGAAAGCAGGTAATTGTAATTTGAATGATTTAAAAACTTCATACAGTGTGCTTGAATTTTTAAGTGCTTTGTTTACAGCTATAAGTGAGAACATTAAAATGTAAAAGAACAATATTTGTTTACATTTTCCCCCTTACACAAGAAAATGTATGTCTGTATTATTATTTTTCTTTCAAGTATATAAAGTGATTTATGTACAGTATTTTTGTGTGTTTTTATTATTAGGAGATCCTAACAGCACATATGGTCAAAAAAAAAAAAAAAAAAAAAACTTCATAGGTGGTCATAGAAGTGTCACAAACTAGTTACATTGTATTTGGTAAATGGCATGACTATACTGTGGAGTTACTGTGATACTCCTTTACCATCATTTAGTGATGCTATTAACAAGTCACGATGTGACTGTTGATTCTTGTGACTCTGAAATGATATCAGTTTCCCTATTCAGAGCAGTGTACAACAAAAACTACTGCTTAGAATTGAAAAAACACTCAAAATACTGGTGTTAAACGATAAAGTAATTAAAAAACTTTGTAAAAAACACTCCTTTTACTTCTTATGTGTGTTTTTTACAAAGTTTAATTACTTTACTGCTTAGAATGCTGTCAAATTTTCAGGAAACCTGAATGCCATTGAATAGAAATTTCCTCGGAAAAATTAGTTCAAAACATCACCCAAAGGTGGTTTTTATAACATTTAGGTGTGAATAAAATAGACAAATAAATGTTCTCAAGCAAATAAAGCAGTGAAAAGGTGATGAAATAGATGTTTTACACCATTGCACAGTGAGGGAATTTACATATTAGCAACCATAACATTGTTAAGTTCTCCCTAGTGGTGATTTTTTGAACTATTTTTTTTTTTTGTACTCTACACAGCTTTGAATAGAGAAACTTTAACTATGATCATCCTGTATATCAAAACAGGTAAAAATATTGCATGTTTCTTAGCAGCAAAAAGAATGTTCAAGAAATTATCAGCTATATATAATATGCAGAGGAAAATGAGGTCTCTGAAAATCTTTTTTAAGAACGAATATCCTTTATTTGTAATACAGTAACAATACAATACAATAGGTTTACAAGGAGTTTGATACACAGGGCCTGATTATGACCTACAGGGTCCCCAGGAATAGATGAATTTGGGGGCCCCCATCTATGAAATTTGTTTTCCTTTTCATAAAATTTTGACTTATAAAAGAATATTTCAGAACAGCATTTGAAATTGGGGACCCTTGGCAAAGTCCCGATTTGCCCATGCGATAATAAGGCTCTGTTGATACAGGAAAGCAGCATCGGGTTTACAAGGAGTTTCACTTGTGAAGTATAGGTTGTGCAGGTGAGAGTGAAGCAGATTTAATTAGCAAGACAAAATATTCTATAATAATTTCATCTCAGCTCCAGTCTAGATTGTTATTGTCCCATCATCTAATAGTAAACATTACAGAATATGCTAAAGCTCTGGTATTGGGCGGTATTTAAAATGATGTACATCTCACTATGCTCTCTGATTTTACCGGATATAATGTGACATTCAACTTGAGGAATTACAGTGAGGATTTTGTTTATTCTGTGGTTATTTCATTACTATGGTGAAAATCTTTAGAAAAATTTCTTAGTTTTTCTGCCAAACAAGATTTGATAATTTTTATTTTGTTTAATCAATGTTTATTTTCTTTACCTTGGCGATGGCACAACTTTTCTTGCAAAACATCATAGAATTTAGAATTAAGTTATTAAAAGACTGCATTTTAAAATGATTATGAGGAGTAAAACGTGATGCATCTAAAAATGGCTAAAAGAACAAGATACAGTACCCACCACTTATTAAAATCACTGATTTAAAAATCAGCTGCTTAAGGGTGTATTTCGAAAAAGAAGAACTCTGTTTTTAGTCTTGGTGCACAAATTGAAATAAACTAATAGCACCATGGTCTCCAAAAAATTCCAGATGGTTCTTCATAAGCTGCTTTACACACTGCAATAAGCGAAAAAGTTATGCCTTTTGTGAAATTTTCAGAAAAAAAATCTTAAACATGGATCTGAGCTGCAAGATTTTTCGAAGAGTGACACGCTTTGTGAAAATTTCCGATTTTTAAGAATTTTTTCTAAAAGTTTTGAAATGGATTGTTTATTTCAGTATGTATTACAGCTTGTAAAGAGACAGTTTCAAAATTTTGAAGTACCTGGCATCATTAGTTTATTTGTACTTATGTACCAAAATCACATGATTTTTTCGAATAACACCGTTAATATAATCAAATTGCCCAGAACAGAATCAAATCAATTTAAATGTGTGCTAAAAAGATCCCTTAATCAAATCAGCATTACTGCTTAATAAAATCAAAAATTGAAAATAAAGTAAACCTACAAAAATAAAAAGCTCTAATAAAACTGGAAGGTAAGAGGGGTGGGGTAATACACACAGCAACTCATTATCTCACTCCACTGAAACCTTCATATGTGTAGTATTGCAATTGCGGTTGAAACACCCCATCAGTGGCCGAGCTCGTTTGCACTCTAAACTGGTAGACAGAAGGTTCCTGGTTTAAAACCAAGTTGCATCCGTCAACCTAACCATGCAGAGTTTTCCGTGGTTTTCTCCGAAACTTCACGTAAATATGGGTTAGGATCCCTTAGAAAGTCCCCCATGGAGGACAATCCGCCTCTGCCAAAATCCCTCATGCAGATAATTGGCCGTAACACCACATTTCCATTTCCATTTTTAAGGTTGAAACAAACACATGCCTACCCATCCTGCCCATTTACATGCACAAAAATGTGAAATAAATGCTGGAACTTGCCACTTAATATCCCATTTCCCCTACATTGGAAAAAAAATGTGGAATTGAAAGATGAGGGAAAGGCAAAGCCTTCTGGCAGTGTGTCTGCCAATTGGGTTAAAAAAAAAAATCTGGAAAATAATGCAAGGTAGAAAGATTCCTAGTCTAGTGAAAGATAAATATAGAGATGACCCTGCTTTCCCATGATGTATTGCACCATTTTCCTTGTACTCTCCTTTTACCTAGGATTTTCCATTTTCATATGCAAATGAGCCTATAATTTACCCTAGAAACTTATTTACATAGCAACTGCAACCCTACAACTCAAAAGGAAAAAGGACATTCTGAGCTCTGTTATTCATATTCTAGTTAGTCCTATCCATCCAACTTTTTCTGCCTGAGGGGGGGGGGGGGGCAAAGAGCTATTTATAATTGCTCAAATTGCAAATTAATTTTGATATAATGTAATTTTGTGACAAAGTTTATTAATCTCATTTTAATTTATGGCATCATGGTTTTTGACTGCCATAAAAGAAATCCCAGTTAGTTCATTTTTTATTCTCTAATGGAGTAATGTTGCAACTGTGTGTTTTTGCTTAATTAAACCTGGTGCATTTTTATTAATTAATTTTGAAAACGATTACTTTACTAAAATAAACTGCTGAAAATTTTTATTAAGGCCGTCATGAACATAAGTGGTTAATACGTTAGCGTTGTGTAATAACCAGGGCTGGGGAGTAGCGCGCTACAAGTAGCGAAACTACAGTAGTCGCTACTTTTTTTTATAGTTTGTAGTGTAGTGCGCTACTTTTTAAAAAAAGTAGTGTAGTGTGTAGTGCGCTACAAAAAATCAGTAGTTTGTAGCGCGTTTTGGAAGCTACTTTTTCAGCTACTTTTCCGTGTCATCACTTCCGGCGATTGATCACGTGGTGCAATTGTTCTTTTTTCTGACTACAAGCATAGAACTGGAACGGATGCTTGAAAGAACACCCAATCCCTCCTCCGCCCCTCCCCATGAGGAGATCATAGAAATACACACCGTGTGTATTATACTTTTATGGAGGGGAGGGGGGGGGGGCTCGCTAATTGCGAAGACCGACTATATGTCATGTCAGATTTGAAAGGATATATCCTACAGGAAGTTCACGGAAAACTGGACACTGAATCATTGGCAATCCTGATCCTGGCAAGTGGACACTACATTGTATTTATGGGTGCAATAAAAAAAAAAGTCCAAAGAAAATTAATGATGTTACAAAAGCATACAATTTACAGATATGTAAAATTCTTTTTCAAAAGCACAAAAATACTCACTACTATGCACAGAAATAGATATTTTAAAAATTCAAGCCTTATATGTATTCTAACTTTCAAAAAAGTCAACTGTTATGGTCTAAACTTGATTCATCTGGTTCACCCCTCTGGATCCGCCAATGGGCCTTGCCTTAATATGAAGTTCAATGCAGCTACTTTTTTTTTTACACTCTCAGTCAGACTAGAGACATCAATGCAAATGCAAGCTATTCTAATGATTTCTCTCTGACGTTCCCAGATTATCACACTGGCAAGGGGAGGGGGGGATAGCCCGGGTCGCCAAATATCCCAATAATATAGATTAAAAATTCATATATACTGAAATAATAAGAATAATAAAAATAAAACAATTTCCTCTGTAACAGTTATTGTTGTCCATCACTAGATCAACTGGGAGACTTCGATGGAGAACATGATTTGATCAAAGTACAGTAAATTGAAATGCCATTTTTTACCCCGAGTACCAGTGCCTTGTGTTTTATGTTTTAAAGAAGAAAGAAAATTACAAATTTTTTGTTGGTCCAGGAAAATTTTCTAGCACGCTAAACTTGAGCGGCTTGTAGAAATAACCATCCCAGACAGTGCCGGATTTAGAGGTGTGGAGGCCCTGGGGCAACAAAGGAGTGGTGGCCCTTAATTCTTTCGCAAACAAGTTAAGAATTTTTTCGAAGACAAGTGTGGCGAAGTGGGTTCGCCATTAACTTATAGCCTAGAGGTTCAGGGTTCGATTTCCGAGTTCGATATTCGGTAGGAAATTTTATGTCTATTATGCAGGCCCATGCTGTCTCGGGAGGACAGGGGGACATGTCCCCCCTGCGCCCTCTACTTAAGGCGCTCTTTGTGCCTTAAGCCAACGAAAGAATTACATTTTCGTGTACAAGAAATTAACTTGAAAAACCGTTTCAAACTAAATATTTTTTTCCTCGAATGCAAGGGCGGTTTAAAGGGGGTGGGGCAGAGGGGGCGACCGCCTCCACTTCCCCGAGTGAAAATAAATTAATGTAAAAGATCCTATTTTACTACCATAAAATGGATGCATATGTCAATCTTCTATCTAACCGCCCCCCCCCCCCCCCCCCCGATCTGTCCATAGAAATATAAATCTGTATGGCGCGAATGTTTCAAATGTATGTGTACAAGTGTTCAGAAAAAAAAAGTATTCAACTTTCGCTAAATACTAGAATCTACTGTAGTATGGTGTAGTAAAAAAGGAGGGCTGTGAGCCTTCTCCATAAACAAAAAACCATCGCTTTAGCTCGAGGACTTACTGATAAGGAAGGACAGGATTTGCAGGGGGTACATTCACAAGGCACATGTTATTTCCTATTACAACTTTCTGGTTTACACAAGTCCACAAAATTACCGAGAAAGCAATGAAACAAAAAAAAAAAAAATCCTCCAAGGACACCCCTCGAATCTACAATGAATTCTTCTATTTTGTTGGTTTATCCAGTTACTTTCTAAATCTGTGCTAAACCGTGAACTGGACACTCGTTTTCATTTATTGTTGTCTTTTCTTTAGGAGTTACGTTTAAGTTTCATTTTAACTAGATTAGTGGGACTTGTAAATATACAATTTTGTGAACTGTGTATACGTTTCTATGTATGTAAAATTTTATGTTTAAACTTTATTTATTGTATCTAATTACCAAAATGGGTTAATAATACAAGACCTAATCAAAGAACCGAAGGTATGTTTTACTTTTATTTTCTTTCTCTTACTTAGATGTAATATAAAGCAATAAATAGTTGAACATGTATGTGTATTACAAAAATTAATTTTATGCGCGATTTTTTTCCCACCATGAATCGTGATGAAACCGAAAGTTAATTTTTGTAAAAGTTACAATATTGTTTAATCTCTAAGAAAATAGAAACAAATAAGAATGCCAATTTTCTTTTAAAATGATAATCCGGCGCTCTTGGGAAACATGTCATATTCTGTTCTCATTCAGTATTTTAAACTTTATTGTTCTAAAGTTAAAAGAAATGTTTCAAAATAGCTCCTTTTTAATAATTGCTTTACATTTTCGGAGGGGGCCCTCCGCCCTCCTCAAATACTCCCCTGGTAGTTGTTTATTAGAGCAATAGTTTTTCTAATTAAGATATCAATAGTTTTCTCTAATTAGGATATAAATATTCTTAAATATAAGTGTAATGCACACTGAATCTGTTAGCAAAATTTGTCTCCTAAAAGTAGCGAAGTAGCGACTACATTTCAAAAGTAGTGTAGCTAACTACATTTGTCAAAAAGTAGTTGTAGTTGTAGTTAACTACATTTTTCGAAAAGTAGCTGTAGTTGTAGCGCGCTAAAAAAAAAAAAAAGTAGTTTTTCCCACCACTGGTAATAACTAGGTAAGTTAATCATTGACTAGAAGAATAAAAGAAATTAAACATCGCGAACCTGTAAAAGAAAATTTTGATATTCATCCTAAAGAGAAAATTAAAATCTAAACATCCTGAAATAAAACTTGATAGACAGAGAGATTGACTCCAATAACCAGGCAATTAAATCAGCTCCAATTGAATTTATTCATTATCAATATATCTTACATTAACGGTGGTAAATCTCAACAACAGAAAATACATTTTTTTTCCATCAAATATTTATCATATACAACACAACTCTTAGAATTAAATTAAAGAAAAACACTTTGTACTCTTAACATTAGGAAGCTGAAAATTTTTCTTCTCATTTAAAAAAAAAAAAAAAAAAAAAAAAAAAAAAAAACCCATTGTTAATCGAAAAAAAATTATTCTGAGTGGACAGAAAATAAAATATAAAACAAAATAAATATTTAAAACTTACATAACTGGATCCAATGAGAAATAAAAAACTTAGAGAAAGAAAAATATAGTCGTTATTCGCCCCATAGTGAGACGTTAAAAGAACGAAGAGGAGAGAGAGAGGAAAAAGCAAGATACCGGCAGCTTTTTCCGCACTCGTCCAAGTCCAGACTTTTTCAAACTTTTCCTCCACAGCACGTTCGCTCGCTGCATCATACCCCGCCTCCGATGTGCAAAGTAGTTCTTGCAGTAATATTTTTATTTTTTAATAATTCACCTCTCATTTTGCATAAACGATCTTATTTCCATGCATGAGGTGAACTTAGGTCACCTTTCATGACGATGTACTGAATAATTATTATTTTAATTAATTCAGGTCTCCGTATTCTTGCGCTGTTGTTTTCGTCTGCTCCTATGATGACACAGCTCTCTGGAATGTTGATTACTTTTCTATGTGTGCCCTGCACTACGATATACCAGGCTTTATGCACTGGGGGGTGTAAACAAGATGGCGAAGCATCTTCTTGAAGTATCTTGGTATGTTTTTGGAAAAGGGAACATAGAGGGAGATACTTAGGAAAATAACAGTAGAGAATTTACTAAGCAAAATTACTTAATTTTGTATAAAAAAAAACTAGAAACTCCTATTTGTCTTACAAAATTTCCATTGTAGAATATTTTAGTTTATAAAAATAAAAATTAGCATTCCTTCAAAAATTTTACACATATAAAAAAAAACAGTCCACTCAGAGAAAAAAAAAAGGGTAAAATGCCCACTCAGAAGGGTTATAACAAATCACCATTACTACATGTCATAAATTAAAGATTCCCCTAAATTTGATTGAACAAAATAAAATAATTCTTTTAGTTTTTAATCTTAAATATTGAACCAAATTACTGTTAATATTTGTCACTTAGGAGAGTGCTTACACACATTTAGTACCATAAATAGTTAATTACTTCTATTAAGGGGAGAGCATAGCATAAAATTTATCTTCTGACAAAATTAAAAATGGCTTTAATTAATTAAAACTTATCCACAACTACTGAAAACAGCTCCATGCCCTTAGGGCTCCATAATCAACACAACAGTAATGTTATAACTTAGATGACACAGAAAAGAAAAATTTTAACATAAGTGTCATAAGCAGTAAGTGTTTTTTCTCAGATATCACTGCTGTCAAAAGTAGCTAAACACTATAAATAACAGTAAAAACGAAAGGTCACAACTAGTATCTTATGTACTTGGCTACTTCATACAACACATGAAAAATTATTTGTATAAAAATCTAGGGTACTACGTTCATTTTTAATATTGATTTTTTTAAAAAACAACTTTGCTATGAACAAATGAGACATTTTATAAATTGTAAGTATTAAATTTTAATTATAACTGCTTCTCTACATGAAGAATAATAATTCTGCTTCTACATGCATTATTTTCCTTCAAAGCTTTTTTTACTTTTATGTAAAATTTTGGCTTTACCAGACCATTCTATGCTATTTACAGTATAATCAATCATCATGTGCATAAAATGAATGTTATGATAAACCAAACCATTTGAAGAACATTAAGATTTTACCAAATTATCCCAAACAATTAGGAAAAATGGCATTTTCACCCATTCTTTGCTCGATTCAGTGAGTTACTAGCTGTTTATTAGTGTTTATTTAGTGTTTTGATGATCAGTTATATTTTAAAATAAATAAAATTAATTAATCAATAAAGGCAGAAAAAATGTGAGAATATTGTTCACAAATGGCATTTAGGTTTGGTATTTGACCTTTTTGAAATCTCCCTTTATTAAGTCGTGTGATAAGCTATATCAGACTTTTCCTTTTCTCTCTGTGATTGATAATTCTAGAGAAAGAGTCAGGAATACAAAATGCTGGTTTTAGTCAAAGAATCAATTATTAGGTTTCATCAAGCACAAACTAAAAATCTCTGGTATCTCTCTATTCTAAAAAAAAAATAACGGTCGCTGTCACCGCTGTTTAGAGCTTGTTCAGCTAGCTTCTCCTGAACCGTGGGTATTTGAATTTCGAGAAACATGTCCACGGATTCGGAAAATTCCAAGGAACCTGATAAGCTGAGTTAAATTTTGAAATTCGAATTATTTTAGAAGATATTAATAAACAACTGAAAAAATAAAACATAATGGTAGCCAGATTTGGCATAAAATCATTCATTCCTTTGCAACAAAGCAATTCCAAGTATGTAGAATCATGTGAAATTGACAAACGTGAAGTAGAATTACACCCATTTTATGCCAAAGTAGAAAGTATAGGAAATAAATAACTCAAAGTGTGTTACACAAAGTAGACAATTTTCAAATAGTAAGTTCGCTTAGACAACAGGAGTTCAGAATTGGCGATTATTTGTTTTTCGAAAACAGAATAACTAATTCTAACTGCATTTAAAAACAGGTAAAAACACATTAAAATCCGTTATGTAGCACTATCGGTGGCGGCCACCACCTTTTTCAGCACAGGTCTTGGTTCTAAATGGCCAGCTCTCTTCCTCAGCAGGGCGTTCCACCCAGGATCGATCTGCGCATGCGTCATATCATTCACAGTGCCATCTGTGGTTATAATCTGTAGGGCTTCCATATTTAGGGCATAATGACTGTTTTTGTAATTGGCGAGTTTTTGGTTATTGTTAAAGTTGATTTCTATGGGGTGTTCCTGGGCTATTTTTGCGAGGGCAGTAGTGGTTTTATTGAATTTAATGTCAGTTTGATGTTCCTTTTTTGGTCTTTGATTTTTCGTTTTATCATGCCAATATAGTAGCCCTGTTTATTGGTACTATTGTCTGTAAAGCTTAGTTTATAAATACCGGTAGTTTCATAAGGATTGATATTATCTTTATCACTGCGAATGCGTTTGAAAATATTTTGATTGGGTTTTATGGGGATTTTGATATTTTTCTTTGCGGCTTCATTTGTGATTTTTAGGGCGGCTCCCCTGCAGTAGGGAATGGCATTGGTAAATTTTAGTTTCGGATTTTGATAGTTATTGATTTGTTCCAGTTTTTTTATTCTCTTTTTATAAAGGTTTTTTACTATTGAATTTGGGTACCCTGCGTTTTTACATTGTGTTTTGATAAACTGGAGTTCTTCATTGAGGAGTGTTTCGTTTGAGCATACTGTAATTGCGCGATTGATATAGCATATTAAAATAGCCGCCATACGACCCTATATCAATCGCGCAATTACAGTATGCTCAAACGAAATAAAAAAAGCCTTATAGGGGCCGATATAGGTATAAAAAAGCCTTATTAGGGGCCGATATAGGTATAAAAAAGCCTTATTAGGGGCCGAATGCCTCATACGGAAAGCAAGCGTAACGAGTCTAAGGAGGCATTGGCCCCTAGTTTTTATATACAATCCTAAGCAATTATCTATGTTCACCAAATAGTGAAATCTGCATTGTTACTATTATAAAAATAGCATACTAAATTAATTTTTACTTCCTTCTACGAAGTATAAGGAAGTAATGTGATCCCAAAAAATTTCAGGGGCGAAATTTCGGCAAAAATAAGATTTTGAATACCTCTCAATTTAATTTTAAGAATTTTTTCAATGCATCTCATCGTATGATAGCATGCACAATCATATAAATGCGTCTGCAACCCATTTTGACCCATGGCGAGTCTATTTTGACTAGTTTTTCCATGCCATTTGTATGTACATTTGTTCATGCGTACGTATGTATGTAACTTGCATATCTCAAAAACTATTGTTTTTAGAATGTTCAAATTGTATATTTAGGATTGTTGTAACATTTAGTTGTGCACCTCCCTTTTTGGTCCCAATTGACTAGATAGTTTATGTACAGGACAGCCCAAAAGATTCGAAATACATTACGATCTATGGGCCGAAATTCATCAAACTTGCATATCTCAAAAACTATTTGATGTAGAATGTTAAAACTTTATATTTAGGATTTTTGTAACATCTAATTGTGTACCACCCCTTTCGGTTCCATTCGACTGGATAGTTTATCTACAAGGCCACCCAAAAGATTTTAACTACATTACACTCGCTCTATGGACAGAAATTCATTAAAGCATATTTTAGAGGTATTAGGCTACTTCAAACAACTCAAAAGTAATATATGCTGTTAAGGGTTACAAAATGAATTTCTCCATCTAAAAAAGTGTCTTTATCATTTACAGTTCTGCTACAGGAACACTCAAGATTTCCAATACATTACGATCAATGGCAATTTTAGACATTCATCCATTTCAAGTACAATACCGTCCTACCATTTAGTTAGGTAATGGTCCGACACTGTTACATGTATTCCTCAAGAATTACGCGAAAAGTTACCAAGCTTCACGACTTTTGGTGTATGTGTGTATGTATTTAACTCTCAAATCTCAAAAACTATTAGTCATAGAATGTTGAAATTTCATATATATGATTGCAGTAACATCTAGTTGTGCATGCCGATTTTTGGTTCCAATCTACTGGAGAGTTTATTTGCAGGACCACCCAAAAGAACTTCAATACATTAATGCCTATGACCATCTTCAATACATTACATCTGAAATCAGTCATTGTTTTGTCCATGGCCAAAATCTCGCCATTTATTGTCGACCTTGGTGAGTTTTGCCGAAATATCGCCAAATTTGGTGATCATTTGTCCTTTGGTCCATGGCCAAAATATCACCATTTGTCATTGTCTTTGGCAAAAGTCAGGCATTGTTTGGTCCAAAATCTCGCCATTTGTTGTCGACCTTGGAGAGTTTTGCCGAAAAACCGTTAAACTTTACTATTACTGCAGTATTTTATCGCTTTCAAACAAAACAAGTTTAGATGAGGTGCAGCGAAAATATTTTTGATTTAATAGACGTGAAGGAAGTCATGTGTTGTCACATCAGATTTTTTTCCCAAAAGTGCATTCTATAAATTACTGTAACATTGAAATATTTTAAACACAATTACTTAATATAATTTTTAACTTTTAATTTACTTCTTTTTTAGTTTACATAAACATATGGCTGAGCATTTAAATGTAGAGATAACTCTTAATTCAATTTCTGATGTATCTATTGCAATGGAATGGTTAAGAGCTACATTCTTATATCAACGTGTATTTAAAAATCCAAAATACTATGGTAAGTTATGAGTAATATTTGAAAAAATATTATTTTTCTTTAAAAAATCCATTACTAAAAAACTTTCTAAATTTTCTTTAAAAATTTAGTAAGTTTATAACAGATTTAAGTTCTGTACTTTTTAAAAAGAAAATCTTACTTTTTCAATGGCATGCTGATTAATGACATTTTAAAAAACTTTATAATTTTTAGCCAAAAAAAAAAAAATATTTTAAGAAGTTCTGTAAATTTTAAAAATAGGGCAATTTTAAATAATTTTATATCATACTTCTGTGATATAAAATTACTGAAATTTTTAAACTATCAAAACTATTTAATCAGGAAAGAAGGTTGAGATAGATAATATTAGAAGTAAGAGCAACTCTGATTATTTACCCTTTTCACTTCCTTGTAATCTTTTATTCCATCTGATAACATCCCTCATTACAAATTGTATGTACAGTGGTTTAAAGTGTTGGAGGGAGAAGTTGTGTGTGTGATTGATGATTTTGTAATATGCTGATAGACTGAGCTGCTGTTGAGGCCAAGGCAGGATATGTGTTCAAATGACGCAAAATATAAAGGTTCTAATTTTTACAAATTGTTTTATGACTTGATAACCCCATATACACACACACATATATATAGATATATATATATATACCGGGTGATTCAAAATAGATGTTAAGGAGATTATTTTTAAAACCTTAAATGATCGAAACATACTTCCAATTAGAAAAGTTCGTCAAATTAAGAGTAACTTTCAGATAAAGCATTTTTTACTGGGGGTTGTATACATATTAAAATTCGAAATTTAATTTTTATACGGTCCCTCCTTTAATACCCTTTATATTTAGAAAAATGGTACTTAAAAGATTAATAAAACAAATCTCGTGTCTCTACGTTGAATAGTTTCCAAGATATATCAATTTGAAAATTTTGGCATTTGTCATTAAGCAATAAGGGGATGTCTTCAAAGTGAGAAAAATGTAATTACTTTTCAACTGATGTTAATTTATGTTAATAGTCATTTGACAGACACAGTTGACACCTCAAATCCTAATTTAGGTAGAATTATCCTGTAACACATGTTTGGCGGTTTCTAGTGAAAGTTACCACACCATAGTGACCTACACCATTATTTTGTCATTCTCTATTACACTTTAAAATCCCTTTTCTAGAAGTGTGATGTAATGAGTGGAAGACCCCCTAAAAGACTGAATTTTTGCTAATTTCATAAAGCAGTACCGATCATTTTAGGTAAAACTACTTGTTCATTCCATGTCAAATCAACGAAAATTTTTAAAAATGGCTACATCCGTCACAGATTTTGATGAAATAATTTGATACTTATGTACAACTTTTGATGCTGATTACCAATATATCAATTATATTAAGATTAATTAAGGGATTCAAAAGTTATGAGCTTTCAAATTTCAGATGAGATGCCCTGTCAGACGCCATCTTGAATGTCACTTATACACACACATATATACATATAGCCATAACTTTCTTAAAATTTGTCCTACAAACTTCAAATTTGTGTTGTTTAAATCAGAAAAAAACACATTTTCGCTTAAGCTAGGTTAATATTGTACAACTTTATTACAGTAACTGTAAAATCCGTTTATTTCTCATTTTTTGGTTGAGAGAGTGAATAACTTCAACAGCTAATTTAGCGAAGTGCTCCATTTTCAATGTTCACCAAATTTTATACACAAGTAGTTAAAAGTATGCTATAATATCTGAATAAAAAATTTTGATGGGTATTTTACAAATAAAGTTTTAAAAAATAAAATTCTGATCAAGTACATGCATCTTTATTACAGTGCATTGCACTATTTTCTTAAAGATCATTTATCCATATAATTACATTTTAGAAAAGTATGTACAATTTACTGATAGTATAGAAGTGCTTTTTGTTGTTTCTATAAATTTTATTCCGACAAGCTTTGAAGGAGAAATAAAGAAACTCACTAAATAGAAACAGGTACGCTTTATATTTCCTCTTAAAGAAAAAATGCTTTTTGCAGAAAAAGACACTTTTTCAAATAAACTACTAATCTAAAATTACTAATCTACTTTCTAATCTAAAAATGGTAAATAAGTAGTTTTTTTTTTTTTTCCTAGCAGGTGAATTCTGCATAAGATCAACCAGCATTTTTAATAACAAATCAATTCAGCTTTCATGCATACTTAATAAAAATAATTTTCACTTAAATTGAATTGGTAACCTTTATTCTTTCTTTATTTAATTTTTAATGAGGCATTTAAAAATGTATATTGAAAGTGAAGTCTGCAAATTATAGTATGAAGTCTAGACATCAGGAGAAAAAACAAGATGTTTAACAAAAACATAAAATCATACATCTACTGTCTTAGGAATCACAAACATTATTTGTCATAGTATTTGTGGCATAGTGGTAATAGCATAGTGGTATAGCATAGCATAGTAGTAAATGATAAGCCTTATATGTGTGTATACTATAAGCTTTAGCTGAAACCTAATTATTTTAAAAAGATATTTAATTTCATGATAATTCACATGTTCTTGATATTAGATTTTTACTTTGTTATTCTATCTGGATTATGAAATCCCATTTTTTATGAATTATTTCAGCAAATTGCATGTGTAAGGCAAGTGATAGCTATCATTCAACATTAAAACGGTTTTTAGTAACTATAGTACTAATTTCTGAGAGCAGGTGCAATAACTCTTCTGAGCAGCTGCAAATAAATGACAATACCTACTCCTACAACATCTAATATTTACTTGTAGAGATGTTTAGATATAATATGTAGTAGTTTTTACTTCTTATTTTTTTATTTAAACTTTATGATGAAATACTAAATTTTTGGTTAACTGCTAATTTTATAATTAATATTATATTTTTATTAAAAGCTTGATATCTTTGTATTTATACGTTTTAATTTGTGAGGAGAAATTCTAATGGTTACAAGTGCTCTTTGTAGTCTAAGTGAAATTTTTTCTGACAAATGCCCAGGAAAAATACTGTGTCGAAGATTGGAGTAAACAAAATCAGGAAATCCTTTCATTGAGAATGAGAGTAAAATTTGAAGTGTCTGAAATTATACTGCATTCTTATACGAAAGTAAATTCAGTGACCTCCCCAGACCTTTCTGTCAGCCGGGCAGCATTATGAAGCTGCAATGTGTAATCCTATTGAATTAAAGCATTTTAAATGATATTCGATTTTTCTGCCGGGCAGTTAGTAGTTGGGCCTGTGCCCCTTCGGCCATAAGGCCTTTACCAGAAAGACCTGGGGAGAACCCTAAAATATTCTCACAAATTTTTACTTCCTGAAAAAGATTTTACAATTCATTTAATGTATGCAGCTATCCAATCATTTTAGCTACAACTATTACAGGCACTCATAACTTGCACTGTTTTGCATGCTGCCGCAGGAAGTACCTATCAACTGAGTAAAGAATCATTCCAATGGTTCAAACAATGTTTAACAAATAAAAATTCGAGTTTTTCTATTTTAAAATGATATCCAGCCAATATTTATATAGACACATATTTATTTATTATTGCTTATAATTTAAAAGTATGTATAAAGTGTAGAAATGCCATGACAAATTATCTTTCTGCTCCCTGAGAAAGAGTATGTTTGATTTCATTTTTTACTATACTTCCCTTTTTTCTTTTTACATTTCATATGTTTTGCAGCTTTTACTTTCAATATTTATGTTTCAACGTTTAATTAAAAATCAAATACATAAAGAATTAAGGTTGTTAATTCAATTTTATTAAGTGAAATATAATTTTACTACATGAGGCAGATGAATTGATTTGTCATTAAAAATGCTGGTTGTTCTTATGCGAAATCAACTTGCTAGGGAAAGAACACTTATTTATCATTTTTAGATTAGAAAATGTAGTTTATTTGAAAAAGTTTATTCTTTTTCTGCAGAAAGCATTTTTCCTTTAAGAGGAAATATAAAGCGTACCTGTTTCTATTTAGTGAGTTTCTTTATTTCTCCTTCAAAGCTTGTTGGAATAAAATTTATAGAAACAACAAAAAGCACTTCTATACTATCGGTAAATTGTACATACTTTTCTAAAATGTAATTATATGGATAAATGATCTTTAAGAAAATAGTGCAATGCACTGTAATAAAGATGCATGTACTTGATCAGAATTTTATTTTTTAAAACTTTATTTGTAAAATACCCATCAAAATTTTTTATTCAGATATTATAGCATACTTTTAACTACTTGTGTATAAAATTTGGTGAACATTGAAAATGGAGCACTTCGCTAAATTAGCTGTTGAAGTTATTCACTCTCTCAACCAAAAAATGAGAAATAAACGGATTTTACAGTTACTGTAATAAAGTTGTACAATATTAACCTAGCTTAAGCAAAAAATGTGTTTTTTTCTGATTAAAACAACACAAATTTATAGTTTGTTGGACAAATTTTAAGAAAGTTATGGCTATATATGTATATATGTGTGTATAAATGTTATTCAAGATGGCGTTCGACAGGGCATCTCATCTGAAATTTGAAAGCTCATAATTTTTGAATCCCGTAATTAATCTTAATATAATTGATATATTTGTAATCAGCATCAAAAGTTGTACATACATACCAAATTTCATCAAAATCTGTGACGTATGGTGTCTTGGCCTGGTTGATCAGACATGGAATGACCCTTTCACGAATTTGAAGGCATTTACTGTCAACAATGGGATCGTTATTTAACTTTTTTCAACTCATAGTTGATCCCCCAAAGTAAAGATTTTTTCGCTTGAAAACCAATGCCAGCACAGCAGGTAAAGTGGTGTAAGTCATCATTTTTAAAAATAAATTTTTTGCTAACTATTTCACTTAGAGATACGGGATTTGTTTTATTAATTTTCTTAGGAAAAGAGCAGCATTCTTCTAAATATAAAAGGTAGGACAGGTGGGACTGTATAAAATTAAAATTTTGTATTTTAATATGTATACAACCTCCCGTAAAAAAAAATGCCTTATCTGAAAGTTACTCTTAATTTGACGAACTTTTCTAATAGTCCGGGAGCCAGCGACAGATTTTGGTCAGTTATTTCTTCCCGGCCGATAATTTGTGAGATGATTAAGATAGTTGTGTGTTGAAACCTGGTGACCGTCAGCTGCCGCACCATGGGTGGGTTGGGCGGCAGCCGCCTTCCAGACACGTAAAAAAAAAAAAAAAAAAAAAAAAAAAAAAAAAAAAAAAAATTCAGTCATTTCCTCCCGGTTGAAAATTTCTGAAAAAATAGTTGCATAGTTCTTGTTTGAAAAAAAACCATCAGCTGGCCAAGCGGCGGTGGATTATACGTCAGCTGCTCATACGAACATGTCAAAAAAAAATTTTTTTTTCAGTGATTTCCTCCCGGTTGAAAATTTGACAGATGTTAGTTTACATTCTACTTAAATAAAAAAACAAGTCAGCTGGCTGTATGCCGGTGGAAAACCAGTCAGCTGCCACAGTGAAAGTGTGGTGCGGAAAGGCAGTGTGGTCGCCGCTAGCCTATTTCAATGCACCAGCTGACGGGTTTTCCCCCAGCATACAGCCAGCTGAATTTTTTTATTATGGCAAGAATTATGTCAACTATTATTTGACAAATTTTCAACCGGGAGGAAATAACACACTTTATTTTATTGGACACAATGTGCTGATATCCTCAATAATTTATAGTTTGTTGGACAAATTTTTAGAAAGTTATGGCTATATATGTATATATGTGTGTATAAATGACATTCAAGATGGCGTTCGACAGGGCATCTCATCTGAAATTTGAAAGCTCATAATTTTTGAATCCCTTAATTAATCTTAATATAATTGATATATTTGTAATCAGCATCAAAAATTGTACATACATACCAAATTTCATCAAAATCTGTGACGTATGGTGTCATGGCCTGGTTGATCAGACATGGAAATGACCCTTTCACGAATTTGGCACGAATATCTGGCTTTGAAGGCTTTTGTATACATAGCCATTCTTATATACAGGCAGACTATTTCTTTGCTTGGCTTGAAGTCCGCTTATAAATCCTTGATTTATTTTTGAGAAGAAAAATGAAACTGTGTAATCTAGAAAAGCAATTTAAAAGGAAGGAATCACAATTTTTCCTTCAAAGCAGGATATAACGTCAATATAACGTCCTTTTCCACTTGCAGAGCCGAATTTTGTCACACAAATAACCTTTTTTGATTCGGAAAAATAAAATGGAGCTGAAAATGCCAAAAAATCGCTTAAAAATGAGGAAACCGGTGATTTTCATGTTTTTAAAGTAGCACAGATTGTTTTTTTTAATATTTCTATACATAATTATGAAAAATAGTAGGATTATTGAGGATATCAGCACGTTGTGTCCAATAAAATAAAGTGTGTTATTTCCTCCCGGTTGAAAATTTGTCAAATAATAGTTGACATAATTCTTGCCATAATAAAAAAAATTCAGCTGGCTGTATGTAAGGGGGAAACCTGTCAGCTGGTGCATTGAAATAGGCTAGCGGCGGCCACACTACCTTTCCGCGCCACACTTTCACTGTGCCAGCTGACAGGTTTTCCACCGGCATACAGCCAGCTGACTTGTTTTTTTATTTAAAGTAGAATGTAAACTAACATCTGTCAAATTTTCAACCGGGAGGAAATCATTGAAATTTTTTTTTTTTTTAATTTACATGTTCGTATGAGCAGCTGACGTATAATCCACCGCTGCTTGGCCAGCTGACGGTTTTTTTTCAAACAAATACTATGCCAACTATTATTTCAAAAATTTTCAACCGGGAGGAAATGACTGAATTTTTTTTTTTTTTACGTGTCTGGAAGGCAGCCGCCGCCCAACCCACCCATGGTGTGGCAGCTGACGATCACCATGCTTCAACACACAACCGTCTTATTCATCTGAGAAATTATCGGCTGAGAGGATTTTGGTCGCAAAAATCTGTCACTGGCTCCCGGACTATAAGTGGAAATATGTTTTGATCACTTATGGTTTAAAAAATAATCTCCTTAACATCTATTTTGAATCACTCGGTATATGTGTATATATATATATAGCAAAATTTCACAATTCCACTAAAATACTTTATTAAATAGAAATTTTTAAATTATGTTGGAAAAATGAGAAAAATCAAAGAATTGAACTGACCTATGAATTTAATATACTTAAACAAATTGTCTAAATTATTGAAAAGTATGTTACCTTGTTCTGCATGTGTTTACCATTTTCTGAATTTGATTTTAAGTTACTGAGTTAAAGGGAGCAAAGTGTGCAATTTCGCAGGCACACTTGATCTGTCACAATAATGACAAATAGATATAGGGCAGTTCAAACATTCAATCTACAAAAATGCATAGGAACTGGCTTTGAAAGTTGAGATCCTTCTGGAACATTTTAGAACATTATTCTTGAACATCTTAAAATATTTTCTAAAATTCTCAAATACTTTTCAAAATGCTTAAACTCAATTACCAGCTGCTTCACTGACTTTCCATTACAGGAACAATTTACAACATTCTGAGATGTTCCAGAACATTCTGACTAGTCTTGGCCATTTATGCCTTGATTCCCAGCTGCTTCACAACTTTCCCTTTGGAACTTCATTATTGTGATGCCTGTTTTTGACTGCATATCTTGGAACCAAAACCTTACACATCCAAACTGAAACCTTTTGAAGGGTAGAAAACTACCTTACCATGTAATCCCTGTATAGGCCATGGGCCATGGTTCAAAAAAGGCTTTAGATAGGAGTTCGTTTCTCAACTTGGGGGATATTTAGAAATTGTTCCATAATGTCCTTTGGACTTTGTTGATTAGGGGGAAAAAAAATGTTCTTGACCATAAATGTGCACATAAAAAAATAATCAGAACGACCATAATATTCAAATATCCGATTTATAATATTTTTTCTTTCCTATTATATAATTTTAAAACATTATAAAAGACATAAAATCATTGTTAAAAAGCTTGACATATTATTAAGTCAGAATATTATATTATTAGACAGTTTACAATACAGTATTTACAATTTTAATTTCATTAAAATTAATAAAGGAAAAAAACTAAGCTTCCAAAAAATGTTTATAGAAAATTGGGATAAATTTATTCATTAAATTATAATTCAAAGAACAGTGGATAAGTTATACTCATAGGTATAATATTAGTTTAAAAATGAAATAATTTTAAAAACATAATTTTATAAAAATTGATAATTAACTAGCCCCATTCAAATTATTTTTTAAATAATGAAAATATATATACAAAATAAATGTAATGCACTTAAAAAATACATTAAAAAAAATATTTTACTTTTTAAATTAAAGTTAATTTGACATTTAATAATTGCTGTACATAATTTTTAATGAGTTAAGCTTTTTAAATTTGTAATTATAGGATTGTTGCCATTGTACCACAAAATGACCCTTCATAAATTCACTATGCACAAATGGATGAGTGTCTTGTAAATTCATCATTTCCATCCAGTAACTAAATACCTAGCATAATTCACTCTGTCATAAGCAAAATTCCGTGGCAACATAGATAAAATAGCAGACAGATGAAGAAACCAGTTAAATTCTCTTGTGGCTCGTTGAAATAGCAAAACTAATTCTACCATACCTAAATAGGTACACCAGAATCTAAAAGTTGGACTTTCAGAACATCTTTTTGTAAAAAATTCACTGTACATATTTAGAACTCTATCAATGTCTTCTCTACATAATGTGTTAAAAAAATCCTTTTCTAGAAATGACTTGTGCAATGCTTTTGCTGCAGTAACAATAGAAATGTTTTCTGTAGGATCTAACTGATCAATAAATGCTTACAATCTCAAGTTTTCCAGTGCTTCTGCCATGATTTTGTGTGCTCTAATGCTTCGGTTGTAATGATGACCATTTAGAACAGCAGATATTGAATTGTGGTGTTGTCACTATATTATCCCTTTTCTTAAATTTTCTTTTGTCAGTGATTAATTTAATTTGCCTCTACCCAGGACGTTTTCGTAATGTAGGATCTTTCCAGTTAAAATTTAAATAACTACTAAGTAATTTCTTACCTTTGGAGGGCTGTTAATTATTTATTTTGTTTTGGCAGTGCAAAGTTTTCTCTTTTGTTTACTTTTCTTGTGATTAAATTTTCTCTTAACCGGCCATTTTTTAGCCTTCAGGGTGTTTAAAATTAATATTTACTTTTAATTGCCGTTCTGTACTTAATCTGGGGTTTAAAATATAGTGGCTGTACTTCATACCTCCCTTTTCATTAAAGTTGTTTTGATGGGATTTAAAAAAAAAAACTAATTTTTGTAACTTCCCGTAATCCCACTTTTTCTTTATTTTATTACTTTATTTCTCCCGTTGTCAGGCTTCTCCCTGTAAATATTCAATAATTTTCATCTTTTCATCTAATTTTCATTCAAGTTTTGCTTGCTATTTCATGCTATTGCATCATTTCTTGTGCCCGTTGCATCAGATTTCGGAGGTGACGCTAAATTTTCCCACCCTTCTGGCGCCTGGAATGTTCTGGAACTTTCTTTTTCCCCCTTTTTGGGCCCCAGGTCGGACTATCCCGGAATGACTTGAGGTGCACTCTCGGCTCTGATTGGTTGAGGGCAGCAGTTCTGGAGCGAGGATGAGAGGCGAGCGCGCGATTTTTCAGTCAGTGGAGTCAGAGACCTAATGCTGCGTGGTTGAGTTGGAAAGTGTCCTTTTTTTTTTTTTTTGCATCGGCGCCTAGACCAGGGTCGGCATGGACTATACTTTGGAGTGGGCCATGAGATAGCCTACTATTTTTCTTTTGGTGGGTGTAACCACCGACCTCAACTGGAGTGATGTTGAATTAAAGTTTTAAACGGTCCATTTTTTTTTTTTTTTTGGCTATTTACGCCCCGCACCTGTCCCATGGACGATTGCCGATAATTGATGGTATGAAATCGTGGAGCCCCTGCAGATAAAATCTATGCGAACATCGAGCAGTATAAGATCGCTTTAGAGGGCCCATGCCTGTGTTGGACTGGCGATCGCCCTCATCACGTGGAGCCGGCGTCCCCAGACGATGTGGTGGTGAGGATTTTGGAGCCCCTGTAGATGAAGTTTTCATGGTCCGAGAGCACTTGATGTCGACTTAGCGGGACTAGGCCGAGAAGATCCGGCAACCGCTGTCTACTTGAGGAGCTGGCGTCCCTGGATGACTCAGATGCCCAGGTGGATGATCCTACATCTGCACAGTGAGCTGTATCTTTCACATTTGTATTGTAGTGGTAACATCAAAACAAAGTCCAGAATAGTGTGCCACCGGCTGGTCCAAGACGCCTAGCGTCTCTCAGTTCGAGAACTATCCTCTTGTTCCCCCTATTTTTTTTCTTTTTTTACCTATTATTTTGCAGGTGCTAAATCAATGTTCCCCCCCCTTTTTTTGCCATTTCCTTTCCTTTCACTCCCTTTGATGCCTGGTGTGTTATATATATATATTTTTTTATTCTCACCCCATTAAACCTTTTAAATATTTTTCTTTTTTTATATAAATTTTTTTTAGTCATTTCTCGTTCATTTTGAGGACGGCCTCTTCATTACCTTTTGTCCTTTTGTTTTGTTAAGACCATCGGTCATTCTGTAAAATCATAAAATACGGGATTGAATTTAAGCTTGTTGAAATGTACCATAATTTTAAAGAGACAATTCGTTTTCATTTGTAACCACTAAACTAAATTTCATAGCATGTGATTACGAGCAAAACATAATTATCATTTATATTTAAATTTTTGGTTTGCAACCATGGGTACCCAGGGGTTATAATTTGATTTTTCTTCCACAAAATGTATGTGTATGAATTGATTGTCCAGTTTAATTGTGCAGTGCCGAAATTAGTGGTAATTTGATTATAACATATGCAATTGATTAAAGCAAGCTTTGTGTCCAAAATTAGTATGCTGCCTAGATAAGAGTAAAATTTCCTTTTTTTTGTCATTTCTGTAAAATTGATGTGGCTGCTGAGTCCATCTAATAATTTGGTGAAATGTTTATGGTACTGCACATTATGTTTAATAATTTTTGTCTTGATCTGATATGTTAATTGTTTAATAAATAAGTTTCAATCCCATCTTTTAGTCCTCATTGCTTTGACAACATCCAACACGAAGGGTGGCAAGTAAGATCCTGGGTTATTCATTCAAAAGACTAACACAACACATTTCTGATTTTTTTTTTCTTTTCTGTGAAATTTTAATTGTGGTGTTCCAAATTGGAATTATACCACAGAATGTTCAGCTACTAAATCAGATTCTATAAATAGCTTGTAAACCAGCATCTTGATACCTCTTGTCAATTATTGCTATAAAAGACATTAAAGTATGAAAATCTCTTAACTGTAACACAATTCTTTTCTGAAATTCTTTATTATTCTACCTGATTTATTGAGCCTTAGAATATATTGCTTGATCCTTAACTAATACAATACATTCTAATTGTAATTCATCTGCAACTTGCAAACTCTGAATTAGTACAGTATTTATTGCTGCCAGCCCTGTCGGATTTTCATCAATAATTGGCAAATAACCGATTTTAGCATTTGGAACAGATATGGTACTTGAAAGAAGAGTATTGAAATCCTGTCCATCCTGGTAATTCTTTTCCATCCACAAACTTTGTTAAATAAAAGCCTACATCAACTTTCCGATAACATTGTTGATATGCAAGTAAATGATCTTTTTCAGACTTATTTATTGCGCTCATACTAGTTGGACCAACTCTTTTCATTACTTTATACGGAATAATAGATACTGGTGGTTAATTGCGAGTTCGTTTATGACTTTTCTTGCACAGTTCAAGTGAAATCTTAGATAATGGTGACCTTTCTTGAAATTCCCACTGTAAAATTATGGCATTTGTATTATGGGTGGCTCCAGCACCTGATAAGGTCTCCTCTCCAAAGTCATTATTGTCCCATACCATTGTTATAAATATATTTGCATCAAATCCTGGTGGGACAAGACTTTTGTTTCTCAGCTGTTTTAATGCAAGATCTGTACCATGTTGTAATATAGAAGAATGAGATACTGAATGACCGTCCATTTAACAAGCCAATAAGTTTAGCATAGTCTGTAATATGTCGCACAGCAATGCCTAATACCAAATGTTTCGGTGTTTGTTTTTTGCGGCTTCACAATAAATATATTATGTCTTGGGAAATAGATAGTATTTTCCTCTTTATACTGTCTGAAACATGCACAGAGTTATTCAATCCAGGGTTGTCAGAAGTTCCAATTAACCAAGCTAAAATATTAAATAGTTCCACAGGTATCATGTCTTCAGCAGCTTTCAATGTTAAATCAACACCAGTCGGTGGCCAAGAACAGGGTAGAACTGCCACATTTTCTATGGAACTTTTTTGAGAAATAATGTAGAAGAGTATAAAATATTTAGAATGTACGATGATTCAGGTGAAAATGCTCGAGGATTATCACTAACATCTGTCTTAGTATCTGTTCTAAAGCTATCCAAATTTATAGCACGACAGATACCTACATCATCTGATTCGTATAAAACAACTAGCTGAAGTACCCATTCTTCGCAGGGGAATGAATGGGCTTTTTGATATTACGATTTGTGGTGATTACTATTCATTGTAATAAACAGATATAGCAAAATGGATATCGTGTTATATTGTGTCAAATAATCATGCATACCAAATTTCAAGGCAATCATTTGTACGGTGCAGAAGGCCATGCGGCATAGCGCAATCTAGTGGCGAGTTTTAGCAAAATGGATTCGGCGAAAATATTCTTGGCATTCAGATATCGATGTATACGAATTTTCATGACAATCGGCTGGACAGTCCTGAAGTTCATGTGTTGACGCGACATCTAGCGGCAAGTTATAGGAAAATGGATAGCGCCAAACTCTTCCCCGTGTTCAAATATCTATGTATACCTATTTTCATAGCGATCATTTGCACAGTCAAGAAGTGATACACTGCAGGGCCATCTAGTGGTTAATTAAAGTAATGATTTGCTACAGTGCCGTCAAGTGGTGAGTTACAGCAAAATGGATAACGCCAAAATATTCTCAATTTTCAAATAGCTATGTATACTGATTTTCATAGCGACCGTTTGAATGGTCAAGAATTTGGCCTGCTGCAGCGTGATCTAGTGGCGAGTTAAAATAATAATGCATTGCAGTGTCATCTAGTGGTGAGTAACATCAAAAGGAACGCAGTTAGAATATATTCTTCGTGCTCAAATGTGTAAGTATAAAAAATTTTATGCCGATCGGTCGAACGGTATAGAAGTTGATGCGTTGCAGCGCCATTTAGCGGCAAGTTACAGCAAAATGGATACTGAAAAATATTCTCCGTGTTCTAATATTCGTGTGTACCAAATTTCATCGAAATCGGTTGGACAATATTCGCATGGCAAACGGCTAAATGGAATAGAATTCGACATTGTGCTGTGGCACCAAGTGGCAAGTTAGAGGAAAACGGATAGCATAAAAACCTTCTCCATGATAAAAGACTTAGGTGAACCAAATTTCATGGTGCAACGGTGCTGGAGTTTTTCAACCTCATACACATGTACCAACATTCATTTTTATCTATAACCAGTGTTATTATATATACCAGTCTCAAATAAAATCCAGTTTCAAATCTAAGCCTAGCCAAAGTGCCAACATACGCCATTTTGCAAGAGTTTTTTCAGGGAATCATTCGAAGCATTGACTTAGCAGTAATCAATATGGGAAATGGTTCGACTGCCAAAAACTAAAGCACGTATTTATATGAAAAGTGAAATCCCTTAATACAACCGAATTTTTTAAAATTATCAACTATAACATGTTTTATTCATCGTTACTCCGATGTACTAAATGAGAAGATTTCAATTTTCTGAAATTTGGCGGAGTTCCCCCAACTTAAATCAATGTACTCAATTGGCAAGAATTCTGAAGATAGATCGCTTGAAATCCCTTAATAACTGCATTATTTCTTCACGGATCATTAAAATTTAACGCTGTATTCTAATAAAACCTTTGCACTTGTTTTCAAAAATCTATTTCCTTAAGCTCTCAATAAATTGCACCAAGCCAAAAACTGTGCAAACCGCTAGAACTCACTTTCTCAAAATTTGCATTTGAGCCATTTTATTTTTTCGCCAAACTAAAAAATTTTACATATTGGCCTCGGAAATCTTCAATTCTTATTGTTTTCATATAAAACATTTCATTCCTGCTCTGATTTTCCATGCACACGATATTATAATAAAAATAATTATAATCTTACAAATATAAACTAACAAAAAAAATCATTATTATTCTTTTATTTTTACTTTGAGAATTTAAAACATTTTATTCGGCAAAATCGCCACTCATGACAACCACGATCCTTATTTCACACTTTTTTCACTACAGGGGTTACAATTACGGAAAGCTCTTTGCGTGGAGAACATAAAAAATCTCTTAAATTCCGGGAACAGGTGGACTTTCAAAGTTTTAAAGTGGACTATGATTTATTCTATATTATTTTACATATCTGTGCAAAATTTCAGGCTGATAGGTCCATTTTTGTGGATTTGTATACAAATCAAATCCACAAACAAACAAACAAACAGAATTTCATTTTTATTTATAAGATTTCACACTTATTCTTCTGCAATTGTTTGATAAAATGCAATTGGGGATATTTTGCTTTTAATCGCCTTTTTAGGTTACCATTTTTGTATGTGGTAATTTGCATATTATCAATGTCTAAAACAATTTTTAGAAACAAATCCCTTAACTTGTTCATATGTAAAATTTTTTTATTTTCAATAATTCTTTTTTCAAAAATTTCTTAACAAAAGATGTCAAAAGAGCTTGAATATTCATCTGCGTTATTAGTGAGCACTGTTTTTTTTCTCATTTACAAATCTACTATAATCCTTGTAGCAGGAAAAATGATAACACATTTCAATAGCTATCAAACTTTTGTTATTTATATGCAGTAGTACCTCCTCATCATTTTTCTGTTTTGCATCCGTCATGATTAAATTTGTGTGAGTTTCACATTGAACCAGTTTTTCTTGCCTTCTTTTACCTGAATGTTTTTCTGATATAAATTTATTTTTTCCACAAATGATGCAGATTTTGGGCAGCACACTTTTAGACTGCATATGCATTTGTGTTCAGGCAACTGGTATCACATTACTCCAGAGTAAAGGCTTATTAGGCTTTTTTACTTGTTTAAAATTATTATCTACATTAACTACTGGCTGTACTTTACCTTTTGAACTGCTGAGTTTGCGTTTAATGGCAGCTGATATTCGTGTCTTGTCTGTAAATTTCATATAACATTTTCTATGAAAACAAATTTTAGATAGTGAATCTGCCGCTTCTATACCTGCTTTGAGTTTTATTTCTTTCTCTAAACTATTTGTCAAAAGCCACTGAGTTATACAGTACTTAATTTTTTCCAAACTAGTTGCAGAACATCCTTGTACATTATCGTTACAGTTTTCAAGAACATGAATACTGCACTCCATTGCATCTATGTGATAACACAAAGATAAAAACTTAATTTAAAATATTTCTACGTACTATATCTGCTAAAAATTAACTAAACACAAAGTATTTTAAATACGAATTACGTAAACGTAAAACATCAGTTACCGCACGTTCTCCGCAAAACGTAAGCAAACATTTTCCTTGTGCCTGCTCGCATTTCCTCTTGGCTGCTCTTTTTTACTCGCTTCGCATTGATTGAGGATTCACTGTTTTATCTACGTCACTCATTTTAAAAGGCTAAAATGCTGCATTTGTTTTTGACCATTATTAATTAACATGCATACGTAGGAAGCAGAACATTTTTAGACTCTAAGGAATATTATCTATTTTTCTATACCAATACAAAGTATCCCACTTAATGTGAGAAATGAACTTGAACGATATGTGATCATAGCTTGTGGCCTAGTAGCCACAAGCTCTGCTCTGGTTGGTTGCAGTTTTAACTACATGCACAGAAAACCAGTTTCTTGTCTTATATGTATTGATTTGTTCCTAATACTCTTAACCTTTTAATTTTTGTTTTTTTATTATCGAGATTTTTGTTGACATCTCGGATATTGATGAAATGTTGGTGAGCATAAATGGCATTAGAATGATACATGTATAATGAAAATTGTCAGTGTAAAATATTTTCTAAGAAGAGCATTGTAAAGTACCAGAGATTTGAAAATAAAGATATGTTGTTTTAAATCATTTTTCAATGGCTGTCAAAGAGGAGAAATCACATTGGAATATTGAGTTTTAGGGGGTCATATACAAATTTTGAAAGAAAACAGTGATTGCATAAATACACTGTGTTTTTGCTATTACTGGTATTATATAGCTCCCTACTAACTTTGTTCAAAATTATCTCTGAGCCTTTTTTTGATGGAAATCTGAAATTTTGTTCATCACCTAATTAACATATAGGGAACATTTTAACCACTGGAATTTTGTTTGCATGGGGCCATATGAAAATTTAAATTTTGTATTTATTTATATTTGATCTCCTGAAAATTTTAATCATTGCCATAAAATTTTGTACCTTTTTTTTGTGTAACTTGGTACTTTATTATATACTAGCCACCAAGGCAGCAGTTTTGCTGCACCATACCTTACTGTTCTATATACTGAGTATAGTGTTGACCAAATTATTGGACTCATTTCAGTGAAAATCATGTTTATTTGTTTTAATAGTATTCATCATTAAATTCATTTAGGTCAGGGTTGCTACAAATTTTGGATGTCATAAAGTAAAATTGATGGTGGCCATGCCAAGTACTGCGATTGCGAAATGTATGAAAAGACACTATTGGCATCATTTGTGCCATTAGTGTTGATTAAAATTTATGTGGCAAAGCAATATCTCCCAAATAAATTTGTTTTTAAAAATGTTGATAGACATTGTATATTTCATGCCTCCTGTATAGATTTGTACTTCACCTATTTCCCACTCATATATATTATAGTTCATAATATATATAATTATACTAAAATGTGCCCAGGATAGCAACCTTACATGCCTTCTTTTTGTGTGTACATTATTACTTATTTTATTTTAAAGGCAGTAGGTGCAATTAATTTAACTTGGTGCAGTTTGTGATGACTGACCAAAACAGAAAAGTACCTGCCAATGTTTACATCTAGTTTTTGCCATTCACAGTATAGAAATATATATATATTTTGTACCATGTAAGTTAGTGTAATATATAAATAAATGTCTATGATCCATATTTAAGGAATATAAGTTAGGTCAATGTTTTTGGGGCACCCTTCTTATGCATATGTTTGTACTTATTTTACATAGCTCAAAAATGAATAACTATAGAATGTTGATGTATTGTTTTTAAAATTTTCGGGACATTTAGCTGTGCATGTCCCTTTTTTACTGCAATCGACTAGGTAGTACATTATAACAAAAAAAATCGATGCCCCAAGAAGTCTCCCGATTGTAATGAAATTTCGTATGCAAAGACTTTCGAACCAAACAGCAAATGATTAAAATCTGAAGTCCAATCGATGAATAGCAGATGTGCCCCAACAGTTGGAGGCAATTTGGCAAGAAATTCTGCTGGACACCATCTGGAAACTGTATCAGTCTGTGCCATGCTGGGTGACAGCTTGCATTGAGGCCAGAGGTGGACCAACACCTTATTAACATCCTACCTTTGTAATGGTCAAACTTTACAATAAATCATTCAATTGTTCAGAAATTTTAATCATTTGGGGTTTTTTTTTTTTTTAACATCCTCCAATTTTTATTGCAATCGGACAATTCCTTCTTGGTGCGTCGTTTTTTTTTTTTTTTTTTTGGCTATAGAGTGTATATTTACTGAGTCACCCAAATCACTTTTAATGTATTAAAATCATTGTTTAAATTGCATTTTGAAGCCTTTCATCTTTTTGGAAGAAACCAAGGTTATTAAAGTTTTTAAAAGAATACACATTCTTAAAATAGTGTATGTAACTTTAATAATATTTATAAACCTCTTGCAGGGGCAAATAATAAAAAACTCTCATAGACTTAGGATCAAATAAAATGCATAAAAAATGTGAACATTTAATAGATGTACAATGAAGTTATGTGGAGTCCACATCAGATTTTTTGCATTATATGGTCTTAAAATTTATTTGGACTATTTTTCATTTATCTGATTACCTTATTTACTACATTTTATAATTCAGGTATGAATGGCGATTTAACAAAGGACAAGATTGAAAGAAAACTTCAAGGTAAGTGAAAAATGCATTTGAAAAAAATGTATATCCTAGTTATTGAAAGTATTGAATTCGTAAAAACTGTAAGCTGTTAAAGTTATTTATTCTTTCTATACTTGCTCTTAATATCTTGCATAAACAGGGTGATTATAAAAAAACTACCCTGATATATAAACTCCTAGAAGCCTATCCACTGAACCATATGAAAGAAAATTTTCAGATATTGTTATTTTAAGGTTTGAGATTGATTATTCACAAAACAATTTCAATTTTATGGTTATGGTTACAATGAAAGCATTTCAAAAATTTTAATTGACAACACCCATTGAAACCAAAAGTGGTCAGTGAATTTGAAAACTATAAAAGGTATTTAAATGATACATGTGTAATAAAAATTGGCAATTTAAACATTTGCAAAGAATAGCATTGTAAAGAACCAATGACAGCATAAGTTAGGCGATTTCTTTTCTTGAATTACAAGTTTTCACCATGCCCTACTGTTATTTGAATATGCTTACTGTTTGTCCCTCTGAATAATGCACATTGCGTTAATGCATCACTGCTTTGTGTTATCATGAGGGAAGGGGGTCATTGTAATTGCCACAATGGACTTTATCTTCTTGTTAGGTAGATTAGCCATTAAACAGAGAGTCAGCTGTATTAGAAATTTTAAAGTTTAGTCAAAGATAAAATTTTTATGATAAGATAAAACTGATGTTAAAAGATGAAAAAAAGAAAAATTTATATAATAACACACATAAAAAGGTACTTATCTATCAGCACGATCATTTCAGCCAAAAAAAATGTTTAGTCTTAAGCTAGTCCCCACTATTCTGCAAGACTGTGCTGACAGCTGAAGAAGGCCGAAGATTTTTTTGGCCGATCGTACTGATTGATAAGTACCTTCTTATGCGTGATATTATGAAAAGTCATATTTATATCAAAATAGTACAAAGTTTCTAGTTCATTTTTTTTAATCATTTAGTTGTCCATGCTAAAAACTAAATGAACAAAAAATACATAAAATTTTAAATTTGTTCTATAAAATTTAATTCAGATAATTAAAGAATGAAATGTAATATACATATTAAAAGATTGAAAGTAATACGAAGGATATTCCATAGTTAACTCATAAAATTGATTACCACATTCCTCCAGAAATATATTACGGCTGCACTTCCACGGCCATCCTCAGTCCTTCGCTTCCCCAGTGGGAATGGTGCCGTTGACTGCCTCGCCTTCTTCTCAGATCTTTCGCTGCATGACGTCACTCCAGATGTCATCGATGTTTGCATGGGTTATATCGTTGATGCTGCCCTCTGTTGTCACTATTTCCAATGGTTCCCGTAGGTAAGCATAGGAGTGGTTATTAAAGTTAGCGATTTTTTGAATTCCCTGAAAATCTATTGTGATAGGTTTACTTAAAGCAAGGCGGGACAAAGCTGTGGATTGTTTGTTAAATTTGATATTGTTAATGGGTTTGGTTTGGCAGTCTTTTATTTTTCGTTTGGTTACTCCGATGTAACATCCGTTTTTTTCAGTTTCGTTATGTGTTAAATTAATTTTATAAATTCCCGCATTTTCGGTGGGGTTAATTTGGTCTTTTTCTTGGAATTTATAAGGATCTTGTTAAAAATGAAACCTGGCCGGTTGGAATTTCTCCCCCATTCGACAATTCAGCTACAATAGCTCCTCGCATCTTCGCTAAATACAAAGACCATAAAACCCCTCCCTCTCTCAGGCCTATTGTTAATAAATGTGAAGGCCCAACTATGCACTTGAGAAATACATGAAAAACATCCTGCTGGAAATTATCCCTGCATCAGATTGTGTGCTTAACTCCACCAATGATTTTTTAAAACACAAACAAGATTTTACTCTCAAAGATAACGAACGCATGGTCAGCTTCGATGTTGTCAACCTATACCCCTCCATTGACATTAACGAAATGATCCCAATCATTAATAAACAAATAGCCCTAATTTATAAAATGGATGAAATTTTCAATACCTTAACAAGTGCTGTAAACCTCATTTTAAACAACTCATATTTCCAATACAATAATAGCTTTTTAAAACAAACTCTTGGAGTGGCAATGGGTCCCCAATTTCGGGAATTGTTGCGGATTGGAAAATGCGACTTCTTGAAAATGAAATTAAAACTGAATTTAACCACTCTTTTTGATTATGGTTACGATACATCGACAATATTTTTGCCATCATCACAGACAACAACCTCATGAACAAGTTAAGCGAACTCGATCCTAATATAAAATTTACCTTTGAAGAAGAAAATAACAATATTTTAAATTACCTTGATGTCAGAATTATGAAATACAAAACTTATGATCTACAAACCACCATTTATTGGAAACCTTCAAGTAATACAGCAATAGCCAATTTTAAATCATATACTCCTTTTAATTATAAAATCGCAGCAATTAGGTCATATAAAGATCATGCATTAATAGTTTGTTCGAACGAAAATCGCCCACATGACGAACTCTAATTTATCAAGAAGCAAATTATCCACAGCACATTTTCAATAAACTGGTTAAAGAACAAAAAAAGAAACTAAATACAATTAACAATAGACAAAAACCAAAATTAAAATTTACAACCGTATTCCCTTTTGTAGAGGAGTAGCTAGCAAAATTTCACACTCTGCAATAAAGAAAAATATCCAAATCCCTATCAAGCTTAATCAAACTATTTTCCAATTTGTAAGATCAGAAAAAGGCCAAATTAACCCCACTGAAACCGCAGGAATTTATGAAATTAATTTAACACATAACGAAACTGAGAAAACTGGATGTTACATCGGAGTAACCAAACAAAAAATAAGTCCTCAAAACCGAACACATTAACGATATCAAATTTAACAAACAATCCACAGTTTTATCTTGCCTTGCTTTAAGTAAACCTATCACAATAGATTTTGAGGGAGTTAAAAAAATCGCTAACTTTAATAACCGCTCCTACGCTTACCTATGCGAATCATTGGAAATAGTGACAACAGAGGGCAGCATCAACAATATAATGCACACAAACATTGATGACATCTGGAGTGATGTCATGCGGCGAAAGATCCGAGAAGGAGGCAAGGCAGTCAATGCTCCCATTCCCACTGGGGAAGCAAAGTACTGAGGATGACCGTGGAAGTGCGGCCGAAATATATTTCCGGAGGAATGTGGTAATCAATTTTATAAGTTAACCATGTAATATACATATTTACAAAAATATGTATATTACATTTTATTCTTTTAAAATCATTCAAAACAAAATCAAACAAATCATTTACTGCATAATTTAAAAGCAAAATGACGGATAGTATAAAATCATTAAAAACATTTTAAAAACACTTTAAAATCCGTTTGTAGCACTTTCGGTGGCAGCCACCACCTTCTTCAGCTCAGGTCTTAGTTCCAAATACCCAGCTCTCTTCCTCAACAAAGCGTTCCACCCTGGATCTATCTGCGCATGTGTCATATCATTTATAGTGCCATAAATGGCATAATAACTATTTTTGTAATTGGCAAGTTTTTGGCTATTGTTAAAGTTGGTTTCTATGGGGCGTTCTTGGGCTATTTTTGCGAGGGCAGTAGTGGTTTTATTGAATTTAATGTCAGTTTGGTGTTCCTTTGTTCGGTCTTTGATTTTCCGTTTCGTCATACCAATATAGCAGCCTGGTTTATTAGTACTATTGTCTGTAAAGTTTAATTTATAAATACCGGTGGTTTCATCAGGAGTAATATTATCTTTATCACTGCGAATGCGTTTGAAGATATTTTGATTAGGTTCTATGGGGATTTTGATATTTTTCTTGGCCGCTTCATTTGATATTTTTAGAGCAGCTCCCCTGCAGTAGGGAATGACGTTGGTAAATTTTAGTTTCGAATTTTGATAGTTATTAATTTTTTCCAGTTTTTTTTTCTCTTTTTGAAAAGGTTTTTTGCGATTGATTTTGGGTACCCTGCGTTTTTACATTGTGTTTTAATAAATCGCAGACTGGAAAATGCGGCTAGTGGAAAGGGCCATATTCGATAAACTATCCAACCACATAAAAACATGGTTTCGCTACGTAGACGATATCTTTGCAATAGTTAACAAAAATGAAACTGAAAATATCCTCAAAGAAATCAATTCAATAGACAATGACATTCAATTCACCATAGAAAGAGAGGAAAATGCCACCATTAACTACCTTGATGTCAAAATCAATAGAGATAAGAAGAATAATATCAATACTACAGTTTTTAGAAAAGCCACCAATAATAATGGAATAGTACATTTTAATTCAAAAACCCCATACAAATTCAAAATAGCCGCCATACGATCATATGTCAATCGCGCAATTACAGTATGCTCAAATGAAAAACTACTCAATGTAGAACTCCAATTTATTAAAACACAATGTAAAAATGCAGGGTACCCAAAATCAATCGTAAAAAACCTTTTCAAAAAGAGAATAAAAAAACTGGAACAAATTAATAACTATCAAAATCCGAAACTAAAATTTACCAACGCCATTCTTTACTGCAGGGGAGCCGCTCTAAAAATTACAAATGAAGCCGCCAAGAAAAATATCAAAATCCCCATAAAACCCAATCAAAATATCTTCAAACACATTCGCAGTGATAAAGATAATATTACTCCTGATGAAACCGCCGGTATCTATAAAATAAACTTTACAGACAATAGTACTAATAAACCAGGCTGCTATATTGGTATGACGAAACAGAAAATCAAAGACCGAACAAAGGAACACCACAATGACATTAAATTCAATAAAACCACTACTGCTCTCGCAAAAATAGCCCAAGAACACCCCATAGAAATCAACTTTAACAATAGCCAAAAACTCGCCAATTACAAAAATAGTTATTATGCACTAAACATGGAGGCCTTACAGATTATAACCACAGATGGCGCTATAAATGATATGACGCATGCGCAGATAGATCCTGGGTGGAACGCCGTGCTGAGGAAGAGAGCTGGGCATTTGGAACTAAGACCTGAGCTGAAGAAGGTGGTGGCTGCCACCGAAAGTGCTACAAACGGATTTTAACGTGTTTTTAAAATGTTTTTAATCATTTACTACATATTGTCAAAAATATGCAGCAAATGAGCTAAAGGTGGCCATAGTTAAACTTTGGGATTAGGTGATCATAATATTTTGGTAGGTGAATGTTTTTTTTTTTTTTTTTTTTTTTTGTTAACGATGGTTGGTTAAAATAAATTTACTGATATAAAAATTTACCAGCATAAAAATGTTTTTACCAGAACAGTGTAAAAACTGATAAAAACCAGGAAAAATGAAAAAAAAAAACCCAGCTAAAATTAAATTACTCAAATTTAGCTCATGATAATTATTAAATATCCAATATTATAATGGTGTATGTATCTGCACAGTACTTGGTGATTTTTTAAGTTTACTTATCTGAGTTTAATTAGAATATTATAGCTAATCAAACATAAAAATATTTTAGCATGCTTTAAATGTTCAATTTATATTTTTATCATTAGATTCCTACAAATAGTTACATTCAGAAACTAAATTTTAATTACTTTTGAAAATACAATGCTTTGCAGTTATTGTTATAATTTTATTTATCTATCAAGTATTTTTAATTAATAAACTGATGCATACATTAATATAATTTAATGAGAAAAAATGCATGTAGACCTTAGATATTTTACATACTAGCTTCCTTTGTTGGGACAGTTTAAAGTTAAATATTGATTAGAAAATTATGAAGGTGAAGTTGAAGGCTGAATAAAGAACTTGAAACTTGAAGTAAAACTTGAATTAAGAAATAAAATCATGTAATAACTTCATTTAATTAAATTGTCTACTATTAAGCCTACTTCCATTCTAATTCACTAACCCAGAATTAAAAATGAACCATAATAGCTGAATAAAAAAGTAAACCATAATAGCTGAGTAAAAAAATAAAGCATAATATCTTTTAAAAATAGCTGATGAACACTATGAAGAAATGGGTCCAAACATTGTGAATTGTATTCAGGATTTTAATCTTCACAGACAAGTAAAAGACTTTATAAAACAGTATCAATTTCCTTGGACACTATACAAAATCATTCAGCTACATAGCAGATGCGTGCTGTATAATGGTGTGAAAGAAGAGATTTGAACAAGCCATTCTGCCATGTCATCTTGTGGCATATTTACTGCGCCCGAAGTACAGAGATGAATATTTATATTATAAGAAAATGAAACAAGGAAAGCGTGGTTAAGAGAAACTAATTCTGACTTGAGGTTAATAACATGAGGTATTAACTTTGAATTAAATGATGACCCATTTCCCAACTCATATTTCACAGTACGAGTAGTCAGAACTGGTAAGACTGAAAAGAGATGAAAAGTGTATCTAATTTCTAATGATTTTTGCTTACTACTTGAACATCTCCAGATTTGTTCAGCAAGCAGTGCTGCTGTAGAAATATTTTTTTCAACCTTTTCTTTTGTACAATTCTACAATCAAAAATTCAAAATAGGCTTTCAACAAATACTCTTTCAAAACTGGTTTATTAGCTATTCTAAGCAAAAAATAGGATATGAAGAAATTATGAATTGGATGAAATTTAAAACTTTAGCTTAATAAAAAATTTTAGTATTTCTGTTTATTTAAAAGTTGATGCATGTTATTATGTTTACTTTACCAGTTCTTGGTGTATATATATATATATATATACATACAGTCGGACCCCGATTCAACAAACCCATATTTAACAAATTTTGCGATTTAACGAATTTTTCATTTTCCTCGGGTAAAATGAAAGCAAAAACCTCTATTTAACGAATAATAAACCCCGATTTTACGAATGTTTTCAACAGACGAAAAAAAAAATTTTTTTTTTTCGTTAGTTTGGATTAGAAAACTATTGGATTCCTTTTCCGAAACAGAAAGACATTTTGCGCGCCAGTTTCGTTTTTAATTAGCAATTCTCGACACCGAAGGATCAGGTGCATGTTAATTATGAGTCTTGTCAGATGTGTTTCACGTGGGTCGTTTTCTTTTTTGAGAGAAGTGTGACCAAGAGAAGGCCCATGTATTTGTGGGTCAACCTTGAGTAGGGGGCGAGTCCATTTTACTTTTCGGTATGTTCTACCTCCCTTAACTCCGAATAACCCACACAAAGGTCACTTCGCGAGGTCGGTGCTCAGTTTGTTTGATTTTTGAACTTTTGTGAAGCATGGCGGATTGTAAGAAACGAAAACGTTTTTCATTGAGTGAAAAGTTTAACATTTTATGCGAAGTTAACAGAAACGTAGGGCCACAAAACGTTTCAGCAGAGCGTCTTAAAATATCTACGTCCTCATTAGCTACAATTTTTAAACAACGAGCAGAAATTGAAAAGACATCAATAGAGAATGCGGCAAAAAATCGTCGAAAATAAAAAGTCATTGAAAGCCACTCCTCTTTCTGTTCTTGAATCTGACCTAGTAGAATGATTCAACGTGGTTCGTGCAAAGAAAATGGCCATTAGTGGACCTCTGATCAAAGAGAAAACTCTTGAGCTTGCCAAAAAACATAACGTAAAAGATTTTTCTGCATCCAATGGTTGGATCGACCGTTTTAAGAAAAAGTATGATGTAGTCCAAAAGAAAGTGTGCGGAGAAAAGGCGGATGTAAATGAAAATGTTGTTAAAAGATTAGAAAGAAAAGTTGCTCAGCTTGATTGAAGGGTATTCACCATCCAACATTTACAAAGCATATGAAACAAGATTGTTTTATGACATACAACCCAACAAAACGCTTTGCTACAGAAATGAAAAATGCTTCGGCGGGAAGAAAAGCAAAATGAGAATTACGGTTTTACTTGCGGTTAATGCCGATGGAACTGATAAGTTGAAGTCATTAGTGATAGGGAGGGCGGTAAAACCATGGTGCTTTAAAAACGTAAAGACCTTACCTACGAAATATTGAGCCAACAAAAAATCCTGGATGACTTTTTCCTTATTTACAGACTTTTTGACGTCTTTAGACAAGTCTATGAGAATACAAAATAGAAAAATTCTTTTGTTTGTTGATCAATGTTCCGCCTGCCCATCTCCCAAATTACAATTTTAAGAACGTCAAAGTCTTGTTTTTCCCTGCTAATTGCACAAGTGTGCTTCAGCCACTAGACCGTGGTATCATTCGTTCTGTAAAAGTTAATTACAGAAAGTTGCTGATGATAAAAATTGTAGCGTCGTTGGAAGAAAATGCGGAGAAAGGGTATAAAGCCAATGTTTTGGATGCTCTATATTTTGTGAGACAATCTTGGGACCAAGTATCCAAAAATGCAATTAAAAAATATTTTCAGAAGCGGGATTTCCACGCAAAAAATTGGAAAGTGATGAAAATGAACATATCGCCTCTGCCGAAGAAGTCATATGTGAAGAAGTCGCTCCTGGAATAGACTTTAACAATTATGTGACATGTGATGACGGGCTGCCTATCTGTGCGACTGAAGATAATGAAATTGATGATTTGTCGGAACAAATGGATAGCAATGCTGACGCAAATCGATAATGAAACTCCCATTAAAACTGGTACTTTTTCTGATACCTTACATGGTTTGGAAACTGTGAAAACATACCTCATGCAGCAGGATATAAATGACGCAGCATTTTCTTCTCTTCATAACTTCTTCGTTCCAGAGGTCCACATATGTCGACCTTTTTGTTTGCACTGTTTAAAACGGTTCTTTAAGATTTTTTCCAGTTCTGAATGGACGTACATGTTTGTCGATTCTTTCATTTTGAATAAATGATGCTAACGCCTGTGAATGTGCAAATCCCTCACACTGACGCACACATTTTATTTTTGTTTGCCGTGATTTTTATCTTTGCCGTTACACAAATAATATTTGAATGCTAGTGTAATTTCCGAAGTCGAATTTGTTAATATTTTTTGCTTATTTGCGAAATTCTAATAGCTGAAAAGAACTTGTAGGACATTCTTTACCTTTAAAAGTTTCTTGCCAATCTTCTTTTATGGATGATAACAATTTTTGAAACTGTGATTGGGAATGAAGTTTTTGTTCCAAAAAGTTATTTGAAAATGCGTTTCTACTTGTCATTTTTTAAATGTAATAGGTTTTTTCTTAATAATTATGAGATTGCTCTTTAATTTGACATGTAAGATTTTTGCCGGGTCTGGAGAGGATAAGTAGAAAAAGAACTTTTTCAAGTCAAAAGTCAAAGAAATTGCCTAACATCTATTTCGTAGAAAACTTTAACTAGTGCAAATTATTTGATGTATTAAGCTGCTAAATAAAATGTGAAAATTTTCTAATTATTATATGTAAGTGGCAACAAGCTGTAGTAAGTGAACTGAAGTGAAGAAGGACACACAGCTTGCACTTGGATTGCAACTTGATTGCGGATGCCGAGTATTGTAACTTGTTATTATGACTCGATAATTATTAATAAATATTATATTAAATCTTATTATGACTCATTGAGAAGTGACATAAAACATGGCGTAGTCATAAAGAAGAATGAACTTGCAGTCTAGTAGTTTAATAATATAAAGAAATGGATTTCTGCAAACCACCACAAGGCTTAAGTTTCGACGGAAATGTCGCAGATAATTGGCGGCGATTCAAGCAGCTATTCGAGATTTGGCTCATAGCATCTGGATATCAAGGCAAGGCATCTGATGTAAAGGTAGCATTGTTCCTAAATGCCACTGGTGAGGAAGCGGTAGAGATTTTTAATACATTCAACCTATCAGATGAAGATCAAAAGAATTACGATGCTGTGATCAAAAAATTTGAGCTATACACGACTCCGAGGAAGAACGTAGTAGTTGAACTATTTATATTTAACAATAGGAAGCAACAAGAAGGTGAAACTTTTGACTCTTTCGTAACTGATTTAAAAAGACTTGTGAAATCGTGCAAGTTTGGTGATCAAGCCGACTCTGTAGTTCGCGATCATATTGTGCTGGGTGTGGCTGATGAAAGCCTTCAAGAGAGAATGCTACGGGAGACGGATCTAAGCTTAGTGAAAGCTATTGACATTGGCAAAGCGGCTGAGTTGAGCTGGCAAAGAGCTCTGACAGTGCAGGGCCATAATGTTGACATGGTGCACAAAAAAGGACCCAAGTTAAGGGAGCCAGCAGAAGTGGTATTGAGACCATCAGTGATGACAGACAGAAAGACAAGGAATGAAAGCTCTGGGTGTGAAATCTTTTGGTGCAGAAAATGCAACAGGAAACATCGAAAGAATCAGTGTCCAGCCTTTGTGAAGCAATGTTTCCAGTGTTGCAGGAAAAATCATTTTTCCAGTGTCTGTAAATTTAAACCTGTGCAGGAAGTAAGACAGAATACTGAAGAGAGTGACTATGAAGAAGAATTTTTTGTGAACTCCTTAAGTGTAGCAAATATTAAATGTGTTAATTCAGCCTCCACCATTAAAGAATGGACTAAAAGTCTAATTGTGGCAGGGAAACCTGTAACTTTCAAGTTGGACACTGGGGCTGAAGTGAACGTTTTACCTTTAATCAAATTTAAAATGTTGAACTCTAATAACATGATAAAAAAATCTAATATTGTATTACAAGCATTTGGGGGATCTAAGGTCAAACCTATTCGATCTGTAGAGTTACATTGTGCCTTGGGTGGTGAGGATCACATACTTGAATTTCTCATAGTATCTAACACTCAGTCACCAGCAAATTGCCTACGGATCTAAGGGTTTTTAACTAATAAATCTAAAGTACGAAATGAATTCACATGAAATTAGTATTTTAATGTACTGCTTCAATTTTAATGTAATCATGCAGTATTCTCTTAAAAGTAAGTTTTCTTAAACAAAAAATTAACCATATATTCATTGGTAAAGTTAGTAAAATTTAATTTTATATACTTTAAATGATACAGAAATTTACTTTTTTAAATATTAAAACAGAAATTCGAACACTTATAATATATATAGCTAAAACATTCTGTTAAATGAATTAGATGCATTCACTTTGCACTGCATGTGGTATAGCTCAGAACACAGATCAGCAAAGAATTCTGCATTGCACAAATAAGGTATATTTTCATATTCAGAAATTTTGAGTTTTGTTCGTTTTTGCTCTTGGGTCTTATTAGCTTGACTTTCTTGCTTTTTTTTCTTTTTTTTTTTTTTTTTTTGTAATCATTACAGGCGCCCTTTTTTACATTTAAGAAAATATAATATTCTTCTATTTCAAGAATCATCATAATTAGTAACAAGCAGTTTTAACGTATAAAATAAATTAAATAGCAGATGTAACTAGCATAGCATACAGTGGCGTATGCAGGGGGTGGGCCCAGGGGGCTTTAGCTTTCGCCCCAAATTTTCAGACTGAAAAGGATTATTGTTTTTTAATAATAGAAATATGCTTTCTGTTTGATCATCAAATGTTTCATTTTAAAAAGTGTTCAAGTTAATTATATACATATTTGTTGAACGAATGGCCCATTTCTAGTTTTCTAAGGCCAGTTCTTGAAACAAGACAAATTCCTTCTGTTTAACTTTTTCGTCTAGGCGAGCTGGGATTGAAAATTTAGTCAAGCAAAAATCATAGCAGAATTTTTTTTTTTTTTTTTAAGCTCCATTCTTTAAAAAATGCACTATTTTGCATGGTCTTGTTTTCGGGCTTTCCCCTTTTTTCGAACAATAAAATAGCCTCGAATTTCACTGGACAAATCCCTGATTCTCCAATTCTGTGGATTCTCCTTGGGGTGCTAATTAGTTCCAGATGTTTTAATCTCGCTTTCTTGATATAGCACTGAAGATTTGGTTTTCATTTGATGTCGAAAAAGCTGCTATCTTGAAATTGCTGGATTATTCTATGCATTGTTTTAATATATAAAATATTTATTTTATGCCGGCTTCGCATGAATATCTTCCTACACCTACCCCCCCCCCCCCCCCAAGAAAAAAGTCCTGCTTACACCACTGATAGCATATTATGTTGATTACACAAAAATTGTTACGTTCATCTCAGCTACATAAGCTAGATTAATGATGTTAAAATTCACATTAAATGTGCTATAATTAAGAGATAAACTAAACAAAGAAATGTAATAGTTATAGATTCTAAGTAATAAAATTTCTTTAAAATAAAAATAATATTTGAGAGGACTATAACATGAAAAAGTGGCAAAGAATAAACAACAATTTTTCTTAATACATGCCTTGTTATTTTCCAGAAGAGCTAAGTAAATAGGGTAATTCAGTGGTAGCTATTTCCAGGGAATGATCCTTTGCATTGGCACATATGATCTGCACTTGGAAACGGCCGATAAGTGCATTCGCAGTTCTTCCTTCACATAAATAAAAATTATTTTGCATTCCATTCCATTGATAATAACCTGGGGTTGGGGTAGAGAAGCAGTTCAATTAGATATGACAGATACAGCATGATTCCAGATTTTGTCACCTATCCAGTTTCCATAGAAAGATTTAAAAAAAACTATATTTTTGTAAATTTTTTAATAGTAGGGTAAAAGTCCAATACATATGATTATCAATATTTTAAAACAATTAGTTGAGAAATTAATTTGTAGGCACCTAATAAGATAAATTATGCTAAACAGCTTAAATGCAAATATTATCATGCATTTTATCTTTTATAAAATTTCACCAGTTTGCCTTTCTGTTTTGGTATGTGGTCCCTATAATCAGCATTCCATTTTCAATTAACATAATATGTCATCTCTCTTTTACAGTTATGTGGTTTTATCTAATGGACTTGTTGGGTGGATAATAAAAACTTTCTAACTGAGAAAATTTACATTGAGGGGTCGTATACAAATATATATATATAAATATATATATATTTATGAATGAGAGGGATTTTTCTTGTCTTTTCTACCACTTTATTTTGAGCATTTTTTCAATTTGCATTGCCCCTTAATCTCTAAAGATAAAGGCATATTATCATCTTTTTTGAAACACCCTATTTAGAATCCTAAATAGCATGCCAAATTGAGCAGTTTGAAAAATTATCTGTTAGAATTTCAATTTTAAAGCTCCTAATCACAGATTCCAAGCTTCAAGAGTTCATGTCTAAATGCTTCAAAGAAATGCTTTTTTGAATGTCATTTCAAATGTTTAAACAATCAGGACTTTTTAGCATAGTTTTTAAAATCATTGATTAATTTAGTAAATTAAAAGTGTTTGCCATTTGTGACTTCTTGCAAGACTAAGAATACAGCACTGTGAAAGTTTTACCTGTTTCTTTAACACAGTTCATGTTTTTGTAGATATTTGCATAAAAGAATTAAATGGCTTAAGAAAGTTTCAACTTATTTCTATGGACGATGATGGTTTTAACCTACAATCTACACGTAAGAAAAGTCTTATTTTTTTCCATTGGTCATTGTTTGTGCATTTTTATGTAGCATATAAGCATGTGTGTATTATTTATTGTGTGTCTGTAATGTAACGATAGCCTCTCGCCTTCAGGTTCATAATGAGAGACGCCACACCATTCTTCAGGTTAAGCACTTTTTTTCCAAGTTCAGGATGAGTATGGAGGTCAGGCTGGTAATCTCTTTTGCTATGAGGCTGTTTTCCCTAACTTTTTCAACGTCCAGACAACCTCTGCTGACTTTTTTCTGCTCCGGCTTAAATTCTCCCTATTTTTTTAAGCTTGGCTGTCGGCGCAAAGGGCCTTTCCCTTTCTCTGATTGGTTCTCTAAAGTGATGTCATGTACTTACTTAGCCCAAGAATTTTAGGTTAAGCAACCACAAACACCTGTCATTCCAGCCTAATTTGCACTTTTAATTCCTAAGTGCTCTCAAAAATTGTGTCTGAAAGTAATATTTGTCTGGCCAAGAAACAAACTTTACAGTGAAAATACTCTGTTTTACAGAGATTAAAGATGGTTTTTTAGACGACTCTAAATTAAATTTGATTAAATTGTCAAAGGCTATTTTATTATTAAATATTATCCCCCCCCTCCAAGCAGAGGGCAGCCAACTTGCCTGCAAGTTGGTGGCACTCAACCCGAGTGAGCGAGCGAGCGAGATAAAAAATTTTTTTTTGAAAGGTGAAGAATGAAAACAAAAAAGGAAGTACGTAGTTTTTTTTTAAATTATTATTTTTTATTATTATTAGTGCCTTACTTTGAATTTAAATGAAGACACTAAAAAGAATTTTTACTCTGAATTTAAAAATAAGATTGCCAGCCCTCTCTGCATTTACAATTTCATAAAATACGCTTGCTATATTGGAAAATATTCAATGAAAAACAATATTTGAAATTATTTTGTCAAACATTGAATGAAAACATATCAGGATACAATAACATTTGCAGAAATATTCTTAAACACATTTAAGTAGTTGCAGCTTCATATTATTATATTTTCTGAGATATTAATATAAATACAATAATAAAATGTAATCACAAATAAGTAAATACTGTACAAAACATGTGCTGTATTTGACTCATTATTACTCATTAATAATTAGAGGGTGGAAAAAAAGACTTGTATACTTTCAGGATAATGGAATGAATAAAACAGTCTTGTTTACAATGTAAGCACAGCGCTATAAAATATCACTCAATATTCAGGAAACTCTTTTTGAATACTTTTCTAAATAAGGTAGCAATATCAGGACAGTAAAGATACAACAAATAATATAACATGGGTAAATACAAATGTAAAAATAGAAAGAGAAAAAAAAAATGTGTATTCTATGTGGGTATATTGTGTAATGTAAACAATGTTGAAACTTGTAAATAAATTTGGAAAAAAACCACAGCTGTACAGTAGCAGTACCTTGTACAGAGTGTATAATTTTGTTAGTATTTTAAGTTTGCTCAAACTTAAACTCTTTGTCCTGAAAGAGAAGGTTGACACTTGTGAAAGAGAGTACTAAGCAATTGTCTCAGAACTTCCAAAAAAGGGGAAGAACTCAGCCAATGGTTAGTTAAAAGAAAAGGGCGAACCTTTAAGTGGAGAATTCCTACCTCACCTCAGTCTAGCCTCAGTGAATTTTGTATAACATTGAAATTAATTTACAAAGAAAAAAGTAAAGAAATTAGTTCCATTTTTACAAAGTTTCAAAATATGAAGAATTCTTTTATTCGTGACATAAGCTTTACAAACAGATACTTACTTGAAATACTAGCATTTCTGCAAAATGATAACACAAAGTTTATGTAGACATTATTTGTGATCAAACAGAAGGTAATCAGTGTTTTGCAGACAAATCTGTTTGCTTTCAAAGTGCTTCTGCAGGATGGTTTCGTCGTTTTGGTTTAGCTCTGAAAAAAAAATGTTACATGGCCTGGATCACTGTTTTATTTTGTCTTCTAATTCCTAAAGCTTGAGTGATTTGTAATCTCAGTCATTCTGCTGAACGCCTTGGTAAAACTCTACCATATAAAAAGTCTTAAAATATTGTTGTGTTACAATTGGGGTTTTTTTTTACTTATTTAAACCAGGTGCCCTTTTTTATTAATTAATTTTGGAAACGATTAATATTGTTAAAATAAATTACTGAAACTTTTTATTAAGGCCGTCATGAACATAAGTGGTTAGTACGTTAGCGTTGTGCAATAACTAGGTAAGTTAATCATTGTCTAGAAGAATAAAAGTAATTAAATATCGCGAACCTGTAAAAGAAAATTTTGATATTCATCCTAAAAGAAAATTAAAACTGCAACATCCTGAAATAAAACTTGATAAACAGAGAGATTGACTCCAATAAACAAGCGATTAATTCAGCTCCAAATATTATTTATTCATTATCATTATATCTTACATTATTAATGAAGGTAAATCTCAATAACAAAAAATACATTTTTTTCCCATAAAATATTTATCATATACAACATAACTCTTAGAATTAAACTAAAGGAAAACACTTTGTACCCTTAACATTAAGGATCTGAAAATTTTTCTTCTCATATTAAAATAAGGAAAATAAACATCGTTAACCAAAAAAAAATATTCTGAGTGGACAGAAAATAAAATAAATATTTAAAACTTACATGACCGGATCCGGAGAGAAATAAAAAAATAATTTAAGATGTAAAGAAAAACATAGATGTTGTTCGCCTCATAGTGAGATGTTAAAAGAACGAAGAGGAGAGAGAGAGGGGAAAGAGTCAGATCCTGCAGCTTCCGCCGCGCTCGCCGAAATCAAAGTCCCGTTACAAACTTTTTCTCCGCAGCACGCTCGCTCACCGCATCACACCTCGCCTTCGATGTGTAAAGTAGTTCGTGCAGTAATATTTTTACTTTTTAAAGTTTCACCTCTCATTTTGCAAATACGATCTTTTTTCCATGCATGAGGTGGACTTAGGCCATCATATCGTCACCTTTCATGACGATGTATTGAATAATTATTATTTTAATTAATTTTGGTCTCCTTATTCTTGTGCTGTTGTTTTCGTCTGCTCCCATGATGACACAGCTCTCTGGAATGTTGATTACTTTTCCATGTGTGTGCCCCTGCACTCGATATACCAGGCTTTATCCACTGGGGGTGTAAACAAGATGACGAAGCATCTTCTTGAAGTATCTTGGGACATTTTTGAAAAAAAGGAACATAGGGAGGGATACTTAGGAAAATAAAACAGTAGAGAATTTACTAAGCAGAATTACTTAATTTTGTATAAAAAAAACTAGAAACTCCAATTTTTCTTACAAAATTTCCATTGTAGAATATTTTAGTTTATAAAAAATAAAAATTGGCATTCCTTCAAAAATTTTACACATATAAAAAAAACAGTCCACTCAGAGAAAAAAAAGAAAAAAATGTCCACTCAGAAGGGTTATAACAAATCACCATTTACTACATGTCATAATTTGAAAATTCCTTTAAAGTTTGATTGAACAAAATAAAATCATTCTTTTAGTTTTTTTTTTTTTTAAATCTTAAATATTGAACCAAATTACTGTTAATATTTGTCACTTAGGAGAGTGTTTACACACATTTAGTACCATACATAGTTAATTACTTCTATTAAGGGGAGAGCATAACATAAAATTTATTTTCTGACAAAATTAAAAATGGCTTTAATTAAGATTTATCCACAACTACTGAAAACAGCTTCATGCCCTTGGGGTTCAATGATCAACACAACAGTTGATATTACAGACATATAGAAAAATATCTTCATGAAGCATTCATTGTTTCGCGAATATTTGGGCTCTTGTAAAAGTACACCTGTGTGAAGTAATTTTTCTGCAAAGCGCATTAGCCTCATTAAGATTTGGATGCAATTTTAAATTCGTGACATCAAAATGATGTCAAATTCACTTACGATTAGAATTTAAAATAAAAATCTAATTTCATATTTATTGTAATTGTTACCATAGTAACATAATCCATTACCAAGGACATATTTAGGGAAAGGGAGGTTCTGGTTTCTCTGGGAGGTTTCTGGAGGTTCTGGAAATTTAAATTTTTTAACCAAAATAAAGTCTTTTTCGTGAAAAATTCTGCCTTTTCCAATGTTTGAACCCCCACCCCCTCCCAATTTCTTCTTTCTGAGTTCGGTTCTTTCCATTACTGCCACTTAAGTTGCCAAATTCAACAATAAAGTGAAAGGTAAGCTAATTTTTAAGAGAATAAAAATGCATATTATGAAAAAAATACATTATTTTATAGGGTCATTCCATGTCAAATCAACACAATTTTGGGAGATTTTCTGAATTGATGTCTCAGATTTTCATGATTTTTGGTATGCAGCAATATATGAAAAAATACCAAATTTCAGTTATGTAGCACAATTATTTTTGAAGTTATTAATTTTTAAAGATTTAAATTTTTATGAAAAAAATTCATATTTTGGCACCTTTAGATGCCTATAGGCTGGCAATCAGTGATGGTATAAAGCAGAGAGTGGTCTCATTTTAAAGCTGTTGAATGGAACTTTAATATGAAATGCTACAAAATAGGGGTTACATTTTAAAAAGTTAAAAAGTAATACTGAGGTATTCCATTGTTAAGTTGATAATACTACCACAACCTCCGGAGAAATATATTTCGGCTGCCCGCCATCACAGCCGTCTTCAGTCTGACGTTCTTGTGGGAATGACGCTCTTCCCCTCCTCCTCTTCTTCCGCGCTGTTCTTATTGCGCATGATGTCATTCCATGTTTCGTCTACGCTGGCGTGCGTCATGTCGTTGATGCTGCCCTCTGTTGTTAATATTTCCAATGATTCTCGTAAGTAGGCATATGTATGGTTATTGAAGTTGGCTATTTTTTGTATTGCTTGAGAATCTATTGTAATGGGGGTGTTTAGTGCGAGGTGGGATAAGGCTGTTGATTCTCTATTGAATTTAATGTCGTTAATATGTTCTGTTTGACGATCTTTTATTTTTCTTTTTGTGACCCCAATGTAGCAGCCGGTTATTTCGTTGTCGTTATTTTTTATGTTTATTTTATAAATTCCTGCGGTGTCTGTGGGTTTTATTTGGTCTTTCTCGGATCTGATACGTTGAAAAATGTTTTTATTTGGTTTGACTGGAATTCTAATATTTTTCTTAAGAGCTGAGTGTGATATTTTATTAGCAGCTCCCCTGCAAAACGGTATAGCTGTAGTGAATTTTAGTTTGGGTTTCTGTCTATTGCTAATTGTATTGAGTTTCTTTTGTCTTTCTTTGATCAATTTATTAAAAATATGTGGTGGGTAATTTGCTTCCTGACATTGTTTTTTAATAATTTGTAGTTCTTCCTGTAAAAGGGTTTCATCTGAACAAACTGTTAATGCGCGATCTATGTAGGATCTGATGGCAGCTATTTTATAATTAAAAGGTGTATTTGATTTGAAATTCACTATTGCGGTGTTACTTAGAGGCTTACAATATACTGTGGTTTGAAGTTTGAGATTTTTATTTTTCATAATTCTAACATCGAGGTAGTTTATGGAGTTATTAGTTTCAGTTTCATAGGTGAATTTTATATTAGGGTCTAGGCTGTTTAATTTCTCTAGGAGTTTGTCTTCATTGACTATGGCAAAAATGTCGTCAACGTATCGTACCCACAAGCGAAATGATTGGTTAAAATTAGTGTGAATTTTATTTTCAAGAAGGCGCATTTTCCAGTCGGCCACGATTCCCGAAATTGGTGACCCCATTCGGACACCCTGTGTTTGTTTGTAAAAATGGTTATCGAATTGAAAGTATGAGTTAGTTAAAAGTAGGTTTATGGCTCTTGTTAGAGTGTTGCTAATTTCTTCATTTTTGTAGGTTAGAGCTATTTGTTTATTTACTATGGGAATCATTTCATTAATGTCTATGGATGGGTAAAGATTAATAATGTCGAAACTGGCCACACTTTCGTTTTCTTTGAGAGTAAAATCGTTTATGTGTTTTAAAAAGTCATTAGTAGAGTTCAGTACATAATCAGATGGAGGGATTATTTCTAATAGGATGTTTTTCATAAATTTTTCGAGCGTGTAAGTTGGGCCTTCACATTTGCTAACAATAGGTCTGAGTGAGGGAGGATTTTTGTGGTCTTTATATTTATCAAAAATGCGGGGAGCTATTGCAGCAGAGTTATCAAAGTTGGGAGGGGTTTCATTTGGCCATTTTCCATTTTTAATAAGATCTTTGAGTTTATTTATAATTCTAGGGGTGGGGTATTTACTTAAAGGTTCCACATTAAGAGCTTCAATAGTATGTTGCATTTTTTCTTTATAGTCTGTTTTATCAAGAATTACTATTTTACCTGTTTTATCAGAACTTAGACATGCAATGTTTTCATTTTTCTTTAGTTCGTTTAGACATTTCCGGTCTTCTTGATCTTTTGAGGGTTTTTTTAAAGTTTTCTTAATTTCTTTATGGGCAATTAGCCTTATATCTTTTTTATCTGGGTCGGGGAGCTGGTTTATGGCTGTTTCTATGTTAGATATTGTATCGTTAATATTGATGGTATCGTCTAGAATAAATTTAGGGCCTAAGATTAATGTGTCTTTTTGTAGTTGTGTGAGTTTTAGAGAGGAGAGATTAATAAATTGATCTTCTTTAGGGGTAGGTATTTTTATTTTAATATTCTTTTTCTTTATCCAGTTATTAAGTTTTCGTTGGTGTTTCGTTTGGTAGATATTTCTTTCTTTTCGACAGAAACTGTTAATTTTATTAATACGTTCGTTAAACTCATCAAGAGAGCACTTATTTTTTAATTTTGAGTTAGCTATTTTTTCATTCCGAGTAAGGCCTGCAATGATTGCGAATTTCTTTCAAATATATTTTTTAAGAAGGTTACGTTCAAAACGTTTAATATCATAAAAGAACTCTTGATTGAGAAATGAGTTTTTGATTGCTATGAAGTTGGGAGTGATTTTAAAATATAGACAGTCCTTCAGGAAATTTATATGTTGAAATTCTCTTACTTTACGCTTGGAAATGCTTCTTAAATTACTGTAAATACGCTCTGCTTCTTCTATATCATAATTTGAGGTCTGCCCTCAATGCTGATCAAAAGGAGCCCTGCATCACGTGTGTTAAAGGCAAGCATCACCGACAACCTTTTCTGCACGCATCAAAAAATCCTTATAAGTCTGCTCTTGAACTTGTACACTCACATTTATGTGGTCCTATGTCAAGATCAAGATATTTTCTTACGTTAACAGACAATTTCTCCTGTAAGTTATGTGTTTATTTACTAAAAACAAATGATGAAGTTAAATTCCTGGAATTTAAAGCTCTGTTTGAAAACCAAACAGGAAAGCTCGGACAATGGTGGCACAGACATTTTGCACAGAGAATGGTGGTGAATATGTGAATAAAGACCTTGAGCGACATCTGAAATGATCTGTAATCAGACATGAAATGACAGTTCTCAGATCTCCTGAACAAAATGGAGTCGCAGAACAACTGAAAAGAACTCTTGTTGAAAAGGCTCTTACTATGCTGCTCAGTGGCGTAGCCAAGGGGGGGTTAGGGGGGTCATAACCTCCCCATGAGGAATTTTTTGCCATACAAAATGTATATTCTTCACTCCAGTGGCATAGCCAGAAATTTTTCATTGGGAGAGGGGGGGGGTTACGACTACTGCAATTCACATATATGCATTTTGTAGGGCAAAAAATTCCTCATGGTGCGGTTATGACCCCTCTAACCCCACCCTTGGCTACCTGCTTTACTCTCTTATCACACACACACACCTATACATATATGAATTGAAGTAATAGTAACCCCCCCCCATGAAAAATTTTTGGTTATGCCACTGATGCTGCTCGACTCAGGTGTACCAAGAGAACATTAGGGGGAAGCTGTTAACACAGCAAAGTATCTGAAAAACAGGTCACCCACAAACACTGTTAAATTTAACACACCTGAAGAAGCCTGAACAAAAAGAAAGCCAGATCTTTCTCCCTTGAAGATATTTGGATGCAAAGTAATGGTACATATAGCAGACTCTCTTAGGAAGAAATGGGATGCTAAATCTGAAGAAGGAATATTCATAGGGTATGCAGAATGCAGTAAAGGCTTTCATATTTTCAAACCACTTACAAGAAAGGTAATTATTAGCAGAGACTTTATTTTCCTTGAAAATGAAATTATGAAGAATTTATCTCAACCATCTGAAAATGCAGATGAAATTAAAGAAACTAACAAAGATGAAGTAGAAGAGAATGTCACGTCTATAGATAAACCTGAAGAAAGGGAAACTGTAACTGACGATAAAGCCAAAGAAGAAGTGGAAGAAACACATAGTAGTTGATACGCCAAGAGAATTATCACTCCAATCAGTAAATATTTTGATGACAATTTCATAGTTTATCAAACCAACCTTATTGATGTTCAAGATCCAGAAACATATGAAGAAGCAATGAAAAGACCTGAAGCTGATAAATGGAAAATAACTGCTGAAGATGAAATAAATGATTATCTTGCCAACAATTCTTGGATCTATTGTGACCTATCATCTGATAAGAAACCCATCAGAAGTCAATTGATTTTCAAGACCAAGTACAAAGCAAATGGAGAAGTAGAAAGATATAAAGCTTGCCTAGTTGCTAAAGGATGCTCTCAAGAATATGGGATTGATTATGAAGAAATGTTTTCACCTACAATTTATACGTATTCACCTACAATTTAAACGATGACATTCTCCCAGTCATGCTCAGTGCCTGTTTTTACGCTAACTGTTTAGTTCAGCGAGTATAAATACTTGTGCAAATGTGTAGCGATCAGCTTTTAGATTGCTTGCTTGCTTTGGCTTTTGCTGTTTCCAGTGAAATGAAAGCTCTCATGTTGGCATGGTAAATATGGTTGTTATCTGTGATAATTTACTGTGATTAACTTAACTGTGATTAAATTTTTTAATACTTTTTCTTCAATAAAAGTTATTTTAAACCTTTTATGAGTCATCAATTCTAGTATTTTTTTACACACTGCCAGGTTTCTTGTTTTTAGATTTCACTGTGCGAATAGCTTTTATAGCTCTGCTAAATTGCTGTATAAAAATAGTAATAGACTATGTCGCTTTGTGGTGAAGTACCAGTTTCTTTATTTTTAAGTCTCACTTAGCGAACACATTCTTCAGGTTAAGCACTTTATTTCCAAAGTTCGGGATCAGTACAGGGACTCGGGCCGCTGATCACTTTTGCTGCTTGGCTATTTTTTCCTAACTTTTCCAATGTCCAGAAAACCTCTACCGACTTTTTTCTCCTCCTGCTTAAATACACCCTATTTTACTAAGCCTGCCACTAGGGTGCAAAGGGTAGTAACCTTTCTCTGATTGTTCTCTAAAGTGGCGTCATTTACTTACTTAGCCCAAGAATTTTAGGTTCTGCGACCACAAACCGCAAATGCCTGTCATTCCAGATTAATTTGCACTTTCGATTCTTAACTGCTTTCAAAAATTGTCTCTGAAAGTAATATTTGTTTGGCCGAGAAAGCCTCATCATGGCACAGTGATTATATCACTGGAAATGGTAGACGGGCGAAGTGTGAAGGTCCCGGGTTCGGGTCCCATTGCACGTCTGTCGACCTAACCTTTCGGAGTTTTCTGTGGTTTTCTCCAAACCTTAGTGTAAATACAGGTTAAGACCACCATGGAGAGTATCTCACCCTTCGACCCAGAGCCCACTCAGAGCTAATTGGCCGTAATCCCACAAACAAACAAACTGACCGAGAAACAAACTTTACAGTGAAAGTACTCTGTTTCACAGAGATTAAAGATGGTTTTTCAGATGACTTTAAATTAGTTACATTAAATTGTCAAAGGCTATTTTGCTATTTTATTATTATTATTATTTTATATTATATATATATAGAATACTGACTAAGGTCTATATGTATGTATTTTTTAAATTTAGAAACAGGTAGATTAATGGCGAAATATTACATTGCTTATGAAACAATGAAGCAGTTTTATTATTTGACTGGAAATGAGAATTTAGCTGATATGGTAACATAATAATTTATTTTCAATTAACTTAAAATAAGAAATTTGAAATTTACATGAGAGTTTAATAGAGATATTTATATTTATTAAAAAATGAAGGAAACTCTGAACTTAATTACTGCATTTTTATTTATATTTTCTGATTTCAGATTAATGTGTTTGCATCTTGTAAAGAATTTGATGATATTCAATTAAGAGTTAATGAAAAAAAGAACTTAAATGATTTGAATAAAAGTAAACTATCTTCAATAAGGTAAGCATCATAATAAAATTTGTACTTCAGGATTATATAAAAATGATCTTTTATTTATTTATTTATTTTTTCAAACTCAATATACACATCTGAATTGATAGTAATTGCTTTCTTATCAGAGTCTATGCATTTCTTAAACTGATAAACTAATATTTGTACCCATTTGTGGTTAATTAAGTTTTTTAAAGCAATGATGTCAATCAATAGTTCAGTGATTATTTGGATTATTATTTCTACTGAAAAGAAAGGAAAAACAATCTTAAATATTTTATATTTTAAATAAAGTAGAGTGTGATATATTCAGTCTGAATTATAGTCCATTCATGTGTATTATAGCCATGGCCTGTCTTTCTTGCTTTATAATAGTCCACATTTCAGCCTTATTTGTCTTGTTCCATTATGTTAGCATGTCCATTGTGATCTTGAGTGACCCATATTTGTCTTTCTTGATTCATAATATTTGAAAATATATCATAGTTTGTCTGGGGGGGGGGGGCTTCATTATGTTTGAAAGTACATCATAATCCATGCTTCAGTATATTTGTCTTTTTCTCATCAATTTGTTGAAAAATATATCATTATCCATGTATGAGTCATATTTATCTTTCTTGTTTCATTATGTTAGAAAGTTCTTTATAATCCATGCATAGCCCTTATTTGTTTTTCTTGCTTTATTATGTTAAAAAGTGCATCATAATTCATGCATGACCCTTATTCAGGGTGGAGACAGATCATGGAAATCACAGAAAAATCAGAATACTTTATTCATCAGAAAAAATCATGGAACTTTCAGGGAATTTTCTTTTTTGCCAAGTGAACAAAACTGTTTTTGGTTGTAGATCAGCATCTGACTCCAGGGTCATAGGTTCATTCTGAATCATACAATACTCAACTGATGCAGACACTTTATGCATCCTAGACTCAAGTGATGTAGGCACTATATGAGTCCAAAACGTCAAGTATTCAGACTCATTCTAAGATACAGATCATACATGAAATCAGGCATATGAATCAGATAGACATATGAATGCAATATGAAACTCTCTTTTAGGGTAAAACTTCCGTTTCTGGGCAATCCAGTAATGAGTCATATTGAAAAGTAACGATCCATTACACTTAGTGGCTGATTGGCAATTGTGTTTTTTGCCAAGTGGGTGAAATTTCATGGTCACTGTGACCCCTGTCCCCTTATTACACTCTGTAGTTTTCTACTGTCACAGTAATTTTGATTGTCGTTGGAAGTGTGTTCAACAGGTAAAAATAAGAGAACTTTTTTCTTTTTTTTTTAAATTTCTGTAGCTGTCCTGTTATTGGTCTTTCTTCTTACTTAATTGTGTTGGAAAGTGAATAATAATTCACGAGTGGGCAGTATTACTCAGTGCAGTATTAGCTTTCTTGCTTCATTTTTTGGAAAGTGCATCATAATCCATGAGTAAGCCATATTTGTCTTTCTTGCTTCATTTTGTTGGTAAGCGCATTATAATCCATATGTTGACCCTGTGCCTTTCTTATAAAACTAATTACAGAATTTAAAAATGAAACATTTTTTTAATCTGAAATTTTAAAAATAAAATTCAAAAGATATTATACATTTTCTAGGCATGAGATGTGTGTAGGATGAAGTTACCACTCCAGATTAAACAGATGTTAATCATTTTAAACATTTAATTACACTGAACTTTAATACACTGATGGTACTAACACTTAAAAACATTCAGATAAAGAAATAAAACATCGAGAGAGCTAGCCTGCTCTTTTAACTTCAAAAGTTTCTGGAACATGTTGTCATCTGCTCAAGTATTGTTCTCAGTCTCGAATGTTCTTCTTTGTGCCACCAACTGGCAGGAGTTGAAGTTATAGTAGATTCATTGCTGTTGCCAATGCAGAACTAATTATCTACATGTATATACTCTAGTTTAAAAAAAAAAAAAAAAAAAAAAAAAAAAAAAAAAAAAAAAAACGGAATGACCAATGGAATGAGTTTTAAAATGCTTTTTACAATCTCAAAGTTTGCATATCTTAGATTTTTTTTTTTAAGTCATCGTTGTCACAGGACTTTTGAATAGCTAAACAAACCAATGATGTTAAACACTCAAAATCATTAATATTGCTTCTTCACCCAATGCACTATGAACTAATACTAACAGTAAAGCTGCATGTCTCATGCAACATTCAGAAAAAATTCATGAGCACAAAAATAGCCTTAAAAAATAGGTCAAGTATTTACCTGTTTAGAGAAATATTGCAAAATTTTGTATTTTTAGCATTTTTTCCTGAGTGTTTTGTAACTCATATAGGTTTATTGTTTAAAATAGGCCACAGTACAAGCTGTAAAGAGTCTCTAGTGCAATTAAATTCTTTAAAAAGCTGTTCAAAAGTTGCATGATTTCCAAGCAGAACCGCCTTAAGATACCTAAATCAGCATTGTTATGATTTTGCCCAACCCAAAAAAACCCTGGTGGGTTTTTAAAAAAAAAACCAGGAAAAAACCCAACTGGGTTTTTTTCAAAATTTCAACATAAAATTGCCTAACTAATATAGGATGTCTGTAAACTATAGTAAAACTTTCAAAATTTAAGTACAAATAAACAAAGATATTTACTTACAGTTTTTTATGTTCCATAAACAAAATATCAAATTTTTTTTCTTCAATGTTTTATTGCACAATTTCAATGTGAGCACTATTAGTCATGTGCTGCACATCACAAGATTACAAGATTTCTAACCACATTCTGTGAAGCATTGAAGGATCAGTAGTCTGAATGGTCTCCGTAATCTGAGTTTTCAGTTCATCAATGTCACAAAATTCAGTGTCATCAGTGTAAGCAAATTTTTTCAGGTATTCCAATCTTTTACATTTCCAAGCTTTAATAAGATGGTGCACCAGATTGTTGATTCTTAAACTGTTAGGAAAATTAACTTTTATTTTATTTTCTTTTCGGGTTTGTTCCCTCTCTGAAACACTTAACTATTTTCTGACCCTATATTTTTTCTTTCGTTCACAATAGTAGCGACCTCTACCTTCTTGCTAGCGAAAGGATAGAGGTTATGTATCAGACAATTTTCTGTTCTTTGTTTAAAGTCGAAGCTTCGACATGCATGCTATAAATTTTCCTCCATGTTTTGTCATTTGTGTAAGACATATGCAAATGAATAGATATATAAAAGCTCCAACAAATGGAAGTTGCAGTGCGAGGTAATGCCAGGTGGCATTTTTGTAATTGATCAGAATGTATTTGATTTTAATTTTTTTTTAATAAACTTATGTTCATTTTATCTGCCTTATTATTGAGACCTCCTCAATACACTGTACTCTGCTGATTTACGTTATCATAAACTCATAACAAAATTCAATTTATACTGTAAATCCTAACTTTAATGATGTAAATATGCAGAATTATTCAGTTTATTCTATTAATTAATTCTAAAAAAAATAATTTATAACAAATATTTCTTCCAGTTCACAGTTCTGCATATGTTATAATATCCAGTTTTAACCATCTAAAATGTTGCTTAATTAAACATGAACTACCCTCGCCCCAACTTAATTCAGTAATAACAAATTTTTATCAAATAATCATAAATTTATTCCTTCACCTTAATACAGTAGAATATTTCTTATTTGTCATCATTACCAGTCTGTTTCAACTCTTTTGTACTTAAGACATCTATTAACTTTTACTAATTTTTTGGCTTTTTCACATCCAAGTTTGTTTCTAAGTCTGGACCACACCAGACCAAAAGAGGAAAAAATCCTTTCAATGGAATCTGATTTAGAGGTAATGGTATGAAGATTTTCTAAAAATTTACAAAAATCTGTATTTAAAAGATCATTTTTTTCTGATTTGCAACCCATCACTTTCCACCACATTTTAGCTTGAAGTGATTCAGTCACACTCTGAGAAAACATTGACTCTGGATAATAATCCTTATCTTTTATTTGGAACATCTTGAAACTGATATCAAATTCAGGATTTAATTTTTGTAAGAACTCTTCAGCTGCACTTTCTTGCTGTTTTGTCAATATTTTTCGCTGTAAAGCAGGGTCTGTCATATTTGTCAAAAAATGAGCTGGAGTTGGAGCCTGTTCAAACCTCTGTTTAATGTTGTCTTCATATGATGACAGTTCTTTACTTTCTATGGCATCCAACCAGATTTCCACTGTCTGTCCAAGAGTGCAATTATCAGTTTGTAATTTATCAAGAGCTTTAACAATAACAGGTAGTTGTACTTGGAGGTTTACACATTCTCTATATAACCCTTTATTGTCCAAAAAAGTTAAAATATTTTTGTCAATATCATCTTTATGTTCAATTGATATACCTATATATTTTTGATAATTGTATATAAATGACGAGATACAGGCTTCTTCAGAATTCCATCTTGTTTCATTAGGCAATTTCGGATTGTGCCCTTTTTTTCCCATCAACCCTAAATCAAACAAAAACACATGTTCAATTACTGTATGTAATTGATCTGGGCTGTACTGGAATCGATGGGCTGTATATAAATGAAAAATAATGTTGTTGGCACATCGTTGTTAGCAGATTATGTTATAAGCAGCAGAATGTTCTTCTTATTTAAAATAAAAGTTGAAGGTTTCTGTGCAGTTTGAGGGATGTTATTTCATTTTTTTTCAGCAAATGTCAAAAACTGGTCTCCATTACATTGGATGGCTCACACTATCCAAACTGGCATAGTTAGCTCTCTTGAGATGCTAAATTGATAAAACTCAATTTGAAGTAGGCAAAAAGGAGTTCGAATTTAAAGGAGAATACTCAGATATCTGCCTGAATACTTGATTAGAGTTCTTTTAAAGAGTACAAACCCTACACATTCACTTCTAAATCTTTATCTTGCATATCCTATGTAATATTGTTACAAAAATCTAGTAGTGGGTAAGTGATAAATAGCACAGCAAGCTCAAAAAAAACAAATATAACACTTTATTCACCAAATCAGAACACTAATAACTCACAACTGATGCAGCAGTTTTAACACATATCACAGCGGATCATTTAAAATAACACAAGAATAACACTATTCAAAGTGCAATGTCAACATCTCGCTTTGCAGGCTATCATGCACTAACTCACTATGAGGGCAACTTCTTTATTTATAGAATTGCAAGCTGATGTGACGTTGTATGGGATATGACATCGTTTTTTCTAGGCTTTTCCAGAAACTTCTAATTGAGCTAGAACCAAAATTCTACCACTTTTGAGAACTTTCTTTTTGTCGCCAAAATGGTTGCCAAGGTCAAGGGGTTACATGCTCATTTCACTTGCAACAATGCCTGTACAGCACCCTTTCCCGCTGTACATATTGGCATGGGAAAACCACATTACAATTTCTTAACAATATTTATGCTCATGTATCTGTATATCTGTTGATAAACTCTCCAGGTGGTCCTCTTTAACAGTTCATATTAGTCATCTTGAATTATGTACTGTACTTCTGTTTGTATGTTAATTTTTGCTATGAATGTACTGACTGTTGCACAAATTGGCACAAAATTTGCCACTTTGATTAATCTAATCAAATTTAAGCTGCATATTAAATGTTTTGAGCATGAATTGACATACTGCCATACACCACTATAGTGAACCTTCAAGGGACTGAAATACAGGGATGTTAATATTGCGCCGAGCTGCGCCAAAATGTAAATCTTGCACCAAACTGTGCTTTTAGCCAATTTTTGTGCCGAGCTGTGCTAAATACGTCATTTTTACTCTGTTAATTTTTTGCCACGCTTGCAAACTGCTTTTTTTATCTGCATTTATTGTGTATTAGTGTTGACTCTAGATTGATTTTGCAAGGTGCCCGGCGGCCTTTTTATCGTCTTTTTAGTGCCCGGCAGCCCTATTTTTCTTCTTTCTGCACTCTCCTGCTTTTACATTATTATTAGTCAACAATAACCACTTTTTATTTCCTACATACCATTTGCGGCCCATCACAAAAAAACGTTAATTAAAATGATCACAGAAATACGATTGAGTACAATAATTCCATCATAAAAATAGGTTCGATTGAAAGCTGCTCTTTCACAAAAACCGTCTATGAAATCGGATCTTCCCACAAATGCCTTTTTCAAATATTCTATTCTTTCAGATTAAAATACTGTTACTACCTTTTTTATTGTCTTTGTTTTCATTTGCGCCAGCCGAGAAACTTGAAAAGGGGCCTCTCTAGTATGTTTTGCTTTTGCTGACTCAGTGAGAAGCCAAATCGGCCGGGCATTTCATTTAGGAGTTGGGGGAAGAAAATATGGTTGGGAAATTCAAAATTTTCTAAAGTTATCTAAAAATTTTAGATTCTCTGTCAATCCTCAAATATCAGTAGCTACGTTTGATAAATGTAGTCGTGAATTATCAAACAATCATTATTCCAGAGTTCGTCGCTAGCTGTATATAGTTATTCTCTTCTCGGTGTTTTTAATAGTTTGGCACACTAGCAAGTTTTTTTTATTTCCCGCTAAACAATTACCTCTTTTTAATCGGCTTTCCTAGTACAGATTATTCTTAATGTATAACAGTTATTTACTAACCATATATAATTATGGATGATACAGAAAGTATTCTATAGCAAAACGACGTTTAGCAATTCGAAAATTCTGCAGGATTTGGTTGTTTGTTATGGCAAGCCTAGACAAGGAATATCTCTTAAGGGAAGTGCCTTGGCTGGATGACTTTTTAAAGAGTTCTAACGTGTATTGACGTTATATCTGATGAAACCGACAAAAACTCCAGATTGACAGTCGCGCGGCCGCACTTCAATACTTCAGTCGTCTACCATGTTCAGTGGCTTTATCCACTCAAATCGATCTGAAAATCACACGATTTGCAACGTTTTGCAAATGTCTTAAGAAAGCAAACTGTGTCATAAGTTAACAGCTAGGTTATTCATAAAACAAATTGTAATCAATTTAAGCTTATTTTCAGTTTTTAAAAACTAAAAAAAAAAAAAAAAATTGAAATAATTTTGGAAGGTTTTTTAATATATAATTTGAGTACTTCTGGCAACAGGATGTTAATTATTTTTAATATTTTAATTATTTTAAGCTGATTAAAAACATTTGATAGTTAAAATAAAATATTAATACTTTTTTCATTTTCAAAAGATTAAAGCCATAGGCGCCGACTTCATGGGGCTTGAAGGGGCTTCAGCCCCCCCAATATTTTTATTCAGGGGGCTGAGCCCCTTCAAAAAGTTCACTCCAAACTTTTTACTGTCAAATCATATTTCTTCCTCCAAATCGGTTAAACTTAAGAATCCTAAAAGTAGTGAGTGCATCGAGAGTTTCCTCTGTCTTTCTTTCTCATGTAATTTTCTTTTTTTTTTATCAGTACAGCAAACGCTTTTACTTTTGTTCTATTGTGAGATGTAGACTCTTCTGTAGACGTCTGAACATAAGGGAGATTTTCCCATTTCCCACCAGTATTAAGTTTCAATGCAGAAAATAAACCGTTTAAATGCGACTTAAAAACAATTCAAATCTGAAAATTAATTGTCAAATTTAAGTTTGAAGATTTCAAATCATGAAGAACTTGCGAGATAGATGAAAAATTGATGTTTAATACAGTTGCGGACTAATATCGAACGCTATTAGTCCGCTATTACGCTATTTGGTATTCTGATTTAGCTACAGTTAAGAACTAAATAAAAATGATTTCATAAAAATCTTCGAGGAGCCAGCTTCTGAATTATATTTTAAAATTGTTTTCCCTTATCTACTGTTTTTACATATAAAACTCTCCTCCCCCACCAGGGGCGTATCCAGAAGTGACAGGCTACGCGGGGTGAGCGCTACCTAGCAGCCTTCCAGCCCCCCTACGATTTTCAAAGATTTTTGTAAGTTTACCCATAGATACGAAAATTTAGAAACGAACATTTAAAACCGTGAAATTTTATACCTTTAAGAAGACTCGTTGTTTTGGATGAATTTCTCTTTATAATTGCAAGGTACATGAAAATAAAAAACGTTTAAAAGTAACATGACGTTGATTTTGATTTTGATTTCATTCATTTTGTTTCCATTTTTAATATTATTTTATTTAGTATTCTTATATTATTGTACAGTGAAAATGTTGAGTATTTTTTTTAAATTGTCTGTAAATATCTACAATAATTTAGAGTGATAATGTTGGCATTGCATATCTGTTTCTGTGTTATTCCACTTTTAAATATAAAACAGGATTATATTTTATACAACTTTTTTCCGTACTGAATAAAAATTAATTTTCATATATTGTTGCACAAATATCATCACAATAAATTTCAAATAACACAATTCATTATGGTTTTAGTTTATGAAATGGATACTATGTGTCCATTTAGCCAGGCGCGTCTTTCACTTACCAATTGCTTGTGTGTTAGTTTAATATTTTTGGTAATTGTAAAGGTAATCTGGAACGATTTCCAAAAAGAATTGTGATTTAAAGTGCAAGAGTTTTTATATGTCGAGTCTATTCCCAAGTCCCCCACGGAGGGCAATCGGGGCAATCCCCCCCCCCCCCTGGCCTAGAGCAGTGTTTCTCAACCTGTGTGCAGCGGCACACTGATGTGCCGTGAGATATAGTCTAATGTGCCGCCAGGGCTTTAAAAAAAATTTTAAAACTGCATGGTGTCATATCAGCGATATAAAATTTTCTATCTATCATGACCTGTCTTGTTCACTTTCAGTAAGCTATACACCAAAAAGAGCGAAACTTTTATTTCATAGCATGGAAAACCGTTCTGCCAATTTTTGAAACAGCTGTTTGCAGCAAGACCCATGCAAAAACAGGCTTAGTCCTTCCATTGAATGTATTATTATCATTTTTTTTTTGGTAAATAAACAATTTTTTAAAGTTATTTGTATTTATCAATTTTTTGTATCACACAACCTTTGCAATTTTTATGTTCAGGCGTGTCAGAAATAATTCTAGATATTTTCGGTGTGCCGTCACCCATTAAAGGTTGAGAAACACTGGCCTAGAGCCTGGATCCCTCGAGCAGATAATTGGCCATAACAACACATTTCAACATTTCATTTCGTTTTCAGTTTAATGTTATTGAAAGATGATAGGAGTATTCTTAGTTTAATGTAAAATGAAATTTTTCATTTTACATTAAACTAAGTTTCATTTTACATGAAACTTATATTCATAAACTAAAATGTTTATGAATATCTAAGACTCTGAACTCTGATGTAGACACTGACTTTTGATATATCGTCGCACTTGAATTTCTTTGTTAAATCATTTTTAAATGTTAACAAGGATGATATTTATTGGAAAATGAATTTTGTTACTGCTGTGCAAATACTATGAGAATGAATTTAAAAGTATATTTTATTTTTATTTTATTTTATTTATTTATTTATTTTTTACGATTAAAATTACAGAAATCCGTTTAATATAGGTATGTTAAGAAGAGAAGACTTATAACTTTGTATGACGGTTTGTATATCCGTTTGGTTTGTTTTAATACAGGGAAAGGAGATATTTAATACTTCGTTGCTTATGTGTTTTTTTTATAATTTTAAATTCAATCTGTAAAAAGTTGACAAAGAAATGCAATTTAAATGTGATCAGTTTTTCTGTCTTAAAGTAGTGTGATATTTAATTAAAGTCGATTCCCTTTATGGGTATTTCATCATGTATTAAAATAAAAACTAACATTTTATATTAGTAAAAATTATCTCTGATGAATATTTGCAAGGAAATAAAATAATCCAAATTTTGGAATTTTTCTCATTTGCACTTCTTTGTTAGGGTATTTTGAAATATTAACTGGAGTAATGTTTTGCAGAATAGTTTTTCACATTTGACTGCATGCATTTTCTTCTCTCCTATGAAATTATCATTAAATGCATTTCGAAAAAGATTTTATTCGTTATGCTATTATTAACTTAATTAAACTTCACCTATTCTTTCAGAAGGGAGATTTGCTTTGTTCATATGTGTACTGAAGACTGATTCGAGATCCTGAGTTCAAATACTTAATTTAAAAAATGAGTTCAAAAAATTTTGAAAATTTTATGAAATGGAATTCTTTTTATTTTAATGCAAGTGTTATGTTAAAAAAGCCCATTTTGAAATTTCAATTCTAAAATTTCTGAATCCCTTTATTCTACTGACGGAGGGAAGGATTTTGTGCCCCCCTTCTCCTCCGTAAGGATACGAGCCCCCCTAATAATTTTTACAAGTCGGCGCCAGTGATTAAAGCAAGGTTTAAGAAAGAAAATTTAGTGTTTTTAAAGAGACCTTTTTAAGTATGTTACGAAAAATTAAAAATGAAGCTTTATGAAAAATAAATTATATAAAATATGTTAAACTTTATTTTATACCTTTGGACAATTCTGTGAGTTTAAAAAAATATTTATTTTATACCTGCTAAAAAACTTACATGTAGTAATTATTTTTTATTTTAAAGAATAGTGCTTTTTAAAAAATCTTATTTTCACTTTTCATGAATGAGTAAACATTAAATTAGTAGTGAAAGAAGAAGAACAAATTTATTTCAGTGATTTGATATGGTGTTGTACATTCCAACCATTGGATGTAATACAAAATTCGCATGACTATGCAATTTATTCTAGCAATCTTATGTGTTTTGAATTCAATTTTCCCAATTTCTATAGTTATCAATTGATGGATGAGTTAAATTGTTTGATGCAATTTCGAATAATGTCTGATAGTAATAAAGGTACATATTCAGTAACTTTAAAAATCTTTATTTGGTAATTATTCAATAATTATTGCGAACAAAAGAATTTAAATAAAATTCTGATTTATATTATTAAATTTTATACATCCAGCACTGCAGAAATTTTATTATTTTTATTACATGCTAAACACATCTATCCTAATCCACTTACATTGGCAGTCCTTTTCTGTTTAAAAGTTTGTACCGATATAGGTGAAATATCTTATATGAATGTGATCCAGTAATTGTGGTCCAGTAGTGATAGTGTGATAAAATTGAAGAACAAAAATTAACAGTCCCTCTGCCTTCCCCTACTGCTTAACAAATCATGTCTGGCTAAAAATTTCTGAAACCTTCTTCAATAATGTACTATTCTTATAAATAATAAACATCTACATTACATAATTTTGAGAAAAAAAAATTAAGCAGAAAATTCAAAATTACTTATATTAAAACTTTTTTTTTTTTAATCAATAACTTCTAGTTATGTACAGATTTAATTCACATATTTATGTCATGTTTAGAGAAAAATATTATCAACAAATAATTTTTCCTATTTCGCTTACACTTACTTCTACAGGATATTTTCTCAGAAAGAAGAGGGGGAGGAAACTAAGACAAATTGGAAAAAATCTGACTATGCATTGTAAGTCAGAACACATATTACAACTCTACATGTTAATGTTTCAGGGATCAGATAGTTTCAAAACCAGTTTCTATATATGTTATCTACCTGTACATTCTCATAGAACCCCAAAGTGCCCTTTTTGAAATCCCCCCCCCCTGGCAGCCCTTTTTTTCTAGAGTCAACACTGGTCGTGTTCCCAAATCTTCAATTTTATACTCCAGAATCATGTTAATTCTGATCCCAAATCTTAGTTTTCCTCTCGGAAACTATATTTTTTGTGCTCCCGAGGTGTTGCCAAATGAAATTTTTTCTGCTCCTGAGGTGCTCCCAAATCGAATGTTGGAGTTAACATTCCTGGAAATATCAGTTCACTATATCCATTCCGCAAACAATTTTAACTGAAGGGTTCCGAACACCTCCCTTAAAATACACATTGTTTAAGTAAATCTATAATAATAAAAATGAATGTTTGTAAATCTGTCTGTCTGTATGTGTGCGGTCTCCAGACAAACCTACTGCACGCAGAACTCTGAAAATCTTAATCTTAATATATATATAAAATGTTAATGTTCGTTTGTAAAGACAGGGTTTTCTCTATCACCACCAACTCGAATTAACTTCCTGTTGGGGGGGTAAATACCCCTTGGCCTCACGGTGAAAGTAAGGGAGTTTGGTCGCGGTGGGTGGTTGTGGGTGGCGAAAATGTGAAAAAATATATATCTGTCCTATTCTAATTCATGAGAACTTCTGAATTTCAACTCCAATAAAATATTAAAATTTAACGTTTATCGTCTGTTGCCATATCAGCAGGAAAACTGAATCTCTAGCAATTATCGTCTGCGAACCATTTTACCTGAAACAAATTCAAGTTATTTTAATAAGTGTAAAAGAACAAATTATTTGAATATTCTAGAGTGTTCTGGTACTAGCAATTTCGATGTGTTATGATATATAAACCGAAATTCAGTGACTTTTCGTCAGTTTGATCGTGTTTGCAGTCGAGAAAAGATTAATTGTAATTAAGAGTGAACAGTAATTAAACAAATTCAAGTCATTTTGACAAATGAAAAAGAACAAACTATCTGAATATTCAAGAGAGTTCTTCAGTGACACCGTAATAGCAATCAAGTGATTAATTTTGTGTAACTTTATTACATTACATATACAAAATGGCAAGGCGTAAAAAAGTATTTACAAAACCTCAAGTGGATTCTAAAAGAAGAAAAGTAGCACGTCAACTTGAAAAAGAAGAACAAAGAGAGAAACGGATTTCAAATATTCGTAAAGGAGTAAAAAAAATTAGAGAAAATTTAACCGAAGAAGAAAGAACACTTATTAACGAAGAAGTGCAATCCCAAATTAGAACACTTAAAAAATCGTCAATCTGCTGATCAACGTGAAGTGGAAAATAGAAGAAGTAAAGAAAGAATGGCTAGTTTACGCAAAAAAATGAGCTGCTACAAGTAAAATTGAGAATTTAGAACTTCGGGTGTTCCATTATGATTGCAAAAAACAATACAGTGAACATTCAAATATTATCATCGGAAAAATGGATCCGATATGCGAGTATCGTCATGCGCGGAAATTTAAAGGCGAAACTGCTGGTATGTGCTGTTCGAGTGGTAAAGTCAATTTACCAGCATTAGATGTACCACAACCAGAATTACTCGCAAATATGACTGGAAAACACCAGATTCCAATCATTTTCTGCAAAATATACGTCGATACAACTGTTGTTTTCAAATGACTTCATTTGGAGCCCGGTTTTTAAGGTTCAAATCCAAATTTATCACCGAGTAGGTTCACTTCTGCCGATGCCCAATAAAACTCCAAAATTTCTTCAAATATATTTTGTTGGTAACGAAGAACTTGAAACAGACCAACGTTGCTCCAACATTCAGGGACTACAACGAGATATTATTCAAAAATTACAACGTCTACTTCATAATCATAATCAACTAATCAATGTGTTTAAGACTTCTCTAGACCAAATGGCTGCAGATAATTATAAGATCGTTATTCGAGCAGATAAAAGACCAGCCGGTCAACACGAAGGAAGGTTCAATGCATCTCAAACGAAAGGAGTTGTTGTAGTAATTGTTGATAACAAATGTTGTCGTCGTGATATTACTGAACGCCGAAGTAATGAATTGCAACGTATTGCTGAAACACATCGTAGTTATGATGCGCTACAGTATCCGCTAATTTTTTGGCAAGGTTAGGATGGTTATCACTTCAACAAATGGATCCAGCTACAGGTGTCGAAACTAAGCTATGCAATTTCATGCTTATCGAATGATGACTACAAATGATGAATATAACCATATTTTAAACTGTCGGCAGTTATTTCAGCAGTTTATTGTAGACATGTATGCTAAAATTGAGTCGGAAAGATTAGAATTTATTCGCCATAATCAACGAAAGTTGCGTTCGGATGAATACATCCATTTGAGAGATGCAATGTTAAATGATGGAAACGTTGATACCATGGGAAAATTGGTCATCTTGCCATCGACATTTACTGGAAGTCTACATCACATGCATCAATATGCTCAGGATGCGATAACTTATGTCAGGACAAATAGTATTTATACCACGGATACCTTTACTATCAAATAGATGGCCCTTTACTTTTAAATGCTTACAATTTCCCAGTGAAGTTGGCTTACAGCATGACTATCAACAAAGCACAGGGCCAAACATTCCAATACTGTGGCGTTGACTTGAAGAAACCATGCTTTGCACACGGCCAATTATACGTTGCATGCTCACAAGTAGGATCACCTCGAAATTTGTTCATTTACAGTCCGGACAATAAAACCATAAATGTAGTCTATAAGCAAGTATTGTAAAAAGAAATTAAAAAAAAAATGTAATAAAAATAAAAAGTGTCAATGTATAATATAATATGTAAATAAAACATAAATTTTCGATTTACTAAGATGTTTCTTATTTTAACTTATAATTATTTCAATTAGTTAAATAATTTGATATACTTTCTATACACCGCATGTTTAATGGTCGAATAAGTCTCTTAGTATCTAAGATAGAAATCTAAATTATCTACATTAAAAAATGGATCCTTAAATATTTTTTATACCATTAAACATGGGGTGTATTTTAACCCGAGCAACGCCGGGTTTCGCTGCTAGTTTGAATATATAATCCCATGAGTCTGATAATGTGCACCTGACAATCAGAATTTTAAAATTTTAATAACTTTTTTAAATATTAATTAAAAACTGTTCTAAAACGGAGATTTTTTTGTTGCATCAATATGGAATGTTCTGGAAATCTCGGGTTCTATGGGTCGTAGGTCTTCGAAAACCTAATTTTTGGGGACTTAATGTTGGCGATATTTTGCCAAAACTCGCCAAGTTTGACGATTTTTCTGTCATTTGGCATGTTTTTCCTAACGGGACCTTTTCATGAAATTTTTTATGGTACTTTTTATGGTGTTTAATACGTTTAATGACCTAACATTTCCTAATTTTAAGAAATTTAAATCGAAAATTGTGGATTTTACAAGATAATTTGCTTAATTGGATGAAATATTTAATAACTCCAGCAATTTTAATGCAAATTACACGATATTTCTGGGGGAAATATGTGACGGCCACAGCAGTGAGTTGTCTTTAGTGGTGCATTTGTAAGTACGTACCTGAAACTCTGTAAGTACGTACCTGGAACCATTATCTGCACATTCTGTTATACAATTGCGGCCTAGAGTACTAATCTGGAGTTGCAGTTCACATGTCAGATTTTGTAAATCGCATAATTTAAGGGGTTCACGGACAATGCCGTGCGGGACTGCTAGTGACCAATAAAATGAAGTACAAAATAACTAAAGAATAACAACAAAAAAATGTCAACTTACTTTTATTAGGTTATGTTCTACGTCTTGCATACAAAAAAATTAGTTATCTTTTACTGAAGAGAGGCTTATTCAAGAAAAATTTATCCACACTTCTGTCAAAGTACTGAAATGCTTCCATAATTCTGGGCTCTATATTTTGTGTACACAAAAACTTGTTTAGTACTTGAATTGCTGCTTTGGCATCCATCATGGTAGGAAGGTTGCTTTCAGTCTGTTTCTTGATCTGAATCAGATGAACAGTTTTCAATGTAACCATTTTTTAATTTAATTTCCTCAACAATGTCATCACCAGATATGCATTTATGCTAATTTCTATTGGCTGATCAGTGCATTAAGTTTAAGACTTAATTACAATATTAATCAATCTAATGCCCCATAACTATATTCATATAACAATCCAACAATTAATACTATTAAAAAAATAATAAATACCCATAAACCAAGCATAATAAATAACCATAAACTAAACTAGCATTATAGCATGTTTTGAAAAACTCCATATCAAATTCTGAAAATGTTGTGATGCCGTGCTTTTCAATCCATTTTGTTATAGGCAAGTTGTCATTTTCATCATTTTCTTCAGTAATGTCTTTTGACAGACTGTAATGCAAACAATTATGGATAGCTGTTTCTATAACAACTCACCAAGCTATTTCAAGCATTTGTATTGCATCAAGGTGGGAAACATTGTAATCAACAACTTTTTCATAGCCCTCCAAAATCCTTAAAATCAGCTGTTTTCAGTAATAGCATTTTAAGCTTTGAATTACGCCTTGATCCATGGGCTGTACTATAGTGTTGCGTTTGGTGCCAAGACAACAATCCATTTCAACAATCCATTTCAACAATCCATTCATTATCCATTTCAGGTTTTCAAATCAGGTTTTTCTTTATCCATTTGAGGTCATCCGAATGAGCTGTGCAGTTATCAATCAACTGCAAAATTATTCTTTGGGGGGCTGAATCCCTGAATCTCTTCTTGAAATTGATCAGATGTCATCCATGCTTTACGATTAGCTTTATATGAAACTGGAACGCTTTTAGCATTTTTAAGGCATCTTGGCTTTTGAAATTTGCCAATTATCTGAAGTTTGTGCTTCTCGAATCCATTCATATTAGCACATGCCAGGACGAGTTACACTTTCAAAAGTTTACCAACAGAGCACTTTTTTTTTTAAACTTTAGTGTTTGGTTTGGTGTCATTTTATAAAACAATCCAGCTTTATTGTTGTTGAATGTCTTTCTCTTCATAGTGATGAGAGATATCATTCCATACATTTTTTCCCCATCCCTCAACATCAGATATGGAAACACTTCCCGATTCTCCGATAATTTTTACAAATTGAACAATTTGATTTTTACAAATGAATTAGTATTATTCTCTTCTTAAACTGGTTTAACCAGCCATTTGAACACACAAAAGTAGTCTCACCAAATTGCTCGG